>CM059222.1:13324261-13924261 GCA_030347435.1 Clarias fuscus
GGAGATTACTGTTCATCTGTGTCAACATTAAAAAGTGTTCAAAATGAAATTGCTTTCTTGATTTCTTTTTTATTCCCCTCATTTATTGATGTGGACATACCCCCCCATGTGGATAAACATTTTTCCTGTTTATCCACTCATTCACTCATCCATTCTCAAAATAATAAATCTGTAAACCAATGTATAAGCAAAGCGTCTTTAATGTTGGAAAGAGATGATTACAGAATAGAAGTTGTTACATATAGTTAAGGAAATAGGAAGAATAAGCATTTGCATGGCACTTGTTTTTTTTTTTTCTTTCTTTTTTTAAATATACATACTGGAACCTTACTAGTGAGTTAAGGTCCAGGAAAACCAGCAGTAGGAAACGACCTTCCTTAAAACACAAACAACCAAGGAAAGAACCATCAGACGTGATCTGCTTTGTCTATGCGCGTCCTCATGTGAGGCGCATCAACATGTCAAGTGAGCCAGAATATTCTACTCTAACAATTAGCTCTGCACTATCATAAAGCCGTTTTAGATATCGGCTTACTGAATCCGGCCAATTAAACAATTAAGACTGGTCTTAATTGAGGTAGAACAATAGAGCCTACCATGCATTCCTCTGAGGAGAAAAAAAAAAAACAACCTAGAGCTATTTGCCACTTTTCCTCCCTTTGGTGGAGTTGATGTCGGACTTGGTCTTCTGCAGGCGTGAGAAGATCTCTTTGAACAGAGCCTTGTACTCCGGTGTGTTCTGGCTCAGCCTCTTGTCCACAGCCTCCACCTGCCGGCTGATGCCCTCCATGGCTTCAGGTGTTGAGGGTGTTTGTGGTGGGGTGCCTTGCTGCGTGGCAGCCTCTGTTGCGCGACACTCTTTCATGGACGGGTCTCTGGAGACCGGCCGTGAAGTTTGTACCTCGGCATGGCGCAGACTCTCTTCGTGGCGCCTGCACTTGCCCAGCAGCTCCTCGTACCTCTCGAGCAACGCGTGGTACTGCTCATCTACTTCACGCAAGATGGACATGCCACGCTTGCGCACACCATTGGCATGGAGCGCGTAGCTGCCCTTGCGTCGTCCGGTAGCATCCACTGCCGAGATGACGTCCAGTGCCGTGTCACTGCAGCTCTTGCGTACCGGGGGCTCGCCAGCGCTCTCTTGGTTTGCACTTGCAATATCTTCCACCGTATCTGTTTCCGGGGCACTGTTGAGCAGCGTCTGCTCCAGGCCGTCCTCGGCAACAAGTAAACAGGCACGGGACTTGCGTAGCTGCTGTAGCTCCTGCAGCTCTGCTTCCAGCTCGTGGACACGCTGCTGGCAGCCCTCGGCACCCAGAAGTCGCTGCTCCAAGCGCTCAAACTCCTGCAGCACAGCGGTGCACTCGCGCTCTGCATTCTCCCGTCGCCCTCGTTCGGCTGTTACGGCTGCACGGAGAGATGCGACCAGTGCCCGCAGGTGCTCGTTTTCTTCATCTGCCGGCCTCCGCTCTTGGAGGTCACCACTACCTGGACCAAACACCCTGAATCCGTCCTCGTACCTGAAAAGAGAATTTGTGTAAAAAGTTCAAATCTTATTATATATTAAATCAAATCACATACACACATGGACAAAATTGTTGGTACCCTTCGGTCAATGAAAGAAAAACTCACAATGGTCACAGAAATAACTTTAATCTGACAAAAGTAGTCATTTAAAAAAATTCTATGAATGTTAACCAATGAAAGTCAGACATTGCTTTTCAACCATGCTTCAACGGAATTATAAAAAAAAAACTCATGGAACAGGCCTGGACAAAAATGATGGTATCCCTAGAAAATACTGAAAATAATGTGACCAAAGGGACATGTTAATTCAAGGTGTGTCCACTAATTAGCATCACAGGTGTCTACAATCTTGTAATCAGTCAGTGGGCCTATATATAGGGCTCCAGGTAGTCACTGTGTTGTTTGGTGACATGTTATGTACCACACTCAACATGGACCAGAGGAAGCGAAGGAAAGAGTTGTCTCAGGAGATTCTAAAGAAAATTATAGACAAGCATGTTAAAGGTAAAGGCTATAAGACCATTTCCAAGCAGCTAGATGTTCCTGTGACTACAGTTGCACATATTATTCAGAAATGTAAGATCCATGGGACTGTAGCCAACCTCCCTGGACGTGGCCGCAGGAGGAAAATTGAAGCCCAGAAAGCCTTCTAATGAGATCCAAGGTGAACTTCATGCTCAAGGAACATCAGTGTCAGATCGCACCATCCGTCGTTGTTTGAGCCAAAGTGGACTACATGGGAGACGACCAAGGAGGACACCATTGTTGAAAACAAATCATAAAAAAGCCAGACTGGAATATGCCAAACTACATGTTGACAAGCCACAAAGCTTCTGGGAGAATGTCCTATGGACAGATGAGACACATCAGCTCTATGTTCACAGATGGAAAAATGAAGCATATCAAGAAAAGAACACTGTACCTACTGTGAAACATGGAGGAGGCTCTGTTATGTTCTGGGGCTGCTTTGCTGCATCTGGCACAGGGTGTCTTGAATCTGTGCAGGGTACAATGAAATCTCAAGACTATCAAGGGATTCTAGAGAGAAATGTGCTGGCCAGTGTCAGAAAGCTGGGTCTCAGTCGCAGGTCATGGGTCTTGCAACAGGACAATGACCCAAAACACACAGCTAAAAACACCCAAGAATGGCTAAGAGGAAAACATTGGACTATTCTAAAGTGGCCTTCTATGAGCCCTGACCTCAATCCTATTGAGCATCTTTGGAAGGAGCTGAAACATGCTGTCTGGAAAAGGCACCCTTCAAACCGGAAACAACTGGAGCAGCTTGCTCATGAGGAGTGGGCCAAAATACCTGCAGAGAGGTGCAGAAGTCTCATTGACAGTTACAGGAATCGTTTGATTGCAGTGATTGCCTCAAAAGTTTGTGCAACAAACTATTAAGTTAGTGCTCCCACATTAGTCACGGCTCTACAGCCAATCAGGGCGTCTGTGAGCTCGCGCAACGGAGGGAGTGGATAGCGCTGTCCTCCGAGTGTTACGCCGCCCCAACGGTGCGCGAGCGAGCAGTTCGAAAAGATGTGGTCGGCTGGCGTCACGTGGTTCGGAGGAAACACGTGATAGTCTTCGGCCCTCCCGGCTGAGTGGTGGTAGTAGCCTTAATGTGGGAGCCCCCTAGTGACGGGGAGGAATTGGACACGACTAAATTAGAGAGAAAATCGGGGAAAAATCCCCCCCCCCCCCCCCCCCCCCCCCCAAAAAAATAATAAGTTAGGGGTACCATCATTTTTGTCCAGGCCTGTTCCATGAGTTCATTTTTTTAAATAATTCTGTTGAAGCATGGTTGAAAAGCAATGTCTGACTTTCACTGGTTAACATTCATAGAATTCTTATTTATTATTACTTTTGTCAGATTAAAGTTATTTCTGTGACCATTGTGAGTTTTTCTTTCATTGACCGAAGGGTACCAACAATTTTGTCCACCTGTGTAGCACAATTTTCTAGCACTACATGTTCTAGAATTAAACGTTTTAATATATTTATACAAGGGTGAGTCAAAAATTATCTGCACTATGTCTGTAGAATTTATTTAAATGAACTTTTAGGAAAAGACCAAAATATCTCGTTTCTCAATACACTTTGTCCATCTATCAAAAAAATTTTTTTGATAGATATAGCAACAAGAGCACCGCTGTTTTTGCTTATACAATTTTTACACAATTTCCCTTTGGGATTAATAAAGATTGACTTCTGATGAAAAAGATAGATAATCTTCATCCATGCTTTTGGAGGACCAAACATGTGAACGTCTGAAGGAGCAAGATCACAGACGTGCTTTAACATGTATAAATAAATTTTCTGCAGCACGGGCAGACGTGTGCGTCCATGCATTGTATTGCAAGATCACAACGCCCTTGGATTCGGGTTATTCCGACGTTTCACTTCAATAAGCGTCTCACTATCACGAGCACTGTCGAATATTGAATTATGATAATATTCCAATACCGGCACTTGAGAATCCCAGAAAATCGTAAGCATCAATTTTCCAGCTGATTGTTGACTTTGGAACTTTTTTCTTGGTCAGCGATTGAGGATGTTTCCGTTCCATATTTGTTCACTCACAGGCTTGGAGTTACACATCCATGTCTAGTCACCAGTAATCATTCTTGATTCTTGTAAGAAACTTGCATCTTCCTCAGAGTATCGGTCAAAATTCTGTTTGCAGATATCCAAACACTTTTTACATACTGCATGCAAAATCTTGGATAAATAATGGCATCATGATTAATGTTCGTGCCTGGAGAGACAGTGAACGGAAAGCGCTGATAAGACAACAGAAGTTTTAATCTAACCGGAGTGTGGATTATTTTTTTACAATAAGACCAATATGTCTTTAAAATGTTTTGCCATAAAAGTAGTTGGAAAGCCTTTATGCTTCTGCTTTTGTGAAATAAAGGAACAAGAGGAACTAGAGGAAGAAACCAAAGAGCCATTTCAGATGCTTCCTTTAACAGAAAAGGCTGTCGAGCGACTGCAGAGCATTACTGTAGGTGGTGGAGGGAAATCGACTGATAACTAAACGCAGATTAATTTGGGTTCGAGGGAGAAAAAAGAACAAAATAATTCAGCATTTGGTTAAAGCCGTAAAGTTCTCTAATGTCTCTTTTAATAATTTCCAGATCTAAAAAAGATTTACCAACAGACTCAGTCATTTACTACAGTATACAGGACAACAAGAAGACCTTCGTGCTAAAATTACAGAAATGTTTTTTCATGATGAAAATGAATTTTATTCCCATCATGACCACTGACTGTCCAGCGAATTAAATTAGATATCTGTAATCTAATCAGAGATATAATCAGAGATGATGTAAGACCTGGGTGCGGTGCAGAGCTCCTTAAGGCAGGGGAAGGAGTGCACGGTTTTCCGTCTCTCTTTCTTCTCCCTGCGAACCCGGAGCTCTTCAAGCGTGCGCAGTTCCTCCACACGGGCCGTCAGCGTGTCCACCTGGCCCTGCAGCATCTCCATGGTGTTCGTCAACCTGTGTGCCCAGATTTCATCTCAGTTTATCATCTACTGATCTAGTGATGTTTGAATGACAAGTCAGGGACATGTGTGCTACAGGGTGAAGCAGTAAATGTGTACATGTAGTGTCTTACTTTAAACGGGTAGCATGTTTAATCTGTCAAGAATAAGAATCAGTTTAAAGGTAACTGGATTATAGGGATTGAAGATAAAATGATTTTGTAGGAATGAACGACTACTATAACTGCCGAGTAAAAATAGCTAGCACCTCATTGATTAAATAGGACTTGGCTACAATAAAATGAAAGAAT
This sequence comes from Clarias fuscus, assembly GCA_030347435.1. Taxonomy (NCBI): domain Eukaryota; kingdom Metazoa; phylum Chordata; class Actinopteri; order Siluriformes; family Clariidae; genus Clarias; species Clarias fuscus. The sequence continues at coordinate 13,329,584 of CM059222.1, forward strand.
AATCTATTTCATACATTCAATGGCCACTTCATTAGATACACCTGTTCAACTGTTTATCATGAACATCTACTCAGCCAATCACATGACAGCACCTCAACGCATTTTGGATGATGGGTCGTTCATGAGCGATTCATTCTTTTTGAACGAGTCTTAAACGTGACTCCGAAGAACGAGTAATCTCAGAGAGTGATTAGTTCGTTTACTACTGGGAGCGTATATATTTTCATTACTGGAACTATAGACAAAATATTTCTATGTCGACGTGGTGGAGGTCTGTTTATTAAAAATGTAACATTTTGTTTTGTTGATGATCAAAAGAACTAAATGACTCATAAAAAAAGATTCATTCATTTTGATGAACGTGATTCAAAAGAACCGAGTCGCTAAAATTATCCAAACTTCCCATCACTAGTGCTGATCTAAGACGATCTGCTCAAGTTCAAACTAGATGGGGACGAAAGGTGATTTGAGTGTCTTTGAACGTGGCATGCTTCTTGATGCCAGACGGGGAGGTCTGAGTATTTCTAAAACTGTTGATCTACTGGAATTTCCACTCACAATCATCTATAGGGTCTGAAAAAGGAAATATCCAGTGAGTGGCAGATCTCTGAGAGAAAATGCCTTGGTTTTCACCAAAGGTCAGATGAGAATGGCCAAACTGGTTTGATCTGATAGAAGGGCAACAGTAATTCAAAAACGATCAACGTCGAACCTTGACGCAGATGGGATACAGCAGCAGAAGACCACAGAAGATACCACTCCTGTAAACTGAGGGCTACAATTAAAATTGGACAACAGAAGGCTGGAAAAAATCTGCCTGGTCTAATGAGTTCTGATTAGGGTCGGAATTTGGCATAAACAACCTGAACGCATGGATCCATCCTGCTGCTGCTGGTGGTGTAATGGTGACTAATGGTGTGGGGGATATTTTCTTGATACACTTTGGGCCCCTTAGTACCAACTGAGCATCACTTGAATGCCACAGCCTGGAGGTAGGATAATGCTCCATGTCATGAAGCTTCAGACATAATTTGTGTATGTATCACGTCAGCAGTGGGTTCTATTGAATGTCATCTGTTAGCCTAGCATAAACGACCAAGCTAAATAATGCAGCGTGTATTAGATGTAGATGGTACTATAAGTGGGTTCCATGATATTTGACCCTTGCCTCAGATATTGAGTAGACAAGAATTGCCATGTGTGATCTGGAGCTAAATGTAAAATTATATTAAATGCCAGACTTTGTTAAGAATGGTAGGGTAGTAGTATAATACCAGTGGAAGTGACACAATTCATTACACGATTGCAGTGCAACGAGTGGCAGAATGTCATTCATATTCAGAGAGAGCTGACACTTAAATGTCTCGAAATTAATCCTGGTAACTACAGCCATCAGGCAAAGTATCTGATAAGAAGCGCTCTCAAAAGAAAATTTACTGTCGTAGCATGGTAAGCCATGCAATTAGGGTATAACAGGATATATTAGGATAAATGGTCATGAAATTGGACGAGATGACGAAACTGTACCTTCGTGTCCTTTATGGATTTCACAAATTGTACTCACCTGTCTATTTTCTGATGAGAAGCCTTGCTTTCCAACACCAGTTTCTCATTGGTGATCTCAAGCTCTCGAGCGGTGACGTCTAACTGTTCATAGACTTTTGCATGCTGTTCATTCATCTCCCGTAGCATCTCCACTTGCTTGGACAAGTACTGACAGGGGAAGATGCATATGATAAAACACAAAGAACATTTCAGTTCTTTTTTTTTTTTAATCCTAACCTTCCCCTTTAGAACTTAGTACATCTAATTCCTAATCTCAGACAAGCTACACTTAGTATTTAAAACAAAGAACTTGTACCTTGTAACAGTGAAATATACATCAATGACCGCCCACCTAAAAGTGAGTCCCCATTTTGCCGCCAAAAACATCCCTGACACGTCGAGGCATGGACTCCACTAGACCTCAGAATGTATCTAGTAGTATCTGGCAGCAAGCCGTCAGTCGCAGATCCTGACAAGTCCTGTAAGTTGTAAGGTGAAGTCTCTATGGATCAGACTTGTTTTTTCAGCACATCCCACAGATGCTGGACTGGATTGAGATCTGGACAATTTGGAGGTCAGGACAAGATCTCAAAATCATTGTTGTGTTCCTCAAAACATTCCTGAATCATTTCTGCAGTGTGTCAGGGCGCATTTTTTTGCTAAAAGAGACGGGCATCAGTGGCAATACCAGTTTCATAAAGTGGGTTGGTACTTGATCAGCAACAATGTTTAGGTGGTATGTGTCAAAGTAACATCAAGATGGATGGCAGGACCCAATGTTTTCCAACAGAACATTACCCAAAGAATATCACTGCTTCCGTCATGAGCGTGCCTTCATTCCCAAGGGCATCCTGGTGCCATCTCTCTTTTTTTTTTTTTTTTTCCCCGATTTTCTCCCTAATTTAGTCGTGTCCAATTCCTCCCCGTCACTAGGGGGCTCCCACATTAAGGCTACTACTACCACTCAGCCGGGAGGGCCGAAGACTATCACGTGTTTCCTCCGAACCACGTGACGCCAGCCGACCGCATCTTTTCGAACTGCTCGCTCGCGCACCGTTGGGGGCGGCGTAACACACTCGGAGGACAGCGCTATCCGCTCCCTCCGTTGCGCGAGCTCACAGACGCCCCTGATTGGCTGTAGAGCCGTGATTAATGTGGGAGCACTAAGTACCTCTCATCCCTCCCCTCTGAGAGAGCTCGGCCAATCAGCTCTCTCTAGACCTCCGGCTGCGAGAGGTTACAGCACCACCCGGGATTCGAACTAGCGATCTCCGGATGATAGGCTGGTGCCATCTCTTATACGTACTGCACACATTATCCATATGATGCAAAAGAAAATGCGATTCATGGGGGTTCAGTGGTAGGTGTTTCACCTGCCATGTGGAAGGACGGGTTGGATTCCCAGCCAGTGCCTAAACCCCAGCCAATGGATGCAGTGCCGGGCCCAAGTACAGATAAAATGGGTGGGTCGCATCAGGCAAAGTATCTGATAAGAAGGACACCCGGCGTAAAAACCTGTGCCAAGCTTGTATGTGCGGACCGGATAGTCCACTGTGGCCACCTCTTGCCGGGAGCAGCCAAAAGACCAACATCAGACCTGGCCACCTTTTTTTATTACCCCGTGGTCAAGTTCTCATGCTCACGTGTCCATGTTAGGTGCTTTTGGTGGTGGACGTGGATCAGCATGGACATCTTGATCAGTCTGTGTCTCCGCATCCCCATACGCAACAAACTGCAATGCACTGTGCGTGACCAGCATTAACTTTTTCAGCAATTTGAGCTAAAGTAGTTCTTTTTTGATCAGACTACACAGGCCAGCCTTCACTCCCTCTGTGCATCAGTGTGTCTTAGCAGTACATGCCCCTGTCCCCAGTTCACCCGTTTTCCTTCCTTGGATCACTTTTGGTACGTCCTAACCACTACAGACTGGCAACATCCCACAAGATCTACAGTTTTGGAGTTGCTCTGACCCAGTCGTCCAGCCTTCACAATCTTGCCTTATGGCAAAATGCTTTCCCTTGCCCTTTTTGGCTGTTTCCAACACATCTGTTTCAGGTACAAAATGTTAGTGGTCATAATGTCATGGGATGATCAGTTTATAAACACACTCAGTGTAATTTTTGGTTGTGGAATCCTTGGTGAAGACTGTATATCGCAGGATTTGCAAGCAAAGAATGTTCCACCATGTATCATTGACGTTCATTCACTCTAAGACTCTCTGTTCCTATAATTCTGAACTACAACCCAAGACGTCACATTCAAAGTGTAACAAAACTAATACAGTATGTACGTGTCAGGAAATTCTTAAATTTCGCTGAAACTCTGTTTTATCGTCTTTCATTCGTATTTGGATCTCAAACTTATTTTTAAAAAGCAAACGAATCATTTGCCGAATGCATAAAGCCTGTCAGATCTGCAATGCTGCTTCATGACTGTTGGAGGGAGTAGCGTACACATGCATATACGGAAGCTTTCCAACAGACTAAGTCTGTTCATCACTGTAAAATACTGCACAGAGTGTAAACAAATGACTAAATTCATCCTTCAAACAGTACACTCTATTGTTTCATCTCTGTAATTGTCTTTGTACAGCAGACCCTGGCGAATCTGGCAACGTCACAGGCGAACAGCAGGCTCCTTCCCGACGCCCCCACGCTCCCGAAATACCCTTCTTCACCAGCAAGCCTTAGACTATTCTCTGCTGACCTCATGCCAAGACCCGACAATGGTTTCCTTTGGAAATTCTTTGGCCGAATCCATTTATAAAATGTCTCTCACACACACACGGCCTGGCGTATCTTCGCGTTAAATGGAAGGGGGCCGTACCTCGATCTCCTGCACCTGCTCCTCGTTGGTGACGTACATCTGCTGCAGCGAATCCTCCAGCTCCTTGTTGCGTTCCAGAAGGGTTTTCCCTAGCTCCGCTGCCAAGTGCAGATCTGGGAAAGAGCAAACAAAGACAGATGACACAAGGGATGTGAAATGTGAAGCTCAATGCGCATTTAAATGATCTTGCTAATGATAAGAAGGGTCTACTATCCAGAAACACTGTTGATCATAGTAGCTTTTTTCTATTTGCTTGTTGTCACTATACTCACTCACTAACCAATAGATGGATGGGTGCCAATCCATCACACACACACACTCACATACAAACATTCACAAACATTCGCACTACAGGCGATTTTGCGTAAGGTATTAGCATCCATCACTAGCAATGCAAAATGTGATGTTTTAATCAAGGAAAATAGAAGAAGTATGAGGTGCAGTTTGTTAAACAGCAAATTAAGCCACATTATGGTTCGTCCATATTTATAACGGCCATTAAATCCAAGAACAAACATCTGTATGGTTTTGTTATTTGTTTATCAGGCAAATCAAAGAAGACCAAAACTCTCAGTTAATTCATATTGTCCTTTCAAAACTACAGGGCTATTAAATTGAATTCAGATTAAAAGCACTGTGCAAAAGTGGGCTGCTGGGCCACCAGTCATTACTTCATATTTCACGTTCAAGTCAAACTGGGACTTTTGATTGTGCAGAACAAAAGATATGAGAGTAAAAACTCGCTTTATTGCTCTATAATAAGTCTCTTGCTACACTAATGCACTTATCCCAGTGTACAGTACACCCATGGAGACATGACTGGACTGCATGCCTCAAGTCTCACACACTGGCCTCCCAGGAACTCCTTTAATAACACAAACATGTGGAAATGGCTTGGCGCGAGGTCAGGACTGTTGGGAGGATGTAGAAATAACTCCCAGCCGAGTTCCTGTCTTACACAGCTCACATAGTACATATACACACACACACACACATACTGTATATGTATATCATATATTATAAATACAACCCAGGATTAGTACTTATACTAAATACTGTATATGCAGCACTCCGGTGTTGGAACAGCCAAGCCTTAGTTTTCTTTTGTTTCTTTTAAATAACATGGTAATAAGTAAAAAAAAAAAAAACTCTCAATCTCAGAGTTTCTTGAGCTGCCAGCTGTCATATCTCACACAAATGCTGATGCCTGGAATACACACAAGCATTAAATCAAGCACCGTTTTTTTTTTTTTTTTTGGCAAATCAAATTTCTCTCTGGCACTGGAGACCATCTAACACAAAGCTGCAGCAAGTTCCTCCCTACACACACACACACACAACACAGACGGCATAGAACACACTACAGCTGGTTGTGAGCATCCATGGGGACTGTCAAGGAGATAAATATATACCATACAGGGAAGACTTACCAGGGTCAGAATCATTGACCTCCACTGCATGGGTGTGAATGCAGCAATGAATCATAAACCCACCAGTGGCAGAAGATACTGCAAACATGCAGTACGGCACCAAACAATAAGACAGGCACATAGAAATTATACACGAGAACAGGAAACAACTTACAGGCTGTTTGTGAACCGCTCCCTGGGGTCTCCAGGCTGGTGACTAAAGAGACGCACACAAGGATGAACGAGGCTTCTCCCCCCCTGCCAACCGTTTTAGACATAGCTCTTGTGTTGTGTCATTTTTTGGAATCCCTCACAAAGACATACCGGCAAGTTGCTGAGACAGAGCAAATGCAGTGGAAGAGTTTTAGACCAGGTTGACTAAACCATAAAGATCACAACAAAACTACAGGAGTTCTAAGTTCTAAGTCAGACCTGATTTCTTCAACCAATTATCCACAAAAAAAAAAAAAAAAAAAAAACCGCTGTTAATTCATTTATTCCACCCCAGTAACCACATTATCTTGGTCAAGACTGCGGAGGATCTGGTGCCTGGAAAGATACACACAGGGTCTGTCACAGGACATTACACTCATCTACATCCTAGACTAGCCAACTCATATAAACAGTAAAATCCCATTAACCATTACATAGTTCCATATAACCAACATCACCATTATGCTGCCCAAGAATTCATGTACTTAAAAAAAAAAAAAAATGAATTAGACTTGTAAGCCTGTAAGACTTTCCACATCTGTATATATTAGCGAATATCTGCATCAGCTGCAGCAAAACATCACTGGCCTGAGGATGTAGCTCTCAAAGAACAATTATTCAAGTTATTATGTGAAGGAGATGTAAATGAGCCGCCTAAGGAGTGAAACCAATGAGCTTTTATTTTATTTTATCTATGGTACAGTACCGATCATTTCGAAAATTTGATTTATATTCTACATCCTAAAAAAATACTGGTTTTAGTTTAAAAACTATGTAATAACACATAAGGCATTAGTTGATTAAGTAACAACAATACTCAGATGTTATTTTAAGACCTGAAGGTCAGCTGTTCTGGAGTAGTCCTTGCAGGAACAGTATCTTCAAGCGCTTTTGTAAAACCCATCCATCGCCATGATGAAACTGGCTCTCATGAAGATCATCCATGGAAAGCAAGACCAAAACTTCATTCACACAACTTCATTTGAAGTTGCTAGCCTCAAAAATCACCAATTAACAAACAGCGCCTCAGATTAGAGCCGTTATGAAGGTTTTACTGAGCTTATCAGAAGTATCAGCTGTGAGATTATTGCATGTTTGGGATGCCTTCGCTAAGGGCCTTTGCCGAGAACTTCTAAGAGAGGCTGCAGTTAAAAAGATAGCACAGGTTCCTCTTTTGGCTTTGCGAATTGACTATATAGCAGAGGACATTGAGACACAGTTGCTGGAGAGGATTAACAAGTCATCGTGGTACGCAATTCAGGCAAAGCAATTTTGGTTTTGGTTGTTTCTATACCGGCTCGTGAAAATACAGTTTTACATGAAACCGATCCGTGGTGCAAAAAGGTTGGGGACCGCAGCTTTAGAAGATCACAGGGGGCTAGAGCCTATTCTAGTAACCTCAGGACACACTGGAAGGGGTGCCAACCTATTGCAGGATCACAAAAACACACACTCTATCACATCCAATCATATCATAAGGGATGAGACCAATCAACCAAGGAGGAAAGCGGAGTACCCAAAGGCCATGTACCATGGACATGGGGAACATGCAAACTCCACACACACACACACACACACACACACACACACACACACCAGAGGTGAGATTCAAACCCTCAACTCCAGATGTGAAAGGTGACAGTGCTAATCACCGAGCCATCATGCAACAGACAGTTCAATTCATTAACCCAAATTAGGGACCCAATTTTAACACGTAATGTAGTATGAAAGGTACTGTAAGTTTGGTCTTTTTCCTATAACCAAGAATATATAAACATCATGTCCGGTACACTTAATTATTTAGTCTTCAGACATCAGTATACATCTTATCTTCTTGAGCTTTTAGTGAGAGGGCTGCTTGTGTGTCTGCCTATTCCATACGAAGCACTAATACTTCTCCCTCAGCATCTAGATCACGCCAGGCTTAATAACAGTTAATCAAATATAGTGCAGCCGGGAAGGAAGTGGGAGAAGATAAGAGGCTATTCCATGATAGCAATTACATAATCCACCATCTATCTTTCTTTTCTCCTCAGAACAAAACATAGGAAACCTGTGTGTAGTAGTCACGGAGCTACACAGCAAATAATATAATTGTGTGGGGTTTTACGACGATCTTAATACTTTGCAGTAGAGACGCCACAATACGTAAATAATGTACAGTATGTCTCTATTCAGTACAGCTGAGTTTCCAGGCACTGTCCCAAAACAATAATATCAATGAAATACAATTTGAATTTAAAATATATATTTGCTACTGCGGTTGAAACTACAGTACAGTATATCAAGCAAGCATTAACAATGTATTAATAGTGTACACCAGTAATTAAATGTAACCATCCATGCATATGAAATAATACCAAGGGGTATAACCTTCATAACACACAGTCAATAATGTACAAGTCTTATTTAAATAATAATCCAAGATGCTGCACCCGAGTTGCTATACTGTATGTAAACCATGGTTAAAATAACAGCATACAAGCCATAGAGACTGTGGCAGTTACTTAAGGGGTCTGGTTGCCAGCTCGACATCCAGTCGTCATTCACACACTACAGGCAATTTGGGAAAGCCAATTAGCCTAATCTGCATGTCTTTGAAAACCCACCAAGCACGGGGAGAACTTCCAAACATGCACACAGACCCGTGGAGGGAATCAAACCAAGACCCTGGAGGTGCAAGGCGACAGTGCTAACCACTAAGAATTTCACTAAGAATCCCAACTGCGGTCTACTGTAGAGAAAGCCCTCTACAATCATACCCAATTCAGTATGATGACACAATGACACTGCTAGTTCTTGGCAACAATGGTGTCCTTTGTGCCTTCTTTTAAACAAATATGCATCTCTGCATTAGGCTAACCACGAGGATAAAGATCCACATTTGGGTGATATCAAAGTCTCGAGGATATCTGTGATTGAGTGAATTTTAAATGCCGTACAATTTGCGCTATAGTGGGTGGAGAAAACATTACATTGCCTTCATGAAAAGCTTATATAATGAGTAAAAGTAATTTCAGGCCAGCCTGACCACTGCACACAAACCTACAGTAGTTTAAGTAACATAATCTGATTTCACATTACACATAGCGGTTAGCACTGCCGCCTTGCACCTCGAGGGTTGAGGGTTTAAGTCCCACCTGAGGGTCTGTGTGTGTGTGTGTGTGTGTGTGTGTGTGTGTGTGTGTGTGTGTGTGTGTGTGTGTGTGTGGAGTTTGCATGTTCTCCTTGTGCTTGGTGGGTTTCCTCACACAGTCCAAAGACAGCATAGAAAATGAGCGAGTCGTTTCACAAATGTGTGTGTGTGTGTGTTTTTTTTTTATCACAATTACAGGAAGAATCAATAAAAGTGTCCTCCACCATTTTGGCGCTCCTTATAAAGATAAGTTAAAAGAGTTAAGGACACATTCACCACATATCTCACGCTGAAATGAGAAAAGTCCACCCTTTAATTGAAATAGATTTATTCAACAAAAACACACTTGGCAGTAAAACAGCACTGTCTGCTCTCCATTAACATTTTATGAAGGTTCGAGAGCATGGCCCGGCATCTGAGACCATTTATATTTATGCAACCTCTCCAGATCATAAAGGGTCCTGGGCCGTCTCATTCGCACTCTTGTCTTCAACTCACCCCACAGGTTCTCAGTAGGGTCCAGGTCAGATGGCCATGACAGAAGCTTGATTCTGTGGTCAGTTACTCCTTTTTGTGTTCATTTGCTTTGTATCATTGAAAGATCCAATGGCGAACCAGTTTTAGTGTTCTAGCAGAGGCAGCACATCCTGGTGTTTCATGAGGATCCAGGATACCATGTTTGACATGGTAAAGATGGTTTCTAGGGCCTTTGGAGGAAAAACAGCTTAAAAACATCGCAGAATCTCCACTGTATTTTAACTTTGGGGTAAGGTTCAGTCCATTAGAACCTAGAAGGCCATCCTTTTCACATTTAAACACAAGTTGAGCGTTTATTGTCAATGAGCTCGATTTCTGCTTCATCAGAACGCAGAACACGGTTCCAGGCAAAGCTGTTGTAGCATTCGGCAAAGTCCAGTTGCTTAAGCTGGTATATAACTGACAGAAAAATCTATTTTTTCCCCCAACCATTTAGATAATCTGTTGCCATGAAGGTGGTTTCTGATGGAGCTTTTGGAGTCTTAGTAAGATTTAACTTCCTACCACAATTAATTTTACGTTTTTTTTTTTTTTTTACCACCAATGAACCTTGGGGATTTTTGGCCATCCTTCCATCCTCCTCCCTATACATGGGGCAAAATAAGCTCGGGTCCTCTTGATGTCCACTTTTTCATTATTGCCCCAACAGTAAAAATTGGCATTTTTAAGACAGCATTTTTTATTTATAGATTTTTTACAACCATTTCCTGACTTATGAAGGTCAGCACACGTCTGCCTTATTTGGTTTGTCATCTCTTTTCTCTCCCATGAATGATTGAATGATGATTGATGGATGACTAGGAGATGCCCTCTGTGTCACCTCATATTTCTACCCTAATTAATCAGGAAATCACAGATAACAACTTGAAGGTTCCGACACACTGCAATAATTTTAAGAAATTTGCATTTAAATTGGGAAAAATGCTTCAGTTACAATGTGTTCTATAACCAGTGATTTTTTTGTTCTTGAGGAGACATTTGTTTTTTTCTCAAGGTTAAATGGTTAGATTTCTCTCTCATGAAAGAATAAAGTTACGTTAAAACCAAGCACACCATTGTTTTTCTTGTGAAATTCCCAATAAGTTTGATGTGTCACATGGCCCTCTTCCTATTGAAAAAACAAAAGTTGGATCCAAGATGGCCGACTTCCAAATGGCCACCATGGTCACCACCCATCTTGAAAAGTTTGCCCTCTCACATATACTAATGTGCCACAAACAGGACTTTTTATTAAGGTGTATCCACATAAATGGCCCACCCTGTAGTATTTTGTCCTTATTGCTCAAGACCTTTCTGGTTATAATAACTCTGAATTCAACTACGATTTGTTACTTGAAATTGCCAAACTCCATCTAGGAAGAAAAAAAAACAGAAGAAAAACTTGGAATTCCTATGTGGAAAGTCAAGAAGGTGTCCTCAACCCTGAGTTCAGTGTCATGGAAGCATGGCCGCTCACACAGTCAACAGTAAATAAAATATCAATAAATATACTCTTCACTTTATCACTGATTACACAGAAAGTGAAAACATCATAAACCTCTGATAGGTGGTCAACAAAGACTGTGGCTCACATTGTGGCCTGAAAGTGGCAAAATTGCAAATTGCATAATTCCAAGGTTAAACGTTCCACTTATAAACTAAGATGAATGTGGCATAAATATTACTCCGATATGAATCTATGAACTGGCTCATGTTTAAGACCAACCTATGACAGACACCTCTTGGACTATTTTTGCCTTGTACATTGGAGTGTTCCTTGAACACCTAGTTGGTTTTGTACCCTACGTTGTAGCCTGACGTGCTCAACCACATCAACTGTGATTGGTCCACCTGGTAACAACACATTTCCTGCTTCTTCTATGCAACCATTTTTTAATTGAGTTGAACATCATGACCATCTTTTACGACATCTTCTCCCATTTATTGTTGTTCAACATACTGTATATAAGATCCAACTCCAACATGATCTGCTCAACTTCTTTCTCCTGAGAGTGGTGAAGAGGCAGTGGCACAAAAAAAGCACTGCCAGCTAGTGGTTGGTGGTGTAATTGTAAAACATCATAGGTCATTCGCCTAGACTACGACGTAGGGTCAACACAAATGTAACACAGAATCATAAATCAGGCTTCAGATGCTGATTCAGTAACCACCTGTCAATTTGCTGTTTTGTTGGATGCAGTACTACAGTACCAGGGACAAGAGTCTCAGAGAACCAGTGGGTTCTAAAGTGTCATTTCCTGGCTGTTTCTCTATAGGTACTAGAAGCACCAGTATTCCCTTGAATGTTTACAGTGGAAGATGAATAAAGAAATCTTGAAACAGCAAAGCATTTGTAGATATGTGAAGCAAAGCCATTTACAGCAGTGCAAGCCAACTATAACTAAAATGATAAGATCAGGCCTCGCTCAACATCTAAATGTGCAGTTTCATCTCCATTTAGCAAAATTTGCATCTTGTTTTTGCTGCTCAGACCTTCATTCCTGGCATAATGTCACTGCAGTTACATCAATGCAATCAATATTGAGAACCTGAAAGGAAGACGATTAAATCGGTGATGTCTTTCATAAAGCACTGTATGCAAAAGAAAAAAAAAAAAGAAAAAAAATAATAAAGTATTAAGGTCTGTTTTATTATTCCTGAATTGATGTCATTGTTGGAAGCAACTTTATTCCTCTCAACTCCATTACCACTACTCTGAGCCAAGAACTCCATGTGCAAACCCAAGTTCCACGTCGCCTTTAAGCCACAAATGGTGAGAATTCCCTCCCTGCGCATTCCTTCTCACTTCCCACAGATCAGTATCCCGCCTCTAGTTCCATCCAGTAATGCACTTTTAGATGGACTAAACTGACCATTTCAAAAAATCGTCCCAGTGTAGACCTTGAAAAATGCCTGCAAATGCATATTACTTGACTTGAAAATATAAATAGTGCCAAAACTCCTTACTCAAAGGTCGGAAAAGGACGAAAACATAAGTCTAAGCACTAATGCACGTACGCAGAGGTGAATTTGAGGATATGTTGTTCTCTGCAGAGACGACAAAGAATGAATGGGCCATGTTCAGAGCCATAATGAGGAGAAGGAACAGAGAGATGATAAAAATGTTAATAACTGAAAGTGGGAATGTACAGTAGAATGTGTAAATATATATGGAAGAATTCACAACAGGGTGTATTGTTACGGATTTCTTTTTATGTGCCAGCAAACCCAGAAGCCATTTATTCCACTTATACAGTACCACAGTGATTAACCAACTAATAACATTTTTATTTCTGTTAATCAGTGACATGTCACGCTTTATAACATTTATAGTCATATAGTATGAGGTCCCTTAACAACTTTTCTTATTTTGGTTTTGAGATTAAAGAAGACAAACACTCACTCACTCACCGTCTACCGCTTTATCCTGTATTCAAGATCACACCCTGGACAGGATGCCAATCCACACACACATACTACGGACAATTTAGTGACGCCAATAAACTTAATCAGTCTGGAAACCCACCAAGCACGAGGAGAACATGCAAACTCCATGCACACAGATCCAAGGTGGGAATTGAACCTAGCCCCTTTAGGTACAAGGTGACAGTATGAACCATTAAGCCACAAGACTAAAGTTAGTTAGTTATGTTACCAGGAGACCAGAAAGCACAAAACAGCTTGCTAATAGGAAGGAGGAACCCTTCCTATTAGAACATTTCTTATCCTGTTACAAAGTGTTGACACTGGAGACTCGTTCCATAATCTGACCAATCAGATTCAAGAATCCCACCACAAAGAAAAGAAGCCAACGAGTGAAACATGTAAAAAGATTTAAGATCAAGGAACCTTTCGTAAAGAAATCATCATATCACCCTAATACCTCAGTAATGGGACATTCACTTAAACAGCTTACACAGCACTTTATTCCCAAGCTGGGATGAAACCCAGTGACCACCTTCCTTCATGTTAAGGAAGAGGTCATACGGGTGATCATTTTCACTGACTGTCAAAATAAAATGATAAGCGGAGTTAATATTATCCCGAGCTAAATGATGGGTTCGGTCTCGCAACTCCACAGATCACACAGTATTACTCGATGACATCAGCGGAGCAGGCCATCATTAAAGCCTTTGTATAATCATCTTACTATTATTATTTATCATTATTACTTATGATTCTTTTTCATCGAAAGGATGCATGTTGTACTTAAATTTGATCTCTTCTGCAGCTGTAGGATGTTGCATCATGGACTCACCTTGCTCCAGGTCTCTCTGGTCGTACCATGGCTCGTCCTCTTCGGTCACAAACTCGTCCATCCTGCCAGTTCTAAGCATCAGGCACTTCTCGCCCTCAGCACACGGTGTTACAGCTCAGCCTCTTCTGAGCTCAGAATGAAGCTGACTTCAAAATAAAAGATAGGATTTAAGAAGAATACATACAGGCAGAGTGGAGCTGTTTTTAAATCACAGCATTGTGATGGCACACACACACAAACACAGAGAGAGAGAGAGAGAGAGAGAATCTGCGGCTGAAAGCGAGGACTGACAAAAGCAGGCTGACAGCTAGCACTCTGACATCTCTGATGTGTTCACACCGCTGCAAAATAATATCAATAAGAATAATAAAAAAATAATAATAATACTAATGTATCGGCAAACAGTGCTGCTGCTTCTCAGTAAACTCTATGCATCACTGCCGGCTTTGCAAGAAGCCGTTTTTTTTGTTCTTGCAGATGGCATCTAGTTTTGTCAAAACTCAGTCCCTCCCACTCCCGTGCTAATCGCCGACATCACCTCCTTGTCGAATTCCCGACATCCCGTTCGGCTCGTGCAGATGGTGAGGTGGCTGGCTCCGGTCCTCGCTGCTGCACGTGTTGCCAGATTAACCGTTATCGAGCGCGCGGCGTTTATTTCTGTTTTCGCCGGGAGCTGTTATATTCTGTCATTACCTGATTTTTTTGTTCGAGTTTTATTATTACTTTTTTTGTAATCATTATTATTTAGACGACAATGCAGATGAATTAAGTAATAAATTATACCGTCGCCATGTTGAATGATCAAATTTACGGCGCCCCTCTGGTGACTTTCGGAGGTGGGGATATAAAATGAATATATTTTTTTCCCGATTTATATCATTTTTTTCCCGATTTATACTGTATATATATTATTTTTTCCCCCGAATGTCACCAGAGGGGCTCCGGAAATTCGAGCAACAACAAAAATAAAAATAAATAAACGCCTCAGGGGGATGCCAACATGTCTGCCTGTCTTTTTGTACAACAGAATATTTTAATATAAAGAAATGCAAGTTCGAGTAGGATTTTATGGTCATTTTTAACTCTTTACAGTTCAGTGCACAGTAAAACGAAACAAAGTTCCTCCAGGACCAAGGTGCTACATACAACATCAATTAACAAAACTAACTAGCTAACTCAGAGAGCTAATTAGCTGACTAGCTGAGACAGGACAGGTTGACATTTTTAAATTAACAGAAAGTGCACGTGCAAATGTACAAACAAGAGCAGCAAAGTGACATGACACATTTCAATACTTCATGGTGATGAGGTAATGAGTTGAGGTAGTGGGAGGAGAAACAGTTTAGTAAGGTGGAGTATCTTGCGCCTTGTTTACGCTATGTTGTACTTCTATCATCGTCAGTGTTATATTTAAAAGAAGAAGAGTGTCTGAAATAGGTTTTAAGCTGAATTAAGAGAAAAAGAGTTATTTCTTGTTGTGTCCCTTGCACCTTGATACACTTATCGGTCAGGGCCCAATCAACCGGGAGAGACAAACCCACAGGTATGATGTTTGAAAATCTCTGTTTATTCTCAGCAAAGAGAGCGAATTTAAAGCATTTGACCAGGTGCTGTCACATCAAAAGAACCAGTGATTAACATGTCAGTCATAGAGAGACCTGGAGACCTACACGCGATAGGAAATAAATTTGCATTCTCCTGGTTAAACAAAAGGGTTCCAGCAGACGAGAGCCGTTTGGATGTATATTCATCTAGATACAGGATATAGAAGGTGTTAACACATAAGGAGTCAGGAAGCACAGTGAGGGGGTTGTTCTTGCAGCACAGGAACTTTCTTAATGGAGTATAATATCCTACAATATAAAAAATACCTTACAGTCAGCCAAATACACTCCCTGTTCGGTAATTAGAGAGTGAATCACAGGTGAGAAATCGAAAAGGTTTGTCTTAAAATGACTCCAGTGCATAAAAATCCATATAAATCACTTCAGCGTTGTATTTCTGTCTGGACAGTCACACATACTGGATCTATCCATCCATCTAGGGACCTCTGTAGTCCAACTATAGGAAACGTGGACGCTAATGGTGATCATTGTATTTATTCCCATTTTACAACTGTGGTAGGACCTCCGGTCAACATTCAGACACTATGAGCAATTGGAAACGCCAATTCACCTAATCTGCATGTCTTTGGATTGTGGGAGGAAGCCAGAGAACCTGGAGGAAACCCACCAAGCATGGGGGAAAAAATGCAAACTCCATGTTTTCACTGTGTACTGAACAGTATATGATTGAAGTGACAATAAAAGCCTACTTGACTTGAAAACCACTTTTATTTAAATAGATAACAGCTCAGGAAGTAGCAGTAAAAGCTTGAAGCAATGGAACACATCTTGAGAAGAAGCTACTCTACCGAGAAGTGGACACCCAGTCAAAATTATCCCAATTGCACAACGAAGACTCATCAATGAGGTAAAGAAACAACCCCGAGTAACAGCCAGTAGAGGACATCTAGCTACCTGGGTATAATCTCTGCCTAACATCTGTGTCCATAAGTCAACAGTACATAAAACAATGAACAAGTAGGATGTTCATGGCAGGACACCATGAAGGAAGCCGCAGCTTACTAAAAAGAACCTGAAGTTTGCGAAAGAGCACAATGAAGCTCCACAGCAGGATTGACAAAATGTTTTGTGGATTGATGATACTAAGATTGAATTATCTGGAAAAAGAACACACAGCACATTAAAAGGGCACCGCATATTATCATGAAAATATCATCCCAACCGAAAAGTATGGTGGAGGAAACATTATGATTCAGGCCTGCTTTGCTGCATCAGGGTGTGGCCAGCTTGCAGTCATAGAGGGGAAAATAAATTTCCAAGTGTATCAAACAATTCTTCAGGATAATGTGAGGATGTCTATATGTCAGCTGAAACTCTGTAGAAGTTGGGTGATGTAACGAGACAATGACACAAAACACCAGAGCAAGTCCACAACAGATTGGCTTTAGAAAAAGAATGGCTTTTTGGAGTGGCAAAGCCCAGATCTCAACCCAACAGAGATGCTATGGAATGTAGAGAGCCATACGCACAAGATGTTCGAAGAATATGACAGAGCTAAAGCAGTTCTGTCAGGAAGAATGGGCTAAAATTAAATTATTAATTCCAAGGGTTCACTTATTTATTCCACTACCATTTTGAATGTTAAATAAGTGAGTTCCATAAACACATAAAATATCAGATTTGTTTTGTGTGTTATTATTTTAGACACATTATACAGTATTGGTCAATACCCTTGAATTTGATGAATATCAGATCACATTTAATTACAAATTAATGCAGAAAACCATGAAATTCCAAAAGCTTCACATGCTTTTTCTTGCCACTGTATAACAGAGCATGGATTAATGTAAGAATCTTGACTAATGGATGGTAGTAAAACATACTATAATATACATACAAAATACATACAAAAAATATAATTATTCATGCTCATTGCTACTTAGTTTTGCATAACAGCTTTTCCCTACAACTCCAACAGCTTTGCTATAAATAAATAAATAGAGCTACTGGAAAATTTGCTAGCAACACTGTTGTCCAACTCTGCAGATGTCATTATCTAAACAAGTTGAAGCTCTCATCAATTTTTGCTCCCTTGTATTTATTGATCATCCTGTGGGGACAGTCATCTTTATGACCATGACAAATGGGCCAAGCTAAATGCATATTTTATGTTATGTATGTATCATAGGTTTGTACCGTTGTACTTGTTTGCTTGGCCGAATGTACGCCACTGATTTATTTTTAATCGTGTTGGATTGAAAAATAGCCCTCATTGGCATTGTTGGCCAATGCTAAAATGGGAGCCTTAAATCTGTGTCTGGCAAGAAAACTGGCAAGTCAATCCAATCTGGCAACCTTGACTGTTATGGACTGACCTCCTCCTCTTCCTCGACCTCTTCCTTCTCCTCCTCCCCCTTCTCCTCTTCCAGCAGGAATTAGACTAACACAAGCTCACTCATTCAAGAGGTACAATAGTGGCTAGAAATAAGACAATGGAGAACTGGAGGCCTTACAAGATTTTCTGTGGGTTCAGCCGACCATGAAATCTGTATTATTTAGTGTTGGTTCATCAACAAAAAAAATCAGGGAAAACAACATCTTATTTTACACTGGGTGGGATGCACAGAAATATTGCACAAAGCACACATTTTTTTTATTTTTATTGATTTTGCAATCTAACAAGTTGTGTTCATTTTACAATATAAGCAACTATAAAACACAAGACCTCAAAAGCAGTAAAAATATAGGATTCCATAAAAAGCAAAGAAATATCAAACCTACAAACCAGAGGCAGAGGGTACAAAATGACTTATAGAATCTAACTTCATTTTCATCTAGGTTGATTTTACGTCAAATATTTTACCTTTTCAAAGTCTGAATTACTTGCTGAGACACATCACCATTAAAAAAAGCAACAAACTGTGATATGCAGGTAGTATTCACAGTTCACACAGTGTTGGCTATTAAAATGAAAAGGAATCGAGAGGTTATAGCAGGAAAGGAATGATGATTATATCTGTCTTTTTTGCCGCTTATTTAATGAAGGTCTTTGCCTTTACCTTTACTGAGACCAGGCCTCAACATTGGGTATAAACCAGACACAATCTGGGAATGTTGCCTCTGTACAAAAGATTGCATCTGGTTTATTCCCCATGGGAATTTCCACTAATCAGGTGATATTGATCAAACTATTGATTTAGAACGTATATACTGTATCAGCTCTAAGATCACTTTTTCATGATCAGTACGACAAAGACAAACCCGAGTTCCTGGGAAGCTCATAATACCTGATAATGGAAAACTCACTTGGCCTCCATATCAATATAGAAATATGACAATGAGAAAACCATAGACAGAGTAGTCAGTAAGAAATACATGAATAATTAACTTGCCAGGTCCAGTATTCTGGCACCCTTTAAAAGAATGTGAAAAATGATTGTACAGCCTCGGACAGCTGGAGGAAATACTCCTACTTCACTCTTAACCAAAATTTCCTCATATCAACTGCATATTTCCCCCTTAAAACACATCTAATAAAATGATTGGCATTTTAGAATGCAATAAACATCCACAGCCTTTAAATTATTTAGTATTTTTAAGTTGCTCTCAGTCTCCAGGATCTCTATTGTTGCTGTTGATCATTTCCTGTTTCCTCATGCTATAAATACATGAAGACATACAGTATGTATAAAAACACTTGGTGATTCATTATATAGGGAAAAACTCAAAATTGTCTCGATACAGTAGAGACAGATAGGTTATTAATTTATTCATCTTCAGTAGTCAATAGTTCATGGTCAGTGTTGTGTTGGATCTGGAGCCTCTCCTGGGAACACTGGGGGAACGTGCCAAGAAACCCAACACAGGCAGTAATCCAGTCTTACGAATGAATCAAGAACAATGTGAACGCTGCACAAGTGTGCCTTCTAGGATTAGATAATAATAGTTTTGAAAAAGACATAAACATGTTAAAGTATCATTAAGCATCATTTGGTTGCATTAACAAATTTGACTGTTCTTCTGTGCATGTCCCATTAAGAGTAACAACTTGAGTTCTTTCCTGCTGGTTTTGTACTATTTTGGGTTAGAACAGCTAAATTCCAAGCCATTCTTCACTATTTCTCATGGTCAAATCCCTGGCCTACATTGTCCCCTGCACACAGATAAAATATTCAACTTCCTGACCTTCCAGATTTTCCCATGGCTCAGGACAACAAACTTTGAACAACACACTGTAAAGTCCATAATGAATCCTATGAGCTTTGACCCTGTTCTCCTCTATTTAATGAAAACATTTCTATGCTTTTTTTGTGTGTCTTGCTGTACGTCCGGGTATTTAACAGCCAAAATTAGCAATGGACCACTGAATTAAAGCAATGTACAGTATAATGTGTAACTGGATATCTGTGTATTCTGTGTTGAAGTACACAACTATACCATAAAGAGAATCCTGTGTCGATTATACTTTAATATTTAGTTGTAATTTTATTAGGAACCCTAGTTAATGGTGTGTTGTGGCTCTACTGGTCTTCAGGAAAGCTCAGATTGTGCTTAGAGCCAGGAAACTATAAAACGCTCCATGTGTCATGAAGGATGATTTAGAATTTTGAGATTGAACTGCTGCACGGTTTTACTGCGCACGTTACTGGCTCCTTCTTCCTCATCCAGTTCTCAGCCCTATGCTCAGTTTTTCAGCAGCTAACGTGCCAGGAAAACATTCCTCACACTCCAACCAACAGCCTGTAATGCTGACACCAAACAGGAAAGCTTCATCAGATGTACAGTATGTTGTTTTATGCCAAATTCTGCTACTTTGTCTAGCATGGTGCAAAAATGATCCTGGATTTATGCAACAAATAAATTCATTTTTCACTCTCAATACTCATGATTTAGTGCTATGAATAGAGAAGGGTGCAAACACATACAGTAGGAGTTTAATTAAAAAAAAAAAACATTAAGAGAGAACAGAACGTTTATTCTGTATATTATAAATAATATACATTGCATACATGTGATCATATATGTTTCATTCTGCTCTTTCCTCTGACACGAAACATGTTAAATTCAATAAAAAATGTGAAACCATGTGGAAGGTGGCACAGGGGTGTAGTGGTTAGCACCGTAATCTTGCACCTCCAGGGTCCAGGTTTGATTCCTGCCTCGGGGTCTGTGTGCATGGAGTTTGCAAGTTCTCCCTGTGCTTAGAAGGTTTCCTTTGGGTACTCCGGTTTCTAAGTCTCCTCAGATAGGCTCCAGGCCCCCCACGACCCTGTATACAGGATAAAGTGGTATAGATGATGAGTGAGTGTGAGTGAGTATGAAGGTGAAGCTGATGGTTACAGTATCTAGACAACAAGAGAATGTTCCACTAGGTGGCGACACACAGCATTTATTCATTTTAATATCATATAAGCCATAACAGCAGCAACACCTTCAAGTTGACACGAGATATTTTCAGCCTTATACCCAGCCAATAAATAAATAAATAAATAAATAATAATAATATTCTGTAAATATGTGTCGTTCTTTTCTTAATTCTTCATGTTTTTAGTTGTCATCACGGTTCTTAAGACAAAAACAGTAACTTGGATTATCAACACAAGTGCTTATAAAATGATTTCACATCCCAGAAGACAAATCTATCTATCTATCTATCTATCTATCTATGTAAAAAAATACATAAGAATGACAAATACTATCTTAAAAAGAATTAAAAGGAGAGGAAACCATTTCATAACCACAGGCACCACAGGTTTTTTACTTTAATCTCCTATAATAAAAAACAAACAAACATATTTGTCCATAAAAACTATAATACTGAGTACCAAATTACATGAAACATCCCTATCTCACTGTGAGCGTTAGCATCACATAGATTTCATTTTAATTATAGTATTTATTTATTTATTTATTTGCGAACAGGAAAGAAACGGGGAAGGTGCAAAAAAAAAAAAGTGAGAGAGAGACAAATGAGCAATGACAAAAAAAAAACAGCAGGGTTTTCTAAAAGAATGTACAGAAAATGTGAAAACTTAAAGCGGCCTGTGACGTCATTTTCGTGCGACTACTCGTAGCTGAGTAGAAGTTGGCAGGCTGTGTGGGTCTTTCAGGAGGCAGAGATGACTGCCGTTGAACGAGCTTTGAAAACCCATTTTGGGTTTGAAAAGTTCCGGTCTCAGCAGCAAGAGCATGTGGTTAAAGCGGTGATGAAAGGTAAACCTTTAGAAACAGGGTTTGTTTACTTTAGTTTCTTGAACTGGCTAGCTAGTCGCAGCTCACTACATCAGCATTTGCCTGGTACAGCCTGGTATAGTGAATGGTTGGGCGTTTAAAGTTGACATAATTGCTTTTAACGATACTGGGTTTACAGTTTAATCCTGCTTTGAAGCACTAATCTGCTGTGGTGCTTCCTTCCTGGTGCAGGTGACAGGGATGTGTTTGTGTGTATGCCAACCGGTGCAGGGAAATCTCTGTGCTACCAGCTCCCTGCAGTGCTGGCCACTGGCATTACCCTGGTCATATCTCCTCTGATTGCACTTATACAGGTAGGTACAGCTTTTTTTTTATGCCTTTTGATGCTACCTGTACATTTTGTCTGTGATTATGATTATTATTATTAACTATCCATGTAAACATTGGCAGTTCCTTTACCGTGGTGTAGGAACACTGCTTATTCTGCTTATTCAAAAGTGAATCTCATAGTGAGATCTCATTGCCACATCACCGTGATCGTCTATGTGGTCGGACAGGTTATTCCTGCTTTTTTCTTTATATAAACTCTAACTAACATTCATTCATTCATTCATTCATATTCAGCCTGGTCAGAGTTGTCCTGGATCTGGAACATGTTAGAGGAACACGGGGCAAATGGTGGGAATACACTCTGGATGGGTCTGCTTGGGTGTGGTGACTGGGGGCGGTTCCACTTTACCATGAAGACGGTCCTGGCCTCTGCTGATCCAGACAGACGTTCTTTGAGTACTTGTGGTTGCAGTCGCTCAATAATTCAGAACTGGAATTTCCTACATTTTACCTGAGCCTCCAATAATGAACTGGACTCCATATTAATCTAAAGACATCATCTGCTATGTTGAATGTCCAGTTTTCTAAAAACACAGTATGACTGCAGATCAATCCTTGCTATGTATTATAGCAGTATATATATTGCTATAACCTATATAACCTATTCAAGGTTTCTTTCTATTGCCATCTCGGGGAGTTTTTACCTGTCTTATCAGTGCTTTCCGTTCAAGAGTTTCCATTCATTGGTTTCCATTCAGTGTCTCCCCAGTCAGGTTTGAATGTGTTACATCAGTTCATTTGTACCTGCGGTGCAAGCATAAATGTATTCCCCACTTGTGATTTTCACGAAAGAAGAACAGCGTGCAGTGATTTGTTTTTTGTGGCCTTAGGGTGTACTTAGTGCTGAAACAACTCACAAATGAGCACAAACGGAAGCGTTATCTGCAAACAAAATTCGAAACCAATAGGAAGGTGAAATTTTTTTTATAGAGAATCATTACTGGTGACAGGACTCATCTGTAAATAAACTGGTAACGAGATTCATTACTATTAGCCTGAGAGGAAATGGCAACATATGGAACAGAAACATCCTCAATCGCCAAACAAGAAAAAGGATCAAAAGTCAACCCCCATTTCAGAAATTTACTTGGGAAAAAGTTTTCTGGCATTTTCAAGGGCAGTTCTTGTTACAATGAGATACTCATTGAAGAGGTGAAACCTAAACTTCGGATTAAAAGCAGAAGATTGCTATGCCTAGTCATATAGTGCTAAAGAAATGAGATGGGTACTGGAACCCTTTACAACTGGGTTGAAATGCAATGAAATGCTTTTGTACAGAATATATACAGGGGTTGGACAACAAAACTGAAATGCCTGGTTTTAGACCACAATAATTCATTAGTATGAAGTAGGACCTTCTTTTGCGGCCAATATAGCATCAATTCATCTTGGGAATGACAGATACAAGTCCTGCACACTGGCCAGAAGGATTTTGAGCCATTCTTCTTGCAGAATAGTGGCCAGGTCACTACATGATGCTGGTAGAGGAAAACGTTTCCTGACTCGCTCCTCCAAAACACCCCAAAGTGACTCAATAATATTTAGATCTGATGACTGTGCAGGCCATGTGAGATGTTCAGCTTCACTTTCATGTTCATCAAACCACTCTGCCATTCTGTCTTGCTGTGTGTGTATTGGTGCATTGTCATCCTGATTCATGGCACTGCCTTCAGGATAAATGTTTGAACCATTGGGTGCTCATGGTCCTCCAGAATAGTTTGGTAGTCCTTGGCAGTGTCTAGCACAAGTATTGGGCCTAGGGAATGCCATGATATTGCAGCCCAAACCATCACTGATGCATGCCCAGAGTGAAGCATGGGGGTGGAACAGTCTGGTTGGTACGCTTCTTTGGGGCTTCTCCAAACCATAACTCTCCCGGATGTGGGGAAGAAAGTGAAGGTGACCTCATCAGAGAACAATACATGGTTCACAGCCCAAGATTTTTGCTGCTGGCACCATTGAAACCAACGTTTGGCATTGGCATGAGTGACCAAAGGTTTGGCTATAGCAGCCCGGCCATGTACATTGTCCCTTTGGTGGGCTGAAGTTGGTGAAAACAGGTGTGTTGAGGTGCACTTTTAATTCTGCAGTGAGTTGGGCAGCTGTGGTTTTATGTTTTATGGATACAATTGGGGTTAGCACATGGACATCTCTTTCAGTTGCTCCTGTTGGATGTGGTGCGTCCTTCTTGGTGGTATGCTAAAATTACCCTGGATACCGTGGCTCTTGACACCTCACAAAGACTTGCTGTCTTGGTCACAGATGCGTCAGTGAGACGAGTACCAAAAATGTGCCCTCTTTTGAACTCTGATATGTCACCCATAATGTTATGTGCATTCCAATATTTTAAGCAAAACTGTGCTATTACTCTGCTAATCAAACCTTCACACTCCGCTCTTACTGGTGGAATGTGCAACAATGAAGATTGGCTACCAGGCTGGTCGAATTTAGCCATGACACCTCCAACACTAAATTGGCCAGTGTTTCAGTTTCACTGTCCAACCCCTATATGTCACTGTACATTTCTTGTATTTTTTGCCTCTTCTTTGTCTTCCTTTCTTAGGATCAGATAGAGCATCTTAAAGCACTAAACATACCAGCATGTTCCATCAACTCGAAGCTTGCGTCTGGAGAGAGAAAGCAGATCCTAGCTGACTTGCATAGTGAAAAGCCTCGGCTCAAGATGCTGTATATCACTCCTGAGATGGTGGCTTCTCCATCCTTCCAGCCGTGTCTGAGCTCGCTGTGCTCTCGCGGGTTGCTTGCCTGTCTGGCAGTTGACGAAGCCCACTGTGTCTCTCAGTGGGGTCATGATTTTAGACCGGACTACCTAAAGCTGGGGGACCTGCGCGCTCGTCTTCCTGGGGTGCCCTGTGTGGCCCTGACTGCCACAGCACCCAAGCGTGTGCAGGAGGACATTGCACGCTCGCTGAGGCTGAAATCACCGCTCACTTTCACAACACCGGTATTTCGGAAAAACCTGAAATACGATGTGATATTTCGAGATCTGCTACCTGACCCGTATGTCCATCTACATGCATTTGCTAAGGAGGCACTCGGGGGATGCTCAGCTGAGAAGGTGAGACTTTCATTTTTTTTTTTTTTATGTTGTAAAATGATGGAAACACCAGTTGCTTAGAACATCAGAAAAAAGCTTCTTGCCACTCTTGTGTGTTTATTGGTTAATAGTAGGCAGAAGAGTTAGGATTATTCACCATCGGGACAGCTTTACAGGACAGCCACGAGGCCGACTCATTTCCCCTGCACCCTAACGCACACACATACAATATACCAGACTTTGGACATTTTATACACTCACTCTTCTCCCTGGTATGCCCCTGAGCTCCGTATTCTTAAGGCCACTGGCAGACGGCTTGAACGTCTTTACAGGAAAACCGGTCTTACTGTTCATTACTTGGCTTTTCTTGATCATCTCAAACGTTATAAATCTGCTCTCTTCTCAGCTCGCTATAACTTTGTCTCTGTCACAATTAATAAATCGAGCAACAGGCCTAAAGCATTATTTAATCCGATAAATAAACTTACCAACCGCACACCTCAGGATACTATAGTATCTAATGAGTTTTGCTGCTCTTTTCTGGATTATTTGCTTGAGAAGACTAATGCTGTCCACCAATTTTTCCCTACTAATACAGAGCTCAGCCATCCAACAAATCTATCATCTCAGTCTCCTTCTTGTTTTTCTCTGACGACCCCAGACGTTTCTAAGCTAATCCTGAAATCCAACTCTTCTTCCTGTCACCTTGATCCTGCTCCTACTTCTCTCCTGAAACTTTGCCACTCTGCTATTTCTGCACCTATTTCTCATTTCATCAACGCATCTCTTACCTCTGCTTCACTTCCGTTGGCACTAAAAACTGCTGCAGTTACACCTGTGCTTAAGAAACCCAACCTCGACCCCTCAGTTCTATCTAACTATCGTCCCATTTCTAACTTACCATTCATATCTAAATTACTGGAAAGTACTGTTGCTACCCAACTCCAGTCCTTTCTACTTAATAATAATCTCTTCGACCCTTTTCAGTCAGGTTTTCGCCACCTCCATAGTACTGAAACTACACTTGTAAAGGTAGTGAGTGATCTACTGCTTACTGGTGATTCTGGCTCCTTGTCTATACTATTGCTACAGTGCCTTCGATGCTGTCTCCCACAATTTACTTATTTCTCGTCTCTCTTCTCTGGGCATTTCTGGTACTGCTCTTTCTTGGTTTTCTTCCTATCTTTCAGATCGACAGTTTTACATTTCTGTTAAGGATTTTCGATCACCCACTGTCCCCCTGAAGCGAGGTGTTCCCCAGGGATCTGTTCTTGGCCCACTATTATTTACAATTTACATAATCCCACTCGGTCTGATCCTTCAACGTCATGGTCTTAATTATCACTTTTATGCCGATGACATTCAACTTTATTCCATCTGTACACCTACTCCATCTGTCCAAATTGACAAAATCTCTGCATGCGTAAAGGACATTAGAGCTTGGCTTAGCTTTAAACATTTTGAAACTTAACATGTATAAAACTGAGATCATTTTCATTGGCACCCCAGCACTCACCAGCAACATTTCCACTAATTTCACTTGCGAGATTGCTGGCTCTCACATCAAAACATCCACTTCTGTCAAAAATTTAGGAGTAATCTTCGACTCCACACTCTCCTTTCAGTCTCACATTAAATCTGTCACTAAATCTGCATTCTTTCTTCTATGTCGCATTGCCCAACTGCGTCCCTTCATCAGTACCAAAGATGCTGAAACTGTCATCCATGAATTTGTCTAATCACGCATTGATTTCTGTAATGCCCTTTTCACTGGTTTACCTGCCAGCTCCATCTCTAGGTTACAATATATTCACAACTCTGCAGCTAGAATACTCACTCATACTAAACGCTCTGCTCATATTACTCCAATCTTGTTTGATCTCCACTGGCTTCCAGTTAACTACCATATTAAATTCAAAATTCTTCTCCTTGTTTTTAAATGGCTTGGCTCCCTCTTATCTCCTCAATTTGCTTGTACCCTACGTCCCATCTCGCTCACTACGTTCTTCCGACTCTGGCCTTCTTGTTGTCCCTCGGTACCGCCTCTCTTCAATGGGGGGCAGATCATTTAGTGTTATTGCACCTAAGCTCTGGAATTCTCTACCACACTCTCTCCGTTCTGTTAATAACATCTCAGCATTTAAATCTCTACTGAAAACGTACTTGTTTTCTGAATGTTACAGCTCGATTCGTATGTCTGTCTCCTAGTTTTTTTTTTTTTTTTTTCTTCTTCTTTACTTCAATGTCTGTTTGTCCCCCTTTTTCTATTCATTGTAAAGTGTCCTTGAGCTCTGGAAAGGCGCTATATAAATAAAAATTATTATTAAAATTATTATTATTATTATTTATACACTTACACACTGAAAATATTGTATGTAAATGTAAATATTGGTATCTGGTGCACTGCAGTGTTTTTTCTTTGTTTTTTGTAAAACACATTTGAGCTACTTCCACGATTTGTTCGCATCTTTGAATTTTCGTACATTTGTGGTCCGTTCATATGTGGAAAGTCATAACTCGAATGTTTGTAAGTCTGTACATAGCTTTAGGCTTTGTCTTGACTAAATTATAAAAATAAAAAGTCTACAGGCATCGTTGCTTATTAATTGCTGTGTGTAACATAATTTTGCTAAATTAAAAAGAAAGGAAGTATGTATGTAAACATTTCTAGCGTGTACGTCCTAACTAAAAGCACCTAGTGGTGTAGTACATAGACATATTTGCCAGGTCTGACGATCTAATCTCACCCTAACACCATCTTTATTTCTTTATTACATTGTAAATCCTTGACTTGGTGCAATCCTTGTATTTGTGATTGCTGTTTTAACTTTCTAACAGTCTTTTGTATTGACTGAATTTAATTCCATTTTAATTCAATTCAATTTCATTTGTATAGTGTTTTTAAGGGTTTAAGACTATATCTTAATCAACACTTAATCAAACACTGCCAACTGAAGGCCTAAAACTACAATGCGTGCTTAGAGATTATGGTACTTGCTAAAACCGACTGCACAGCTTGTCTTCCTGGTGCACGTGCTGCTTACTTCAGGCAGCTGTCATTTTTAGGTCAGACTGTTGTTATACTGTCATCCGACATTTCTGAGGTATCTGTGGCAAGTAATACATGAAGATACCGCAGTAGCATTCTGGAGGTGTTTTTAAATTGAGGTAATTTTTGGATTGGATACTACAGGCGGCGGCACGGTGGATACGGCGGCATTGTCGCCTTGCACCTCCTAGATGCAAGAAAGAAAAAAAAAAAAGAGAAAATAATTCAAAGTAAATTTGAATTTGCTTTTTTTCTTTTTTTTTTTTTTATCAGCTAAACCTCTTATATAAATCAGTATTAGTCTTGACTGTGTCATGAATTCTCATAAGTTGTCCAAACGATCAAGGTGTCTTAAAGGTGAGACTTGTACTACATATTAATAGAAGTTAACATAAGTCTTAAATGTCTCACAGACATTTAAACGTCCATTCAGATCGTGTATTCTGGCATCTGCAAAATCCTTCAGTTTCACTCCTTTTCCTAAAAAACTGTTTCAGTATCTGTGGTTTTAAAATGATCTGCTGCCCCCCGTGGAAGTGCACAAAAGCTAATCAGGATGCAGGAAATGGGACTTCCCTGGAGTATACGACAGGGCCGGTCTATGCAGATATCTTTGTATATATTTTTAAATCCATGATATGATGTCATTAATTAGCTTAGTTAAGTACAGAGAAATACAAAAAAAGAAAAACGTTTCTCTCTTTTTTTGGGTGTAGACACACACTGGACAACCATTTAAAAATAACTAAAAAGTCAATTTTGCGTAAAATTAATTTGTTCACACATTTCAAAGGTCACTCTGCACATTGCCTTTTGTCAGGTAATTGTAAATGCATAGATGCCTTAGAGACTGAGTCTAAACATTTGAACCTCTGATGTCTCTCTTCAGAGGTTCTCTGAGATCTCTAAAAACCGATAACCTGTTTAATAAACCGTACTGTCATCATTGGTTATTGATTGTTCCTTCCACTTTTAAATTAACTGCTAATTATTTCAGCCTACAGAGAGGTGGGTTCATCTGTAATAAAATAATAGAGCAACCTTAGCAAATTATAGTATTATTTCTTTGGGGGAAAAATTTCCTTCTGTTTGCTAAATAATAGTTTTAAGTGTGAAATGTTATTTAAGTGAGTAATAAGAGTTATAGAAAGTTTCTTGAAGATAGATTAAGATCTTAATACTGTAATGTACAACATAAACACAGTTTATTAAAAAGAGACATTTATTTACTAGATACTTAATAGGAACTTCTTTGTACCTGCATTTCATAAAATCATGCAGCTACAGGACAGGAGCTTCAGTTAATGTTCACATCAAACATAAGGAAAGTGGAAAAAGTGATCTCAGCAACTTCGATCATGACATTTCAAAAACCGCTGATCTAGGATTTGCATTCTGTCTAAAGCGCTTACACAGCATAGTACTATTAAAGTGGCCAGTTTATAGAATTGTTTTTAATGATTTTTTTAACATGTGTGTAAAAGGGTTGTGGGATTGTATACTGTCGCACAAGAGAGAGTTGTGAGGATGTCGCTCACAGATTGACCAAACTTGGGATTGTGGCCAGGCCCTACCATGCAGGTAACTCATTATAAATTTCTCACTGAAGTGAAATTAAATAGTAAAAATTTTTTTGTTCTTTTTCATGATGAAAAGATTAAAGATGCTACTATTTTGTTGATTTTTATGAATGTCCGTGTGAACAGGTCTGAAAGCAGGCGATCGCACTGATTCGCAAGCTGATTGGATGGAAGGGAGGGTGCCTGTCATTGTAGCCACTATCAGTTTCGGGATGGGCGTTGATAAAGCCAATGTGAGGTGAGTGAGGATGATTGTTTTCTATCAGCAAGTTCATGATGCTGTTTGTGCAAATGTGGTCATGCTTATATGTGGTGTGTCTTGGTATCTCGCAGGTTTGTAGCTCACTGGAACGTGGCGAAATCCTTGGCCAGTTATTATCAGGAATCGGGACGCGCCGGCCGTGACGGACTTCCGTCTTCGTGCCGCATATACTACTCTCCCAAAGACAGAGATCAGCTCCGCTTTCTCATCTGTAAAGAGATCACCCACAAACAGGCACGTACAGTAGGACTGAAAGTATTACACGGTTATTGGTGGATGTGCCCGCGACTTCGTTTGTCGTTTGGAATTTAATTCCACACTCATAAGCGCGTTTTAAAAAATTTACAACTCCATCTGTTGAATTGTGAGATGAACTCACTGTGAAAACCCTATTGAAATTCCTTCAGTAGTTTTTATGTGATGCGTGCACAAACAGAATTCCAAAAAACACCTTGATGTGTTCTATTACTCATCTTATGTCCCCCACAAATTATATCTTAGATTAGTGGGCCTCCGAGTGGCGCAGGGGTAAAGTGCTCATCCGGAGATCTCGAGTTCGATTCCCGGGTGGTGCTGTAACCTCTCGCAGCCGGGAGCCTAGAGAGAGTTGATTGGCCAAGCTCTCTCAGAGGGGAGGGGAGGGATGAGAGGTACTTAGTGCTCCCACATTAATCACGGCTCTACAGCCAATCGGGGCGACTGTGAGCTCACGCAAGTGGAAGAAGCGGATAGCGCTGTCCTCCGAGTATGTTACGCTGCCCCCAACGGTGCGTGAACGAGCAGTTCGAAAAGATGAAGTCGGCTGGTGTCACATGGTTCAGCGGAAACATGTGATAGTCTTGGGTCCTCCCGACTGAGTGGTAGTAGAAGCCTTAATGTGGGAGCCCCCTAATGACGGGGAGGAATTGGACACGACTAAATTAGGGAGAAAATCGGGGGGGGGAAAAAAAACAAAAGAGATTAGATTAGTAGTAGGGTTTTTCAGTAATGGTTAAGTGCATTCGGTAGAGATGCTGGGGAAAAAGAATCGATTCAGTTATGAATCATAATTCTTTTGTGTGGCGATTTAAATATTGCTACACCGACTCCAAAATAGATGTTTAGTTGCACAGCATCCTGTACGGTGGGAGCAAATATTTACTAGGTTAGTTGCGCCCATTTGTTTGAAACCCGTTTCACCATGATAGTGTGATCTCTTGGTACTAAAAAGACCCGCACTCGCATTTGTTATTTCACACAGAACCCATGAATTTCAAGATTAGGCCGCCTCGACTTCAACACATAAGAAGCCTGCTGGATTTAACACAACGTCAGTGTCTAGTGTGACACAGAATACATGTCCAGCTGCTCTGTGATGCAGTTCAAAATATGCAAGTGCTTACTTCAGCTGTCTCAAATGAAACAAGTATTAATTTAATTTGATCGTCACAAAGCAGCTGTGCAGACCCCAAGATATAAATGTTAGTTTTAGTCATATCGAAATATTCTATTCATCAATGTGTCCCAAGCCAGTGGCAACGTGAGAAAGAAACCTCGAGAGGAACCAGACCCCAAATTTCACTCATCTGAGGAAAACATCTATGGGATAATGCAATTACAGTTTAAATATTATTTCTAAAAGTGTCAGCTGTGTCAACAGGAACTTGATCATGATCATCACTAGATTTATACTTAAAGGTGGCATATTTTAAAATTTGTTAACTAATTAAAATGGATCACCCACAGTGTGTCTGTTTATAACTTCCTCCAGATAAATTCTTCTCAAATAATGTATTTTTCATACCTCACTCCTCCTCCAAATGTGCTGTTCCAGTGTCTATGTAAATGAGCTACTGCTATATATTTTATAGCAGGAGCATCTTCTTATATGAGGTCACAATAGGGGAAACATCTAAAACCTAAAAATGTTTAAACCCTTAACAATACAAATTTTTTTTTTTTGCGTTTTTTGTTTGCGATCCAACTGAATATCTGAGAAAGAAGAACAATCAGTGCTTTTCTGTATCCCAGGTGGCTTCTAGAGTCTCTTGGGCTTCACTGACCTATCCTAGTGCTTTGAACATCAAAGTGAACTTTAGAGCAGAGGTGTGCACAGAACAGTTTTAAAAAAAAACATCTTGCTCCCATCTACCACCTAAGGGGTTTTGACCAGTCCCTCCCACTCCTGCAATTTCATATCATCATCTCAGTTTATTTAACCGTTCAGTGTTCTTATTTTATTTGAAAACTCTTAATGATCACAATAGAAACTCAATTGCATTTGCAGTCTTAGTCTGGTAAAGTAGGT
Organism: Clarias fuscus; assembly: GCA_030347435.1. Classification (NCBI taxonomy): domain Eukaryota; kingdom Metazoa; phylum Chordata; class Actinopteri; order Siluriformes; family Clariidae; genus Clarias; species Clarias fuscus. The sequence continues at coordinate 13,361,870 of CM059222.1, forward strand.
TTGAACTGCCCATTCAATTTTTATCATAATTTTTTTTGTTCCAGTGGTACCCCAGTCCTGATGCACACTTAGTTTAGGTTTCTAAATCATATATACACTATATGGCCAAAAGTTTATGAACACCAGATTAAATACATCTGTATATGTTTGTTAAACATCTCATTCAAGATTAAGTCTCACATTCATCTCATATTTTAAAATAACTGATTTTGGAACGTGGTTATGGGAATTCGTGCTCATTGAACCACAAGTGAGATCCGATAATAAATAGGGTAAGAATGGCTGGCACATAGACGAGGAGACATTTTAATGCCATAGCCTATGAAGGCGTTCTAGAATGTAGTGTGCTTCAAAGTTTGTGAAACCACTTTGGAGAAGGCTTGCTTATGGATGTGGTGGTCATATGTGTCTATAAACTTTTGGGCATGATGTATTTATAGTGTGTAACGATCCTGCTTAAGGCTGAGCCATGGCTATGGTCCACTATTTTATGGAAATGTCAAGGCTCATTGTAGTTATTAAAATTAATTAAATCCATCTGGTCCTTCACAAGCAAATTTTTAAATTCCTGGTTTTTGATTGAGCGGCACAGTGGCTTAGTGGTTAGCGCTGTCGCCTTGCACCTCCAGGTTCCGGGTTCGATTCCCGCCTCGGGACTGTGTGCATGGAGTTTACTGCCTGTATGTAGGTTCTCCCTGTGCTTGGTGGGTTTCCTCCGTGTACTCCGGTTTCTTCCCACAGTCCAAAGACATGCATATTAAGCTCATTGGTGTTCACAATTTGCCCGTTTTGTGTGTCCTGCAATGCACCCCTTGCACTGAATTTGAAAGAGGGGCGGTGGGGTGGATAAAAGCTTCCTAATATTCACCACATGTTTTAGACTCAGAGTTTAAATGTCACTTGTTTTATTGCATTTTTTTTTCCCCAGGAAAAACGAGGTTCAGAGAAAGAACAGGACAAAGCACCTCTGCAGGACTTTGAAGCCATGGCTGCTTTCTGTGAGCAAGAGGGGTAAGAGTTCATACAATACACACAAAAACTTAGTGGTAATACATTTGTTTTTATTTAATGGTCTGTAGGTTTTAAGTAGATTTACATGAAATAGAGGAGCATAAACTTTGATATGTATATATGTATATAAAAACACTGAGCAGCCGTAACATTACAGTACGGTGTAGGTTATCCTGTGCCACCAGAGTAGCTTGGGTCCCCCGGGGATTAACTTTATCCCCAGTTCACCCCAGTTCTCTGGGGTGTGCTGTGTTGCCTAGCACCAGGACATTGCCAGCGAATCCTTGCTGAGGGTCTCAATGCCGATCTCCCTGTATCACTTGTCTCCTTTGTCTGGTGAATCCCTAAAATTATAGATTTAATTACAATTCTAAACAAACTTGGTGAATAGTATAGATGATGCCACCTGTAGGACAATCGAGGAACTGCAACATTTTACCACCTCAAATGCAAACGTATGTGAACAAAAAGAAAAAAAATATTTTGGAGTCATACATAATTTGTCACATTAAAGATCACAATATTTAATTGAAACATTGAATGTTAAAATTTTATTGAAAATATTACATTTATTTTTCCCCATCACTAATAATTGATAATCAATGCTAAAGTGTTAATGTTGTGGCTGAACGTGTGCGTGTAATATATTATAGTTGTGAGTGATGGGAGATTTTAAATGATCATATTGTGGATTAGTAAAATATAAATCTTACTTGTAGCCTAGACCTTGCTACTTCTTTTAAATATTGCAAACACATTTTCAGTTGAATAAATACTGAATTGCATTGGCTTTGCTGTTTATGCCAACCATCCCCAAGTTTCTTTCTATTTGCATTTGCTCATTTGGTTGATGCTTTTACTTAAAGTGACAATTGAGATGATATTCAACTGAGCAGGTTACTGTTAGAGGTGTTGCTTATGGATTGAATAGTGGCAGCACTGTCGTTCTAGGGTTTAACTTCAACCACCATTACCACCATAACCACTGAACCTCCAGTTCACATCCCAGTTGATTTGCATAGCTTTGGCAATCCTTTCTTGCTCTCATTCATTCCTAAGAGTTTAATATTACATATTAAAAGTGAAATTACTCATAAACATCACATGCAGTACATGGAAATATAAAAAAGCCACATTTGCAGTTTTTGCCACACACACACACACACACACACACACACACACACACACACGAACACTTTTTTCTGAAGTTCCTTTAGCTGACACTAGAGGGCCGAACAGACCTGTGTCTCTCCTCAGACCTGATTTCCTTTTTACTTTTTACAGTGTCATGGAGACAGGCATGAAAAGGCAGAGTGCAAAAAAAAACTCATTTCCCCTTTTTGTAGCTTTTGTAGTGACCTCTTTCTGTCCCCTTTCACCTCTGCTCTTCTCATTGTCCGATGTATTTCCATGGTTGAATGGACCATAGTGTTGATTCAGATTACAGAGTTGTTTTTTCTTGGGCCTCGTCCACAGCTACAGCAGCACTGTGCACAAGCAAACACTGCCAAGGCCAGGAATGTCACTGAAAGAAACATTATTAGAACACCACATTATTGGACATTTTGTCCCTCAAATAGGCAAGTGAATAAAGTTAAAAGAAATGAGTTTGGAATGTTAATTTCAGGAAGTGAAGTGATTGAAGAAATTCGATTTGTTCACGTCGCCCAGGCCGTATCATATCTATCAACGGCGGTATTTTTCATTATTAACAAACTTGGACAGTTCCAGCACATTGGGCGAGAAATGACAAGACACCAGCAGTGCCTGTCATTTCTCACCTAAAGTGTTATGACAAAGAGTGAAAGGGAGAGAATGCATTACTGTGCAGTGCAGCGTTTCAGAGAAGATATTTTTTTTCCCCCCAGGCTGTCAGGCACATATCAAGCTGTATTGTTCATAGCAAAAAGAAATGAATAAAATTAAATACAAGGCTTGTGTAGCCTTATGTAATCTCATCTGCATCTGTTATTGATCACCAGTGTGTCTCTCCGTGTTTTTCATTTATTTAACTACAGTAAATGCATTTCATATGTGAATGCATTGGAGAGATTGTATTATTTTTTTTCCATCAGTGATGTACTTTCAGCATCTCTACTTTGAGAAAGCATAACAAAACTTATATACAGTCGTGGCCAAAAGTTTTGAGAATGACACAAATATTAGTTTTCACAAAGTTTGCTGCTAAACTGCTTTTAGATTTTTGTTTCAGTTGTTTCTGTGATGTACTGAAATATAATTACAAGCACTTCATACGTTTCAAAGGCTTTTATCGACAATTACATGACATTTATGCAGAGTCAGTATTTGCAGTGTTGGCTCTTCTTTTTCAGGACCTCTGCAATTCGACTGGGCTGCTCTCAATCAACTTCTGGCCCAAATCCTGACTGATAGCAATCCATTCTTTCATAATCACTTCTTGGAGTTTGTCAGAATTAATGGGTTTTTGTTTGTTCCCCCGCCTCTTGAGGATTGACCACAAGTTCTCAATGAGATTAAGATCTGGGGAGTTTCCAGGCCATGGACCCAAAATTTCAACGTTTTAGTCCCCGAGCCACTTAGTTATGACTTTTGCCTTATGGCACGGTGCTCCATCGTGCTGGGAAATGCATTGTTCTTCACCAAACTGTTGTTGGATTGTTGGAAGAAGTTGCTGTTGGAGGGTGTTTTGGTACCGTTCTTTATTCATGGCTGTGTTTTTAGGCAAAATTGTGAGTGAGCCCACTGCCTTGGATGAGAAGCAACCCCACACATAAATGGTCTCAGGATGCTTTACTGTTGGCATGACACAGGACTGATGGTAGCGCTCACCTTTTCTTCTCCGGACAAGCCATTTTTCAGATGCCCCAAACAATCGGAAAGAGGCTTCATCCGAGAATATGACTTTGCCCCAGTCCTCAGCAGTCCATTCGCCATACTTTTTGCAGAAGATCAATCTGTCCCTGATGTTTTTTTTGGAGAGAAGTGGCTTCTTTGCTGCCCTTCTTGACACCAGGCCATCTTCCACAAGTCTTCGCCTCACTGTGCATGCAGATGCGCTCACACCTGCCTGCTGCCATTCCTGAGCAACTCTGCACTGGTGGCACTCTGATCCTGCAGCTGAATCCTCTTTAGGAGACGATCCTGGCGCTTGCTGGACTTTCTTGGACGCCCTGAAGCCTTCTTAACAAGAATTGAACCTCTTTCCTTGAAGTTCTTGATGATCCTATAAATTGTTGATTTAGGTGCAATCTTAGTAGCCACAATATCCTTGCTTGTGAAGCCATTTTTATGCAACGCAATGATGGCTGCACGCGTTTCTTTGCAGGTCACCATGGTTAACAATAAAAGAACAATGATTTCAAGCATCACCCTCCTTTTAACATGTCAAGTCTGCCATTCTAACCCAATCAGCCTGACATAATGATCTCCAGCCTTGTTCTCGTCAACATTCTCACCTGAGTTAACAAGACGATTACTGAAATGATCTCAGCAGGTCCTTTAATGACAGCAATGAAATGCAGTGGAAAGTTTTTTTTCGGGATTAAGTTAATTTTCATGGCAAAGAAGGACTATGCAATTAAACTGATCACTCTTCATAACATTCTGGAGTATATGCAAATTGATATTATAAAAACTTAAGCAGCAACTTTTCCAATTTCCAATATTTATGTAATTCTCAACTTTTGGCCACATACACTACCGCACAAAAGTTTAGGATCATTTTAATTGTTTCCCAAGGAAAGTCATTAGAAATAATAATTTTGATGGAAATTATAAATGTGTTCTTCAAACTTTGCCTTCATCAAAAGAAAACACCTAGACATTCTAGCTGTCAATTTGTGTAACATAATCTGATGAGATTTCACCCATGTTTCCTGGAGCATCTCCCGGAAAGATGGATTGGCTTTGATGGAGTCTTCCTTCGTACCATACAATCAAGCTACTCCCACAACAGCTCAATAGGGTTCAGATCGGGAGACTGTGCTGGCCGCTCCATTACAGTCAGAATACTTTTTGTTTTTTTGTAATAAATATTTTGGATTTTTTCCCCCGATTTTCTCCCTAATTTAGTCGTGTCCAATTCCTCCCCGTCACTAGGGGGCTCCCACATTAAGGCTACTACTACCACTCAGCCAGTAGGGCCGAAGACTATCACATGTTTCCTCCGAACCACGTGACGCCAGCCGACCGCATCTTTTCGAACTGTTCGCTCGCGCACTGTTGGGGGCGTAACACACTCGGAGGACAGCGCTATCCGCTCCTTCCGCTTGCGTGAGCTCACAGACGCCCCTGATTGGCAGTAGAGCCGTGATTAATGTAGAAGCACGAAGTTCCTCTCATCCCTCCCCTCTAAGAGACCTCGGCCAATCAGCTCTCTAGACCTCCGGCTGTGAGAGGTTCCAGCATCACCCGGGAATCGAACTAGCGATCTCCGGATGATGGGGCGAGCACTTTACCACTGCGCCATTCTGAAGCCCTGCAGTAGTGGTGAAAAAAACCTATAAAAAAAACTTGAGTGTGATTATTGTTTTTATACTGTACAACAGTTCCATAAACTCCATTTATTTTCAACAGGTTATGATTTGTTTGTTAAATTTAACCAATTATCTAGCTCCGCCAACACATCTCCTTCTGCGACTTAACAATTAGGATAATCAACAGGGATGATGGTTGTTTTAAATTCTTGCTGGTACTATGTAGCCAAAAGGTGATAAGCATAAACCATGAATGTGGTAGACAGTTTTGTAAACCCTGTAAGTTTCTCTTTATATTTTCGCTTTAGAATATCAGCTTCATTACCTTCTGGGTTCTGGGGCTGAATCCCAAATAGTAATGAATTGAAAGCTACTCTTACCGATGCTATTACCGACAGTTAGTGTAATTAAGAATTGTATGGCACCTGTGATGCGGAGCGATGCATTTAGTTAAACATCTCAGTGCAGTTACTGTCCAGAGTCCATCTTTTCAAAAATGTCTCGATGTAGCATCAGTTTAACGAGGCAGTGAAATGATTAATTATAAAATCGTATAAAGTCGTTTTGTTTGTGCTGTGTTCATGCAATGAACATCAGACTTTGCTCAGGTACTTGGATAGATACCTACCATATGGGCATGAATAAATAAACACAAGCGTAATCAATTACGATATCACCTGTCGAAATGCTCCTGCACATTCACATCATCATCAAAACAGAGAAAAGTGCTTACACACTCTGTAGCTTTAAAATGATTAAATGATGTATAAACATTCATTATATTGATCAGTTTGGTTTCCAGAATGGCGATGGATTAGATCAGTAACAAGACGTTGATGAGACTTGGATTTAAATCCCTTTTTAGCTTAAGTGATGAGACAGGGACCGAGGTGGATGATGCTAATAAGCAAAGTTATAACTCATTTTACTATATGAGGTTGGAAGTAATGTTAGTTTTAAAATTGATATAGAAAAGCCTTCAGTTTTTACAACTATGTACAAAAGATATGAAAATTTAACCATATGAAGGGTTTTACCAAGCCATCATGCATTTGTGGCACAATGACGAAACCTTCAACTGACGGAAATGTCCTTAAAGGGGAAGTTGTTTAAAACCTAACTAAATTTTTCATTGAGTTTTTTTTTTCCTGAATGCATCCTTGTTATAGTCAGCTAAGTATAAATATCTCCCCAAATGAACCGATTTCATTTACTACACACCCAAAGTTGTATATAGATAAATCTACGCAATATGCAAACTAATATATATATATATATATATATATATATATATATATATATATATATATATATATATATATATATATATATATATAAAACAAACATATGATTCAAACATGTGACACTTACAAATGAAGAGGAGGAGGATGAGGAAGCCTGCAATCTCAATGGAGTTTGCTTCAGGGAGATTCTGTAGCTTGGTCCAGATATTTTGGAGGATATTAAGTACTTCCTGTTTGCCATCCATTCTCTCTGATGGTCTCGGTTGTCAGTAACTGGTAGACAATATTCAGATCAGTGCACTGGTTCCGCTCCTAAACTGGGTGGCCTCCTGCCAAAACAGAGTTTGCAGCCAGTGTCATTTACACTCTGACATGTCCCGAGTGGAAATTCAGGCTTAACTTGGATCTCGCACTCATTGAATTCCACGCCCTGATGTATCCTTACTCTGGTTTGTTACAGCCTATCAGCTGCAGTTACAAAATCCATGTCGCTGGTTCTTATAATATGTGCATGACCAATAGCCTGAGCAGTAGCATGTCCTACAAACGTGGCTTTTCTGTGTGCCTGCAGACATGTGGTGCTTCAGCCAAAAAGAAGAGAACCTGATGGTTATTGTGCCATAGGCCTATCATTCAGCATGCTTTTTTGGGACGTGTTGTGGTGAAGTGGAAGGGCGTGTTCCCTAAGGGCGTATATATCTCAGGGTGGGGTTGGCAAAGTGTGGAGAAAAAGGACACTAAATTGGAATACAGCTTTATAATTTTAAAAACCACAGCCAACTAGTTGTTGCTTCTGATCTAAGGTGTAGGTGCTCCACATCTTAATCTGCCTCCATATTCAAAACTGACTATACAGAGATTGGATCTGACAGTGCAACTTTAAATGTTGAATGAAGGTGACTGGAACGGGGTTTGTTCAACACCAAAATATAGTATGAAGAGGATTAGTACGTAACTATTTAAAAATAGATTTTGTAAAAGTACAAATGTAGTATCTAAAGGTTTTGTAAGCAGGTCGGCGAACATTGGATGTTGGGAAAGTATGCAAGTTGTTTGTAAATATATTAAAAAGCAGAATGCAATTTGTGTACGTTTGTTGTCTGTTCATGTGAAGGACGTAAAACTTAACATATACAAGCAGTATATAAGCGCTAAGTATAGAAGTATGTACCATAATATGTAAAGCTGTAGCATGCAAGTGGGTAGGCAGTATGTGTGAAGTGGAAGTGCATGGTTTGTGTGTTTAGTTTGTTTAGTTTGCGTGCATGCAAACAATATTAAATTTTTTTGTAAGAAAACATAATGTTAAAAGGTTTAGTCTGTAAATAAAGTTGAAATGTATTATGTAAAGGTGTAGTGTACAAGTAAATTTAATATGTAAATATTTGGTTTGTAAGTAAATTCAATATATAAATATTTAGTCTGTAAGCAAACTTTAATATGTAATGTTTTAGTCTATACTGTAAGTAAATGTATTATGTAAAGGTTTACTGTGTAAATAAAATGAATATGTAAAATGTTGTTTAAGTAAAATATGTGAAGGGTTAATGTGTAAAAACAATTACAGTATACGTGAAGGGTTATTGTGTAAGTACACTTAATATGTAAAAGTTTAATGTGTAAGTAAAATGAATATGTAAAGTAATCTGTACAGTAATCTGTAAGTAAAGGTTTAGACAATAAGTAAAACTTGGTATACAAGTCTTTGAGTAAAATTATGTAAAGCGTTAATTTTGTAAGTTAAATTAACTTGTAAAGCGTTAATTTGTAAGTTAAATTAACTTGTAAAGCGTTAATTTGTAAGTTAAATTAACTTGTAAAGCGTTGATTTGTAAGTTAAATTAACTTGTAAAGCGTTAATTTGTAAGTAAAAATTATATGTAAGGTTTACGCTGTATAAATGTAATACAAAAAGGTTTAGTTTGTAAGGAATCTAAATATGGAAAAGATCTGGTGTGTAATTAAATTGAATACTTAAATGTTTCTCCTGTAAGTAAACAACATAACGCATAGCACGAGAAAGCGGTTTTGCACTTTGTTTACGTTTGTCCATCATTACAAGTGTTGCTGTGAACAGCTACTGGTCTATTCCCACACCCTTTGTGGTTTCTATGTTCTGTTTGAGCAGCAATGCAGAAGTGAACTTCAGAAGGCCATGCAGCACAGCTGGACAAGAGTAGCTGTTAAAATAGCGCTGTGGATTCCTTACTTAACCCTTGTGTGAAAGGCATGCAGCAGGTGTGTGAATGTAGTCAGACTTGTAAAGTAAATAAGAGGTGTTTTCTCTTTATCCAGTCTTCATGCACATGCAGACATGACTCTTTCTTCTAATACGTGAATTAGGTGTGGACTGACTTTTCATTGCAGTTCTGCCTTAACTAGCCTAGCCAGTTTACTTTGACAAAACAAGGGAGCCTCTCTTACCTGAGGGGAAAAGTGTATGCTGCCCCTTTTTCCTTTGCTCCAGTTTCAGCAGTTGTTTTGGGAATTCCACGAACAGCCTGGATGACTGTTTAACTCTTCGACCGAGTTGCACACACAGTTGCCTTTCCACTACTCTCCAGTCTTGGTTCACTTGTTATGGTTGTCTCATTTTTAAAGGGTATTTTTCCCCCCCAGTTGATTGCCTTCTCGTGCTGTTCTTGTTCAGTGCAGGCAGTCTTCCAAGTGCTGTCACACATTTAAGACTGGTGCCGTTCTGTTGAATGACTAACTACTTAACAAGCATGTGGGTTGTGTTCTTCAGCTCGTTTTCACCCCTTTCATAACCAGAATTCAGCTTTAGTTCTTCTTAACGTTTCTTCCACAAGAGACTGCTTCTCTCTGCCCGTCTTGTCGTCCTTCTCTTTCACTGTTTACCTCTCTCACCCCCACACACCCCTTTTGTCTCAGCAGGACTGCCTACTTCTCCTCCCCTCCGATCACCCTGGAAACTCTTCTTTTTCTTCTTCTTTTTTTTTTTTTCTTCCCGTCCTCTGATTCAAAAACTATTCTAGCAGTGTTAGTCTGGCAGTTTTTTTGTTTTGTTTGTTGCTTTCTGGACTGGGATGTATTTTTTCATTGAGTTAGGGAATTGAAATTGGACAAAAGAAGGGCTTTGACTTTATAAATGCAAATGAATAATGCTTTCATGACGACCTTTCACACAAATGTCACATTAAAAAAAAAAAAAAAACTTGTTACAGTAGATTTCTGCCTCAGGCATTGCTCCACTATGTGATTCTTATTTCTGTTATTATGTCCATTTTGTTTAAGAGGCTGTTGTGGAATTTTCCATTTCACTAGCTCTCCACAAGCTTTCCATTGTGAAATCAACAAGTGAGTGAACTATAAGACTACAAAAATATGCATAACTACTGAAATTAATAATTTAATAGAGGCTCTATTTTTTTTTTTTTTTTTTTAAGTTGTAGCTGTGACGTGGCACACACAGCCCTTTTGTCGAATTGCAGCGAGGTTTACTGTACGCATGCTGTTTTTATTGAGGCCTGAGTCAGAGTCCCCAGTCCCCCTACTAAATATCTGAGACACAAGTGTAACCTGAAACCTTCTGGTAAAGGCTATGGAGAGAAGTGTGTGTGCATGCGCGTGCGTGCGTGCGTGTGCAGATGTATGTACTTGGCTGCCTGGTAAAAAAAAAAAACCCTTTCCTACCAGGTTTGTGCAGTATTGATGATTTTTTTTTTTTCCATTTGTAATTTATCGTTGAGAAAAATGATACAATAACTCTGAACCGACGGCCTAAGGGTAACACTTGAAAAGAGCGAATCCACCATTTTAGGTTTAAGGAGTGTACAGAAAGGTGTAATAATGATATTAGTTCGGCTTGCCACCAGTTACAATTGAAGAAAGTCAGCTGGGCAACAGCTGCTAAAACCATTTAATAATTTTTTATTTAAAAAAACATCAGCATGATTTTCAGTATAATCCTTTTACAAATTTTTGTCTAGTGTCCACCATTTTCTCTATTGATGTTGTTCACCAAAAGAATATGTATAATAATAATTACTTTAGCTTTACATCCATGACATTTGGCAAGTGCCTTTATTCTGAGTGACATACTGATGTCCAATTCAATTAAATTTTATTTGTATAGCACTTTTGACAATGGTCATTTTCTCAAAGCAGCTTTACAGTATCAAAAGAAAATTTGTTTAAAATATGAAAAATATGTATGAATTATAATGAGCAGGTTTGTCCCTGATTGGCAAGTCGAGGGGGACGGTGGCAAGGAAAATCACCCTGAAGTGGCAATAGGAGGAAACCTCGAGAGGAACCAGACTCCACAGGGAACCCATCCTCATTTGCTAGCAGGAATTAGCAGGAATTGTTGTGCACTCATACTGTGTGTTAGGCAGCTGGAAGTTCAATCTAACATAACTGTTGTGCGACTGCAGTCACAAGTCCTCAGTCTGCACCAGCCAAGGCCAGGACCGTCTTCATGGTAAAGTGGAACCGTCCCTGGTCACCAAACGCATCCCAAGCAGACCACACAGGGCCTCCATGCGATGAGGGCTCCAGATAGAAGCGGGGCACCAGGACGAGTCAGACATGTCCAGAGTGCAGAGAGGGTTTGGATTGCTGGCAGCTCAGAAGTGGCATATAGGTGGACAGAGAGAGACAGGGAGAGAAGAGAAGGAGAGATATCAGTTGAGTAAGGTCACAATCATATAGTGTATAAGGTGAATAATATATATGTAAGGTGAAGTGCTTTGAAGTCTCCATCAGTAAATGCATTTTCATACTGTTTCACTATGTTTATATGGAATAAAAATACTTTCAGTTATAAAAAAAAAAACTAATTTGTGGAGGTAATGTAGGAAAATTAATAAAGTATTAGTGTAAGATCATTAGACAAGTTCTAAATATTGCGTGTAGGTGTTATGACCGAGATGAGTCTTGATGCTTTCCCTGCACCCTGAGACGTAGTGGGGCCAGTCATACAGTCCCACACTGCTGGAAGATCGGAGGGTGTATAGTGATGTGCTTTGAGGTAATTGGGCTGTGGTCTCTTTTCTAGATAAACATCTGAGGCAGGAAGTTGTATGAAGCCAGTAGATAGAGAGGAGCAATGGAGTGGGTGAGGTGAGATAACTGTTAAAGCATGTCATATCTAAGCTGCATTATGGATCAGATGAATCCTCACGAGTGTGTCATGCAGTAGGTACGTGGCCAGATGTTTTGGAGCCATTAATGATAGTAGTGATGAAGAGGAGAAGGTCATATGAGATGTTTGAGTATTGTAGAGCGGATTAGATCCAATGGGCATGTGGCAAGATTGGAAGAGTTAACAGAAAATGATCAAGATGTTGAGCATGTGTTTTCTAAATGTTTTAAATATACTCATCATCTTAAAAAAAAAACCAATACTTGCATCTTCTTAAGGAGCACCGTGAACATGCATGAAATCCAGCTGGCACGTCTTGGAAAAACTTCTAGCCGTGCATTCTGTCTTCACACCATCATGCCGCATTTAGACAATGCTAGCACAGAGAGGGTCATCGGAATGCATCAACTTGGTGTAACACAAGCAAGCTGCCGATTGCCCTAGACGGACTAATTCACAACGTCATTTGAGAAATCGTACAGAAAATGCAGAGGCTACTCCTGCTGGTATTCTAGAGTTACAGTACGCACGATATTCCATCAGACTATTCAACAAGGTGTGTCTGCAACTGGACTTGATGGACGTTCATATAAGGAGGCCATATCGTAGGCCAATGTGGACTCTATAACATTGTCAGCGTTGTGTGTATTTTTTTGTTTATGGTGCTGATGGACACAGACATTTTTCTGTTGAATTGAATTTCTATTGCTTCCTTATTTATTAGACATTTTGTTTAGATTTTGTTTTTTTGCATGCTTCAGGGATTGTTATTGGACATTGATTGACCCAAATTCATTTGTTACAACTTCATTGAAAGTCAGTGTGAGACATTTTCTACATGGACAAGTCAAACACAAGACCTTATCTTACACCTGATGAATTTTAACTGCGTGCAGAGACCAGAGTTTAAATTAGGTTCTAGATCTAATAATAGCAAGTCATTTATATCTCACATATGAGTCATGTTGTGCTGGGCTTCAGATATGTTTAACAAAAAAAACATGTGGTCCAGCACCATTTGAAGTGTACGCTCTTGGAAACACTCCCTGAAGGAATGCTGGAGGATTTTATTGCATATAAAACATTAATGACCAGGATATGTCCCAATAACTAATATGTCCAATTTCCAAAGACCTAACCCAAAAACATTAAGATTTACTCAGGAAATTATTGGTTATGCAATCTTAAAAGTAAATCAATGATGGTCTTATCAGCACATGGACGATTATTGTTTGGTTATATTATCTGTCGGCAGCTTAGTGGCTTCACACCTACAGAGTCAAGGGTTCCATTCCCGCCTCAGGAGTAATGCGCACTGTGCTTGCTTGGTTTCCTCCAGGTACTCCGGTTTCCTCCCATTGTCAAAAGACATGTCGATTAGGCTAATTGGCGTCCCCAAATTGCCTGTAGTGCGTGTGTCCTGCAATGGAATGGCCCCTTATCCCCAAAGTCTCCTTGGATAGGCTCCAGGCCCCCTGCGACCCGGTACACTATAAGTGGTACAGAATATGAATGGAAAAAAATAAAAATGTCTTGACTAAGATATTCTTTCTCTACAAACTCTTTAGCTAGCACTCATTCTGGACATCTTTTATTTAAGAACTCTGCAACCAAATTCTGCACATTTTCTCTGACTAACCCACAGAAATCTCCCTCCTCCTTCTCCAGATGCAGACATGCCACTATATCCAAGTTCTTCGGGGACCAGACACCCAACTGTGCCGGCGCCTGTGACTACTGTCAGAACCCTAAACTTGTTCGTGCTCAACTGGAAAGAGCTGCGACCCTCAGCACTAGGACCGGGCCAGCACAGAGCTCTGAGCACAGGGGACCTTTCGGTTTTGACCGCGAGCTCTACGCAGGAGGGAAGAAAGGCTACGGCTTTGAGAGGTCAGCTGACTCAGTACTAAATATCCCTGAGCCTTACAAGTTTGACATTGAGACCATTTTATATGTACTATGTACAGTAGTACAGTTGGTATAAGTAAATGTTTTCCACTAAACTCTTTGGGATGTGCTGGAGAGGAGTTTATTGTGCAACTCTGGACGGAAATGAAGTTGCATAAGGTTGTCAAAGCAATCCCACAGCTAAATCATAGCTAAAACAATCCAATGAAATATTAGACTGAGACCTTTTTGAGCCAGGCATTTTATACAGTTAAGCTCCTGTTCTCAGTTTAATTGTGTCAGCATTAAATAGTCAGTCTAACACTGGCCACTCTTGATTTTACTCATGAATTACAAATAAATTAAGCTTGTGATGTTCAAGATAACCTGAAAAACAAAACAAGTCCTCTCTCTTGAAGCCTTTCCCATGGTGGAAAGTGTGTGTATCTGATGAGTGGAGGAGAATGGTGTGTGTGTGTGTGTGTGTGTGTGTGTGTGTGTGTGTAAATCGATCTTTTGTCAAATCGATTTTTTGAATCAGTTTGTACATTTTGCAGGCATTAATATGTACAACTGTAAAATGGTTCAAAATTAAAAATATACCACAACTTTTGCAGAAAATAGAAAAATCACTGCCTGCTTCTTCTTTTAAATTTATGGGCGGTTGGTGCAATACCGCCACCTACTGGACTGGAGCGTGGAGCAGAACATTGACAATTGATTAAATGTCATATCTCATGCAAAGAAATAATTATTTTTCCCTTAACAACACAAGCTGCATATCACTTCAGTATTTATTAGATAGTTTTAGTTGTTTTTTTTAATACTTCAATTCCTATAAGAAACGTAGCTGCTTGAGACAAACCGAACAATTTAAAAAAAAATTTTTTTTATTGCGATACACAAAAATCTCCTCAAGTCGAAATGACGTCTACATGTGATTTACCGATTGCTTGTGTGCTCCTTTAAGTCTTTGTGCGTCACTGTGTTGTGTGTCTTTGTGAGGATGTTCTCTGGTCAAATCTGACGAGGACCCCTGCACCGGATTGTGTGTGTGTGTGTGTGTGTTCAGGTATGATGAGGACTGGGAGGGCAGCGGTGAGGAAGACTCTGAGAAACGAAAAAAAGAGTTTGGGGATTTGTTCAGGAAACAGATGAGTCTACGCAAGGTAAATTTAGCTGAGAGCTAATTCTCTCACATGTGAGTCTCACATGTGCACTTGTAAAGATTTAAACAAGCACACAGCATACACTAGTTCAACTAAGGTCGGTGCAGTCGCTTAACTTTTGTTTGACAATCTCAAAGTTCATGTGCAACATCAACCCACCACCAACAAACTTCCTCTGACTTGGCTAAGAGACTGCAGCACATTCTTTCCTCTTCTCTTGCTTTTCCTCCACTCCTTTCTTTTCTTGCTAATTTCTTACATACACACATCTGTTTTCCAGCTGTTTGCCAAAATACTTTCAGAATTAGAAATCCAGAGTTCATGACTTCTCCATATGAGAGAGCAAATCTGACTGTACTGTTTCCTGCACCAAAGGGAAATTTAGTCCATTTGACCAAAAAACCCAAACAAGTGGGCGGGGGAGGGAAAGAGCGGGAATCTCAGGATTCTCCCAGAGGCTTTGACGTGAGCGGATTCACATGGAGATGGGAAATAATCTCATTTATTTATTTAGAAGATGGAAGGCATTGGTGGCTTATGCGGATAGCCGGGGTTCAATTCCCTGTCAGTGCCTAAAACCCAGTCACTGGATGCAGGACGTCCTTAGTGCCGGTAGTCCCAAGCCTGTATCGAATGGGAGGGTTGTGTCAGGAAGGGCATCGATGTAACCTGTGCCAAGCTATACACGGATCGGACGGTCTTCTTCTTCTTCCCCTTGATGGGAGAGGCTGAAAGAACAACAAACATTATCGATTTAGTGGATGGACAGGGATAGCATTAAAATACATGCTGTGTAGAAAGATCTATATCTTTGAGTCTTTGGTGTCTTGAACAAATGTCCCTTTGTTCATATTTTTTTTTTGTTTAACTTTCAGGGATCAAGTGGCCCAACAGAGACGTTTGCTTTACCAGGTTAGTGTTCA
This sequence comes from Clarias fuscus, assembly GCA_030347435.1. Taxonomy (NCBI): domain Eukaryota; kingdom Metazoa; phylum Chordata; class Actinopteri; order Siluriformes; family Clariidae; genus Clarias; species Clarias fuscus. The sequence goes on from CM059222.1 coordinate 13,377,668, forward strand.
ACTTTCGATTTTGGTTTGCAGAACATCATCATTCTCATAACATTTTGGTTCAAAAACCATATATTTTGTAATATTTTGTGGACATTCTGAAAAGACTTTGATCAATACCCTTCCTACAGCTTTATATTAGTTACACCACAGCTGTTGAATTCTTGATTCTGATTCGTCGAAAGGTGTTGCTTAGTGTTCTATAACAATTTCAGGCTGTGGATACTCCACACCCTGGGGATCTATGGCGGTTACTTTAAGGGGTCAGGTTGCCAGTTTGATGCCCGATTGTCAGACCCACACACACTACTGGCAATTTGGAAACACCAATTAGCTTAATCTCCATGTTTTTCCTCCACGGTGGGAGGAAACCAAAGTGCACGGAGGAAACCCACCAAGCACGGGGAGAACATGCAAACTCCATGCACGCAGACCCGAGGCGGGAATCGAACCCCAACCGCAGAGGTGCAAGGAGACGGTGTTAACCACTTGCCTAGATAGTTAATATTAATGCTCTGGATTTAACCTGTTATTGTTTCAGTAGTAACATCTTGACGTTTCACACACATTAATTCATCAATACTATGATAGTTTCTATAAGGATGGCATATGTGGAAGGAGTTTATAGTGTCAGGGGTTTGATATAAAGTCATGTGTCTGTAGCGTGTATAAGGTTTACCAACACTGGAAAGTTTTGTGGTCCCTCTTTAACAGGTTGCATTTATATCTAAACAGAAAGAGAGAGAGAGAGAAAGAAAGAGTTGTTGAAGTTCTAACCACAGAAAGGATAAAAAAAAAAAACTACCTTGTTTTGCAGATGTTCTACAGCATTGAATGTAAACCAATATAATTGTAAGAAATAACACCGATACTGGCTGCACAGTGGCTTAGTATTAGTATGGTAGTGTCTGTTATAGCTGTATCTACTTATGTTGTGCCACTTTTTAATTTACATAACATTTATATTTAGCCATTTGGCAGACGGTCTTATACAGAGCGACATACATAAGTGCTTGGAAGTTTTCATGATTAAACGTTTATTCCCACTGATTCACCATCAGGCAAACACTGTTCCGGGAAGGATTTCTTAGGTGAGTAGAGGAGTTTAAATATTTAGGGTCAGCTGTCCAAAGCAATAGGAAGTATGGTAGAGAAGTGAAGAAGAGTGTGCAGGCAGGGTGGAATGGGTGGAGAAGAGTAGTAGAAGTAATCTCTGACAGAAAGGCATCGTCAAGAATGAAATAAACAGGACGGTAGTGAAACCAGCAGTGTTGTTTGGTTTGGAAACATTGACGCTGATAAACAGACAGCTGAAGATGCGGCAATTTGCTTTGGGAGTGACGAGAATAGACAGGATTAGAAATGAGTGTATTAGAGGGACAGAGCAGGTAGGACAGTTTGGGGACAAGGTTAGAGAGGCCAGATTAAGATGGTTTGGACATGTGCAGAGGAGAATGTTCGAGATGGAGCTGCCAGGCAGGAGGAAAAGAGGAAGGCCCAAGAGATGGATGTGGTGAGGGAAGTTATAATGACAGGAAGAAGTGGTAGACAAAGTTAGATGGAGACAAACGGTCTGGTATGGTGACCCCTAATGGTATCAGCCGGAAAGAAAAAAAAGAATGTAAGGTTTTTAATACAGCAATAACCTCCACCCATGCTGCGGTATTACAAGACGAATGTACATATTATTACAGGACGAATATAAATAGACTGATAATCTATTTATTATTACAGAGCTGTTCATCTCTGTTGCTGATCTGAAAGGCAGGCTCAGAGCACTGCTCAGTCCATTCACACTAACTAAACATTTACTCTTCAGGTTTACTATAGATCTCGTAATCAAAGAGTTGAGGTATGACCGTGTTGGGTATAATACAGTATTCATTTTATATTACATTCTTATAGACATAGATATAATGCTTTGTGTTTTTTTTCCCCTCCAGATGCCGACTGTCCATTAAAGGAGGCGAGCAGTCAGAGAATCCCGCGGCTCACAGTGAAGGTGATGACTTCAGCTGTCACGCTCAAGCTGAACACATTATCGTACAGACAGCTGACTTAATGCAGACAGATTCTTCATCTGAAAGTGTGGAGAGTAACGGGACTCTACAGCGCGTTTGCAGGACAATAAGAAATTCACTGACGTGAGCTTTTCTGGAATTCTCTTGGAAGTGTTATGTAAGGATTGAAACACAATAGGGCTTCCCATTAAAGCAAAATGTTCCACATGAACAAATGTTCATGGTGTTATTTGTTACTATACCACAAAGCTGACTAATTTACTATAACTCCATGTGCCTAAATGATGTTTCCCTCACATTACCACAATTATATTTTTGTTTATTGATAATGCATTTCTCACACCACTCTACATTGGCTTTCTGTAGCTGCCTGCATCAGATGACAAAAAAACAAAAAAAACAGCCAGCCCACGTTTCCCTTAAAGCACTTTGCCACACACCTCGCACTGCGCCACGCTCACTCCGACCTAGCGCTGCTTGACTGATTCCACCATCTCTCAGGGTAAAAGGAAGGCATGCATCAAGACTCTTTACTGTTCTGGCACCTACAGTAGGAGAACAGCTGAGTAACTATCAGTCTCCAATCAGCGACTAAACAACTAACAAACAAACACTGCCCTTAAATCACTTCTGTTAAGTCGCTCTCTGGAAAAATTTTTGTAGATGGTCTCTAGCTTACTTTCTTTTTCTCTCGCTCTCTCTTTCTTATGTTACTCCAGCTGTAAACATTCTCTTCTAGGCCTCTCTAGAAGTTAATAAGAGAAAATTCTGCTTATCGTGTTACTGACAAAGTCCTGCATTCTGAAAATTCCTGTGGTGGCGTTACTTCCTGACTCGTAGGAAACTCTGGGCGATTTCACACTAAGTCACGATTGATTTGTACCATGCCCAGGAACGATTTCTACCAACAACCCTCCCTTTCCCACATCCTCGCCGGCCAGCTTTCCCATCATTATTATTATTATTATTATTATTATTATTATTCTCTGTCCTTAGGTACACTTGCATATTTTCACTCTCCATACAGCAGTATGCACCTCGCTGGTTTACAAGCCACCACTGAACACAAAGAGAAGAAGAGAACGAGGAGGTCTAGCTTCACGCTAGACCTGATATTATTGATATTTCAGGAAAAATGTCAAGAGCAACGATCTCCCATACCTGCCTATCAGCTGAAGGCCACACTATTTATAAAACGACACCCTCCGTGCCATCTGTGCTCGAGACCACCTTTCCCACTAGACTCGCACACGGTTCCCGATCCTAGAACACTTGCGTTCTCACTGATCAAAATAAACCAGAGGTCAAGCGAACAAAATGAATCAGGGGTGAAGAGTTCTCAGAAACCATTCCGAGTCCTTAATATAAAAATGCCCACTGACACAAGACTCTCTCTATTAGACAACCCCTGACAGCAGGTTTCACCAATCTCAATCGATGATGCACTTATTTTTCCATACAAAATCCTTTTATTATAAGCCTCATCTACCATGCAAGTCTCTGTGAAAATGAACAATATTTCAAATCAATTGTTCAAATGAACAAAAAATCCGATTGAATTCATTTCAGTTAGAGATTACATTTGATCTGTTATCTACGTGGGTGCTAATGAAAGGTGTGCGTTTATATGCAAGAAGCATTTAATCAGAATCTAACTTCTTTGAAATTGCGGTTCTGCTTTCTGCGAACTATTTAATTCACAGAAGTTGTTGTTTTGAAATGGCATCCTATCTCATATCTAATAATCCCTCCTCCTGCATTACGATTGGTTGGAAGATTTTGGTCTCATCTGTGATTGGTTAGATGCTTGACTCTGTATAAAATCAACCCTGCCACGTCACCCCCACATGAGGCAAACGTGTGCCAACAGACTACATTCATTGCAACAAGAGAGAACCGGTGTTTACATGACTAATAATTAATCTGCTATTGATTTGTCGGAGGTTTATTACCACACCTCTCTCATTCTGTTTGAAAAGTTCAGACCGATCAGACCCGATCTGGTCAGATTGTTCGCACTGAGGTGTGTGCATAAACCATTTTTATTCCAATTATTAGTCAAATATTAAGGTCTACATAAACATAATTATGGATAATTTTTATTTGGAATATGTATATTATCTATAATATACTGTATAGACGATACTATATTATCAGATCACAGATGTACAGTTATCGCAGATTTTGAGAACATTTTCAGCAAGACTGGTGAAAACAATACAGGTTTAAAGAATGTCTCTAAAATTAGCTCAGACACTGCAGAGGGTCTTTTTTTTTTTTGTCAGGAAAGCTGCATTTGTAGTGGAAACTGATATGAGGCTTATCAAAAGGCCAGCCCTAAGCACAGCATGGTGTTCTTGAGGATTTCCTTTAGTCGGCTACAGTAATATTCATTTGTGGAATAATGAGCCCGGGGTTTACAGACGTGCTCTTCCATGAGGGCTGTTTTTGTAATGCCTACAGAATATAGGCAGTGTATATATAAAAAAAAAAAGAAAGGGTGGGGGTGGGGGGGGGGGGGGGGCGGTGGTAAGCATAATGAGCTTGTTTTATCAAGGACAGTGTAAGTTATAGGAAGAGACTACCCCCTAGTGGCAGAAATGTATATGTGGTATGTTGAAATTTACTTGTTAGATTTGCAAATTGCTCTGAAAGGTTTTATTCAATTAATTAATGTGTGTTTGTTTTGTTTTTTTGGTCAGGCTCGGGAACATTGTCTGTCTCTTCTACAGGCATCTTTGACTAACTGCAGAGGCACGACAGATCAGCCATGCAGGTATTGTTCAGGATTTCTTTTTAGTTAAAGTGAGGAAAAGGTGCCATCTAAAAAGTACCACAAATACTTTTTTCTTTTAAAACCTATTTTAGGTTTTAATCTAGTGGTTCTTCTTCCACATTTAAAGTACGACTGAGGTTTGCACCGGGATCCCTATGGACACCTTATATAATGTATAATCTGTTGTCTTAATTTCCAAATTTACTTCCTGTGATTTGCCTCCTTTACAGCTCTGACCCACTTTCTGCAGCAGTTGAAATAGAGCACGAAGTATTCAGATCTTCCAAGTCTGCCAACCTGTACAAGGCTGCCGTTCTGAAGAGAGTGAGTGTGTTAGAGTCTAATCCCCCCAGATCATCTAATTATACTGTATAAAACCAGCCATTATATAGTATGTACTTAAGGAACTGAGTTACATTGTATTTCTGCGAATAAACAAGCAGAGGCTTGCTAAGGAACCGACATGCACACTTCACAGATGCTTGGCTCACATTTTGGTGTTGCGTGTCAACGAGATCTTGTCTCCTGCTGTTGTATTGTGCCTGCCAGAGGTGGCAAAAGTACACAATCGAAGTATTAAGTACATGCTCTCAAATGTACCTAAAATCTTATACTTTTAAGTACAAAAGCACAAGTACTCCACGAAGATACTTACTTTTTTTTTCTGTCTGATTGGTGGCTCAGTGGTCATCACTGTCACCTTGCACCTCCAGGGTCTGGGTTCGATTCCCACCTGTGTGCATGGAGTTTGCATGTTCTCTCTGTGCTTGGTGGGCTTCCTATAGGTTGTCCCGACATTTGTAACCCAATTAAAGTTAATGGAGTTGAAAACATGAATGTGCAAGTATAGGCAGTATATATAGGTACAGGTATATACTATAAGTAGAGATTAATAGTAAAAAGATTTGACATTAATTAAACGAATGTCAGTTATCAATGTTAGCCCCTTAATTATATTGATAGCTTAGCTAAAGTAGCTAGTTGCTACTCTGTATGATCCAAGTAGTCTATGCACTTAAACATGGCATACTGCAAGCATAGAGAATACAATAAGTTTAAAGGGCACCACAAGGCATGTCATAAAAATGATGTTATTATTGGCATGAAAGTCTTTTGCTTAGTGCGTTAGCTGATTAGTTTTATCACTTCCAATCATACCTTGGCAAGAGGACCCGAGCCAAAATAATCTGCAGCCCAGAGATCAAGTGGTGCCCAGGTAACCCTCAATCACGATGCACTAACCAATCTGCACTTCCATAAAGATTCACCAGTCATTTATGTACACTTGGATTGGTGGAAATGTTTTATCTAGTGTAATTTACGTTTCAGTAAACGCTTATGATGAGATTAGAAAATCAGCGCGCTTCTGTGGGATCATCAGCTGATAACGGAGTCTCCAATTAAAATGTAGGGAGTAAAAGTACAGGTTTTTCATCAACAATATATAGTGTAGTGGATGTAAAAAGCATCGTATACGCAAAGCACAAAGATAAAATCTTAAAATACTTAAGTATAATAACATTACAGTAAGTATTTGTACCTCTGATGCCTACCACGTCAATGATCAACATGTGCATTTTGAGATGTTTTACTGCTCTAATTTTTTTTTTTTTGGACTGAATCTACTGAAACAGTACTATAAGAAAGGATCACAACATTTGGGTATACGTTTGTTTTTAGCTTTAGCAAATATATATATATATTCAGATGTTAACTAAGCTTACTCTTGTACCCATCTTGTAGTTCATCTAACGTAAGTATTGCAGGGATTCTGGGTAGCAGTGGAGTATTTCCTTTATTTATTAGTACATTAACTGATCATATCATTTACTCTTTAGGTAGCAGACCTTAAAAAAGATGCTGCTGATGCCATAGCGCCACCCGTTGACGATGATGGAGAAGCATGTAGCTCCGGTGTTCATGAAGAGAAAAGGAAGAAGGTTAAAGAAGAAGCAGCTTCGTCCTCTTCCTCCTCAGCTTTCCCTGAAGATCAGCTGGGCTTTACATCAGCCTCTGAGATTTATTCAGTAAGACATTTCTGTCATGTTGTGTCATGTGGCTCTGTTTCTAAATTGGATCTGATTGGCTACGAAGCTTTCTACGAGTGGTGATAATGCACAGTAACAGCACTGGGACATTTACCTACAGTATGTATATGTATGTATATATATATATATATATATATATATATATATATATATATATATATATATATATATATATATATATTACTCTGCATCTGTCATTAATTAATTGTTGGTTATAGCAGGGGTGAATGCAGGTCTGTAGTTCTGAGGAGAGAGCAATTTCATGCTAAAACCTGCATTCAAACCCAGCATCTAACACAAGACTGAATCCCAAATCTGGATGTAACCCCTAAGCCTGAAAGCTAATATAGGTGATATTCTGGAACTGAATAAAGGTGAACTGGAAGAAGTGGAATTTAAAGTGGAACTGTCCACCACCTTCATGTTTTATTCTCCTCACTCTGGCTACATAGTACTGGTAAATGAGACGGCATAACATTGCCTCTGTGATTTTCTAAGCATAGTTCTTTCTCACAGATAAGAGTCCACAAATGTAAGGGTAGGAAATGAGTGCTTCATTTTACATACTTGCTTAAGAGGTGCATTTCGTGACTTTGTTTGTTTCATTTCTGTTCTCCCAGCTGAAGCGAAAGCGTGTGGGTGCCGGGTTCCGTGGCTCCTCCACCCTCTTCCAGACCGCATCAGAGTTTCTGAAAACTGCCAAAAATGAGACCCCAGCACCCCTGAGACAACAAGAACCTGCTGCTAATGAAGACGAGCAGGGAGAAAAGCCTGAGCCAAAGAGAAATAAAACATCTCCATCTGACTCTCCGTCATCTTCTAGCCCTAGCAAGAGTTTGGGCAAAGTCCTGAGCAAGAAACAGCAGAAGTTAGCAGAAGCAGCTAAAAATTCACACCGTATCTCGCAGTACTTTGGGAAAAAGATGATGCATGAAACCCCAAAGAATGGAGACGTCATGGTCTTAGAACCTGAGGAAACCTGCATCTTTGTCGAAACTCCACACAACCACAATGTTACCTTGGATACCAATAACACTGAGACTCAAAATGGATGTTCTGTTAATATGGAAAGCATTGAGAAGAATTCAAGGCCTGAGGTGAACCAGATAATGGATGTTATTCCCATGGATATGAGCACTCCTGACATAGAGATGAACCGGACTGATGAGGTTACACCGGGTCTTGAGGAGAGAACAATGCTAGAGGCTAAAGGGTACTTTGTCTCCTTTTTTGCAGAGATTTTGATCACATAGGAAGCGACTGGAATGTTCACAGTGTTTTATCTGCTCTTTCCCACACTCTTACTGTAGGAAGAAGTCACGGTCTGATGCCAAAGTGCAACTAGAAGAGGTAAAATGAGGCACTTCAGCATTAGATTAAAAAAAAAAAATAAAATCATTATATATATATATACACACACACGTGGACAAAATTGTTGGTACCCTTCGGTCAATGAAAGAAAAACTCACAATGGTCACAGAAATAACTTTAATCTGACAAAAGTAATAATAAATAAGAATTCTATGAATGTTAACCAATGAAAGTCAGACATTGCGTTTCAACCATGCTTCAACGGAATTATTTAAAAAAATTAAAACTCAAAAACTCATGGAACAGGCCTGGACAAAAATGATGGTACCCCTAACTTAATAGTTTCTTGCACAACCTTTTGAGGCAATCACTGCAATCAAACGATTCCTGTAACTGTCAGTGAGACTTCTGCACCTCTCTGCAGGTATTTTGGCCCACTCCTCATGAGCAAGCTGCTCCAGTTGTTTCCGGTTTGAAGGGTGCCTTTTCCAGACAGCATGTTTCAGCTCCTTCCAAAGATGCTCAATATATTGAGGTCAGGGCTTACAGAAGGCCACTTTAGAATAGTCCAATGTTTTCCTCTTAGCCATTCTTGGGTGTTTTTAGCTGTGTGTTTTGGGTCATTGTCCTGTTGCAAGACCCATGACCTGTGACTGAGACCCAGCTTTCTGACACTGGCCAGCACATTTCTCTCTAGAATCCCTTGATAGTCTTGAGATTTCATTGTACCCTGCACAGATTCAAGACACCCTGTGCCAGATGCAGCAAAGCAGCCCCAGAACATAACAGAGCCTCCTCCATGTTTCACAGTAGGGACAGTGTTTTTTTTTTGATATGCTTCATTTTTCCATCTGTGAACATAGAGCTGATGTGCCTTGGCAAAAGTTCCATTTTTGTCTCATCTGTCCATAGGACATTCTCCCAGAAGCTTTGTGGCTTGTCAACATGTAGTTTGGCATATTCCAGTCTGGCTTTATGATTTGTTTTCAACAATGGTGTCCTCCTTGGTCGTCTCCCATGTAGTCCACTTTGGCTCAAACAACGACGGGTGGTGCGATCTGACACTGATGTTCCTTGAGCATGAAGTTCACCTTGGATCTCTTTAGAAGTCTTTCTGGGCTCTTGTGTTACCATTCGGATTAGCCGTCTCTTTGATTTGTCATCAATTTTCCTCCTGCGGCCACGTCCAGGGAGGTTGGCTACAGTCCCATGGATCTTACATTTCTGAATAATATGTGCAACTGTAGTCACAGGAACATCTAGCTGCTTGGAAATGGTCTTATAGCCTTTACCTTTAACATGCTTGTCTATAATTTTCTTTCGAATCTCCTGAGACGACTCTTTCCTTCGCTTCCTCTGGTCCATGTTGAGTGTGGTACATACCATGTCACCAAACCACACAGTGACTACCTGGAGCCCTATATATAGGCCCACTGACTGATTATAGATTGTAGACACCTGTGATGCTAATTAGTGGACACACCTTGAATTAACATGTCCCTTTGGTCACATTATTTTCAATATTTTCTAGGGGTACCATCATTTTTGTTCAGGCCTGTTCCATGAGTTTATTATTATTTTTTTTATTCTGTTGAAGCATGGTTGAAAAGCAATGTCACATTCATTGGTTAACATTCATAGAATTTTTAAAAATTATTACTTTTGTCAGATTAAAGTTATTTATGTGACCATTGTGAGTTTTTCTTTAATTGACCGAAGGGTACCAACAATTTTGTCCACGTGTGTATATACAGTACAGACCAAAAGTTTGGACGCAACGTCTCATTCAAAGAGTTTTCTTTATTGTGTTCTTTAGCCCAAACAAGTCTCTTCTGCTTGTTGCCTGTCCTTAGCAGTGGTTTCCTAGCAGATATTCTACCATGAAGGCCTGATTCACACAGTCTCCTCTTAACAGTTGTTCTAGAGATGTGTCTGCTGCTAGAAGTTGGGGACACTTTCAAAGCTTTCCCAATTTTTCGGACTGACTGACCTTCATTTCTTAAAGTAATGACGGCCACTCGTTTTTCTTCACTTAGCTGCTTTTTTCTTGCCATAATACAAATTCAACCTCTTTGAATGAGAAGGTGTGTCCAATCTTTTGGTCTGTTCTGTATATAAAATACATTTCTTAGTTAATTAGTGTCCAGAGACAAAATCTTTCCCTTTGTGGTTTTTTATAAGAATAATAAAACCTGCATATGCCCTTCATGTTAGCTGCCATTTCCATACATACTGTAAATACTCAGGAATATTTATTTCGACATGTCATAAAGATTTCATTCTCCATTTTGAAAAAAGCAGCATTTTTTTTTTTTTTTTTTTTTGACATGAGGTTGTTTTATGACACTTTTTTCCAGGCTGGTTTACATTAAAACACCATAGCAGCTGACTTGAGCTTAGTGTCCTTCTTTTTTCACATAATGATGGAAACAGCCGTTTCAATCAGACCATACATTCTAAAGATTTCTAAAGATTGCTTTTGCTGATTTCAGTGACAAGTTGACAAAAAGCTTGCATCAAGTAGATCAAGTGTCAACATTAGCTAGTGTTGCGATGCTTTTTTTTGGGGGGGGGGGGGGGGGTTGTGAGTTGCATTATAACCCATCAATCTATCTCTCCAGCCATCCATTATCTATACTGTTCAGCTTAAGCTGTGTAGGGTCACAGGGGCCTCGAGCGTTTAGACTAATGTACACTACAGGCAATTTGGAAATACCAATCAGGAGAGGTTTAAATCCATAGCCCTGGAGGAGCCATGTGGCAGCTTGTTAAACACTAAACCACCATACTGACGTTATAACCCATATAAAATCATAAATTTTTGGATTTAGTTTTCTACATTCTACTTGTAGAGTAAGACTGTAGATTTCCAAACAATGAAATAACACATATACCATAAGGTAATTAAGTAAAACAACAACAAGAACAATCAGAACCAGAAATCAGGCAAGACCTTGGAAATAGCAGGTGTGTCTAACCTTTGGCCTGATAGGGTTCATGTCACCATATCTTCTCATGCATTGTCTAAAGATTTCATGAAATCTTCTCATTAGATTTAACTCACTACAGGTGCATAGAATATAAACATTACTCTCTCATTATGTTCCCATGAAACTCTGATGATCCAAAATAGGGTACTGATTTTATTTTAAGTCATGCTATAATGTAGGTCAGTCAATACGAATCCATGTCACTAGACTCAGGTTTCACGTCCGCTTGAGACTGAAGAAAGAAGTCTTTATGACATACGCGATACAATATAAGACGTGTTCTACATGATAAATGCTTATGCTGTACTACACAGAATCTCACAAAAGTGAGTACACCCCTCACATTTCAGCAATCACTTTATTATATGTTCTCATGGGACAATATTATAGAAATGAAAAATGGATCTACTTTAGAGTAGTCAATGTGCAGCGTCCTTTTACAATAACTCAACATGTCAAAACTGTCTCCAAAGTGTCAATATTTTGTGTGAGCACCATTGTTGTCTAGCACGGCCTTAATCCTCCGAGACATGGAATTCACCAGAGCTGAAATCCTGTTCCACTCCTCCATAATGATATCGCAGAGCTGCTGGATGTTAGACACATGGTGCTTCGCCATCGTCCGCTTAAGGATGCTCAATAGGGTTTAGGGCTGGATACACACTTGGCCACTGACAAACACATGAACATGATGAATAGGACATGTGACTTTGTATGGTTAAAGATTTACAGCTGTTATCACTTAGGGTGTACTCACTTTTGTTGTCAGCTATTTTGACAATGCCTTTAATTGATAATGGCTGTATGTTGAGTTCTATAGTATTGTCCTTTGGGAAGATAAACTAAAATGTTTGCTGAAATTAGAGGGGTATACTCACTATTGTGAGTGGGTGTAGATTTCTGGCAGTTGTAACACAGGGTGTATACTATATACAGTATGTGTTATGCAGCCTTTAACTAAAGCATTATAGGAAATGTTTCCTTTTTTTTTTTTTTTTTATGTTTTGACAAATGGTTTTCCCTCTGCAAATTTGGAACTAATCTGAACAAAAATGTAAAATTTCAAAATATCTCGAATTGTTCGCGTCTGTCTCACAAACTGTGCATTTATCCTGTCGTACAGCTGTCTAAGGACAGAGAGTCACATATGCATCCCCCCGCCAAGTGCAGCCATCCACCTGACAACAAGCGCAGGGTGACCTTTGACCCTGTGGTGCAAGAGAGAAAGATGGAGGCAGACAGCGATGCAAATCACGTGTCACTCCAGCCTGTGACTCTGAAAGAAGCAGCTGATATTGTTGTGAAAATCCTGGATCCTTTCTACAAAAAGGGCAAATTCGCCACAAAGGTGAGCATCCGTGTCTCTTTATACACCTTCCTAGTTTTATAGGTGGAAAGGGACACATCACATTAAAGGTCCAGGATTGTACTGTACCTTGTGTCTATACAGGACCTGTTCAAGTCATTTGCACGCTTCCTCTCTCACCTGCTCGTAGAAGGAAAAGCTAAGGATCGAGTCAAAGGTAAGAAGGAATGATGGGATGTAATTATCAATATGTTTCATTCAATCAATTAAAGAAGAATTAATTACATTTACCTTTACATCTGGAATGAATAAATACATAAATAACTCCTCTGACATTATTTCAGACAAGTCTTTACACCTCTAAATATTTGTTAATGAATTGTTTGAATTTGAAATTAATTTCTTGCCTTGAAACAAAAAAATGTATAAACTTTTAAAATGTTGTTTCACGAAGCTCTATTTTGATCAAAAACGAGTTTGCAGACGTCAGCTCTCTCAGCCTTCAATACAAACATGGCATATAAACTTGATAAAAACAACTCTTGTTCACTTTCATCTAAAACATGGACAGATTAAACGCTTCTGTTCAGAAACTAGTGATGGGAAGTTTGGATCATTTTAGTGACTCAGTTGAATCTTTGAATCTTGTTCATTAAAATTAACGAATCTTTTTTTGAGTCATTTAGTTCATTTCGTTCTTTTGATCAGAAATAGAATAAAATGTTACATTATTAATAAACAGACCCCCGACACGTTTTGGCTATAGTTCCAGTACGGATAATATTACAGTGCAGATAAGAACATATGGTAAACAGAATGAGCAGCTCACCTCTCATACCTTCTGGTCCGAATCGTTCAGTCTTTTGTCTCTCATAGACGCTATGCAGTGCAGTACACAAGAAATTGAACTGAACAGTGGTTCTCATGAGTCTTCTAGTCTGAGACGTTCGTTCTTTTGAATGTATTGCATAGCGTCTATGGGAGTCATGAACGAATGACTCGGACTAGAAGACTCGAAGGTAACTTCTCATTTCTGTTTCCTGTACATAACCTACGGAGGGTTTGCGATGGCTGGCGCAGGCGCGCCCAGTAGAAAATTAACGGGTAACTCTCTAAGACTGCTCGTTCTCCTGAGTCACGTTAAAGCCTCATTCAAAAAGAACAAGTCACCATCAGAAACACTTTGTGCTTATCCGAAAAACAGATGACCATCTCATTGGAACGATTTTAATCGAATTGAAGAAATATCGTCCATGTAAACGTAGTTAGTGTTTAGTTGATTTCTGGCGTTGTCAAGTTTAAAATCCAGCCTAATAGATGGCAAGATGTTTGGAAATGTTTTTGGAAAGCAGCACTTCCTCAGAATAAACCACAAAACACATACACACGTGGACAAAATTGTTGGTACCCTTCGGTCAATGAAAGAAAAACTCACAATGGTCACAGAAATAACTTTAATCTGAAAAAGTAATAATTTTAAAAAATTCTATGAATGTTAACCAATGAAAGTCAGACATTGCTTTTCAACCATGCTTCAACAGAATTATTTTAAAAAATAAACTCATGGAACAGGCCTGGACAAAAATTATGGTACCCTTAGAAAATCCTGAAAATAATGTGACCAAAGGGAAATGTTAATTCAAGGTGTGTCCACTAATTAGCATCACAGGTGTCTACAATCTTGTAATCAGTCAGTGGGCCTATATATAGGGCTCCAGGTAGTCACTGTGTTGTTTGGTGACATGGTATGTACCACACTCAACATGGACCAGAGGAAGCGAAGGAAAGAGTTGTCTTAGTAGATTTGAAAGAAAATTATAGACAAGCATGTTAAAGGTAAAGGCTATAAGACCATTTCCAAGCAGCTAGATGTTCCTGTGACTACAGTTGCACATATTATTCAGAAATTTAAGATCCATGGGACTGTAGCCAACCTCCCTGGACGTGGCCGCAGGAGGAAAATTGATGACAAATCAAAGAGACGGATAATCCGAATGGTAACAAAAGAGCCCAGAAAGACTTCTAAAGAGATCCAAGGTGAACTTCATGCTCAAGGGGAACATCAGTGTCAGATCGCACCATCCGTCGTTGTTTGAGCCAAAGTGGACTACATGGGAGACGACCAAGGAGGACACCATTGTTGAAAACAAATCATAAAAAAGTCAGACTGGAATATGCCAAACTACATGTTGACTTCTGGGAGAATGTCCTATGGACAGATGAAACTTTTTACCAAGGCACATCAGCTCTATGTTCACAGACGGAAAAATGAAGCATATCAAGAAAAGAACACTGTCCTTACTGTGAAACATGGAGGAGGCTCTGTTATGTTCTGGGGCTGCTTTGCTGCATCTGGCACAGGGTGTCTTGAATCTGTGCAGGGTACAATGAAATCTCAAGACTATCAAGGGATTCTAGAGAGAAATGTGCTGGCCAGTGTCAGAAAGCTGGGTCTCAGTCGCAGGTCATAAGTCTTACAACAGGACAATGACCCAAAACACACAGCTAAAAGCACCCAAGAATGGCTAAGAGGAAAACATTGGACTATTCTAAAGTGGCCTTCTATGAGCCCTGACCTCAATCCTATTGAGCATCTTTGGAAGGAGCTGAAACATGCTGTCTGGAAAAGGCACCCTTCAAACCGGAAACAACTGGAGCAGCTTGCTCATGAGGAGTGGGCCAAAATACCTGCAGAGAGGTGCAGAAGTCTCACTGACAGTTACAGGAATTGTTTGATTGCAGTGATTGCCTCAAAAGGTTGTGCAACAAACTATTAAGTTAGGGGTACCATCATTTTTGTCCAGGCCTGTTCCATGAGTTCATTTTTTTAAATAATTCCGTTGAAGCATGGTTGAAAAGCAATGTCTGACTTTCATTGGTTAACATTCATAGAATTCTTATTTATTATTACTTTTGTCAGATTAAAGTTATTTCTGTGACCATTGTGAGTTTTTCTTTCATTGACCGAAGGGGACCAACAATTTTGTCCACGTGTGTAAATGTTTAGCATTTGTCTCAACATATATAGTGACAGAGCAGCTTTATAGAAATCCGGATGCAGATCTCCAGTGAATGAACCAAAGGACACCTTGAGAGGAAAAAGACTTGAAATTGAACACTTGAATGTGCAATACTAAGTACCCCCCTCATCATTCAGTAGCTTGTAGATCCACCTTTTGCAGCAGTAAACTGAAGGAATTGTTTCCTTTTAGTCTCTCACTTCATTGTGGAATCATTTTGGCCTGACTGTTGTGCAAGATAAAGCTACGTTTAAAATCAAAAACTCAACACACCAAGGACACGAACCAAAGAAGAAATAAAGGGCTAAAAGTAGAACGCATCACATGACATATACTTCTGCGCAGGCAGGTCAGTTTAGGAGCAGGACTCATGTCAGATAAAGGCGACATGTAAAAAGTAATAATATATGTTAACAGCTTAACAAAAAAAAAGAATTTAACTTCAAACCTAGGGATTTGTTCTCAGAGGGTAAAGCCTGGTCACGGATGTGTCTTTCACCAAGATAATGAGCCACTCATAACCATTTTATAGTTTGAACTAAAAAGAGAAAATGTGAGAAAAAAAAATTGTGTGAAATGTTTGTCATTATTGATGAACAACTCTGCCATTAATTTCCCTGCGATTTCTTCCCATATTTTGAGACAAATATGCAATGTTTTTTGGTCGTCTGTTTCCTCAGTGAAAATGGAAGCCAAGAGCATAATCAAGCGTCTCTTCAGCAGCATCCAGCGCTGCGAAAACGAGACGGACTGGAGACACCTGCAAGACGCAGCAAACAGAAGTGCGGGACAGGAGGACAGATAGAGCTTCCCACTTGACCCTTTTTCCCCGTGCCTCAGCTACCTTTGGGCAAAGCTACCCCTCTCTCAGGGTCTGGATGTGCACATCAGAGGCTGCTGCTTATATAAAGGCAACATAATTCAGCAACTGACCTGCGTCCGCTCCTCCTAGCGCACTTTAACGCCAAGTGCTGAGATTTTTTTTTTTTTTTTTGCCCAATGGGACACCAGTTTACTACTGTGATGTAGCATTAGCATCCTAGCTGCTATTTTAGATGCTGCTATAGATGAGGAATTTATGGACAATATCCAGATATTTTACAGAGGGTAAAATACCAACAACTAACATTCAGCTATGAATACAACACTTCTGTTTTTTGGGGATTCCTCAATATTTATTTGCTTTTCTTTGCTTTAGGTAAAAATGGATGTAGTTTATTTTTTCATCATAAGTGGTACTGACATGATACCTGTTTGACCTCCATGGCAAATGAAAATAAATATGTATTCTTACTAGACTGTGTAAACTACAGTACTATGAAAATGAAACTATTAAAAAGGCATGTATTTGCCCAAATGTTCCATGATCTACTGTATGATAACATTTTTAGTATTACTTGATGTGTAAATTTACATTCGCTATCCACTTTAGTACAGTATGGACACGTGCCATAGTGGGAAAAGCAACAAAGTCATGCATAAAGATGCATAACTCTTAATGAAGACTCTAACATCTTAACGAGAAGCATGAGCAGAAAAGCATCTCAGGATATACTGAAGCTTGAGGTGGCTCGGCTGCAACGGTCACAGTTCACTCCTGTCATCCAAAAACGGTCATCAGTGGATAAAAACTGGGCAGAAGTCTTGAAAAAGACAGAGTGATGACTCCAAGCCTCAGCTGCTCAGTTGAGCAGGGTGAGCAGGTGCCTAGTGTTTGACCCTGTGCTGACCTGTTTTTTTTTTTGTTTGTTTGTTTGTTTTTCACACTCTCGCGGCCGCATGGTTGGCTGGTGGGACGATGCATGAAAGTGCAGGTCTGGTCAGAGCCTGGATGGGGACATGTGCACCCTACATATTTCCTGCCATCTAGACCATTTTCAAGAGGTAAAAAGTACCTGGTGGAAACTATCAGTCAACATTAAGAACATCAGAAACCAAGATCAAGTTTTGTACCTCTAGCTTTTTTAAATTTTATTCAGCAAAACAGAAAGTGGTTTGAGCATAAAGAACTTTATTTAGACTTGTTATTCACAGAAAGTGCATTTTATGGCTGGAATTCTATCTCACATCACAGCTAATACATAATAATTTGTCAAGTACATGAAAGTGCGCAGATTGCTTTCTAATAAGGTGCACGTCGTATTACAGCAAGTACAATAGAAGCAGCAGCAGCAACAAGAGACTGTTAACTCAGAGCTATACAGAGCTTAACAGAACTAAGGATTGCTGTCGTTCACTAGGTGACGACCTGTTACCCATTCACTGAATATTGTGGGGTGCAAATAATTTCGAAAAAAAAAAACGCCGGGTCGGGTTCGGACCCTCAGCCCCAGAGGCACAGGCAGTTACCCCTGTCACCGGGAGATCTGATCACCAGGTCACTGACAATCTCCACCGTACCGAAGAGGGGAAAGAGCTTCTCGTCGAAGCGCTCGTTGTATGTGTAGATGTGCGAGTGGCGCTCGGCGTCGTAGAACGACAGCTGGCCGTGCTCGTAATCCAGGTAGACTCCGACCCTGCGTGGGATGAGAGACTCTGGGAGTGCGGTGAAGGGCACGGTGAGCGCCTTCAGCTCGTTGCCTCGCTCCAGACGCAGGGTCAGGTAACCCGTGTTGGTGTTGAGCGACTTGAAGCCCTTGCGCAGCGCGGACTCTTTAGCTACGCCCAGCCTCCAGTCCATCTCGCCCACGTCGACTTCCCAGTAGCGCCGACCCAAGCTGAAGCCCTCGGTGCCCACGGCGCACCACCAGCCGTCGAAGCGCTGGTGGTAATTGGCGATTTCTTGCCGGTCGAAACCGCAGCGCATGCGCTTCTCGTCAGCGGAAATCAGAAGGTCCGGGTTCGCCGTGTCCAAGTCGAGGGTCACCTCCACTGTCACAGAGGTGACATGTTTATATAAGTCAATCAAATTCCACTTCAACTCATATATATATATATATATATATATATATATGTAACCAATATGATGACTAACCTGCAGCATCACAGATCCAGTCCCATACTGATAAAGAAGGAAAAACAACAGTTATGTGTTGTCCTATGTCTAAATCAACCATATTATTATACTGTATATACGGATGATGAAAAAGAGAAACAGTATTGTCTGACTTACCAGACTGAGGAATATAAGGAGTAGCACCTGAAAAAAAAAAATCATGAGTGACAATACACACCCATTTAGTGTATTTGGGTTCACATAACGGGCAGCATTGCGGCTTAGTGCTTAGCACTGTTGCCTTGCACCACCAGGGTCTGGGTTCGATTCCCACCTCGGGTCTGTGTGCATGGAGTTTGCATGTTCTCCCTGTGCTTGGTGTCGGTGCAGATTAGGCTAATTGGCGTTCCCAAATTGCTTGGAGTGTGTGTATGTGTTTGTGCCCTGCAATGGATTTACATTTGCATGCAAGACTACTATTACTAGAGAACGATCTACAGTAAATGTCTAGTTTAAAACTGCAATCAAATCTCACTAGAGACCACGTCGCTCAGACTTCTAACCGGTTGCGTGTGCTCAGTTGCTGTCTCACTTGCTGAAATGAACACCGATCAGCCATGACATTAAACATTAACGTTTTAGGCAACAAAAGTTTTCGGTTCCCTCTGGCCTTTGGTGAGACTTAGGTGCAGGTGTATTGTAATGTCACGCCTGATCAGTGTACATAAATGCAACACATGCAAAATAAGCACTACGTACTGTACGTCTTACCGATTTTCTGACTCTTTTGCTTCCAGATGAGCCACTGCTGAGGAATAGTCTCCTGAAATACAGACACTTCAATCACAAACCACTTTCAAATGTCTAACACTTTTGATCACTCGAACCCTTTAATTGGATTCACTATTTCTTGCTGTAAGGTCTTCACCTTGTTCAGCTCCTTAGTCATCAGAGTCCAGAAGATCAGCTCCATGGCAGCCTGCAGAGTCGGGACACGGCCTCGCCGCCACTGCTTCTCCAGATCTTCCAGCACCGCCATCACCTGCTCGCCAGGCCACACGCTCTGCTACGGAAACCAGCAGAGAACAAGTGTTTAGACTGAACTGCAGGTAACAAAACAAAACGTGGAGACGTCTGGAGACGTCTCACGGCACTGTAGGGGCTGGGAAAGAGGGGAATGTAAACACACTCCCGTACATACTGTAGCTAAGGGGTAAGTTAACATAGCGAGGCTGTATAATGGTAATGGCTTTGGAAACTAGAGAACTTGAAAGAAACCCATGCAAGCATGGACAAACAACACGTAAACAAAATTAAGCAGAATGTTTGTTTGTGTGTTTACCTCCGGCTGGGCCCTCAGGTCCTTGATCCAGGTCATGATCAGCCTTTTCGCGCTCTCTACATCCTGCTCGCTGCTCACAGACAGCTCCTTCCAGTCACTCTTCTCTGGCCAGCCATCAGTCTGCAGCGGCCTTTTCTGTCAGAGCACATTTTTAATACTTTACATGTCTGTACATCACACAACATACGATAATTAAAAGTCGGCAATAATTCTTTTAATACATTAGGTACAAAAGCTTAATACAATCTAAAATGACTCATATAAATGATAATACACTCTTTTTAAAAAAATTTATTATTCCTATTTCAGGAAACCAGTCGTAACGGTAATATAATTTAACTGCCATACTGAGTCAGTTATAACTGGAATAATATTGACCCTTTGATACTCGTAACAATGTTACCATTAGAATAAATACAACAATGTAGAAGAAGCAAAGGTGTTTGATGTTGTTTGATGGTGCATGCTGTTTAGATGTATTCATTTATGTATTTGTTTGCATGAGGATTTCCTTTTTTAATTAATTACATTATGAAATAAATCAAAACTCTTAAGCGTGACAAAAAAAATAAAAAAGAAAGAAAATACTTTTTCGTGGCACTGTACAGATAAGATCGAATTTAATTTAGCAATTGAGGACAAAAAAAATGGAGAAGGTAAAAGAAATTGTCATATTACTTTTTAATTTAGTGTATTTGGGTTCACATAATGGCAGCATTGTGACTTAGTGCTTAGCACTGTTGCCTTGCACCACCAGGGCCTGGGTTCGATTCCCACCTCGGGTCTGTGTGCATGCAAACTCCGTGCATGGAGTTTGCATGTTCTCCCTGTGTTTGGGTTGTTTCCTTCCAAATTCATGCAGATTGTGCTAATTTGCGTTACCAAATTGCCTGGAGTGTGTGTATGTGTACGTGTTTGTGCCCTGCAATGGATTGGCACCCCCATCCAGGGTGTACCCCGGCTTGTGCCCTGAGCCTCCTGGGATAAAGGGGTATAGACGATGAGCGAGTGAGTAAGTGGTTCCTAAAAACGTTTGCATCTCCGCTTTTAAACTTGACGTACAGGGCCCTCCAGAAATAATGGCACCCTTCATAAAATGAAGGGGAAAATGTATGAGCATTAAATGTACATCCCATAGTTAAAAAAATAAAAATCCTAGAGACAATTGACCTGCAGCAATCATGTAATAGCTATATTGTACAAAATGAACAAACACAATTAGGACCATAGGCTTCACATGTCAGTTGGACATTTGCCAGGACCTGGGGCATTGTTCATTTTGTACAATTCAATGTATGCTTATGGTTGTCACATTGCAAAACCAAGTACTAAAAACCCACTTTCCACAACAACAAAATGCAGCACTTTACCAACTGGCATGAAGTGACATCACACCAATATGTGGTTCTACCCCGGAGTCTCTATAGGTCATGAAGTTGTAAAGACGATATTGTATAGTTTATAGTCACAAACTGAGCTCCAGGAAGGCATGCTTTACTAAGATTAGAGAGGAAGAGCTCATCAAACCCCATGTCCCTATATTACTTGCTTTGTGCACTGGGACACGGTTATGTTGGAATAGAAAAGGGCCTTCATCAACTGTTAGAAGCAGAGCATTGTCCAAGATGTCTTGGTATGCTGAAGCATTAAGATTGGCCTTCACTGGGGATAAAGGGCCTGATTGAAACACCTGAATTCAATAATTAATACGTGTGTCCATATACGTGTGTCCATATAGTGTATAAAACATGCAGAAATACAGATACATATTTACTGTAAATAATCCAGATTTGTTTGCGAGCCTTTACCTTGCTCTCCAGCAGGGATCCCCACTCCAGAATAAAAGCCCTACAGTTCAACGTGGGCCAAATATCTTCACAGCTGGTGATGTGCTCCAGCACCTCAGACATCTACATCCAACCAGAGACAGGAAAGAATGAACAATGCTCCCCAAATTTGTGCCTCTCTAGGATAGTTCATATTCTCGATACACATTTTGGCCTTGGAGCAGCGCGCAGACAATGAAGATGTTGTACTTGTACCTGGCAGACTCTGCTCATGTCCTTGGCCAGGTTCACAATAAATTCTTGGCTCTCATCCAAAGTTTCTTTCTTCTCATCGTCCGCCTTCTTACGAGACTCCTGCGCACACCGAACACACACGGGTTAGAGTGGAAAGCATCAGGGGGAGATTTATTCAGAGAAGTCAGACGGTCAGTGCTGACACTTAAGGGTATACAGAGAGAAAAACAACAAGGACAAAGTTTTAGAGGCTTGTTGTAATGCAGCCCACGAGTTCCCCCAGGATTTCTTATTATTTAGCTTGCTATTGAACTGTGTAACCATGCGCAGTCTGAAGAACAAGGAATCGATCGGCTTGAGGAAAGTAAAATTTTATCTCATGCTGTTTACTCGCTGAATTTCGTTGTTATGCAAGTCATACTGCAGGTAACATTTTAGCCGAACCTTGCATCATAAGACTGTATGACCATGTCGTATATCTCTCCTGGATCCGGAGAAATTGATCATTTTTGCTGAAATATCATCTCGAACCCCTTTCGATGTTTCTTCACAACTTTATGGAACAACATGTTCCCTTATTTAATTCCCAATCTAATCTAATCTAATTCCCACCCGTCATTGGTTCGCCTCACCCCCTAAGGCTACTATTACCAATCAGGGAGTTCCGAGGACTCTTGCGCGTTTCCTCCGAACCATGTGACGCCTGCCAGCCACATCCTTTCGAACTGCTCCCTCACACACCGTCGGGACGGTGTAACACACCCGGGGGACAGCGCTATCCGCTCCTTCCGCTTGCGTGAGCTCACTGACGCCTGTGATTGGCTGTAGAGCCACGATTAATGCGAGAGTGCAAAGTACTTCACATCCCTCCCCTCTGAGAGAGCTCGGCCAATCAGCGAGCTCGAAGGCCCCAAAATCGGTTACCTTGGTTAGTTTTTCACTCTGATTGGCCATGGCCGGGTCAGATATAAATGATTCTGTACCGAGCGCAGACGTTTCCAAGAGATGCGTTTTTTATGGCGTTACATTATCAAACGTCACGCACATTAAAAGCCTTTTTCTCCAAACCTTCTGAGAGAACGTCACATCTTAATATCTCTGTGCTCATTGCCAAGTTGGGTTTGACACTATGGAGGCATTTGAGGAAGTAAAATACCATCGTTTCCGTATAATCTTACAGACGGCGCATTCTGGACTATTTACACATTTTTATCCCATGAAGTATTAGGAGTAAATTATTTGCTAAGTTTATTTAGAAATAATAATTATGCCAAATGACAGAGATATGCGCTACTCCAGTAAATGTTGAACTCCTGTATTTGAAGTTAATTTGTCTTGGATGTATAATGCGCTTGGTTTGATTAGGGACGGACTACATTTAATTAATAATTAAACGTTTTTTAAAAGTTTAATAGTTTCATTAATAGTTAAAATTTGAATTAAGTCAGCACGGACGTATCATGATAAAATCGTATCGGGTGGTGACTGGTGATTCCCGCCACTAATAGGCATCACTGCGGGCAAACATTAAGGCAGGTACCTTGACAATATTTGGAATAGAAACATGACACTGCTTTGGAACAGGACAAGAGAGAACACATGGTACCTGCTGTCAACATTTATGATGTGGGTTTTTCCGTCTTATAAGAGCGGACTGAAAGAAAAATGTTACCCAAAGTGCACAAACACTCCAGCTTCACCTTAAACTTGACAGTGAAGTTCTTGGCCGGCTCAATGAGGAACTGGAAACAGTGGATCATCTTGGCAGCTCTGAACTGAAATGCCCTAAAAATGATCAAACCCAACAGTTATCATAACAGGCACATATCCACAATGCATATTAAAAAAATATCACTATGAAAGTTCAGCGTGTTTATAACGAGGCAACATGATTTCAACCATTTAAGAGTGAAAGTGAGTTTTGGACATTTGATATCTCTAAGTAAACTTTAGGGACGTTTCTCTGCATTGTTTTAATTTCATCATGCCATGTGGAATAAGGTCAATAGAAAATCAGGTCATTAAAAACAACGTGATGACTTTCAATCATTTAGCACAAGGACTTTCAGAGATTTGGTTCAATTGTTAAAAACAAAACATTTCCAAGGAGACAGGCCTGCGATGCATGACTGCATTTCAAAACCCAAACAGTTGTACTGGTTGACTGACTCAGACTATTAAAAAAAAAATAAAACTTTGTCCTCATGTTTTTGGAAAATTAAAAAAATGCATATTGTAGCCCAAAATGTAAAACGTGGCACTGAGCACTTTCAATAGGAATACAATGTTTGTAAATAAAAAATGAACGCTTGTCAACGCTTGTTGACTGAGCGTGAGTCAAGAATTATCCGCACTCAAGTTACATTAGAAGTTGTAAGTGTAAGTTGGCCGTATCAGCGCTTTCTGTTCAAGGCTACTGTCTCCGCAGTCACTGCTGTGCAGGACTTATTTTGTATCTGTGGTACGAGCAACAAAGGATGCACCACTGATGTGCACGAAAGAAGAGCAGCGTGCAGTGATTTGCTTTTTCCGTATTTATCGGAAACTTTGTGCGCTGTATGGAGAAATCGTTTGGACCGATACTCTAAGGAAGGTTGAAGTTTCCTAAAGAGAATCATTACTGTTGAAGAAACATTGATTCATCACTACAAGCCTGACAGTAAATGGCAGTACAGGGTATAGAACTCAAACGTCCTCAATCGCTGACCAAGAAAAAGCTAAAGATTCAACCATCAGCTGGGAAACTGATGCTTACAGTTCTCTGGGATTCTCAAAGGCCGGTATTGGAACATTATCAGGAAAAAGGTTGAACAATCGACAGTGCTCGTTACAGTGAGAGGATTATTGAAGAGCCGAAGCCTAAAGTTGGGATTAAACGCAGAGGACTGCTATCCAAGGGCGTTGTGATCTTGCATGACGATGCACATCAGCACGCCACACTGTCGACACCCTGAAAAAAATGTGTTTTGAGGTGTTAAAGCATCCTCCTTATAGTCCTAACTTTGCTCCATCAAACTTTCACCTGTTTGGTCCCCTGAAAGCATGAAGAGTGACTACTGATGAAGAAGTGAAGATAAACATTTTTAATGAGGAAATACGAAAACTCGTTGACAGTTTATTGAAAAGCAATGAGATTATTTCGAAAAAATTATGTATTTGTCTTTTCTAAAAATGTATTTATATTAATACTATCGCCAGATTGGGGAAGTGTTTTAATTACCCTCCTAAATAAGTAGTCAATCAATAAATAAGATATATTTTACACATGATTAGCCAATACTGGTGATGTATTTCAGCTAATCATGTCATCTATGGCAAACCCATTAAGATTAAATTATGACATCATGTTTTGACCCAGTCTCCTTGCTTTTCAGTACACTTTGTTGAGGAATGTTTCTTGTTTGTTAAGGCATGCAGTAAGCTATGAATCACTAAGGCATCTAGCTTAAGACATGAACCCATGAGAAACAGTGCAGGTGATGAGGCTGGTGATTCGTATACTGCTGATGCTGAATGCCGAGTGGTTGGAACAGACAGGCGGGAGGGGAAATGAGGCTGCTGCTGAGGTCGTTATGTATGAAACAAATTTCATTTAATCTACATAGAAATTTTTTTAAAAAGGTCAGAAACTTGTGTGCTTTGTGCTATGCTGACATTCTGCTTAAAAAATGCGTTGGCTTAACTAAATAATAGTTTAATATTAAATGAGAGCTGTAAATATCACCATATAATAAATCTGCCAGTGTTGTAAAGAACAGCTGTAGCTTGATAAAAACCGTAATATCCAATGACTAAAAGCTTGTTTACATACGGCGTTATCTGGTCTCTTGTCATGTGATCTGTAAAATCCGTGAAGGTTAAATTTACCTAGCGATTCGTTGTTTCTTTTGGAGGTATTATTGTAGCAAGCATGACTGCCGGGCAATAGCGAACATTTTGATTGTTGATCACGTGACCTCAAGAGCACCAAAAGTCAAAGCACTGTCAAGCTATGCGTCACTTCCTGGTTGGTGCCTTTGCAGTCAACAAAAATTCCTGATCATCCAAGCCATGTCTAAAAAACTATTTTGTACATGTTAAAAAGTGTAATCATGCCTGATAAGTCCACACCACATTAGAGATGTGCATTAATTATGATTGGATCCTGCAGCACACAACAGGAAAGCCATAGGAGTGGGTGGCATTTACTTTCATCACCGTGGGAATCGCGTTTCAAATATGACGCTCATGGGATTAAAAAAAAAAAAAAAAAGGCTGCTTCATCAACGTGGGATCATACTGGATACTTGTGTGGTGCTCTGTGACTCATTTACAGTGTTCATACATCCATCCATTCATTCATTCCTGCCATTCTACTCAATGTTTTTTGCAACCACTCGCTCACTCACTCATCATCTGTACCACTTTTTCCTGTATACACGGTCACGGGGGACCTTGAGCCTATCCCAGGAGACTTGGGTCATGAGAAAAGGGACACTCTGGATGGGGTGCCAATCCATCGCAGTGCAGAAACCCATGCACTCATTCACACACTAGGGGCAATTTTGGTACGCCAGTTAGCCTAACCTGCATGGACTGTCGGAGGAAACGCATCAAGCATGAGGAGAACATGCAAACTCCACACACAGACCCCGAGGTGGGATTCGAACCCGGACCGTGGAGGTGCACGGCGACTGTGCTAAGCACTAAGCCACAGCACCGCCCCTTTTTGCAATGAAGTAAAAGCAAAAGGCTGTGAATGCGCATCATTCCCTTGAGTGCACACTCAAGGTCTCAGGACACTAGCTCATGCACATGAGCATGAATGATAGTGACATTTTATTTAAAAAAAAAAACTTGTCCCATCCGTATGTAGTCACACATCTAATCATGAATCTTATTCATTTTCCCTCTTATTAACCACTGCAATCGATTGGATTGGTAATTCGATTTCCTTTGCGTCAAGTGGCAAAAATCTATCAATGTACATCTTTTAATCTCCTTTCATATTCTATTTTAACCAATCTAAAGGTGGAGAAAGGCATAATGCAGAGACGGGACCGCAAACCATGCTGTCATCCCGAGCTGAGCCAGCACGGCACGCTGCAGAAAATTAACTCGGCACAATGTCTCAAATCTAAAGGCAACACTTACAGTATAGTGTCTGAAGCCAGGATTCATTCAGTCGTAATTTACAGTATAAATCGAACATCACGCTCAGAGATATATGATTCCTGGAGTAGTAATGTGAAAACGTGAAATGTTACGATATGTCAAATTCCCTGAAGAGCTTGTATGTCTGCAACCAGGAAATAAAATCCATGACAGGCTTTAGAGTTGCGGTGAATGCAGAGCTTATCCCAAGAATGCATGCGAATGGGACGTCAGACTGAGACGTTCTATAAAGAAGATTTCCATCAGGGCCAATGAGACGTATTATTGCTACAGTACAGCATGTAATGAACTGAAGAAGAAGGATGATTCAAATGAATGGGAAGTATGAATTTCTCATACTTGTGCACAAATCAATCATGCATTAAATGCCTGGTATGAATATGAGATTTAGTTGTATATAATCTTGCATGCTTTTTTTTTTTTTGCTTTTGCATTGTATTAGAAATGACATTGAAATACAGAAGAAAAAAAAGAGTGAACAGAATGTACAGACTCACAGTACATGCACTGATCAGTCTTAGCCTGAGCACAAGTTTTTATATCTTTTATATTAATCTGGTCAATCATATCAGGTTATCATTGATGTTTTAAGATTCCCTATAGCTTCAGTCTAGCCCAGTTACACCAGTATGCTGAGAGTTGTTCCAGACTAAAAGCGCAGGAAGGGCGCAGACACTGCGGCACTCCTGGATACTGATGATAACCTTGAAGTGACATTGCAACGCCTTTTTTTATTTTTTATCTCGTGATAAAAACAAACAAAAAACGAATACACAAATCCTCACGCGCGTGCAATCTCTATAAAGCCATTTGAATCACTGCTGTACATACTGATAATATCTGCATAAAAATAAAATATACAGAAACTCTACAAAGTCATTGAGTATCTCAGTATTTCAAGCTTTAATTCGCACTGAGAGACGTACCTGTAGAGCTGTTCAGGCTTTAATAATCTGTGCAGAGAGCTGAAGACACACACACACACTGCACCTGAGCTCGCACGCGCTGCAGATAATCAACTGACCTTGTTTACATTCACGGACCTCCGTTAGCTCGACGCGGCCGACTCCCAAATAACGTCAGCGTGAAAGTGCAGTGCGCTACATAGAGCGCGAGAGTCACGTGATGTAGTGCCCTGGTCCAGGGTGTAGGGAGGGATTTGGGATTAACGTGACTTCCGGATGCAGCGACGACGAGAGGGCGGGGTTAACGCCAGGGACACGGTTAATTAATAATTGTTCATATTTTACTTTCTCTGTTTCTCTTTTCTTTTTTTTTTTATCTTTCACACACATTTTTCACACAAAAACCCGATGTGTCTCATTACAGTTGATTAGAGGTACGTGTGTTAAATTATAGGTTAAATGTTAGACTAAATATTTCACACAGGAAGAGAAAGACTTACAAACATGTATGTTGGCTTGGAAATCAGTTCTCTATCAAGAACATACACTAGATGGACAAAAGTACTTAGACAAACCTGGTTATTATTGAATTCTGGTGTTTCAATCAGGCCTCTTATCCCTGCCTGCCGGTAAAAGGCAATCTTAATGCTTCATCATACCAAGGTCCTTCACTTTCTATTCCAACATGACTGTGCTTCAGTGCAAAAAGCAAGGACTATAAAGACATCCTTTGATTGAAGTTTGGTGTGAAAGAACTTGACACGCCCGCTCAGAGCCCTGTGACCTCAACCCCATCGAGCACCTTTGGGATGAACTGGAATGGAGAACAGAGCTAGGCCTTCTCGTCCAACATCAGTGCACTCCATACTGAAGTACAGTATACTGTATGTATTTGGATACAATGTCATTGCAGGTTTGGCCACATACTTTCGTCCATATAGTATACCATATATACCGATCAGCCATAACATTAATAACATCGACAGGTAAATTAATTACTGGATAGCACTTTTGTGTCGCACCTCCAGGGTTGAGGAGTTGATTCCCACCGCTCAGACTGTGTGCACGGAGTTCGCATGTTCCCCATGCTTGGTGGGTTTTCCTTCGAGTACTTTGGTTTCCTTCCATTGTCCAAAGACATGCAGATTATTAATATATTGGCACCCTGTCCAGGGTGTACACTGCCTCGTCTCCTGGCATAGGCTCCCATGCTCCCGCAACCCATAAGCGGTATAAAAGGTCAATTAATGAATGAATAAATAAACTGGTAACAGGATTATGTGCACCCAATGCTCACCCATGCCCGTGGGGAACACAGGCTTGCCCATTCAATCCGATCCCAAAGAAAAGTCACTGCTAGCCATAAGAGAAAGACATCGGAACACAGAGCCCAGCAGGCAAAGAGCCCAAGATTGCCAAGCTGGCTTCAAGCTCCCCAGATCCCAATGGGATCAAGCACCAATTAGATACACTGGACAAACAAGTCTAATCCATGGGGGCCAAACCCAGCAACCTACAGAATCTGTTGCCAACAGGGGTGACAAAAAGGGAACCCAAAACCTGGGTGGTTTTAATGTTATGGCTGATCAGTGTGTACAGTATACTGTATATTCTGAGATGTAGTACTAATGTTGGCCACTGGTGTACACTAGTTGGCCACTTTCTGTACTGATCTCAATTCATCATAGCTGTGGCTCTAGAATCTGTTCAGCATTTTTACTGCTTCCATGTCTGCAATATTAATTAATCTGCATTTTTACTGCTTCCATATCTGCAATATTCATTAATCTGCTTGGTGTCCTTTTGTTTCTATGTTTTAAATATGATAATTTATAACATGATGATCTCTGTTTATCTGTCTTTTTCTGGCATTGAAATTCAGTTTGGACACGAACAAGAGGATCTTTTTTTTTTTTTTTTAACAAGCGTGATACAGTAAAATGATGTAAGGGATTAATTCTATTGAATTTTATTTTGAGCATGGCATGTTGGGGGACATAATGTCTAAGTGTAAATCTGGTATTTAGCACTGATTATAAAGAGGTGATGCTACATGTACTGTAAAACCAGTCTATTTTAGAGTTCATAATGAGAAAAAAATTCATATCTGTCCTTACATTGCAGTGTTGGCAATTCTGGAGTCTGATTGGTGGTACAACAGCAGCTCTGACAAAATCACTGAACATAATGTAAGTCACAGGTTTATAATAACGTCATGCTCTTGGTCTAATACATTATCCATTGTATAATAGTAACAAGTAATTTCCAGGGATTGTATGGTGGTGGCTAATAATTAACAGGAAAAAATGTTGTGTGTCAAGGAACAACCTTTAATTGTTGATATGGTTACGCTGTCTATGATTAGACATTTACAGTATTTAACAATTATGGATGAAGTCTCGGGTGTAACAAAACACTACTACCTTTTGTAACATGAAATAGGCCAGATGTGGTTTCTGTGTCTTTCTGGTTTGTGTGTCACAGGACAAACTTACAAATCTTACAAATCTGCTGGCTGCAACATCCTACAAAAAAAGTTGGGACAGTTGATTGTGTAACATCACTATTTCTGTTAATCACTTTTTTTAAAGCATCTGGGCACTGAATATACCAATTGGCCAAGATTAACGAATCACATACTGTACACAACCATGTCCAGTATAATATTTAGTGAAATGCTTTTTTTTTCTTTTTTTGTGACCTAAAAAAAAGAGAAAGTAAGATAATGCCAATAGACAAGAATGTAAAATCTAAAATCTAAAACTGTATGATGAATATGGAATGTGCAATTTGTGTGATGTGCAAACAGCAGCAGTATGGGTGGTTATGAGTGTGAAATGATGAGCAGCAGTGGCATTGCAATAGTGCAATAGCGGTCCTCATGTATACGTAAACAGAACCAGAAATGTGCAGTATATATGTTCTGTGTACTGCAGTTCTGTGCAAATGCAAATGTTCAAGTGTTCAGTGCGGTTGATTTTTGGTGTGCTCCAACACGTGTGTGAAGGAACCATAGCAAGTCCAGTCAGTCCAGACATTTCTTCCATTATGCAGGTTCTCATTTGTAGCACCCATACTATGTGTTTAGCAGTTATCCATGGGTAATCCGAGTGGAATGTGGAGTGGAAAGAGGAATGTTCCTCTTTGACATGACGGCTGTTATTTCCAAAAACTATTTGATAAGTTGACTCATTGGACCATAAGACACGATTCCAGTATGACATTGTCCATCTCAGATGATACAGTTGAAAAATGGCCATTTTGGAGCCCAGAGAAGTCTGTGATGCCTCCAGATAATATTGATGTACGGCTTCCTTAAACCTTAATTTGCATTTGTTTATCAAAGTGTTCCTTAGCTCTCATCATGATATCCTGAGGGATATGTCTGAGGGAATGTAGATCACTCGCATTCAGAAATGGTTTTTGGCCGTTTACACATTGAGGTTTGTTGGGTTTCCTTGAGTTTCTTGATGATATTGGGGAATGTTATCCTGAAAGTACTGAATAATCCAATCCTTGCTCTAGAAGGATTACACCTTTCTGTGAAACTCCTTATATACCATAACATATAGTAGCCGATTCATCTGTTAAACAGCACTTGTTTTTTAGTCTTAACGTAGCCTCGTCTCAACATGATGATGCATGATGCAACTAAGTTTTAAATGAGTGCATGTTTTCAACATATAATTAAATTAACATGGTAAATCATCAAATAATGAGTTGAAGTGTTTTTCAATATAGTACAAGGTGAAATTGCCTCACAGATGACTTCTTTTAGTTTTTATTGCCTTGTCCCAATTTCATTTTGGAATTAAGGTATTATAACTATTGGTTGAAAGATGACATGCATTTTAATAAGATATAAATTGTAGAAGTGTACGTTACCACCATAGGATGTGATGTTCTTGAAAAATAATCTATTCCATGGTGATAAATGCTCTCCACTTCATTGAACCGCTGTGTTTTTATAATTCTTTTGCTAAGACAGAATACCTCATTGTGTTTTATTGTCTTCATTAAAGTCATGAGCAGAATTGTGTGATTGAGATAATACATAAACCCACTGTCATAGCACGACTTCATATTCTGACCACATCTTAACTGTGACTAAATAATTTCTCTAATGAAGATAATAATTAATATATATAACCAGAATGATTCTCCACATAACTAGTGCTCATTGCTGCTAATATAGAATGTGCAGCTAAAACATTGTATTGGTGCTAAAAAGTGTCTCACCTTGAAAGGGATTAAAAGTGAAAAAGTGCTTTTTCAGATAGGATCATATACTGTAGCAACATTTTTCAAAATACTTAATGCCTCGTATCTCCCGATCTATGCTTCATTTTTTGTAAATAGTTGGGAAATCTCTTAAACAATTGTTCTCTGTGTAACGTGACAGTTCAGGTCATGGATCATCTAAGACATGGTCAATTAAAGGAACCATGGGGAGAGTCTACTTCAACACTGATGTTCCTCTGTCTCATTAAGGAGGAGTTAAAGATAAAACTTCTTCAGATTAAAATGGTTGTTGGATAACCTGACGAATCGTCTAAGGAAAAGCGCTGATAAAGTACTTAATGTTCTAACTCTGTTATCTGTATTACTTTTCGTTTTGACCTCCTAAAACAGTGGCTGAGGAACATTTATATTCTTATCAGATAAAAATAAACACATTTGCTAATACAATTTCATGCCATTTTTTTGTAGTGTATGTAATTTTTTTTAAAATCTAATTTTCATCACTCAGATGAAAGTTGGCCAATTTAAATTTCACATGAAAAGACACAAATCTGAAAAAGTATAATATTCTAAAACGCAAAATTGTTAAGATATCGCCAAATGAATTTGACATGGTTACGGACACTACATTTTTTTCCCTTTTTAAGCTTTTACCAAAAACCGGAATGCTTTAGGCAACAGTTTTTCCCATCCATATGCCTCTAGAAGCTTACACTAATTTTAGAGTCAATACTCATGAAGAAATATGAATAATATGCATTTTAAATCGTTATTGTTTGAAGCGAGACAGTATAACACTGAAAAATTTCCATTTTATGGGACACATATAAGATCATCTCTCCAAAGCAGCTGAAGTAAGCAACGTTAAATTTTTACGGACACAATGTTCAGAAGTCTTTGACACAGACCTGTATTTTCTGTATTATATGTATAACCTAAAAAAACACCAACATTGTGTTTTGGCTGATAATATTGTAGTTTTTTATTATTGATAATATGAGGGTTTGTTTGAAAAGTGCCGGATGTGTCAAAACGAAAGTAATACAGATAACAGTGTTCGAACATTAAGTACTTTATCAGCGCTTTTCTTTACACGATTCGTCTGGTTATCCAACAACCATTTTAATCTGAAGAAGTTTTATATTTAACTCCTCCTTAATGAGACAGAGGAACATGAGTGATGAAGTAGACTCTCCCCATGGTTCCTCGTTTTAATTGACCATGTCTTAGATGATCCATGACCTGAACTGTCACGTTACACTGAGGACAATTGTTTAAGAGATTACCCAACTGTTACGTTCCCAGCATCCCTGCATCGTTGACTCTGCAGTGACTTTATCCCTGAGGGCCAACAGCAGCTGTCTTTAAAGGCAGACGCTTACAGCACTTTTATAAGGATCTTACAGAACAATAGGAGCTTTAAGAGCATTTTGTAGCTCTGGAAAGTTCTCAAAAGCTCATTCGAGCATTTACGCTCTATGGCTAGATGTGGTGTTTCTGCACATGCAGCTAGGAGGCGCAGTTTAACAAACATCAATTCAGGCAGCTTCAGCCTGCAGAAAGGTTTTATGGAGAAAAAAATGAGAGAGAGAGCAAATACAAGAATAATTTTTTTACTTTTTATAACATATCTTACATTTACACATACGTCAGACATATTGCTCTCATATTGCCATCAAAGATTTGAATGATGTACTGTACACATAATAATGGAAATAACTTTTGCACAAGGAATCACATTGCTTCACTTATAATTAAAAATGAAGCGTTCGTAAAACGTCCAACTTGAAATGTGTTCGTATAAGCAATGATGACTGTCTGCTGTAGCACTCCACCCACTGGCTGCCAAAGCAAATTCAAATTAATTGAATTGCAAATCAGGCGAAATTTGTTAAATGCAAAGAGCTCCAGAAACAAAGAAAAACGAGTGTGTTCAGGTGCGTTGTTTCAGTCGGAGAGGATAAGGTTTATAGGTTAAAAGTGTCGCATGAGAATACAGATGCTGCCTCAAGAAGGTTTTCTCACTAATTTCGTCTTTTGATCGATCTTTGATTCAATTATCCAGTTTATTGATTGGATAATTATATGTTTATTCCTGTCTGAGAGATCTGACAAAAGACAATTTCCCAGATACGGAGAAAGCTCATATCTAAACTGCCAATGCCGGTGGAGATTTGAACGTATACCACTACTCCTGTTCCAAAGCTATGCTAAGTGTTTAATATGATGCTTTCTCAGAAAGAAAAAAGCCTGATGACAGTTTTATGTGGATTTATTTACCCACCTTCTTGAGCTGAGACATGTTCCATGTATGTAAGAGGACACAGCAGTAGTGCATGGTGCATGTGCGTGTCATACTATCAAGTCAGAATGAGTTGTAAAGTAATAATAATAGTAATAAAATAGAAAATAATTACAATTTCAAGATGTCAGGAAAAAAAAATTACAAATATATACAGTAAATACACTACCGCTTGAAAGGATCCATGGGCGTTCCTGATTTTTATTTCTTTCGACATAAACAATGCTGTACATGTCCAAAATATGCAGTAGTCTCCTTTGAATAATTGATATCTACTCATGGTCTGTAAAGCCTTTATAACGGCTCTAATTCGAGGTTCTGTAAATTGGTGATTTTTGAGGCTGGTAACTCTAAATGCAGCAGAGGTAAGTTTTGGTCTTGCCTTCCCGAGAGCCCGTTTCATCATGGTGCTTGATGGGTTTTGCAAATGCATTTGGCTATATTGTTCTTGCAAGAACTATTCCAGAAAGGCTGACCTTCATGTCTTAATATAACTCTTGACTGATTTTGTTGTAGAATGTAAAAAATAAATCTCTAATCACAAACAAAGAAATTTGCAAGTGATCCCAAACTTTTAAGCGGTAGTGTAGGTATTTGGACAGTGACTAAATTTTCCTATTTTTGCCTCAAATTTGAAATGAAGTAATGCAGATGTAGACTTTCAACTTTAATTTAACTTTATTATTATTATTATTTGGCCTTCCTGTTCTTCTGTGTGGTTGCATCTTTTATTTAAACCATCTGTATTTACATTCATGAAAGTGGTTCTTGACTGTTGACTTGACAACAGGTCATCCACTTCATTAACATTCCAAGACTTTTATTATTGCTGAGTTTGCCAGTGAATTCCATATTTTTAAGAATGCACTATAATGTTGATTAAACCAATACTGAAGTTGCACCGACACTGGCATTGACATCTCTTTTAGCTGTATGTCATGAAAAGCTATCAAATGCAAATTCAGTACTTGGATCAAACTCCACCCCTTTTATCGCCTTAATTTCTCATGAATTAATGAGAAAACAGATCACGCCTGGTTATCAGACTAGTTTATCAGTCAGTTGTCCAATTACTTTTTAGCCTGTTAAATGAAAAATTTCTAACTCCTAAACAGTTCATGAAATATTTTTGTTATACATTTTCAGTTAAAGTTGGAGGACTACACTTTTATTGCATCTTGATTGCTTCATTCCAAATCTATCCAAAGCGATCATGTACAAAGGCAAAAATACAATAAAAAAGTGTCACTGCACAAACGCTGTCCAAATGTATGAAATTGCTGAAAATGACTAACAGACTGTCGTCTAAAAATTACCTGAGAAGGTTTAGTCACATTAAAGCTGAATTATGGTTGTCCACCTGTATCTGCAGCCTTGTTGTAAAAAAAAAAAAAAAAAAACTTCAGTTTGTAGAGTGTTCTTCAAACACACATACACATTTTGTGTGCTTCAATGGTTTTGCCTGAATACTGAAAGCATTTTCCCCTTGGTGTTACTGTGTTTCTGTAAAGGCTTGTTCTTCTTCACATCTTTGGTCTTTGAGCAGCACCAGCTTCATCAATATTCCCATAATCCATGTGATATTAGTTTGAAGACAACAATCATTTTCCTACTGTCTATTGTCACTGGAAAGACTAAAGCAATAGAAGTCTCCTTCATTAATCAGCTTCCTCTGGATCAGGATCATTATTACTGTCTGGTGAGGCAGGAGTCTGAGGTAGTTCCTCATATGGAGGCAAGTCATTCGTAGGCTCAGAGAGAACAGCTTGTGGCATCAGTGGTGGTGGGATGGGGTCGAATGGGGCAGCCGGGGCCTGAAGTGACTGAAGAGATTGGCGAACACTCTCCTCATATGTGGGCGGATTCTGTGAAACACAAACATGGCAAGACTTATGAATATGTATAAATAAATATGAATTGTATGACTGGAATGACCTTAAGGAATGAACTAGTGATAGTAGTGATGCTGAATGTTATATATATATATATATATATATATATATATATATGTCATGTTAAAAAAAACATGTTAAAGTTCCCCCTTTCTAAGTACTCCCTTAGAAAATTTAAGAGGGTAAGTTGTAGTCATCAGCCCTAGATTATTTGATCGTTTGCAGGTATGCAAATCTCTATAAAAGCAGAAGTTTGCTGGTTTCGAGCATTCAGGTATGGGTTATCACAATGCCAAAAGCGAAAGACATAAACAATGGTCTTAAAAAAGCAATTGATGCTGCACATCAATATTGAAACAATTTGGTGTTCAACGCCCTACAGTGAGAAAGATTATTTACAAGTGGAAATCATTCAAAACAGTTGCCAATTTTGGACGTTACATCACATTCACCCCAAGGTCAGACCATGCAGTGCTCAGAGAAATGCAAAAAAAAAAAAAAAAAAAAAAAAAAACAAAGAGCTACATCTCAGACCTTACAGGTCTCGCTAAGAATGTTAAATGTTAACAGCACAATTAGAAGAAGATTGAACAAGTATGGGTTGTTTGGAAGGGTTGCCAGGAGAAAGCCTCTTCTGTCTAAAGAGAACATGGAAGCACGACTGAGGTTCACAAAACGGCATCTGAACAAAGCACAAGGCTTCTGGAACAACGTTCTATGGACAAACGAGATCAAAGTGGAATTGTTTGAAAAATAAAACAAAACATCAAGGTTTCGGAATGGCCTCATCAAAGTTCAGACATCAACCCAACTGAAATGCTGTGGAGGGACCTTAAAAACCTCAGTGACCTGAAGCAATGGTGTATGTGCAAAGATGTACAGTATGTGGCGTAATTTCTCCACAATGATGTGAGACGCTGATAGAGTCATGCGGGAAATGATTGATTCAACTTATTGCTGCATGATGGTGAATCTACAAGCTATTGAATTATGTGAGGGATTCTTTTTGGCTGGAAATTTATATTAATCAGTGTCGGACAGGTTTTTTAATTTTGTCTCTCCTACTGTATGTCTATTAGTGAAATGCTATACCTTCAGGTCTTCAATAAAACTAACAAACAAGACCACATGTCATGTTAAATCTTTCTGCAATATTTACATAGTACATTTGCATAGAGATTTCAGGTCACTGTTCAGCTTCCGGCTGGACTTAGAGCTGAGATTTTTATCCTTCCCTTTCTGTTAAGTCATTCTATTATATATATATATATATATATATATATCATTTAAAGGTAGGACTCCTGCCTTGTTTTCTGCCTTAGAGTATAGCAATATAGTTAATACCCTGGTGAATGAGGGAAGAATTCCGTGAGTGACGAAATGAGGGGGGCGGCTTGGTCCACCTATTGACAGGGTCACACGGAGGAGTATAAAAAAGGACAATAAACCACATTCTCTTCTGCTGTTTACTTTTCAGCATTCATTGTGTTTGACAGGCCTTTTTTCCTTCCATTAGTTCATGCACTTATGTGAAACTCCCCAGTCATAGAGCTCTCTACAATCCTGACATCAAAGGCTACCAAAAAAAAAAAAAAAAAAAGGATACCATAGCAACAGAGCAGGTGAGCAGCTGTTTGCATCTGCGTCACTGTGACATGCTCATAACAGCGCAGACAATATTGAGGATAATCGCGACAACGAAATCCATTATAATTTAGTCCAATTACAGGGCGGACTGGAGCAATAACTCCGGGTCGACATGGGGACACAAACTCTACTGATTCGATTATTATAATTCACCTCCGAGGTGAACTGCGCTTTCATAAACACGTTTGGTGAAAGGGTCTCACCTCTGCTTCCATGGGTCCATTCAGACCAAAGCGGTCTGCAATCATCAGATGAATCTGCCGCTGTCTGTCCTTCTTGCGCACGCTCTCATAGGAGGGCAGATGAGGCATGGACGTGTCCATAGGCGGGAGGCAGTATGTGCTGGGCATGCCCACGTAAAACAGCTGCTCTGACTGAGACATGGAAAGATTTCTAATTGCAACAGAGTTATAATAAATATAATAAATGCAAAAGATTCTAACAATAGAGTAATTAAAGAATGTATCACTGGATAAGATGTTTTTTTTGTTTGTTTGTTTACCTGCGGGTCGATGTGATCAAGGCTTTCAATGTTTTGAGTAGAATCAATGAAAGGTGGACCGACCAAAGTCTGCCTGCTGCTGTAGTGTTGAGAAGAAGACTCCTGAAAGAAGACATTTTCACAACTCAAACATAGGCAAGACTTCTGGCAAAGTGTTTCGCTTTTTATGTAATCCTATTCTGGCATAGGATATGATGCCATATGCAGATGCCGGTCACCAAGTTTTTGCAACAAACTGGTCAGCACATCACATAATGCCCTTTAAGACCACGATCATGTCGTGCGACCAAATAATTATTTACTAAATAAGTCAAAAAACATATACTGTAGTATATAAGGCAGTATACTTATCTCATATGGGAATGACACAACATGGCTATAAATTCATGTCATCTTCTTCGTGTTGCCACTGTGCCCTGGCCCGTTCTGACGTCTACCAAGTTAAGCCAAGACCCCATTAGGGACCTTTGGTCAGCCGTAAATTATAGGGCCATTGACTGGACCACCAAGCGACTTCCTCGCCGCCACCCGCCCCCATGCCAAATGTGATTAGGGCCGGCCACCTCTCTATGATGCTGGGGGATTCTTCTGTCTCAGCCGGACATTAGGTGATTACCCCACGTCTAAATGGGAGCCTTTGTTTCCAGAGACAAAGCAGCGTCACACTGTGTCATCCAGGACCCTTAGTAACCAACCCCGAAGACTAGCCTTTTAAAGGCTTTGCAATGTTCATCGCTTGTTTCTCCAGCAGGTACCACTTAACGAGCGTGTTCTGTTTTATAGCTCCGCATGTCACTCAAGCAGCAGTCATTTTTCCGTGAGGTGGTCTAAGGTAGAGATTCTCGTGTGACGTGAGCTCTGGCGCTCCTACGACAACTGAGGCTGCTCTACAGTCTCTAAAAACACGTAATGAGCCGCATCACAACTCTGACTTCGACAGTGACGTCACTCACTATGACGTGCTTTGACCTTTCCCACTGCTCCCCCAACCAGAACTAAGAGAGACACATTTTGGGAAAAGCGGGGTCAGGGGTTACTTTCCCTCATTGATTCACACTTTTAAGAGTCTTGGCTGTTTTGTTCAGCGCTCTGATTCAGGGAGAGAGAAAAAGCTCAAGCGTGTAAAATCAAGCCCGAAGTCGGCGAACAATATCAACGGTGCCTTTTTTTCAGAGCTCGAACTAAAATTGAGCTTTTGTCTCCACAATCCTTCCCCTCACCCACAGGAAGGTCCTGATAGCATTCGTAGAAAAGTATGGTTTTAAGTATGTAAAGAATCTTAAATAGAATAGATTTGTCTATAATGAACCAGTTGGTTTATGAAATTAATGCATGGTACGAATCTTCAGTTGTCATGTGGCTGTCTTGTTAGGTCTAAGGAGTGATTTCCTATTTGTGTAATAATGTAGTGACGAAAGGTAACCTCTGCTTCTGACATATAACATCAGCATCTGGATGCTCATTCCAGAGCCAAACAAAGCAGGAAGTGGCCAAGGGTTTCCTCTGGTTTGGAGTAAGATTGGGAAAAGACTGTTTCTGTTCCATTAAGATAAGCTCTAAGTGCCTCCTGGACCTTCTTAAGATTTGCACTAAACAGGAAAAGTAAACTGTTTAACTGTGTAAGGTGTGGGCTGCAAGACGGAGCAGATGTCCTGTCCAGCAATGGCACAGGTAAAAACCATCATTAAAAACTGATGTGTGATCAGTTTTCATCTAAGAACACTCAAAAACACCCAATATAGTGAAGATCAAATGTTCCATCTTAAGAATTCAAAGAACAGCCAGAATGAAACACTTGTCACATTAATAAGAAAGGAAATAAGGAATGAGGGACGACTGAACACATTTCTACCTTATTATAGACTTGCACAGAAAAGAAAGAAAGAAAGGAGCAAATTTAGTAAAGGAAGTTTATGCATAATGATGAAAAACGAAGGAATAAAGGAAGGAAGGAGAAAGTCGAAGGAGATAAAGGAAGGCTGATTCAAGATTTTCTATCTAATTGTAAACAGACAGAGAGAGAGAGAGAGAGAGAGAGAGAAAGGTTGAGCATTTTATACATAATGATAAAGGAAGGAAGGGCAAAAATGAAAAAAGGGTAATTGAACACTTGTCTAGCTAATGATAGAAAGAAAAAAGGAAGGAAAGAAAGATGATTGAATGATTGATGAAGCACGTTTATACATAATGATGAACCAACACAGAAAAACAGGAGGAAAAAAGGATGAAAACACCTTGCTACATAGGAGAAAGAAGAAAGAAAGAAAGATTGAGTACTTTTATACGCAATGATGTACGAACACAGAACAAAGAAAGGCAGAAGGGAAGGATGAGTGAACAATTCTACCTAATAATAGACTGACACAGCAAGAAAACGACTGGACACTTTCCTACATAATAATAACCAGTCATTTGCCATTATTCATTAAAAAACAGTCATGAGCTGTATGGACGTTCCTACTCTACCCACAATGCTCTGAGGTCAGGAAGCCCTCCTCCGCTAGCGCATGTGTGAAGGCAAACAGGGCGAGAGGTCAGCTGATCTATCAGAGAGCGGAGCTCGGCTCCCACCAGCAGTGAACAGGGAGATTCCCTCCTCCACAAGCTCACGTATCCGATTACTGTGTAAAGTTTGCCAAGATACAGTACACTGTGTGTCAATAGGCTTTTAGGAACAATCAAGCCATTCTGTCCTATTTAGTGGAACGTGTATTTGTAGAGATATCTCATGACACGTATCACTTTCTCTTGCACCAGAGATGGAGTGGCACGGGATGGCACACTTTTAAAATGAACATTACCATACCAGTTCCACAGCCTCTGAAATCTGATGCAAATGTTATTGCGCGCAGTGTAATTTTTTTTCTGTCCAGTAGCTCACGATCACATTTTCAAGCACCCCATGGAAAACAAATAGCATACAAATAGACAACAGGACTGAGATCCACATACAAGTACTTAATTTTCAGTACTTCAGGAACTACACCGGAGCTGCATTCGTTCAACGGTCAGCATTAGAAAACGTATAGTTCGGATCTGAAACCTTTTTAGTGAACGTGTGAGTGCACCACAAAAATTTGGTTCTGCATTAATATGGCGGGTTAAAAACCAATCAATCAATTATGCAGGATATTACCTGTTTATTAAACATTTATTTAAACATTTAAATAAATGAATCGTGATGTGAGTTGCAAATAAAAATTAGAATACATTCTGCAAGTGAAAACTTTCTGTTAGCAGAAAGGAAAAACATTATATATATTGAATATATATTTATAGGAATTAAATATGCCATATGAACATAGGGCAAAATGCGATTTTCTGATTGATGAATCACTTTTGAGAAAAAAAATTATATTAATAATACTTATAAAAAATAATACATTGCAAATAATATTAAGAACATTTAGAATAACATGGCCAGTATTTGATGAAACATTTCTGACATTCCTGACACAGAACTCCTACATTTGGAACAGTTCCTAATAATGCTAGGTTACAGCAGGGGATGTCTCCAGGAACGAGAGATACTGTATCTCTAAACTGAACAAAAACAGAGATTTCATGAAGCAGACCAGCAAAGGGAGCTTCTGAGAAATATATAATTATATTTATTTACTGTGTTTGTTTGTTTGTTTGTTTGTTTGTTTGTTTCAAAATGCACACAGTGAGGCTGATTATTATTATTATTACTATTATTATTATTATTATTATTATTATTATTATTTAAACTATGGTTTCAGGAGTGAGAGCAGAATGAGTGAGTCTTACCAAGTCAGCATGTGAGTCACGATAAGCCTGGGATTTACAGCAGAAAGGGTCCTTACGATAGATGAGAGACCCCAGCAGAACAATCAGCACAAAAAC
Organism: Clarias fuscus; assembly: GCA_030347435.1. Taxonomy (NCBI): domain Eukaryota; kingdom Metazoa; phylum Chordata; class Actinopteri; order Siluriformes; family Clariidae; genus Clarias; species Clarias fuscus. Next base: position 13,419,937 of record CM059222.1, read on the forward strand.
CACCAGAGAAGAGACTGAGGAGAGAAAAGAAAGGAGTCTCATTAATCAGAGTGTTAAAAGTGCTGTTGATGGTCACGTTAACCGCCATTCATCAACCGCTTTACTGATCAGATGAAAACTGAAAGGATTTAACGTTGCACATTCTCAGAAATAGAGGTGCCGAACTGTACTTTTTTGGGTTACATCCTTTGTACATCTTTTTCCCCTGAAAATATGTTTGTACTGTTACTTTAATTAGCTATTAGCCTGAACATGCTTTGAGCTTCCATTAGTTTCATAGTAAAGCTAGATCTCACAGTAGCTAATGGTACAGTCTTATGTCACAGAATACCTAGAGGTTAGAATACCTAGAAATTCACCTGTAAATCAGATTGAATTATTAGAATTGGACAGCAATATATTCTTATGATTGTGTAACCATGCAATCTACAACATGCTGCTTTTGCTTATTAGCTATTGCTATTATGGTACATGGTACCAACCTGTATCATTTCTTTTTATTTAGATGGTGCTATTAAGGACACATCCTTCATACCATTAGGTGTGTACCTTTGATCTAGACTTTTTAAGTTTAAGTCAGTAGTTCTTAACATGCATGTTTTAAAGGTACGCTAGACCATATTTACTATGTGTATATATATATATATATATATATATATATATATATATATATATATATATATATATATAAGAAAATTAGAAATATGTGAGAAAATATGTATAAATCAAAATGATCAGAACGCCGCTGATGAGCAAGCACAGGGTGACGGAGGCAAGGAAAAAGTCCCTGAGATAGCAAGGAAGAAACAATGTACTGTATATGGAAAACATGTACTCTAGAGAAAAGAGGTTGTCATATTCGTAAATGTAAAGTATTTGAATATCAGGACAATGTTTTTGCTCAAGGTAAAGTGTAAAGCAAAAAAAAAAACTTTATTTAAACAAAGGTTTATTTCAATATTTTCACAGAACATAAAGTTCACATTGACTTACATTATTTGTAAGCTTTCTCTGAGATATTGAGATATTATATTCACCTATGTCAAATGTCAATGCAAACACTTTTTAAAAATGGGGTGTAACAATTTTTTTTTATACATTTTTATAATCTTTATAATGGTGGGACATTATTATTTTTTGGTGTGTGTGTTACCACTGCAGCAGCAACAACAATCACTAACTGCTTGCTGTTCTTCAGTGATTCCTGGGTGTCCCAAGACCTCAGTTTGAGAACCACAGCTCCAGTGACAAAACAAATGCACTTTTATATGCGTTGATTAATTACAATCAAAGACGTCAACCAATACACCATTTCACCCAATCAGACATGCATTTAAGGCAACCAAACGCATATGCTATAGGACTCATAACCCTCATAACTTTGACTTACATGTGATCATCATGGCTGTGAGCTGATCCGCAGGGGAAACCGTCGGGGAGACAGAGGAGACGTTTGGAGAAACTGTGGTGAACATCTCTGAGCTGTTGTAACTCCAATGATCAGACGGCATCATTGCAAGCTCTCGCGCCCATCTATGTGTCTTCGCGCGCGGATCCTGTGCGCGTCCGGTCACGACTCGGTGCTTCCAACGGAAGCAGGAAAGCGTTTAACGAAGAGTGATTTTGTTTTTTGTTTTTTTTTTGGAGATCCTCTCTCGGGACAAATCTCGATCAGGACCTGCGATCCTGTGTGCGTGCTCCTGCCGAAGCCCTGGTAAATTCCACGAGCGTTTAGCGGTTGCCCTGGAGACGTGGAGGGAAGCTCGCGCTTTTTAAACCGGGCCGCCTGTTGGCAACAAATTAAAGCGCGGCGTCAGTGTACTACAGCCTGGGAAGAAAAGTGTGTGGTGGTGTGTTCACCTTCGACCTAATCACAAGCTCTTGTGTGTGTTTTTTTTTTCTTCTTCTTCACGAGCTGGCCTGTAAGGAAGTTTTCCTCAGTGTAAGGTGATTTACAAGGTGATTTACAACTGACGCGCGTCCTCGTGCGTCAGACACCAAAAGCTCGTGAGAACAAAACACAGCTGCTCAGAGCTTCCTGCCTGCTATATGTAAAACTCACCACTACAACTCATCTCATATCTGCTCGGATGTTTATACAAATAAACGAAAAGTTTTGTCGTTTTTAAAAGTTTTGTTTCAAAAGTCTGTTCATTGGTCAGGACTCGCTCTTTCAATTCTATCTTTACGTTTCATAAATCAGAGGACCAGACACCAGTCACAGAAAAAGAAAAAAAAAAAAAGTCTGTCTGTCCAGCCGGATTTTGTCACAACATCATGCAAAACTGACCGGACAGAATGTGATGGAACTTTGTCAGTACTTAGATAGCTTCCTGAATTTTAACCAGTGCCATAAACGAATTCAATATGTTTAAAAGAAGTGACGTTATGAGCAATTATGTATTCTGTTCCTTATCATTTCTCTCCCATTTGAGTGCAATAGGATGAAATGACAGTCGATTCAAAATCTTTCCTTGGACTATATCATTTTTGCACAATTTCCTAATATTTAGGCAGCAATCCAGTGGAAACCAATATCATATAATGTTGCCACACCATACAAAAGTTTGTGAAATTACAGTTTTAAAATATGAAAATATCTTTTTAACAGTTAGAAAGATATGAAGAACATGTGTTTCAATCTGGAGTAATGATATCACTAATCAAATTTAAGATGCTCAGTTTATTTTTAGCTTTCAGCGTTTAATTATTTCTACAAACTTGTGCTCTGGGATGGCTCTATAGCATCACCAGTCATCTAGAACGCTTAATAGTTTCAGTTTATCCTATAAAATATGGGTATTGTACACAAATTCTACCCAGGCCTGCACATCAACATTTTTGTGAGGTGTTTACAGAAACTATTAAAGTATTAACTATTTTGAGGTGTTTACAGAAACTATTAAATTCTGCGCATTATTAGTGTGCTAACATTTATTGCCTCATTCAGTAGTTGTTTTTTGTGTTAAAGATGTAAAAATATTGTATATTCATCCCTCTTCTATATCGCCTATCCTATGCAGCAGGGGTACTGGATTAAAATTTAATAAGGTCCGTTCAATGTTCGACTCTCTGTATATGCAGTCATTGTAAGGACATAAAAAATAAGAAATGTAAAATTTCCATAGAATTTCAAAATTTCTTCTTATTTATTACAATTTTCAGTATATATACAATAATCTAGAATTAATCAAGATTTAGTGAATTTTCATTTGCATGCTGCTGGGCTGTAAATTGAACATGGAACGACTCAGTTATATTATTTATTAATAAATCAATGTTTAAACTAACCTGTTTAAACATGACAGTGCTGCTCTGCACAAAGCAGGGTCCATAAAAATGGTCTGCCATAGCTGCAGTTAAAGAACCCAAGGTATCTGACCAGAGCCCCGACCTCAACCCTATACTGAAAGCTTTTGGGATGAATTGAAGTGCTGACTATGTGCTAAGCTGTCTTACTCAATATCAGCGTCTGACCTCATTAATGTTTTTGTGGCTGAATTGGCAGAAATTCCCACAGCCATGTGGAAAAGTCTGGTGAATTTTTTTCTCAAAGTCTGGATGCAGTTAGAGGGACCAACTTTGGAATAGACTCGACCACATATGAATATTATGGTCAGGTGTCCACATTCTTTTGACCATATTTCAGTTACCAAATCACAATGAAGTCAAACACTGAACACAATTATAATTTTTTTTTAGTTGCAGGTCTGACTACATCGAACAAAACAACTAGGCATCCACCAGTGTTTTAGCAATGCAAGCTTTAAGTCCATGCTTGAGGTTGACACCTATAAGAACCCTTAAGGGGTCTATGTACAACATTTAATCAATAGTTTCCCGAGAAGAGGTTACAAGTAGAACCATTGCAGATGCGAAGTATGCTTCACCATCGAAAGAACTGATATGCAATTATTTTCTCTAAGGGTGTAGAAGTGTCCTTAAACAGGGTTATCTGATAGTAATATGTTGACTGTCCACTTACTGTAAGTTCCATTTACCATGAGATGGATGTTAATAGCAAGCAAAGTGTGAAAAAAGACCAAGGATTGTAATCAAGACTCCACAGTAACATACAGTATGAGCCACATTCCTGTAGTCAAGGAATTATTTTCCCTTGCATGACAAACATTATATTATATAAACCTTTATATTCAAATCTTCAAACCAGCCATATGTAGCCCTCTTTCAAATGTACTTTTTTAACATGAGCTCTGTTCAGTCGCTCCTCTATGATTGTAGGTTGTGAATATGTCTACTACAGTAATTCTCACATGCTTGTTCTTTATTAAGGCCAACATATTTTCAGAATATGACCATTTTAGCACCTTGGTGAGATGTTTGTTTTATGAAATTGCATATTTTACTTCAGTGTATATCTTCATAAATGTTTACCCTAATCTTTCAATTATAAGCTTTTAAAATAGTCAATATAATTGTGAAATGAGCTGATTTTGAGATAGTCAGATATGAAAGAGAGCATTGTTAAAGAAAATATTATTATGCTTGTGGGAAGAATTGCTATACTAGAGATATCATGTGCATAAACACAGGCTTGGTGGTTAGCCAAAGAACTGGGTTGATAGTGATAAAAGTGGTGGGTGAGAGAAAACCTACTGGGCTTTCTCAGAATTCTAAAGAGAAAGGAACCTAAAACAAAAATAAACCTGTCAGTATGTACTAGCATGGGAAAACACATCATGCATTTCTACACTAACAATAAGCATTAACTCCAACAAACTTCAGGACATTAAATGGCATATTAATGAGCATCGTGGTATGCGTTTCCTCAGCTGTATATCAGTTCAAAAAATTAGTTGTAATGAGTTGAAGTTGTCATTTTTCATCTTGTGGGAACAAGGTATTATCTTAACCAAGTTTTTTATCTGGATGTGTTTAAAGCCATGAAAACATTTAAATAAAGACTTTCTTTGTTAGTTTTCAAAGTATATTTGCAACAGGGAGGTCTTCATATATTTTTTTGGACAGTTCATTTGCTCTGTGGCTAGGAGGTGAGCTGTGTGCGCACAAGATTATAAACTTGTCTGTACAAGATATATAGCTTATATGCACAAGATAATAACTTGTGTACACAAGATAAAAAATTACATTTTTGGGGAGTGTAGCGTCTCTGTATCTTAGTGATCTATACCGTGACCAAAAAAAATCTGTGTGAAAAATATTTTGGTATAGATTTGAGTGAATTTTTTGTTTTGCTGCCAAGTACTATTCTGGTGCCAGTGTACAGACACTATAAGATACATTTTCTAAGTCCCACAGTTCTAATGCACTTTTGTACATATTAGAACCATCATTTAACATTTATATTTCAATTTATGTTATTTGGCAGACGCTCTTTTTCCAGATCGACTTACAGAAGTTTCTATCAAGAATATATTCTTATGGTAGTTTTAAAGATTAGGGACTAAGAGCACCATCAGTCTAAAAACCGTGTTGATTTTTATTAAACAGCAAAGTGCTTTTAAGATTTAAGTACTTTTTGAAGAAGTAGATATTTAGTCTTTGCTTGCAGAGAGCCAGACATTCAGTTGTTGGGACAACCATGGGAAGTTTGCTTTACCATGTATATTGTAAATCCTTATTCTTCTGCTATAAATATTTTTTCAGAATCTAGTAAAAGTTTAAGACTATTAAATATACATTAATATATTAGGTGTTAACACCAACATTGATCCCATGTCAGACACATCCCAGCTTGACACAGATATTTTTTGTAGTCAAGTATTTTTTATTTTTTGCATTCAATTTGTTGAGGATTAAAGACCCAATCTAGCTTCAATTGAACAAATAATTCAAGTTCTGTACCGCTTATTCTGTACACGGTTACTGGAAGCCTGGAGTCTATTCCATGGAACTGGGAAGGGGGTGCATTGCACATCTATAATTCAGAGTTCACATCATCACCCTAATATGTCTATGTACATTCTCCCTGTGCTGTGTGGGATTTCTCTCTGTACTCTGGCTGTATCCAGGGTGACTGGGGATTCTGAATTGGCTGTAGTGTGTAATTTGTTTGAGTGAGCAACAAATTGTTTTGTGGAGAAACATGAGCGTTTTAGGGAGGAAAAGAGAAGTTGGGTTCAAAAGTATCAATTGAACAGCATCAACCATCGCATCAGGAGAGCTGATATACAGGACAAAAGTGGACCCAAAACAGAGCCTTGTGGGACACCAGTAGGGAGTTTGCATGTAACAAAAATTGATCCCCTTATTTCACAGTTCCTCTAAGTAAGAAGCAAACCACTGTAATACTCTATCATACATATCAAAACTCATTAATGTGGACCTGAGTGATGAAAGCTGCTAATTTGGCTGCTTTAGCAGGATGAAGCGTCTTGGTAATGCCCACAAGAGCAATTTCTCGGGAGTGTAACACTTAGAAGCCAAATCGATCAGAATCTTGGATGTTATTTTATGCAAGATAGAGAGACAGTTGATTGTGCACATCATGTTGAAGGATTTTAGAATGAAAAAATGGAAGTGGGTCCACTCAGAAGCTGATGATGTCTAAGGTATCCAGAGTGAGTTTAATCAGGATGGAAATAACCCTTGCTGTGTTTACTACATGGTACATGACCAGAGTCATGTTAATGATTGAAGAGGTGAAGGTGAGATCTGAAGCAATTGAATGGATGGAATGTGATCCAGCATGCAGGTGGTGGGATTGCAGACAAGATAATCTTTTACAGTATGTTAATGAGGAAAAAAATATGCCAAAGAATAAACAGAGGAATCTTGAATGTGTAGTGTAGGAATGGGGATAGAAAGAAGGACTAGTTAATTTTTCCATTCTTTTCATCAAAGAATGTGGTAAAGTCATCAGCAGTCAGGTTGGATGAGGAGGGAAGAAGTTGTGGATTAAGAACTGAAAAAAAGATGCAAAGATCGTGTGCGGAAACTTCTAGTTTTCCCTTATAAAAAAGGAGGTCTTAGCAACTGTCACATCAGGTGAGAAATTGAACCAGAGGAAGTGGTATAAGAGGAGGTCAGTGTCAAATTGCAATTTCCTACACTTAGCCTTTTCTTAAGTCTCTCTGAGTGCTGCATGACATATCTGACAGCCAAGAAACAGGATGAGACAACTTCCTAGGTTTAGAAGATAGAGGGCAGAGGAGGTCCATGGATGAAGGAGGTAAAGAGAGGAAAGTACTGGTTAATCCAAGCAGTCAAGAAGAAAAGGTGTGTGGGTCAAAGCTATGGAGGAAAGTAGTGATAGAGTGGGGATGGAGTGAGTTGTGAGAGGGGTGACCTCAATTTAAAAAAAAAATTTCTCTAGAGGGCTAAAGGGGAAGAAAGAGGGCAATAGATATCAATAAGAAGGTGAGGATGAGCTTGGAATTCAGAGGATGCAGAGAGGGGATATTCATTAGTATTTTATTTCTTTACTTATTTACTTTAATGTTTTTTAATTACAATTGCATTCTGTTAAGATTTTTTTTCAAACTAAACCTGTAGTTAATTATGTATGCTTGTTTCATTTTTGCTGAGCCTTAGATAAAAACAATTCAAATAAAAAAATAATAAAATTGTATTATTGTTAATTATAACAACTTTTTTATATAACAACTAGTTTCCATTGTTTCAATGAACAGATAAAGTCTGCTATAATTGCAGCCATGAGAGAAACCTAAAATGACTAAATCTAAAAGAAGACCGTATTTTTTTTTGTTTTTTTACTTCAGATCAGTGATTTATTTTCTAATGGTTTTAATTAATTTATACAAGTATGATTGAAGAACTTTATACTTCAAATTCATGTCACTTCCATTCATGGTTTATTCTTAAAACATTTAGACAACTACGCTAAAAGATTAGGATAATCTAAAGTATATATATATATTCAATTTAACAGTCCAGTTGCACAAAATGTGTTAATTATGATTGCATTTTAATCTCATTGGTTTAAAGTGAAATGAGAGAAAGTTTAAATATGTTGCTTCAGCTCAACTGCTGATTCAATTTTTTTTTCAACCGAAGTGTTTAATTTCCAAAAGGGCAACAGATGAACTATGGAAAATGAAAGAGCTAATTTTTACTTAAAATTTAAATTAAAGCCCATCAATAATGATTTATCTCAAGAATAACACTGTTGCTGTCACTGTTGTCAACAGGCAAGCAGGCATTTGCTTGGGGCCCCAATCCAGTAGGGGGCCCCCAAGGGCTGTCAATCTTTTTTATTATACATAAGATAATAAGGCTGGTGGAGAGGCACCCTGCATTTTTTTTACCCAGGGCCCCAACGTACTCTAAAAAAAAATCACTTCTGCACTGGAGTGTTTACGCCACGCAATTAGACTTATTGCCAATTCAAGATTAGAGCCATCTCAGGGGTCCATTTAATTAGGGTTTCTACTTGATAGCTTAAGGGTTCTCATGATGATCCTGAGATCAGATTACATACTGTACACAGTTTGAGTAAAGTTTTGGATAAACAACCCATCAGCAAAAATCATGCAGGTAAGTGGACTGGGCGTGTAAAACTGCCCTAGGTCTTTGTGGGTGTGTTTGTGTGTGCATGCATTAAAGTTAAGGTTTCCTGCAATAGACTGCTTTATGTATTCTCCCACCTTTTGCCTGGCATTCCCGAGATTAAGCTTAATTAAGATTTTATTTGTCACATACACAACCATGCAAAGTACATCATGCAATAAAATGCTTATACAACTGTATGTAAGCTAAAAATGGCACATGGAATTATGATACTAATAAAAAGTTTTCACTTTAAGCTAAACATAGAATTTGCAATTAAATAAAATTTAAACTGGAAATCAAATTTGGTCTTAATTATGATAAAATTTAATTTTCTTAATTACTCAGTAGTAAAATGTACTAGATGAAAGTATACACCGTGAGAAATATAAAAATTTGAAGTATGATTTGAAATAGGGAGAATAAAATGCCAAAAAGGATGCATGTCAGCATCAGCATGACTGTCCATGGGCAGCAGTGCAAGTTAGTTTTACTACTTACATATGTGCATATGAGAGAATGTGCAAACATGAAATGACCCTAATCAGGACAAAACTGTTACTGAAAATGAATGAATGAATCAATCAATCAATTAAAGATTCAAAGAATGATAAAAACAGGTCTGCAAGCACTCTACATTTATTTTGAAATACAGTTACCTTTATTTGAGCATTGCAGTTTTATTATAAGATAAAGTCTGCCATCATTGAGACTGGTAGAAAACCCAGTCATGTACTGCATATGGAATATTTTATATTATAAATTCAAAATATACTGTATATGTAGGGCAGCATGATGGCGTTATGGTTAGCACTGTGGTCTCGAGATCTTGAGGTCTGTATGCGGGGAGTTTGTTGTTTTCTCCCTGTGCTTGGTTGTTATTTTCCAGGTGTCCTGTTTCCTCCCACAGTCCAAGGACATGCAGATTAGGTTAACTGGTGTTCTCAAATTTGGTGTATGTGTGTGGCTTACCCTGAATAGGATAGGTATAGAAGAAAAATAAATAGTGTGTGTGTATATATACACACACAGTATATATAGATTCATACCAAAGAAGAAGAAGGATAACAAACTGGTTATCTGGATCCACAATGGTGTACAATCACAGGATCGCAGAGTCCTGGAGGCTAAGCCTGGAGACTTTGGGCATAAGGTGGCTACGCCCTGGATGTGCTGCCATGCACACACTCAAACGCTCATTCACACACTACAGGCATATTTGAGAATGCCATTTAGATTAATCTGCAAGTCTTTGAACTGTGAGCAAAAACGGAGTACCTGTAGGAAACCCACCAAGCATGAGGAGAACATGCAAACTCCACGCACACACATCCCAAAGCAGGGATCGAACCCGGACCCTGGACGTGGAGGGCGACAAATTAAATAATATTGATTGTGTCCAGTGTGTTCCCCGCCTCGTGCCCTAAGTCTCCTGGGATAGGCTCCAGGCCCCCCGCAACCCTGAATACAGGATAAAGCAGTATAGACGAAGAGTGAATGAGTGAGTTAACTGGTGTAAATTGCCCATTTTGTGTATTTGTGTGTGTATGTGTGTGTCCCCAGCAATGGATTGGCACCCAGTCCAGCGTGTACCCCATACTTGTCACCCAGTCCAGGGTGTACCCCACCTCGTGCCCTAAGACTCCTGGGATAGGCTCCTCACGACCCTGTGTACAGGATAAGAGATATAGAAGAGAAAGATAAAATGAAATTTAGAGGTCGTATATTCAATAAATGATTCGTTAAACACTGTTTGAAATATGAAAAGTGGTGCTGAACAACATGGTATAAATTACTGCACTGTCAGAACAATTAACTTAAAGCCTGATTTTCTTGCTTGGATGTGTTGCTGTTGCATGTCCGTCCTGTCACAGAGACCGACTCCTGAGTCGGATGATTCAGAGTCGCGCTCGATTCAGTTGGCGATTCAGTTCGTACCGAGTCACTCTGCCGAAGTGATTCAGTGCTAAATGTAAACCACGGGGAGGAAAATGGTGGCGAGCACTCGTGTACAGAAGCTGCTCCGTCGGTACAAACTTGCCATTGCCGCTGCTTTAACGATTCTCCTGATCCAGGGTTTGGTGGTATGGAGTCTCCGGAGTCTGGAGGAAGGAGAGGCCGAGGTGAGATGTCGGTAATGTTATTAGGAGCTCAGTCAGAAGCGGCGCTGCTCTGTGTGTATGAGAGAGAGAGAGAGCTAGCGGGAGACTGGGATTCTGGACTGAACTGTTAGCCAGCTAGCTCAACTTAGCACACACAGAGCAAGACTCAGAATTAAGCGCATTCATCACCGGTAACACCAGCTAACACCGAGTAACGCTGTTTATTAACACCGAGTGCTACAGTACGGTGCTGGAGGCAAGCTAGCTGGCTAACTGTACACACACAAACATTTGTTTATTCAACTGGAGGAGGATTTTAAATGCCCGGGTGTGAGCTCACGCTCATGATAAAGAGAATTTAAAAATAGTCATTATTTATAATTATCAATTTAATAATTATATTTTATTATGTGTATAATAGTGTGGTTAAAGGTTTTGGCCGCTATTTGTAGCTCTTACACGTTAATAAACCGGTACTACAGTATATACAGCACTGTGTGTGTGTGTGTGTGTGTGTGTGTGTGTGTGTGTGTATGTCAATTTTATTTCAAGTCAATTTTATTTATATAGCGCTTTTAACAATTGACATTGTCGCAAAGCAGCTTTACACAATAAAATAAGTAAGTTTGTATGCAATGTGTATGAATCAAAATGATAAGATTGTCCCTGATGAGCAAGCCGAGGGCGACGGTGGCAAGGAAAAACTCCCTGAGATGGTAATAGGAAGAAACCTTGAGAGGAACCAGACTCAACAGGGAACCCATCCTCATCTGGGTGATAACGGATAGCAGGGATTGATCAGCATAATAATGTGTACTGGAAGTTCAGTATAACAGGAGATGTGTTTAAAATTAAAATTAAAAGGAGTCCAGTTTGTTCCTGGAGGCTCAGGTAGACTGTAGGAGATTCCAGTCCTGAGCTATCGAACAACTGAAGTCACAGGTCCCCAGAGCATCAATCGATGACAGGACAGTCTTCATGGAAACCATCCCCAGCCACCACACGAATCCAGGCAGACCACATGGGGCATCCATGCGACGAGATCTCCAACCAGAAGCAGGACTCCAGGACGGGTTAGACGGGTCCAGAGGGCAGAGGGGTCTGGATCACTCAGGAGTGACATGTATAGCTCGACAGAGAGAGGGAAAGGAGAGAGCAGAAGAGGAGAGAACAGAAAATAAGGAGAGATGGCAGTTAGGTATGGTCACAGTCAACATGTATAAGGTGAATGTATATTTAGTGCAAAGTGCAAGCAGGGACTCCGGCAGGACTAACTATAACAGCATAACTAAAAGGGAGAGCCAGAAGGAAACACAAACATGAGGGCTCCCTGTGATGTAAAGCAACCAATCACCTCACCGTCAACAAACCTGAGTGATCAATGAGAGTGGGAAGGACAGCATCTGAACATACCAGTTCACCAGAATACTCTACGTCCATGAGTCCCCCAGATCTGCTCCTTTACCTAAGGTTAATCTATTTACAAAAATGCTTGGCTAAATAAATAGGTTTTTAGCCTAGACTTAAACACTGAGACTATGTCTGAGTCCCGAACATTAATAGGAAGACTATTCCATAACTTTGGGGCTTTGTAAGAAAAAGATCTGCCCCCTGCTGTAGTTTTAATAGTACGTGGTACTGACGGGCAGCCTGCATTCTTTGATCGAAGTAGGCGTGGCGGATCGTAAGACACTAGCAGTTGTGTGTATGTGTGTGTGTGTGTGTGTGTGTGTATATATATATATAGATGTGTGTGTGTGTGTATATAGATGTGTGTGTGTGTGTGTGTGTGTGTGTGTATGTATGTGTGTGTGTGTGTGTCTGCTGGTGAAAACTTATTTGTGAAAAAGCACGTTCAGTGTAGATATAACCAAAAAAAAAAGCAGCGTACAGGAGTATTGTCCTACTATTAATACAAAAAACAGACAGACAGGTTTCCTGTCTTGTTGCTGTTGTCTTTCGGCTGCTCCCGTCGAGGAGTCGCCACAGCTAACCGAATATCCTTCCTGACGCCACCCTTCAATTATTTTATACGGGCTTGGGACCGGCACTGCAACCAGCGGGTGTAGTTTGGGCATTGGGTGGTAACTGAATCCGGGCTTTCCGAATGGCAAGCAACAAACCTACCATTGAGCCACCAATGTCCCCAGTGATTCGCCTTCTTTTTCTAACTGTTGGGGACACTGGAGTCAGAAACTGACAGATTTTGAGGGGTGAAATCATCAGATTTGTTTGTAATAGATAAATGTATTTGAGTGTTTTCACATTAGATCCTGGGAATTGTTTTTGAGAGCACTTAATCCCAAAGTCTGGTTCATCTGGTTCAAGTGTTCCCTGCTCAGGAACAGTGCCTGAGTCTGCTTGAAGAGGTTGTCTCGGGAAAGATACTTGGCTTGCAAGCCACCATTAAACACGAGAACATGAGAGTTAACTTTCATGCTTCATTACAGCCGTGGGATTGTTTCTGAGGACACTTTACCCAAAAGTCTGGTTTACTTTGGTCAATGAGAACGCAATCATGCCATGCAGGGGAACCGCACCCGAGTCTGCTTGAAGAGGTTGTCTTGGGAACGATACAGCGTACTCCTACTTGGTTTTCGAGCCATCATTATGGAGAACAAGAGAGTTAAATTTCCATGCTGGGGAACTGCGCCTGCTTGAAGAGGTTGTCTCGGGAAAGATGCAGCATACTCCTACTTGGTTTGCGAGCCACCATTAAACACAAGAGTTGAAGAGTACAAGAGAGTTACCTTTTGCGCTTCATTAGGGCCCTTGGATCGTTTCCAAGAACACTTAACCCTAACGCCTGGCTTATTTTCATCAGTGTGAATGCAATCGTTCCATGCAGGGGAACTGTGCCTGGGGCTGCTTGAAGAGGTGATCTTGGGAACGATAAAGCGTACTGGGCGCTGATCGAACAAGATATGGAAGCAGTCATTCCTGAGAACGCAAGTAGATCACTGTTTAGATGCAAAGACTGCCATCGGTCTCCTCAGAAATCTAAGCGCCAATCTCTTCCTCTGACCTACATACCCATAGCTGATAAAGCAGGAAGGCACGTGAGAGTGTTGCTCTTGATGTCTTTTTTCCGAAATGTTAGGCATAGCGCAAATGATGAGGAAAGCAATCGTTCTTGGGCACAGTACAACTCAGTCGTGCCTAATGTGAAAACACGCTTTATTTTCATTTTGAAAGTATCACATTGAGCTCATCATGAAACTGTTACAGACAGCAAGCACTGTGAAAATGCTTCACTTCAGCTTCGTCTGTTCTGCAGCTGAACACAGTCGGAAACGTGCTCGGAATCCGCATCATAAAAGCCATGCTTATCTTCGAACTGAGTTGTTTATTGACTATGGGAAGACTCGCAACGCTTGGTACCCGAGTCAAATCGACTGCGCTGAAATGCAGAATTAATGAATACAGAGTGTTGAGTGTGCTGACATGTCAGGATTTGAAATGTCGAGGGACTTTTGAAAGATCTGTCTTATAATTGAACTACAGTGAGTCTGGACTTGTGTCCCTACCATCATGGTTTGCATGTACAGGTACGGATCTGCTGAGATGACATTGGAATGCATAGTTAAAAGCGAGACGGCAAACATTTGTACGGTGAAGCGTGATATGATCTGTGGCTCAGCCCAAAAGAAGTGCCAGGTGTCGAAGTAGATGTTTTGGGAAAGATATGCGGTTTGCGCTGACGTTGCAGATGTTTGTCTGAGAGCCGAAGGGTGCTCAGATTAGCGTTACACAAAATCGTACTTGCACAGTGCAGACCACAGTGATTAGTATCCCTGATTGAGCAGAAGCGGAGTATCTTTTAAAATTGAAATTTTTGCTGAATGAAGTTGCAAAAGTATGTATTGAACATGGGGTTTGAAAAGGAAAGATATTTTTCTGTCCCTTGGAGATGTAAAAAAAAAAAATCAGTGATGACAAAGATTTTTAAGCATTTAAATATTTCCAGATAACGTATATCTCAATATCTCAATTCTTGATTAAAAAAAAAAAAAAAACAGGTTTAGCCACAACAGGAAAATAGCACACATATACGGCTAGTGTAGCACCGACTTATTTGATGAAAAGCCTGGAGCTTGCATTCCTTCTGTAAACTTTTTCCAACAGCTTTTCTCGTAATTAGCCCTCATGGGTGCACGCTCTTGTCGCACATTTCTCTGTTCAAACAGCAGCAACGACTCAAGGTAAGGGCTTGATCATATTGTACCCCCTGAGGGAAATTCTACTGCATGTCCTGCCTGCATGCTCACACACAAGCTGTTAGAACGTGCCCAGTACTATAAGTTAAGAAGCCACGGTTCAAAACACAGCCCTTTCCCTAATGGGAAGAATTTTTGCTGTTTTAAGCAACTTGCGGTCTCTGAGATGCAGCAGTGGCGTGGTGTGAGCCCTCGTGTAACGTGCACTAAAACATGATGTGTCATCCACGATGAGAAGTAGCTGCGGGGGAACAGCGTGACAGCTGTGAGCTGTTGTTCTCGACCAAGCTGGTAGGATGCTGCACAACGTAATGTTCTTGACAGGAGCGAAAGCCATGGGCTCATGAGGGGGGAAGCTGTTTTTCATATGTTGTCATTTTCTCTGCTTGTGCAAGAGACACTGCCGAGGCTTTCCCACCAGTGTGAAGGTTACGACTCTGCCGCTCGCTGGGCAAATACACCCAGCGTGATAGCGAGGTGATGAAAGAGGCCATTGATTCGCAGCTTGGGAACACAGAAGAGTTGAAATACTGCACATTACCATGGTGACCCTTATTACCTATGTGCTTGAAGATGCATGAGGCAAATGTGTAGAGCATAAGCATGAACAAATCAGGGCCACGTGTTTTAAAAATCTTGTCATCCATTTTATCGTTTTTACAAATGACCTGTAAAATATTTAGGACGTAAAAAAAAAACGGTATCTAAAATTGGGTGTGGGTGCAAATGCATAATGCAACTGAAAACTTTGGTATAGTGTGAACTGCTTGTCTTTTGTTTATGTGAATGTTTTTAAAAGGATATTAACCAATAATGTTTTTCATAGTACTTTTCTGTGGCTCGTTTATCTGTTAAGTTGTATACCAAGTTGTATGATAAGTTGTACATACAAGGGGGAACATTTGCAGTTCCGGTAGTGCGCAGTATTACATATTTAAGCTATCAAAAATGGGTGAAATTTGCAACCCTGCCTAATAGAGATCGAAGCAAAATCGATTATATGTTACTATTCTTTTGTGCGGCCATTCATTTATCACCACACCAGCGTTTCCTTATAATCCTACAGGTGGTATGATCTGAACTATTTACACATTTTCATCCTGTGTGGTACAGTAGGAGTGAAATTATTTGCCAAGTTTGTTTTACAATAACTATTATCTCGAATGGCATAACGGAGGTGAGTAATGCTCAGTAAAATATATCTTTTTTTGTTTAATAAAATTTTAAAAGTTTGCATGCTGCCCTAGGTTTTTAAATGAGAAAACTACTGCTTTAAAAAATGGGTTGCTCGTGCTCAGTTCAGTTGTGAAACTGTTGAATCAAAGTATAAAACCTTTGAGCTCTGACTTCAGCATAAAACTTTACAGTTCTGATTTTTATTTTTTTTTTGTCTTAAAATTGTAACGAAATATGAAAAAAGTCATATAGAATTGGGATATTTATAAAACCGTGATTATAAGAGAATTGCAATAAACATTAAATTGAATCAGCATCTAGATATCATAATAACATCGTATCAGTGTTCATTGGTGATTCCTATTCCTTTTTATCTAGAACATTTCACGTCGCCACTGGGTTTGTTCATTATAAATGTAAAACACACACATCATGGCAACAATCACTGACACAGCAGAAAGTTTTCAAGACAAATGTCCCCGTCTTTCTTTTGAACATGGCTGTTTGTCTCAGAAACCAGATGGACTGAGATGTTTTGACTCTGACGTGTAATTTGATGGACGCCGCTTTTAATCTTCCAGATGTACATAAAAAGAGCAAATGAGTATCTGAAACACTGCAACTGAGTGTGTGCACTTAAAAATAATGCGTGTTTGAGCCCAGAGATTTGAGCACAGCCCGACTGTAAGCAAAAACCATGGTGCCTTAGAGTCAATGTAATAATAGTATAGTAAAACCAGAGTAAACACTTTTCTGAGATGAAAAAATATATATAATTTAAGAAGTTGATGAAGTTGGATTTGCAGTTAGCAGTACTCAAACACTATATATATAAACATTGAGCTGTTTGACTGGCACACATTACATAATTAGGTTTAGGAAGACATGGCTTGTTAAGGCTGAAGTGGATGAACTCAAGTCCCCTGAACCTGAGCACTGACTGTGTCCCACGTCTTCTCACCTGACATTAGTACCTGACCCGCTCTTGTGGATGAAGGAGCACGAATCATCACAGTCATGCTCGAAAACCTTCTCACAAGAGGGTTGTTATAACGGCAGGTTATAATTGCGATTAAATCTGGATCGTGCACATGCACAACCAGTCAAACCTTGGAACACACCTTTATATGTTTGTTCCTGATTTTTCTTTCTTTCTACATTGTAAAACAGTACTAAAGGGATTCAAAATATGCAATTATCCCTTTTAAACAGCTGTTACTGAGATGTGTCTGCTACTTATGCTCTGTAAAGCCTTCATAGCGGCTCTGATCTGAGGTGCTGGATGTTAATTGGTGATTTTCGAGGCTGATGACTCTAAATTAACTTCTACTCTGCAGCAGATGCTGTGAGAAGTTGTGGTCTTGTCTTCCTGAGATGGTCTTCATGAGAGCCAGTTTCATCATGGTGCTTGTTGGGTTTTGCAAATGCACTTGACAATATTGTTCTTGCAAAAGCTATTTCAGAATAGTTAACAGTTGTGTCTTAAAATATTAACTGCCACGTGTTGTTATTGTTACTTAATTACATAATTACGTATGTTTTTATTTCATAGTTTTGAAAGAAAAATCCAGAACTGAATGTAGGAAATACTATATGTATGTTGTATATATTGGAGTGCAAATTTTTGTTGTTCTTCTTCTCCTAATTAAAGGCTAGAGTTCCAATCTTAATTAATGTATTCTTGCCTGATGCACCTTTTTCACACACTTTAACCCGATTAAAGAGTTCTGTCTCAGCTGCATTATCATTAAGACTCACTGGAACTCGTGCTGAACAGGAGGAAGCGTCTGACCTCTGCGCCTCTATGTGTGTGTTGTGCGTGCCAGCGGTCCAGACTTGCCTTTGCCTTGTGACAGGAAGTGGTGGGCTGTGACTGTGGAGTTATTCTACCCTCTCATTCAACATCCTCGCAGGCCAACATCAGCAGGCCTTTTGTGGGAAGGCTTCTTCATCGAGGTGTTTTTCAAAAGCCAGTTTCATGTTATGGTTTGTGTGTGTGTGTGTGTGTGTATATTTCTTCTGGGTTGCTTTGGCAGTCTGTCTGCCAGGCCAGGAGCGCTGTTCTTCTCCCACATATGATGTACCATCAGGAGGGCTAATAAACTCTGTGAAGTGTGTGTGACAGCCAGCAAAAAAAAGCTTGTGTGATGAGCAGCAGTGTTTTTACACATAAGATTTCAGTGCTCTTAACTGTGGTAAGACATTGTTGATCAAACGCCCTCAAAAACGTTCCCCGAAGGTTAGGGTGAAATACTGTTCATCACATGATCACGTGAGTCACAGGTTCCAGGACCCGAGGCTGGCGTTGTGGCATGTTCATGCTAGTCAGGCTCGGCAGGGCACGTGGCCCAAATCGGAGAAATTTCTAGAGAACTAGTGTTTTGTATTTTGTTTATTTCCGCACAATTTCTTCCTTTCTGAATGACATTGATTCGTTCGCATATATTTCTCTACATTCAGATCATGCTGCATTCACGTGTTTCCAGATTGCTGTATTGCAGTCACACTCATGGGTCACACTCACACAGTGTAAAGCAAAACACAATTAATTCACTAATCAGGCCAGACATTAGCAAATTATCGTTATACGGCTTAATCGCTCCTCTCATCTCTCTTCCTCATTTTGAGAATTGCAATATCACAAAACCCGCTCGCTCAATTCCAGCCAGTCAGAGGCAAGAGGAGGAGGTATTTCAGTTCAAACGAGCCTGAGAGTAAACGGCAGAGCATGGAACGGAAACGTCCTCATTTGCCGTCCAAGAAAAAGTTTAAAAGTCAACCACCAGCTGGAAAATTGATGCTTATACTGTAGTTTTCTGGGATTCTTAAAGGGCCGGTATTGGAACATTTACATTACAAAGGTTCAACAATTGACAGTGCTCCTAACAGCGAGATCTGAAACTTAAACTTTAGATGAAACGTGGAAGACTGCCTTCCAAGGGCGTTGTGATCTTGCATGACCATGCACATCTGCACACTTCTGCCCACACTGTCGACAGGTGTTAAAGCATCCTCCTTATAGTCTTGATCTCGCTCCATCACTTGTTTGGTCTCCTAAAAACAACCCAAGGACAAAGATTCACTTCTGATTAAGATAAAAACAGAAGTGAATTCGTGGCTCGCAGCTCAGCCTAAAACATTTTTTTAATGAGGGAATATGAAAGCTTGTTGACAGATGGACAAAGTGTATCGAAGAGTACAAAAAAATAATTTTGTACTTGTGTTTTCTAAAAGTTAATTAGAGGAGGGCTGAGTGTCCAAGCAGCACAGGTGCTATTTATTAGTTATTTTATTTATTTCTGTTAATATTCTGTTAATGTTTCACAGCTTATTCAATTTAAGTTCTAAAAAAAAAAAAAAAAGCAAAAGTGACCTTTTTTGTTACTAGAGATATCCTGTATAGACAGCACTTATATATAATTTTTATTTATTCATTTATTTATTTATTTCCCCCTTGAGGTGCAGTAAAAAAGTTTTAGTTGAAAAAATGAGAATCGTTCCCGTGGAGAAACATCGTGATTCACATTTTAGTAAGAATCATGCAGCTCTATTGCAAAAATAATGTTCAGCTAAATTTTTTTTCGTTCAAGCATTTATTTATTTTTGTAGAAATTCCCTGTTGTGCTGTAGTGTTTGAACACGCTTGTTTCGCGGTTCGTAATATTTAAATTGTTTATGTTCCACACGCTTAGTGCAATACGACCAGCATGATTCCAGCACAGGCTGAGGACGGTGTTGTGTACATGCACCAAGGGTATCTCTGCGTTTATCTCAGCAGTACAATGACACTCATTGTCCGGAAACTCAGCAAGGTAATAAAGGTAACCAGTGAACGTCATGACATTTAAATGTTTTAGAGCACAGGTAGAGCTGCTGGGTTTCCTGCCAGACTATGAATAAGACATGACAGAAAAGACCTGCAATCGTGCTATTGTGTTCTCTGAGCTTTCTGACCCAATGCCAATGTTTCCAGACATTTCTCTGGGTGTCTCATGAGTCTAGGAAACTGCAGTGTACATCACCAGTAGGTCTAAACAATTCTATCAGTCAGAAAACTATTCCGCATCTCCATCATGTTAAAATGGTAGCATCCTAAAGAGAAAAAAAATAAAAGTAGAAACCAATTTGAGAACTTTACTTGTCTTCCACTATGAAACTACGTAATGATCATCCATTAATCATATACACTGAAGGAGAGCGCCAGAGCAAACCACAGCATTCAGTGTTTTTGCCTGGCTGTTCATTTATATTTGGTGTAATGCATATTGAGCACAACTGCATGAAATGTTGTACGCAGCGCAGTGATAAATGATGCAGGTGTCGCAGTTGAAGTGAACATATTTCTGGAACCTTCCAGCCCTCGGGTGTCAAACCTTAACCAGAAAGGGCTTGTTGTATGTGTTCAGGCTTTTAGTTCGTCTGAGAGTCATTCTTGGCTTTCAATAGCGTAGTTGAACAGGTGGAATGAGGTGTGGCTTATGCTTTGTTTGGAATGAATGGCTGCAGCTACATCATATCTTTTTGGATAAAGAATGAGGACCGGTGGACTAACCTGTCTGTCTCATTCTTGTTTTAATCACACAGTACTGATGCGTCATCGAAAATTCCTCACAATGTGGAACTTTTTCAGGTGTGAACATGTTACATCAATTCATTTGTAACCGTGGTGAGCAATAACGGATGCCCCGCTTGTGATTTGCACGAAAGAAAAGCACCGTGCGGTAATTAATTTTTTTGTGGATATCTGCAAGTAGAATTTGGACCGATACTCTAAGAAAAGCGAAGGTTTCTTTTAGTAAACAGCAGACTCTAGAAGGGAAACATCCTTGATTCCACATCTGCAAACTTCTGCCCACACTGTAGACGCTTGTTAAAGCATCTTCATTGTAGTCCTGATCTTGTATATCTCCATCAAAGATAAAAAGATTAACTTCTGATGAAGAAGTGAAGACAGCAGTGTATTTGTGGCTTGCAGCTCAACCTAAAATATTTTTTAAAGAGGGAATACAAAAGCTTGTTAAAGTATATTGAAAAGCAAGTAGATTATGTAGAAACATTGTTTTTGTTTTTTAAATGAATTCTACAGCCAGATTGTGGGTCATTTTGACTCTCCCTCGTATTTCCATTAACTTTATTCATCTGACTGATCCGTCGTATACATATTCAGTACCACGGCACAGATTCCAGTCTTGCATTTACTCTTTCTGTGAGAGTGATCTTGTAGTGCCAGAATTCAGCTTGATAGAGCCTGAGAGTGTCACTGATCGAATTAACATGGAGGTGTTACTGGAACTGCTGGAAAAGGTGCTGATAAGGCGCGGCTGCGTCCCTCATGTACAGGGGTCCTGTTGGGCAGCTTAGAGTGTGGCAGCGCTCATGCTCATCTTATCATCTTCTGTTTACAATCTCAGTCACGTTTACCGAGCACGCTCTCTCTTTTAATTTTTTATTCTTCCCCCCTCCCTTTTGCACTCATTTAATGACTGGCTGGTGCTTCTGACCTTGTAAGGCTGTGTGTGTTAGTTTAGGGACTGTTGACTACTTGTCATTCTGTGCAGATTCCACTTTTTGAGTTTGCTTTTCTCACCATTATTCACTCATCTTATTAGACATCTCGCTTATTTTGTTTAGCCATTTTGTTTAAAAACAAGGTTGCCTTTTTTAAATCACTTCAACGTAGAATTATAAAGGGTGAAAAAAATTACATGGCACATACTGTGTCTTTAGGCTTCCCACCATTTCAGTGGGTTTGGTGAATCACTTGACTCTGTCCCAAAATGTCTCTCGAGTTGATGTGAGTGTAATAATCTTGTTTCTTTCAGGCTTCTAGATAAATCCAAGCATTAAGTTAACTGTGTGGAGAGGACGCTGGCGCTGGCTGTTCGCCGCTTCTCCTGCTGCTGTGATTCTTTTGTTACTTTTACTGCTATTATATATTTTTTCCCTTTTATCTAGTTTTTACCTTGAGTTTTGGGGAGTTTTTTTGGGGGGGGGGGTGTTTTTCAGCGCTGCAAAGACGTCTGGTAGCCTGGTTCTCTGCCTCTGCAGTTGTTTGGCTATTTCCGTGTTTGGAAGATAGCTAGCACTGAAAGTTTTTTCGGAGACCGGCATGGAGCTCAAGTACACTATCCCGGAGTTGTTAAGTCACAACAATTATTCCATTCCAACGTGCATTGCTGTCATAAAAGAACTCGGACTTCTGCGCCGAACACGCTACGTCCATAGAAGTACTCGGCGAAAGTTTGTTTACCATCAGCCTGGCTGTTCTGCTTCTGTATGGATCGATGTCACTCATCAAACACGTCATCAGAGCAATGACGCTCCAGGTGTTTGTAGTTCGGAATACACCACGAGAAGCACCGCGAGATTTCTGTCGGACAGTTCGGGAAAATTTCCGAGATCACCACTCACGAAGCTGGATAGAAAACGCGGAGTGGATCTCAGTGTATTACGGCCATTACAGAAATATACGTCACCGAAAATGTTCAACATTGAACTTTTTAATTCACAATCTCTCTCAAATGAATCAGTTTTTATACAATATCATATTATGGACAAAGACTTGGATTTTATGTGTATAACAGAAACATGGCATCAGCCTGAGGTCTTTTTAGCATTAGGCGTGTCCTTCCGGCTATAGCTACCTGGAGAAAGCCCGCAGCACTGGACGTGGTGGTGGCTTAGCTGTACTATACTGACAGCAACTGGATCTGTGTCCCCTTCCTGTGCCTACGCTGTCTTCATTTGAATGCCTTGCATTTAAATGTAAAGTCTCTCTTCCCATCACAATACTGCTTATTTATCGACCCCCTAAACCAAACCCAGTGTTTATCACAGAGATCTATGATTTTCTTACATCTTTCTGTACCACTTCTTCCAGCACTATTATACTTGGTGATTTTAATGTTCATGTAGACACCCCCTCCTGCCATTTAGCAGCTGAGTTTTTGCATCTACTGGACTGCCTAAATCTTCAACAACATGTTCAAGTTCCTACACATTCCAGAGGTCATATCCTGGATCTGGTTATTACAAATTCTGTCCCTATTAGCAACCTTTTGGTGTATGATCTGGAGATGTCTGACCACAATGTCATTTCAATGGAGCTGTCACTCCCTTGTTCCCCCACTAAAACAAAACAGCAAATATGTTACAGAAATTTGAAAAAGATCAACCCAGACACTCTGAGCAAAGATCTTCAGTATCTCTCCTCTGTTGAATGTTCCTCAGTCACCGAGTCAGTGGACTTTTAAAACAAATCCCTCAGCAGTCTCCTTGATCTCCATGCCCCTGTCATACATAGAACGGTCTGCTTCTCACGTTCAGACCCTTGGTATACGTTTGAATTGCGGAAGATGAAGACAGCTGGGCGTGTTCTTGTGCGACGTGTACACGCATCAGGACTCGCTGTTCACAAGCAAGTTTATAGAGAACATCAGAAGGCCTATGCAAGTGCGCTGAGAGCTGCAAGATCACAGTTTTACTCAAATATCATTAACAATAACTCTGGAAATTTAAAGCAACTGTTTTCTTCTATTAAACGCCTCCTGAAACCGCAATTTCAATCTCATCTGGAAGCTACAGAGGAGAGATGCAATAACATCATTACTTTTTTCAGGAAAAAAGTGGACACCATCCGCTCGTCAATTTCCAGTTCCTCTGCACTGCCTGACTTGATGGATGACCCACGGCCAGGGACTTTTCAACATTTCAGCTGTTTTTCTGACGTTTCGCAGCAAGAGGTTGAGGTCATTATCAGAAAGATGAAACCATCAAATTGTGCTCTGGACCCTTTTCCAGCAGTTCTGGTTAAATCCCCTGATTACCAGGATCATAAATTACTCTCTCCAGTCTGGCTATGTTCCCCCTTCACTGAAAACTGCTGTCATCAGGCCACTTCTTAAGAAATCCACCTTAGATCCAGAAGTGCTTGCAAACTACAGGCCTATTTCTAACCTCCCTTTCCTTTCAAAAGTGCTGGAAAAAGTCGTCGCTGCACAGCTTCAGTCTCATCTGAAACAAAATGATTTGTTTGAGAAATTCCAGTCTGGTTTCCGCCCCTGTCACAGCGTGGAAACAGCTCTGGTAAGAGTTACGAATGACCTGCTGATGTCGGCGGATGCTGGCTCTCCATCACTACTCATTCTGTTGGACTTAACCTCGGCCTTTGATACTGTTGATCACAACATTCTTCTTCACAGATTACGTCATACTGTAGGTCTCGCTGACTCTGTTTACAACTGGATCACATCTTATCTCACCTGAAGAACGGAGCATATTGCCCTGGGAGGCGCTAAATCCACTACACACAGTGTTACCTGTGGTGTTCCTCAGGGTTCAGTGCTCGGTCCAATGTTGTTTATATTGTATATGCTTCCTCTGGGCTGTGTCATCAGCCGGCACAAAATTTTATTTCATTGCTATGCTGATGATACTCAGCTTTACCTCAGGATAAATTCAACCTCCTCATCTACTCCGCCATCACCCACTTTGACTCTCTGTTTGGAGGAGGTAAAGTCATGGATGAAGCAAAATTTCCTGCAGCTGAACAGTTCTAAGACTGAAGCTATTTTAATAGGCACCCCACACCAGGTTAGGACATCCAACATCACTAGCATCACCTTTTCCGGTCAGAATATCCCACTGTCGACATCTGTTATTAACCTCGGGGTTAAAATGGACTCTCATTTGACCTATGATGCCCATATCAAACATCTGTGTAAGACATCTTTTTTTCACCTCAGGAACATTGCTAAACTGCGTCCAGCACTTACATTTGCAGATGCGGAAAAGTTAGTCCATGCGTTTGTCTCCTCCAGGCTGGACTTCTGCAATGCTCTCCTCATTGGGACTTCTGGAAAAAGCCTTCAAAAGCTGCAATATATTTAAAACTGCGCTGCTAGGATCCTGATGCGGGCACGTAAATATGATCATATTACGCCCATCTTCAAATCTCTTCATTGGCTGCCTGTTTCATTCAGAATTGAATACAAGGTTGCCCTTCTTACCCACCAGTGCATCTATGGTGATGCCCCTCCCTATCTCAAAGAACTTATCACTTCACATACATCTTCACGAAACCTCCGCTCTGTCTCAGGTCATCATCTGAAACCTCAGAAGACCAAGCTTCATACCATGGGAGATTGGGCTTTTTGCTCGGCGGCACCTAGACTGTGGAATGCTCTCCCTGAGTATCTGAGGATGCCACAGACTGTTGATGATTTTAAATCTGGTCTTAAAACTTACCTTTTTATTAGAGCTTTTGAGCAGAAATAATTTGTACTTTGAGATTTGCCTCAAATATAAAGTGCATTATAAATAAAATGTATTATTATTATTATTATTATTATTATTATTATATTATTAAATGCATTCATTCACGTTTTTTTTCCCCCTTCTTCTTGCTTTACTTCCAGCGCAGAGAGCGTCGGTCCAAGCTGCCCGATCACAACAACCAGGATGGGAGGAGAATCTTAGAAAACAGTAAGCAGAACGTCTACTCTTATGGCCGAGAGAAGCATAACATGGACAGGACTGCTGTCACCCATACCGTAAGGAAAGGGGTAAAGCGAAGAAAGAATGATAGAAGGATAGAAGGAGCCAGAGTGGTGCATGTCAACAGAGCTGCAGATGTCATCGCGCCATACGATCCATCCAGCAGTCGGAACTTCACCGATACCAAGGGGCAGGAAGGAGGCAAGTTCCTGCCAGGTGCTCAGGGAGAACCCGGGAGTGTTGACGGTGCAGCCCAGGTCCCGAGCAACGACTTCGTTCCCAGCTGTGAGATCGTTGGGAAGGACGCTCTGTCGGCTCTGCACCGCGCAGGATCGCGCCAGTGCCGGCAGGAGATCGCCAACGTCGCGTGCAAACACCAGGCTGGAGAGCTGATGCCTCAGGCTTTACCTCAGTTCTGCACACAGCACGGTAGTTGTACTTAGTAATAACCAATAATAGTAACAATCGTAGCTGCTTTGAAAATCAAATGGAAGAGAAAAATATAATTTTTTTTTTTTTTTTTTCAATGTATGTAAACAAATACAGTAATAATGTCCTCCTCTTAAATTTCTGTCCTATGTCCTGCAGTCCTGTCCAGTGCCGGCCAGCAGGCTGATGTTCTGGACAATGATTTGTCCAAAGTGGAGAACCCAGTGAGGGTGGCATTTGTGCTTATGGTTCACGGTCGAGCCGTGCGGCAGTTGAAACGACTCCTCAAAGCCATTTATCACAAAGACCATTTCTACTACATCCACGTGGACAAGGTGACTTCTACAATTCTGTTCTCCATTTTATACTTTTAAGATTTTAGGAGTCACACACGGCTGTAGAAATAACCAATGTTTTCAGGTGCTACACTGAGATACCTTTGTAGAAGTAATAAAATAGTGAGTTAGAGCTTAGTGACTGTTTATGTCCCTGAATGGATCTAAGGGACTTTCAGGGTATTTTCCGATTGATAAGTCAGTGTCAGAGAAACTCAGCGGTTCTTGCCGAGAGAAACACATGTGCAGTAGTTTCAAGTGTAGGAGTTCCTGGCATAACCCTAGGGAGGCATCTGCCTTTTTTTTTTCTTTCTTTTTTTTCTTTTCTTTTGCAACTTGATATACAGCTGCTTTTTGAAAGGTTTTCATGGTTCAGTGGAGCATCAAATGAGTAATCAAGGTATAAAGCCCAAAAAAACTGAAGTTGAAATAATTTTGACTCACGACCACGTCAGTAAAAAATATTTGGTTAGTCCCAAGCCACCTCGGCCAGCATTGTCATTCACGGATGTACAGCCTTCTTTAAAATGTTTGCACAATTCAAATGTTTTACTGCGGCTAAGAGTCTAATCATCGTACTGTCCTTGAAGCCTTCATTCAAAAGACATTTTTATTTTGTTTGTCCTGATTGACTTTACACCCCTCATACAATAATCCATGTAAGTTCTAAGATCTGAAGTCGATCATTATCGACACTTACCTTAGTTAGACATCATATGCAAAACCTTGCACGCAAGTAATGAGTAGGATATAAACTTTTTTTTTTTTTACACACACACACACACACACACACACACACACACACACACACACACAGGGGCCCAAAATGTATACACACTTCGTTATCTATGCACTTTCTTAAAACTCAAATTGGCAGCAATATGCTTATTTATTTATTTATTTGTTTGTTTATTTAAACTAGATCTCCATAAGACAGCGTAGTGGTTAGCACTGTGGCCTCACACCTCCAGGGTCGAGTGTTTGCTTCCCGCCTTGGTCTTGGTCTTGGTCTGTGCAAGTTTGCAGGTGCTTGGTGGGTGCAAGCTGTATTTTTTATTTATTTATTTTTTTTTTGCAAAGTTAGTCTTTTTCTAGTGCAAAGTATGTAGGTTTATAATTAAACAGGTTTAATCATAGAGTTTTCAATCTAAGTATAATTGGCTGCTCCTTTTTTTTTTTTTGCCGACAGCCTTATAGAATTTTTGAGAAAGGATAAAAGTGATAGCTGATTATTTTCTGGCAGCAGAAATAATCAGCGCCAGCATGGAATGCGTTTCTCAAACAGCAGGCAAGGTGACGCAGGTGTCAGCACGTCTGGAGAGCGCACTGTGCAAACATGCCTGACCTCTGTGTCTCTTGCAGCGCTCCAACTACCTGCATCGTGAAGTCGTGGAGATGGCTCAGCTGTACACCAACGTCAGGGCTACCCCCTGGCGCATGGTCACTATCTGGGGAGGGGCCAGTTTGCTGAAGGCTTACCTGCGCAGCATGCAGGATCTGCTGTCCATGCTCGACTGGAAATGGGATTTCTTCATCAACCTCAGTGCCACCGACTTCCCCACCAGGTCATATCACTTTATTTTTTTTTCTTCCCCCCACCTCACTTTTGAAAACTGTCAATTAAATATCAACCTTTGGTGTCTATGGTGTTATAGGCTAAATAAAAGAGAAAAAGGTGTGTATCCATAACATCTAACCAACTAGTACAATAGGTGATGCCAGAGGACCAGAAATGTTATATATATTACCCAACATTGGTATATTGTTATGTAATTGTTACATTAGCACATTTCTTCCAAAAATTTTCTTTGAGCGCTAAACTTTCACTAAAAACCGAAACTACTTTTTCGGGCAGATAATTTGGGTCTGCCACAAAGCTCCCAAAAATCCGAACATGTCATTCCACCTACAGCAATAACAGCTTTTGATGTTGCAGCTCACCAAATATAACCTGTTAAATCAGAAGACCAGGAATAGGATTATGAAAGCACAGCTAGAAGTTACTGTATAAAAAGTCACTGCAAATTAGCGATTTTGCCATACAACCTTTCTTTTATTATGGTGTGTGAGTTTTGTATTAGTTCATAGACAAAATCTTGAATATGAGAAAGGGTTAAAATTATTTACACTGAATGTTAAATGAAACTTGCGTCCAGTCAAAATTTTTGACACAACTTTGGATTTATTTTCCACATTCTAGAAAAATAATAATGAAGTTCTCCTCAAGTTTTCGCCTTGCTTTTCTTGAATGGTCTTCATTTGGTTTTCATTATCGTTTGGGTTTTTTTTTCGATACTGGAATCGGTATTAAAACAATACTGGTGACTAAACTGTGCCTGAACTAATACTTAAAAAAAAAAAAGGTGGATAACAACAAAAAAACAGCTTTTTATTGAAAAAAAATATTTAAAATAAACAATATATGTTTATATACATATACAAAATACAACTAATTTCCGTTCTACGTAATCCAACTACAATAATTTAATACCGTTAACTGCAAAGTAGTTGGTGTACTTGGTACAAACCAGCTTCAAATGTTAGCAATTCTTTTGCAGAAATATGACCATATTTGCCTTATCGACTCTCTCCTGACATTGCTAGTGTTGATGTGACTGGGGGTCGGGGACGCAATAACTACCATCTGATGTGTGCGAGCTGTTAAACATGCTGCATCCCTCTGCTTTTAACTTCACCCCATGTGTCCTCAAATGTTTAATTAAGTGTCTCCCTTCACATGCAATTGTTGAAAGACATTTGTTGCTAGTTGCAGTGTCGGAATACAGCCACACTTTAGAACGTTTAGCTTTAGCTATAATTTCGATGTGATTAGCTTAGCATGCTAACACTACCGTCAGAGCATGTGTAATTTACTGCGTGCACTCGGATGCTCTTAAGTTGGTGCTTTTAAGTTGGAATGTGAAAACAACATGGACACTCAAACATTAGTTGGATTTGTATTATTAGAGCTTTCCAACGTACGTTCACGTGCATTTTCTCAGCCTGGAAATAATTTTTCACAAACGGTGGCACCGAAGTGAGGCACTGAAATCTGGACTCTAATTTGGTTTTAGTACATGCCAGTTATGTAGGCTATAAGGTCATAGTCGCATATAGGGTTTCGGGACCCAACCCTAGTCTTCATGAGAGCCAGTTTCATTGTAGTACTTGATCGTTTTGCAAATGTACCTGACAATACTGGTCTTGCAAAAACTATTCCAGAACATCTGACCTTTCGTGTCTTTAAAAAACAGCTGACGGTTGTTGTTGTTGCCGGTATACAAGTTACATAATTCTGTGCATGTTTTAAAATCTCTAGCATTGTTCTAGAATGTAGAAAATAAATCACTAAAGAAAAAACATTGAATTAGAAAGTGTGTCCAAACTTTTGAAGAGTACTGAATTTGTGCCATGTGAAGACACTAAAGGAGCCGTTTATACCCAACGCATTGGGAATTTTCTACATCTGCCGACTTTGCTTTTTTTGGAGAAAATACTTTTTAATTCAGAGGTATGAAGTTCTACAGATTCTAAAGAGCTGCCTTGGTTTTTTAAATAGCAATTGGTTTATAAGGTTTAGTCAAATTTATGAGATTTAGCCAAATATACTTGCTTTATTGTAAACAACAGGCCTTTAAGTAGTGTAGAGAGTTCATACTGACTCCTGTGGAATTGAGCGAGCGGATGTTTTCTGTAGACAGGTGTGAAATATTTGTGAACAGGAGGCACAGGAGGTAAAGTTCCTGGCCATGAGACACATTAATATATTGAAAGCACTCTTTGTGCCGTAGTGCAGCGAAGCTTGCAGATTTTTTTTTTCTTAAGCCACATCAGAAGCTTTTCGTTGCGGGGTATAATCCCCACAGCCGTCTGCTGTTCAAAAAGAAAAGAAAAGAAAAGGGCCTTCATAGCTCACTGCTTGCAGAGACATTGATGATCACCAAATCCTTTCCACAGAGGATAATTCCTTCTAGTCGACGCCACCACATTTATCTTTGCCACCTTCTAGTCAGATTATTTTACATTGTATCCATGTCTTTCTTTTCCTATATCTCTCTGAAACAGGACCAACGATGAGCTGGTGGCTTTTCTCTCACAGAACCGTGACAAGAACTTCTTGAAGTCTCATGGCAGAGAGAATGCCAGGTAGGTACTTCCTTTTTTATTTACATGCAAAAAGCTTCTGTATAAAACTGTAGCAGCTAGAAATTCAGCTTGTGTCATTGTGATTGATATGGAAGGAAGATGCCACGTCTACGTCCCTGAGATCATGGTCAGGTTTGCATTATTGGATCACCAGTCGTGGATTTTGAGATTTGAATTCAAGTTCATGATCTGATGGGTCATCTGGCTTTAAGCCTTTGATAAAGAAACAATAGCAATTAGTACAGGTGCATCTCAATAAATTAGAATATCATCGAAAAATCATAAAAATTAAAATAAGTAATCACTTGAAATATATCAGTCTGTGTGGAATGACTCTATATCATATACAAGTTTCACTTTTTGGATATAATTTCTGAAATAAATTAACTTTTTTCGATGATACTCTAATTTATTGAGATCCTAAATGTCATTAATCAGTCATTTGTTTTCAGTTAATTTCTTGGTTTAAATTCATATTTAAATCATTTAAATTTCTAGGCACACGATAACATACACATGTGGACAAAATTGTTGGTACCCTTCGGTCAATGAAAGAAAAACTCACAATAGTCACAGAAATAACTTTAATCTCACAAAAGTTATAATAAATAAGAATTCTATGAATGTTAACCAATGAAAGCCAGACATTGCTTTTCAATCATGCTTCAACGGAATTATAAAAAAAAAAGGAGCTCATGGAACAGGCCTGGACAAAAATGATGGTACCCCTAACTTAATAGTTTCTTGCACAACCTTTTGAGGCAATCACTGCAATCAAACGATTCCTGTAACTGTCAATGAGACTTCTGCACCTCTCTGCAGGTATTTTGGCCCACTCCTCATGAGCAAGCTGCTCCAGTTGTTTCCGGTTTGAAGGGTGCCTTTTCCAGGCGGCATGTTTCAGCTCCTTCCAAAGATGCTCAATAGGATTGAGGTCAGGGCTCATAGAAGGCCACTTTAGAATAGTCCAATGTTTTCCTCTTAGCCATTCTTGGGTGTTTTTAGTTGTGTGTTTTGGGTCATTGTCCTGTTGCAAGACCCATGACCTGCGACTGAGACCCAGCTTTCTGACACTGGCCAGCACATTTCTCTCTAGAATCCCTTGATAGTCTTGAGATTTCATTGTACCCTGCACAGATTCAAGACACTCTGTGCCAGATGCAGCAAAGCAGCCCCAGAACATAACAGAGCCTCCTCCATGTTTCACAGTAGGGACAGTGTTCTTTTCTTGATATGCTTCATTTTTCCGTCTGTGAACATAGAGCTGATGAGACAAAAATGGAACTTTTTGCCAAGGCACATCTGTCCATAGGACATTCTCCCAGAAGCTTTGTGGCTTGTCAACATGTAGTTTGGCATATTCCAGTCTGGCTTTTTTACGATTTGTTTTCAACAATGGTGTTCTTCTTGGACGTCTCCCATGTAGTCCACCTTGGCTCAAACAACGACGGATGGTGCGATCTGACACTGATGTTCCTTGAGCATGAAGTTCACCTTGGATATTTTTAGAAGTCTTTCTGGGCTCTTTTGTTACCATTTGGATTAGCCGTCTCTTTGATTTGTCATCAATTTTCCTCCTGCGGCCACGTCCAGGGAGGTTGGCTACAGTCCCATGGATCTTAAATTTCTGAATAATATGTGCAACTGTAGTCACAGGAACATCTAGTTGCTTGGAAATGGTCTTATACCCTTTACCTTTAACATGCTTGTCTATAATTTTCTTTCGAATCTCCTGAGACAACTCTTTCCTTCGCTTCCTCTGGTCCATGTTGAGTGTGGTACATACCATGTCACCAAACAACACAGTGACTACCTGGAGCCCTATATATTGGCCCACTGACTGATTACAAGATTGTAGACATTCAATCTAGGGGTACCATCATTTTTGTCCAGGCCTGTTCCATGAGTTTATTTTTTTAAATAATTCTGTTGAAGCATGGTTGAAAAGCAATGTCTGACTTTCATTGGTTAACATTCATAGAATTCTTATTTATTGGCACAAATTTAACTTTTAAGCACAGTTCACACATTTTTAAACGCTTTGAGCTTCCAAAAGCTTAATGTTAGCCGACTTTATCCGTTCTACAAGCTGCTTTGTTGTGTTTGGGGTCAGCGTCCTGCAGGAACAATCATCTGGCTGATGATTTTAGTCTAGAAATGTAAATTATTTAAATATGAATTTAAACCAAGAAATTAACTGAAAACAAATGACTGATTAATGACATTTAGGATCTCAATAAATTAGAGTATCATCGAAAAAAGTTAATTTATTTCAGAAATTATATCCAAAAAGTGAAACTTGTATATTATATAGATTCATTCCACACAGACTGATATATTTCAAGTGATTACTTATTTTAATTTTTATGATTTTTCGATTTCTTTCAATAATAGCTTTTATAGACTGTATTTATTTGCAAGTTTTTAATCATGGTCCCATATGTACTGTGCAATAGAAATGTCATTTGTGTTTATGGCTTTTCTCATATATTTTGCATTTCTGCAATTAACAGAAAACAAGTAGTATTTTGTTGCAAACATGTCATTGTTACCATTGGTACCACTGATTTAGGTCATAACTCACTGATGTATGATTCAAATCTTTGACACTATTATTATCTTCATTACCGCAGTCAGGAAGTTCCAGTGAAAAAAGCCTTTTTCTTTAACAGAGAAATGGGAAATAAAAAAGGGGAACCAATGTACTAGAAAGAAGGGGCAGCTGTTAGGGAAAGTCATTAAACTTTAATGTAAAAAGTATAAATGCTTTCATGAAATGTTCAGTTAAAGGTATTTGTTAATGAAGCTCAGAGGCAGTTACCGTTGCCCTTGTAGAGATGGGACAGTTTTTTTTTTTTTCCTTATTATTTTTATTTTTGATTATAGAGAATGGTTGTGATACTAATGTAGTTGTGTGGATCTGATGGTGTGTTGATCCCACAAAACCTCTGATGCAGTCTCAGTAATCAAATTACCTTATAGTGTACTGTTTCAATGCTGTGGTGTAACTGTGGAAGTCAGTCATGTAGCAGCAGTGGAATACATAAAATCATACAGATATGGGTCAAGAGCACCTTGTCAGACTTGGACAGAATATGTCAAATAAAAAGAGAGTGACTTTGTGACTTCGACTGTGGCGTCGTTGTTGATGATGCCAGACAGGCTGGGTTATGTGTTTTAGAAACCGCTGTTCTCCTGGGCTTTTCATGTGCACACAAGTCTCTAGAGTTACACGCAGCATTATGCAAAAACATCCAGTGAGTGGCAGCTCTGTAAACAGAAAGACCTTGTTGATGTGGAGGGGTCCGAAGAAAAAGGCCAGGCTGGTTTGAACTGACGGGACGTTAGGCATTGTTTACATCCATGGTAAGCAGCCAAGCATCTCGGGATGCTGAACAGGTCAAACTCTGAGTCAGGGTTACAGCAGCAGAAGACCACAATAGGTTTCATTCTTGAGTAAACAACAGAAATCTTAAGGCTACAGTGGACACACATGCCCCAAAAAAACCTGCACTGTTGAAGATGGAAGATGTCTCCTTGTCTTTAACCGTTTATTGAATTTGAAGTCAGCATGATGCATGTTCTTTTCTCAGTACAGCGAAACATGTTCAGGTAACTGTAGATTCAATTTTAAAAAAAAAGGTCCAAATCAGTATAAACCTTTTAGCGGAATGGTTCTTCCAATTATAGCTCCGTTAATCTGTATCTTCTCTGCTCTAAACAAGGTTCATTAAGAAACAGGGCTTGGACAGACTCTTCCATGAATGTGATAATCACATGTGGCGGCTGGGCGAGCGCACCATCCCCGAGGGCCTGGAGGTGTCTGGAGGATCTGACTGGTTTTCTCTCACACGTCGCTTCGTGGAGTATGTGGTCAACTCCAAGGACATGCTGGTGATCGGGCTGAAGCAGTTCTACACCTACACCCTGCTGCCTGCTGAGGTGCCAAATCTTATCAGCAAGCTCTGAGTCTTTAGGTCTGAAGGTTAAAGAAAAAAAAACGAACAAACAACTGTTTTGTTTTAAAAGTGCAGTCTGTAAAACAGGTCAGTCGAGAAGTACAGTATCAGTGTGACATTTTAGCATGTCGGTTGCTATGTTCAGTTGTTTGACTGTTTCGAAAGACGAACATATCATTCCTGCTTTTTTTTTTTTCCTTTTAACCAGTATCTTGGCTCATCTGTATAACCTTAAAATAACTTAAATTGCCGCAGCAAGTAGTAGATTAAAGTAAAACCTGTTTAAAGTTATTTTGTAGTTTGTTGTAGAAGGTAGTGCGGAAACATAAATTTCCAAGTAATCTAGTACTTTTTGTAGATGTAATTTTCAATTTATTTGAAAGATAATATAGCAAAACTACCCATAACTAACCCTTTCCGAACTGTCCTCTTTGTTTTTTTCCAGTCTTTCTTTCACACAGTGTTAGGGAACAGCCACATGTGCAACACGCTAGTGGACAACAACCTGCGAGTCACTAACTGGAACCGCAAGCTGGGCTGCAAGTGCCAGTACAAGCATATAGTGGACTGGTGCGGATGCTCGCCTAATGACTTCAAACCTGCTGATCTCATCCGAATTCAGGTCAGTGTAGTGAAATATATTGAGCTTGTGGAATGAGGAAACCACCGTACTTAAAAACATGGCATTAGGACATATACAATACTGTGCACTAGTATTAAATATTTAATATTGCACTTATGAGCAATAAAAACAGTACAAAGTGCAACGGTGGGTAGATGTATTGGCCTTCTAGGAGAGTCATAGTGATTTCATCTACTTATGTAATGATTGAGAACAGCTGACAGTACAAAAGAGCTTTTGGAATGTTCACGGTTGCGCTCTGGACTGTTGACTGAAAAGTGTTCCTAAGCTTTACCAGTGAACCATGTAGCAGAAGTTCCCATCCCACACTAGCAATGCTGAGCTGACAGAACAGGTCGAGGTGTGCCCTTAAATTATGTAATGTATGTGCACTTTACTCTCTTCCATATAGTGTATACAAACATGTCATAGTGATGACTTGAATTTCACCCGCAGATTTTACCTAACTGACATTAAGCTGGATGCGATTATCTTTACATCAGCCAGCACAGCTCTCAGTCACACTACTTTACTCTTTGAATCTTGGATCATTATGTGAGAGATCAGTCTCTCACAGCATGCACTATCGAAGATGTGACAGTTTTACTGGCAGCAAGCAGCCCAAAGGAGGCCAAGTGTCCCAGTAAAAATATAGTGTGATGACATTAAACTGGAACAAAAAGTATGGATATTTATTTATTTATTTATTTATTTAAGTGGCTAAATATTTGTACTGATGGGATAAGAAGTTGCATGTACTCATCATGACCATAAATGTCTTGAGTTATTATTTTTTTAATTTGGTTTCCTTTTTCCGGTGGAGAGCGTTACATATTTTATATTAAAATCCAAGAATTTTTCAGACAAGTTTTGATTTATTTGGTTTTCTGAACTCAGTCAAAAGTATACCTATAGGATCAAACTATGCATACAACACACCTAATGCTTTTGGTTTAATGTCTTTTAACAAATTTCGCCTTCAGCTCCTTCATCTACTAGCTTCTGGCAGAACTCTGCCTGGATATTTGACCACTGCTCTTTGGCAGAATTGCTAGTGTTCAAATTAAAATTGTTGGCTTCCTGGCACAAATTTAACTTTTAAGCACAGTTCACACATTTTTAAACGCTTTGAGCTTCCAAAAGCTTAATGTTAGCCGACTTTATCCGTTCTACAAGCTGCTTTGTTGTGTTTGGGGTCAGCGTCCTGCAGGAACAATCATCTGGCTGATGATTTTAAAGTTACGCTGAATCATTCCATCCACTTTGTGGAACTGTCATCAAAACAGCCCCAAAGCATTATACTACCATCACCATCATGTTTAACAGTTGGTGTAGTGTTGGAACAGTTGAATGAAGGTGTTGATTCTGGAGCAGGATTTTTTCCTCAGTGACTGGTGTTCAGGCAGCTTCCAGTGCATGGTAGACCTTTGCCTTGGTGGTTTCTGAGTTGTTTCTGATCCTTGAACCAATTTTCTACCAAAAGAAGTAAGCTCACTGCTGGGAAATCAGGGGTCTGCATTGTACATGGTACTTGGGTGAAAGGAGTCCCTGTGTTCACCACTAGTATTTAATAAAGACGTAGCCTGCTTGCCTATTTTAGACGATTGGTTATTTTGCAGAACTAACTTTGCAATTTCAATGTATTTTATTTCAATAGCGCTTTAAACAATTGTCATTGTCGCTAAGCAGCTTAACATGATCAAAAGAAATTATGGAAGTTTGTAGTTCCATGGTTCCTGATGAGCAAGCCACAGGCGATGGTAGCAAGGAACAAATGCTTTCTGTCAGAAAAGCATTTTACATAGCAATGCACTGTTTAAACACTTCACATCTCAAACTCTGTGCCGTGGAATCAGTAAAAAAGGTTCCCTGAACCAGGGCGTTTTAGCCGGCTTTGGAGCTCTATTTTTGACACTTCAGGCTCTGCTATGGAGCTCATTATTTAACAAAATATGGTGAATCATTTTGTTTGCAATATTAAAGTTACCATTTTCAGTTTTATATAGACAAAAATGCTTTAAATGTTTTTAGTCATAATTTTTTTATTCAAATTTCAGATGGAATTGAATTAAGCTGAAAATGCATTTAGTAGTGTTTTTCTATTTATATCACACTCTTTACCCACAACAGCAGCTGACGAGGCCCACATTCTTCGCCCGCAAATTTGAATCCACCGTCAACCAGGAGGCCATTAATATTCTCGATACCCATCTGTATGGGAACTACCCACCAGGAACAGCGGCACTCAAGGCCTACTGGGAGAGCCTGTTTGAGCTTGAGGACGGTGTGGATACTCTCAATGATGTTGCACGCACCGCCTACACGTCCTTCTTCAGACTCGGCCTCCATAGTCAGAAAACCATGCATGAGTCCTGCAGGTGAGTCTCTCAGACACTGAACCCAGAGCCATTTAACATGTCCTGAAATCAAGACGGGTGTTTCGAGCTTGTGGTACCTGAATCTGAATCTAGTGTTATGGACATGATATGTCTTAGAGCTCTTACTGTTTAAGGATCCAAAGTTTACTTTTGCAGAGTCAGTAATGATGTAATTTGTTCCTTTTTCAGAAAGCAGACTCATGAGAAATGTTGACCACAAACACACACACAAACCTGCACACACACACAGGTGTTTTAAAAAATATTTTCTCCTCTTTCATCCACATTAAAAACACATACAGTCTGTTGATTGAAAATGTTTGATTTGTGGATCACAAATTGTATTATTATTATTATTATTATTATGTGCTATATTTTTGTGTTTATGGTCTAATGCCATTGGAAAAATCCAAATGCAATACATGCTCTGCTGTAAACAAGAAAACCAAACTCTTCTACACTCATCTCCTAAATGGAGTGAGCAAGCAATGATTATCGTTTATTTACTGACAGCTATTTTCAAAGCTAGGTGTGTGTGTAGGTGTGTGTAGGTGTGTGTAGGTGTGTTGCGTGTGTAGGTGTGTGTGAACTAGGACTAGAACAGTACTGTACTTCTGGACCCATTTGAGGAGGCTTTGCTCTAGAGTAATATTTGGTATTTATAGTTTTGGGTGTCAGTGTATCTTCCTGGACAATATTTTACACAAGTAAAAGGCTCCTGTTAATCTTTTTACAGTTCTCCACAGTTGCCTCGCTTTCTAAGGTGTTATCGGATTGGTTTTGATAGGGCACAGCGGCATATCTTATAAACAGTTAACTGATGTGTCTAAGTCAGCACTTCAACACATCATCATTCTGACTTCCTGTTTCCTTCAAAAACAAAAGTGTCAAAATATGCAATCAAGTCACAACTAAGAAGCCTTTAAATTGTTTTTTGTTTTGTTGGTTAAAACTAGACAACTTGTACAATACAATAAGTATTGTAAGTATAGTGAATTCAGTTTAATATTGATGTCCGATATAGCAAATACCAGCGCATGCATTGATTTTAACTTAGAACTCTTAAAATGGTCTTATATTTGTAATAGTTGTTAATGCACAATAATGCTTTCAGTGTTACTGTGAAGAAGAGAAATACAGTGTGTTTAAATGCAGAATTTTCGCAGGAAAGAAATGTTTATGATTAACGTGTTTGCATACTCAACTTTTGCAACCCAGCGCTGGATTCAAACATGCTTTAGGATATTTTTTTTAAAACTCTTTCATTTTGCATTTAACCAAGAAAAATACTTTTGCAAAATGTC
The DNA here is from genome assembly GCA_030347435.1 of Clarias fuscus. Lineage (NCBI taxonomy): Eukaryota > Metazoa > Chordata > Actinopteri > Siluriformes > Clariidae > Clarias > Clarias fuscus. The sequence goes on from CM059222.1 coordinate 13,458,590, forward strand.
AGGCTTCTTATTTGAACAGATTGTCAAGTAGTCAGATTGTCAGCCACTCTAGCCCATGTGTCGAGACATTATCATATCGTATAAATGTTTTATTTGGATTTCAGTACCTCAGCGGCCTGCAGGGCTGAAAGCGTTTCCGATTTAGATTTCAGATAAGTACTTGCTAATAAAATCTTCATGCCATGTTTTGTCTGTGGAGTCATTAGGAGTCAGAAAATGCAATATTGATGTCTCCTCACTCTGACCAAGACATACTGCATTTTCTGACTCATCATGGGCGGCTAGTGCTGACTCAATCACAACAACAATTTGCATGTTGCCAAGGTTGCAGTGCGGTGTCGGGGTGGGCCTGTACACCCCACACAGTCACTTAGTGAGAGCAACTGTTTAAAACCAGCCACACTTATTAATACAAGTTTTCTTTAGATAACAAAAATGACATGATCCGGCCTTAAATATGCCCCTTTTTTTTCCTTCTCTCTTTTCACAGGTTTGTACCTGTTGGCTATCCTATATCTGTCCATCTCTATTTCTATGACGACCGTTTCCAGGGATACCTGGTGCGCCAGGAGGTGAAGAACATATCTAGGAAGATGGAAATGCTGGAGGTGTGGGTTGTTCCTCAGGCCACACTACAGCTTGAGAGCAACCTGAATGAGTTTGAGAGGCTAAAGAACCTTGAGGTGAGAGCAAGGCACTGATTATTACCTGCATGGGAGTATGCAATCTTTTCTAGCACTTTCCTCCCCTTAATAGTGTGGTGCAATCACAGTACTTCTCCAAATGCAGCACTATCCACACTCTGGTGTATCTTTGTGCATTTCATATAACTCAGCAGTACCTTGCAAGTCAAACTTCTCTGTCCGTGTACATTCCTGTGTTTGAAAATGTGAAGGAGCAGCTTTAACTGACATTGAAGATTTTTCTTTTTCAAAAATGCTTTTTATGTATAGTGATGCACCGATTTGCAATATTTCCTATTTATCTTTTTTATTTTATATTATTAATTAGTCTTAATAGTCTTAATTAGATTCATTTTTTTTCCAACTAACTTTTATTTTCTGGATTCATATGACAGAATAACCATTTTTGTTACTTTCCTTTGTTGCAACTGTATGTTCATCATAAATCATGCACTATAAAATAACTTACTCATGCAATCTAATCTCATTATAGATGGAGCATTTTTGTACAAATTAAATCCAACTGAAAATGAGGTGATCACGTCTAACCAGAGCGGTTCAGGCAAACACATACTTCTTTTGAGACTTGATGACAGCCAGTCACATCATCTTGACCTGCTGTTTTTTTTGTTTTGTTTTTTATAGCTTTCTGAACTGTGATGCTGTTTATCCATCCTCACCTTCCCAATGAACATGAATTGACCAAAAATATCAGTAGACATCCTTTACAGGCCAGTCAGACTTAAATAGCCCTGAAAATATTACTCTATATTGTTACTGCGACTGACTGTCAGAATCTCATCACCATGTCAGACTCGCATTTGGTGGGCAGCCGCCGCTGAGAATAGGCTACCCTGTTAAAAACGCTAGAATTTGTGCATTTTATAATGGCCAGGTAGGATTAAATTTGATTCTGCTCCAGATTTACCGCAATCCCATATTTCTGTTTACTGAATGCGAAGGTTTCCATGAGAATTTGAGAAACATAGCAAAGCAAACCTGTTATTTTAATGCCTCAGACTCAGGAAGAAGCTTACAAAAATTGCCTGTCTTTCAGCTTTAAGTTTGTTACAAACAAGTTTTTGTTTGTTTTGTCATATTTGTGTGCCCGTTCTCATTACTTTACTTTCCAGTAGTCTGAGACCACTAGTGAAAATGGTTCTGACATTCATTTTATAAACCAATGTTTTCCATTCAAACTATATGGGATTAACAGCAGTAAAATGAGTGAAAAGTTATATAATTTAATATGTACATAAATTTGCGATTTTCTTAGTATTTGATATGACCTTTTTTTCCCGCTTTAATAACAATGGGTGTGTTTACATGGACCCTACTATTCCACTAATAATCAGAATAATGTCCCAGCTGGAATTAATATACATCATGTAACCACATTCGTCAGAACAATCTGACCTGATCCTGTCCTATCAGAATGAATGTTTTAATCAGAATGAGATAACTTTTGATAATCGGTTCAGTAGGTAAATATTAGCAATGTAACCTCTTAATCCAAGTCATGTTATAAGTAGTCATAAAGCAGAAGGCAGGATTTATTAGAAATAACGGAAAGCCTAACCTAAAATTGGAGGGGAAAACTACTTCTACTTCTGGAAAACTCTTTTTACATCATGAAAAAAAAATTATATTCTGAAATGCATTATGCATGTGCATCTTATCAGATCAGCATCCATGTAGGACATTTCTAACAGTCAAGTTAGACTCTTGAATCTGACTGATTTTTTTTTTTTTTCTGAATTGGCTTAAAGGAATATTGCCCATAAAAATATGGCCAGTGTGCACTCAAACTGGTTTTGAGTCCACAAGTTTATACCAAAAAAAAAGGCTGAGGAGCCATACAAGAGCAAATTTACATTAGACATTAATATGGTCAAAAAAGTGTTACAATTATTTTTAAACCCCACTGTATGTTCAATACGAAGCTAGTAAGAGTGGCCAAAACATAAGGCTTTTTGCTTAAAGTGTCACTCAACAAGATAAGTACAGTAATCATGCAACTTTTAACACACTATATTGCAGTTATATTGAATTCTGTAAAAAGATTGATATTTTGTAGTCATATGAACATTTCCTTGTAAAAGCACAATACAGTATATTAGTTTTTATACAAGGATTTTGTATAGTAAGTGGGAACTTGATCCTGTTTTGTTCCTTGTCTTTCCACAGGTAGGAACAGACTGGGACCCTAAGGAGAGAATTTTCCGGAACTTTGGCGGAGTGATGGGCCCTTTGGACGAGCCTGTGGCAGTACAGAAATGGGCTCGTGGCCCCAATCTTACAGCCACCATAGTGTGGATTGATCCTGCTCAGGTTGTAGCGGCGTCTTATGACATCAGCGTGGACGTAGAAGCAGAGTTCACACAGTACAAGCCGCCGCTGCAGCGCCCTCTCAGGCCGGGAGTGTGGACAGTCCGCGTGCTGAAGCTATGGGAGCGTGTGGCCGAAGCTCGCTTTCTGGTCATGCCTCTGGCTTTTAAAGGAAAGGAGCCATTTCGCAAAGGTGAGAGAACTCAGGTTCATGAAGTAGTTCAGTTAAGTGGCCTTAAATGACAATATAGGTTTTAGTGATTGTCATGATATTTGTTTTTGTATGTGCCGTCTTTGGTGATGGCAGAATGAGTTGATTGCTGCAAATAATCCTCTTGGGTGTAAATGAGTGGTGAATTCCTCCACACTGCAGTGCCATCATTACTGGCTCCTCTCCTTTACCCACACATCACTTGTTGCAGCAGCGCCAACATATAGCTGTGAAAACAGCCAAAGCTATCCATCTGGCCTTTTTTTTTTTTTTTTTTGCCTCCGCGACCTGATCAAGTGTAACTGACAAGCTATTTGCCTGCCTCCAAAGCAAACCCAGTGCTGTGGCTCTTGTTGTCACTTCTATTGCATTTATTTATTGCTTTGATGCTGCTGTGATGGGTTGTCTAATAAATGTTAATTGCTGTTTGTCATGCAAAATTATGTGTCATGAAATATATAACAATCATGTGCACAGGCAGAATCTTTCAGGAGACAGGAACTTCTGCATTTAAGACAAAGATGGACATTGTTTACCGTGAATGCGAACCGGTCTGACATGACTGCAAAGTCAGATTTGTGCAATGAAGCTTGTAATGTGATTGTAGCCTAATGCATGCCTTGACATCTCTAATTTAAGAAAACATGACATGGTTGCTTGAATGCCTTGTCCACACATACGCAGGGACTTTATTTTTAAACGGGTTTTTTTTTTTTCAGTTCGCTTTGGGGCTTTTTACCTACATACAATCACAATTCTCCTTCCTCCCAGTCTGCATATATTTAAAATGAGATTTTCTGTATTGATATGTGGACAGGATAAATAATGTTTTTGGCTTATAAGAGCACAGGCCTCATGCTCAATCGCCTGTGTTTGCTATGCTCGATGATACGTTTTTGTCAGGCTTGTGATTCGCCAACATGGCTTTACACTTATGGTCTTATTGCCACCTGCTGGTTTGGAATGCTTTGACTTGTCTTTTGTGTTTTCCCTTGCACACAGATCAGGTTGACTAAATAAGCCAGTTTACCAAGCACAGACATAATTGCAGCCAATCTACCTAAGAAAAGTCTACAACCTTGCTGGCTTGGTGTGCTTTTCTTACCCAGTGGGTCTCATGATTTGTTTAAGTTGTTAAACAGATACATCAGCCACTGTGAAACAGAAGTGTAATTAGTTTAGCTTTTAAACAGATAACCTGAAGAAGAGAAAACAAAGCTCATGTTTAAATTCTGTGACCAGCTTTTGATGATGATGATTATGATGATGATCAAAACATTTTATTTCCAAAGTTTACTTTGTTTGCTTATAACAGGATTTTTTTAAATAGGTAAAAAAAAAACAGGTGAAACTAAAGGATTACATTTTTTACAGTTTTTCTCTTGATTTTTGTAGTGAGTCAGATTTAAATTTTTTTATTTGTGTTTAAGATGCATTCCAAAGAGAAACATTTTCAGTCAGGAAACTCTGAAGTTTTCCCACCTGTCCATGTGAAGGTCTTTCCCAGGCCACATCACACATATGATGGCTATTTTAAAAATCTTTCAAGGTTTGTGTTTTCTCTATCTGACACATACTTATCCTACTTTTATTACGTTGTTTGTGTTTCAGAGGAGCACAGCTGGCTGCACGCTGGCCCTGCAGGCAACGTTTACCTTGAGCATGGTTTCCAGCAGCTCTCCCAGGTTCTCAAGCTGCCTCCCATGGAGCCTGCCCTGGACGAGTCTCAGAAGAAGGCTTCTCTGATGGGGAATGCTCTGGAGGGTTGGGTGGACAGCTTAGTGGGTACCTTCTGGGTAACTGGAGACGTGTGTTCCACTGGAAGGTCTCTCTGTCCCAGTGTACAGCTGTGTAAGAAGGCTAGCTGGAGCTCCTCGTCTCCAGATCCCAAATCCGAACTGGGTGATGTCAAAAGCAACGGCCGCATCAGGTAGCCCAAAAAAAAAAAAACGTTACGAATGAACAAGGATGAGATCACTAAAGTGAACTACAGGGGAGAGGAGGAGCCCCTGGCAGCGATGTTTACGGGGAATGGGTCTCTTGGATCATCCCACTGTTTTCTGGTCAAGATACCTTGTCTTGAGGATTGGTGTCAGGGACAATCTGTGAGAAGAATCAGTTGATATTTGCACATGAAAACATTTTCTAATTTTAAAGAATCATCGCTGAGAAGCGTTACAAGTTTTCCGAGGTTTGTCCATATGCAGTCCATATGATTTGACTGGGTTAACCCAGCTTTTTTTGTTTTTCTATTTTCCGAACAAATCAAAGAAAGCGCACATTTTCTTCTGTGTATACATTAGTTGTAGCCAATTAATACTTTTTGTTATTAATTCATTTTTACTGCCTGTTGAAGGTTAGTGGTTAGAGTCCTGCAGCCTAGTGGTTCTCATAATGAAGCATAGCCAGGTAGGTTAGGAATTTTTTTTTTTTTTTTGTCTTTTTTTTAATCACTACCCACCGTTACAAAAACTGTTCTATATGTTGAATTGTATTCATTAGCAAGTTCGGCTGGTTACATAAATTACGTAAGTTTTAATTCTTTCTTAAGGACTCGAGTCTGTAAATAATGTCAGGATATACCTAATGTGTTATGTCAGTCGAAGGTGCAGGAAAATAATTCTTTATGGTTCCAATTAGTCCCAAAAGATTTTTTTTTTACACTTCAATGAATTACAATGGTTCCAATTTCTGATGAGGTTCTGTGGAATATGTTTTACAGTTAAACGGGTCCCTGGCTACAAAAAGTTATAGCCTGTAATTTTGTTGTTGTTTTTTTTTGTTTAGTTTTTTTTTTTTTAATGTATATTCAAACATCAGAAGACAATTGATTAAGTGCACTTTACTGTAAGAGAAATGTCTGAATTACAGACAACACCATGGAGCTTATGAAGTCACTCTGGAGGTTAAATGAGCAGTAGCTCCATTTGAAGATATTCCAAGTGCTGCTTATCGAGTCACACTTTCTCCATCATGTGGATCGTATAGAGTTAGGAAATGAGCAAAAACGGACAAGCGCCACCAAATATACGTCCATCAGAAGAAGGGAAAAAAAGAACAAAAAATGTGTGTGTGTGTGTGTGTGTGGTAATGCTGTGACTGACTCCTATGTGTTTGTGTGTGTATGTGGAATGGCTTCTTTAGACATGATGCCATATTGATGTTTACCACTGCATTATTATTATTATTATATATATATTTTTTTCATTTAAAAACTAAAGGTGCGACAAAAGTACAAGGTTGGTATCACTAGCATCTGAGTGAGCTGACCCTGCTAACGATCAGTGAAAAGACCTCTTTTTCATCGTCTTGCAGTCCAAATGTAAATGCCACGAAGGGCGGATAACCCTTAATTATAATCGTCAGCCATGTTATCCGCAATTAATAAAGGTCAGACCGGTTCCAGGTACTGCCGATCACATAGGCACTGTGGTATTTGAGAGGCTTGCTCTAGAATTATAATAGAAAGCTCCACAAAGTAATACAATTTATTAGCATTTCTAAAATTTACCTGCATATAGATTTCTGTTTTAGTCTACTACTGCAATGCAGTACATCCTCATGATGGACGGCTAAATGTATTATCAATGAAGTATGGCATTAATCATTGTCACATTGTCTCGTGGCATTTTCATTTTTCTGAATATTTGCACAAGATCTTCTGTTCTGAGTTGGGGCTCCAGGGGTGGACAAATCAAAAATCCTTTAGCTAGGTAAGCATCAGGCAAGTGAAAGCTGGGATGTGATGAGCAGTGTTTTGGTTGGCCAAATCTAAAAACTGCTAGGAATGGTAATCTAATCTTGTACAATTTGAGTCCTGGAATATGCCGTCAGGGAAGAAAATATCTGGGAGGACCAGGGCATTCGGTACGTTCAGGTCATCTTCTGACTGTATTTTATTGCCACATAATGTTGATGAGTCTAGACCTGAAGAACTAAACCATTGTTTAATGCTCTTACTTTCACTATTAAACAGCTGTGTTTTTGTTCCTTTTTTTTTTTTTTTTAAGGTGCAACTTTACCTAGCGTTTACATGATCTCCGTTTATGGTGATTTTACCCCCCTCCCCAAACCACATTTTTCATGAAGTTAACAGCTCAGCATTATCCGATCAGGTTTGATGTGTTGGACTCAAATTCCAATTTCAAATTTGAAATCCTTTAGTTGTTTTCTTTGCTTGATAAGAAAGGAAAATCTGCTGAAGGTATCTGTGAATGAAAGTAGTGTGAATAAAAATAAATAGTCTATACATGTAATCATTTTCTTTTGGAAGCTCAGCATAGTGATTTGTCCACCCCATCACACACCACCAAATGGGTCAAATTGGCTTCTTTTGCACAGCAGCCAATAACAGACAATTCTTACATTGTGTTTTTTTTTTTTCTTTTTTTTCCGTAAACTCATGTTGTAAGCTGTTACAATTTTCTGTCTTTACACACTCGCTTCAGAGAAGCCCATTGTTTTGGGACAATAAATGGTATGTGAGTGTGTGTGTGTGTGAGAGAATGTGTGTGTGTGTGTATACATGCATATCTATATAAAAGTGGTGCATTGTGAGAATCAATTGATTATTTTTGTATTTATAATTCCTCCTGGAGAGGGAGGTCATATTTTTATCTGTTGGTCATGTCAGGATCGCTGCTTCAGTCTAGTCCGTTTCATGATCCTTGTTGTGCATTATCTGTGTCTCATGAAATGGTACTTCGATTGGGATCGTTTCTATGCTTTTCAAAACATTGTGTTGAGTTGCAGCGATGGCTTCACCGTCGAGACGTATGGTGAAGTTGATGAGCAGATATGTTTCTGTTCCAGGCACAATAAATATGAAATCAATGGTATACTGTGATTTTTGATGTTATTGCTTTCTATCTCTTATTTGTTTTAAAATATTTAATGATGGGGTTTTTGGGAGTGAGCATAAGTCTAAATAACTTAAGCTAAAATTGTGAATGTCTTCCCTGAGTATGTATCTATTTTTTTTTTCTGTTGTAACAGCATTTATTACAGTAGCATGTAAAGAGTTACACAGAACACCAGTACGCCTAGAGACATTAGTATAGCTAAAGACACTCTGGTCTTTTACTTTAATCTTATCTATTCTAATCTAATCTAATAAAGCCAAGATTGTTTTGATTTTATATGCAGAGTGTCTAGATGTTTACTAAAAAGGTCTCAGGTTCCCTAATGTGATCATTGTGTGTAATAGATAAGAGGCCCCTGGTGTAGCTAGTGTTTGTGCCAGATGCCAGAAAACACCGAATCCTTTGTTCATTCTTTGTTTTGTCCAGTATAACCTGATTTTAAATGAGTGGGCAGAAATAAATAAAAGTACAACTGAGCTGTTATTTCAGAAGAAGGGTCTGTGTGTGGAGTTTCCATGTTCTCCCAGGGTTTGGTGGGTTTTGCTCCGGGTACTCGGCTTTCCCTTTACAGTCTAAAGACCTGCAGATCAGGATAATTGTTTCAAAAAGCAGTAGAAAGAAAGAGTGAGAGAGAGAGAGAGAGAGAGAGAAACACAGTCGCTGATATGGTGGATCTTTCTGTGTGGAGATATGTATTTACTGTACTGTATGTATACACACTATAAGGAGTCTAAGGTGTTTATTCATCTGAAAAGTATTTTAAGAAGAATAGGATTTTGATGGAAATACAATCACTGTCTATTTTATTACAAATTCAATCACCTAATCATTTAACCTCAGGGTTCAAAAAATGATATAGATATAGATCAAGAGAGTGAGCGCATCAAACATCAGAATGGGGGGAAAAATGCAATGTCAATGACTGCAGCATGTTTTTGATCCACGATGGGCGGGTTGAATCATTTTAGAAATGGCTGATGTTATACACACACTGTCTTTAAAATTAACAAAGAATGATTAAAAAAAAAAAAACACCCCTAATGAGGTCAGAGGAGTATGGTCAGACTGGTTTGACAGGAAGTTGAGTTTAAACCAGAGAGCCTTATTTCCTGTCGGATGAAACCAGTATGACCATTCTCCTCTGATCTTACTATGGTATGGTCATCGCAGAACACTCACCATTGCATTACGGGTACAGCTGGGTCGGGTTTAAATCCTAAAGCCATCATAGAGGACTAACTGGAGGAGGAACATGCAGTGGTTTTAGTCACTAAACTGCACACAACTAAGATAAAGCATGTGCACGAGTGTGAGACAGCTGAGCGTAATGAGAAGGTCTACTGTATGTTTGTTGATGTCTATGGCTCATATGGATGCAGGAACATTTGAATACTTATATTGAATACTTTGTGCGTAAGGTAAATTATGTCTTCGTTTTTGGGTGTTGCTGCATATACATTGAAAAAGACGTGTTTATCTCACACTAGGCTTGGTATCAATTTAAAACGATTAATGATTGTATATTTTTTTAATTTAGGTTATCACTGATTCCAAGCTGTTAAATTGTTCGAACCCAACATTTAAAGAATATATATATATATATATATATATACACACTGTGTATGTGTGTATATAATATACAGTACAGAACAAAAATTTGGACACACCTTCTCATTCAAAGAGTTTTCTTTATTTTCATGACTATGAAAATTGTAGATTCACACTGAAGGCATAAAAACTATGAATTAACACGTGGAATTATATACGTAAAAGAGTGTGAAACAACTGAAAATGTCATATTCTAGGTTCTTCAAAGTAGCCACCTTTTGCTTTGATTACTGCTTTGCACACTCTTGGCATTCTCTTGATGAGCTTCAAGAGGTAGTCACCTGAAATGGTTTTCACTTCACCAGTATGCCCAGTCAGGTTTAATAAGATGGATTTCTTGCCTTATAAATGGGTTTTGGACCATCAGTTGTGTTGTGCTGAAGTCAGGTGGATACACAGCTGATAGTCCTACTGAATAGACTGTTAGAATTTGTATTATGGCAAGAAAAAAGCAGCTAAGTGAAGAAAAAAAACGAGTGGCCATCATCACTTTAAGAAATGAAGGTCAGTCAGTCCGAAAAATTAGGAAAACTTTGAAAGTGTCCCCAAGTGCAGTCACATAAACCATCAAGCGCTAAAGGAAGACCAAGAGTCACCTCTGCTGCGGAGGATAAGTTCATCCGAGTCACCAGCCTCAGAAATCGCAGGTTAACAGCAGCTCAGATCAGAGAGCAGGTCAATGCCACACAGAGTTCTAGCAGCAGACACATCTCTAGAACAACTGTTAAGAGGAGACTGTGTGAATCAGGCCTTCATGGTAGAATATCTGCTAGTTCTAATCTACTTGTTTGGGCTAAAGAACACAAGGAATGGACATTAGACCAGTGGAAATCTGTGCTTTGGTCTGATGAGTCCAAATTTGAGATCTTTGGTTCCAATCACTATGTCTTTGTGCGACGCAGAAAAGGTGAACGGATGGACTCTACATGCCTGGTTCCCACCGTGAAGCATGGAGGAGGAGGTGTGATGGTGTGGGGGTGCTGTGCTGGTGACATTGTTGGGGATTTATTCAAAATTGAAGGCATACTGAACCAGCATGGCTACCACAGCATCTTGCAGCGGCATGCTATTCCATTCGGTTTGCGTTTACTTGGACCATCATTTATTTTTCAACAGGTCAATGACCCCAAACACACCTCCAGGCTGTGTAAGGGCTATTTGACCAAGAAGGAGAGTGATGGGGTGCTGCGCCAGATGACCTGGCCTCCACAGTCACCGGACCTGAACCCAATCGAGATGGTTTGGGGTGAGCTGGACTGCAGAGTGAAGGCAAAAGTGCTAAGCATCTCTGGGAACTCCTTCAAGACTGTTGGAAGACCATTTCAGGTGACTACCTCTTGAAGCTCATCAAGAGAATGCCAAGAGTGTGCAAAGCAGTAATCAAAGCAAAAGGTGGCGACTTTGTAGAACCTAGAATATGACATATTTTCAGTTGTTTCACACTGTTTTGTTACGTATGTAATTCCACATGTTAATTCATAGTTTTGATGCCTTCAGTGTGAATCTACAATTTTCATAGTCATGAAAATAAAGAAAACTCTTTTGAATGAGAAGGTGTGTCCAAACTTTTGGTCTGTACTGTATATATACTGTGTATATATGTATATGTACGAGTATGCATCTAATGAAACAATCCTCCTTGATTGATCCTTTATGAAGTCACCAGTTTGCTCTGAGTTTTGCTTACTGTTTTCTCCTAACCATATAGGTTTCCTCTGGGTACTCCAGTTTATTCCACTGTGTTTATTCTCCCAGTTTACGGTAGAATCTGCTGTACTAAAATTGCTAGAATGGGTTATGCGAATGTCCCACGGGTGTATGTTCAAGGCTTACAGTACATCAGTGAAAGTGGACTTTATATTAACTAAAGGACCAATCCGGTTATATAATTGAACTTCAAACCAGGAATCGATTTGTCATACTATCTAGCATTACAGGAATGATGACAGGTTCCCTGTCCCTCAAGGTTTCTTTCTCTTGTTTCCTCAGGGAGATTCCTTGTCACCGTCACCACTGGCTGATTTTCTGTGCTGCTTAACGTAAAATGCGTAGGGGTCGAGGGGACCCTGGAGCCTATCCCAGGAGACTTGAGGTATGAGACAGGGTGTCAATCCATAGCAGGACGCACACTGTGGACATTTTGGGAATGTCAATTAACCTAATCTGAACATGCAAACTACACACATAGACCTGAGGTGGGACTCGAACCCCTACCCTGGAGGTGTGAGGCCACAATGCTAATCAATACGCCACCGTGTCACTTGGAGTAAACATAATGATAATTCATACCTTTTCCTTACATCGAATTTCAAATTTTATCCATAATTTTTATTTCTGTAAAGCCGCTTGTGATCATGGCCCCTGTTAAAAGCACTATTCATATAAAATGTAAATGAATTTAGTATACAGTAGGTATCCTATGAGGGACTGGTGTCCTATCATACTGTAGGTATACACCCAGTGTTCCCAGGATAGGCTCCTCGCCAGGATCAAATAATTGAACTTGGATACCTTGCTTCCTTTCCTTACCTTCAAAGTAAAGAGAGGTACGAGGGGAAGGGAACATGTACAGTTTTAGATGCCCATGAGAGATGCCCATAGTGGTATGAGTGTTGGAATTCAAAGCGTGTATGAGTAAGATTTAAAAGGGGACGTTGTCTTTGTGAATGCTTGCTAGAATTGTATATTCAAGTTACAAAAGTGATACTGCAAGCCAGCTATTGCTGTAGAGTATTTATTTTCTGTTGGGTGATGCTCAAACAGGAGGAAGGACAATAAGCAGCATACAGTATGTATAACAATTTGTATAACAAGCCACTGACAAAAGATTTTCTTGGGTAGTTTGTAGGGGAAAATTCCATAACCGTCTTGTAGGGGGGACTCTGGCGATGTACTGTATAATGTCTCTGAACCTCTAAGCCCTCCAAGCCACTGCATTGATTTTTTTTTTTCCCTCACAAACAGTCGAAATAAACTTACAATGCAAACCCTCTCCTTCCATGAATGTGACCTCTATTATATCAATAGCAAGTGACACATCAGCAAAAGCTTCACGCCTCCTGGGACAACAGTTCAATGTGAGCATTGATTAATACTTTTTGTTCATGATGAATATATAAACAGTTTTTCCTACTGTCGCATAACAACGAGGTCCAGGATGTTTTCAACCAAAGGCTGTTGTGACAAAAAAAAGCAGGGTCTGTAAGAGCTTTTAAGCTTATTAGAAATAGCATTAGAAAATTCAGCCAACATCAGTCCCACAGTCTCAAAGTTTGTGATGCCGGTTCTTGGCATGCTGGGAGTATTCCTTCATCTTCAGTAAGTGCTTTATCCTAGTCCGGGTCACAGTGAATCTGGAACCTGAAATCACAGAAAGCTGAGTACAAGGATGAAACACATGCACACACACACACTCACCTAGGGACAATGTATTGTGACCAGTCTAATCTTCTTGAGAAAGAAGACATTCCACCTGTCCCACAAGTTCTGAGCCCCTTCCGCATATTGAATGCAGCTCCCTGATGTCTGCAAATATCCTGGATGTTTGTGAATTTATGAATTTATTTATGAAGCATACAATGTGAAAAACATATACAAAACTCCATACGGACAGGAAAATTGAGCTCAGGAGCAAACCAAAAACCTTGGTGCTTCCCTTTTGCTCAATCAAACTTGTAATACCTACAAGAATCTCCCAAAAACATAAGGTGGAGGTGCACCTTTAAGAGTGGTATTATACGATCATAACAGATACCATGTGAAACAAACACTTACTCATCGTTTATACCCCTCTATCCTGGATTCAAGTTCCCTTCACCGACATTCCCTGCAAACTGAGCAGGGAGTAGGGAGCACCCTGTGACGTACACTTCGTAATGGAACGCAGCCTTTGTCTTTCGGCTGTTTCCTTTCAGCGGTCGCCACAGCGAATCATTTGCCTCCATCTAATCCTATCCTGTGCTCTCTTACAGACTACTGTAACTTTACGTCCTCGCTCACTACATCCATAAATCTCCTCTTTGGTCTTCCTCTAGACCTCCTGCCTGGCAGGACCAACCTCAGCATTCTTCTCCCAATCTACTGTATTCACAATTTCTCCTGAATGTGTCCAAACCACCTTAGTTTTGCCTCTCTGACTTTATCAATCCTTGTCACTCCCAACGAGAATCTCAACATCTTCATCTCTGCTATGTCCATCTCTGCCTCCTGTCTTTTCTTCAGTGCCACTGTCTCTAAGCCATAGAGCATCGCTGGTCTCACCGCTGTCTTCAACACATTTCCTTTTATTCTTGCTGGTACTCACTTTATCACACAACACATCTGATACTTTTCTTCACCCGTTCTTCAACAAGTCCGACACCTTCTTTACCTCTGCTCCCTGTAATCTCACAGTCCCACTTGGGTATGGGAAGAGTAGATATATATAGTATATATAGATATATACTATATTACTGATCAGGCTATATGGTACAGTATGACCAGTACCTTTTCCTGAATGCATCTAAAAAAAAAATTCAGAGGAACAAATATTACCCATGCGATGAATAACCTTGATGTATATATAGTCATACAATACCCACTGGATCATCCACTTAAGCATTTTTTATCACTACAGTATATCTTTCCCACGACTTGCAGCTCACTCTTACATGTAAAGCTCAACATACACTATATGGACAAAAGTATTTGGCCAAACATGTTAATTATTGAATTCAGACCCCTTACCCCAGTAGAGGGCAATCTTAATGCTTCCAAGACATCTTGGACAATGCTATGCTTCCAACTTTATGCCAAAAGTTTCTATTTCAACATGACTGTGTCTCAGGACACAAAGCAAGGACTATAAAGAAATGATGTTTGATGAGTTCGGTGTGGAAGAACTTGACTGGCCCACCCAGAGCCCAGACCTCAACCCCATCGAGCACCTTTGGGATGAACTGGAATTGAGATTGCGAGCCCGGAGTTCTTGTCCAACATTAGTGCCTGACCTCATAAATGCTCTACAGAATGAACGGGCACGAATACCCACAATAACACTCCAAAATCTCATGAGTAGCCTTCCAAGAAGAGTGGAAGCTAATATAGCTGAATATAGCTCCATGTTGAAGTGTATGTACTGTATTTGGATACAGTGTCATTGCAGGTTTGGCTAAAGCCTTTAGTCCATATAGTGTATTTCCAAATCATATAAGCAAATCCTCTGGAATAACACAATGCACTAAACTAATGTGATATATTAACAAATTTTGTAGCTGGATCAAAATTGCTTGCATTCTGCAGTGATCATTTAGAAATGCAGTGGAGGTGTTGACACTCAAACAATGTAATGAAAGCAGTGGACACAAGGCTGAATCCAGCACACCGTTAGCTTCACTGTAGAGTACTGCAGCAAAAATGACTATGCACAGTCACAACACACTTATAAACTATTCGGCAATGCTGTTATGCTTTAGTACCCATGAGAGACTGCAGTGCCATCTGCTGACATGATATTACACAAATGTCTTAAAGTGTCCTTGATATGCAATATTAGATGTGAAGTCTGTCTGGTATTTACAAGTTATACAGGTACAGTACATTGAATAAATACATAAATATGAACTCAAGGAACTGGGCTTTCACTCCTGCCACTCCTCGGTGCCTCATAAGCACAAGAGCTAATAAATATGCATAGCTGCAAGTGCAATGTCCTATAGAATCAGCATAATACATTACACAAGGACAAGCATGGCCTGAAATATAGATGACTCTAAATACACAAATGCACTAACAAATTGCATGCACATAATAGGTTATGACTGATAACTGCATAATAAGGCCTTTAATTAAAGTCATTGCTTTCCTATTAAAAGAAAAAATCTGTGTTCCGCTTATTCCCTCCTTTCTCCACCAAAGGATATTTAATGACAAACATAGTAATTTTGACTGGCTTTATTGTAATATAATCAATTTCCGAGTGCAGTAATTATGTTTTCAGCATTCTGAGGTAATTTAAAGGATAAACTCCCAACAAATGGTAAAGGTTAATGTCCTTAGTGTTGCCTTTTCTTCAAATATTTCTGCGGCTTCTGAATACAGTGCTGCATAATGAGTCATTAGTTAGATCTGTGAGGATTATGCAAGAGACAGATGTTCATTAAGCCCAAAAATGAAATTTTTATAGAAGACAGTCAAGAGGGCAATGGTTCATGTTATCTGCAGCCCAAGGAGCCTGTTTGTCATGTTTATGTGATGGAGTGCTGAAATTAAGAAACCTCTGTGCTGGAGGTCTTGCTTGGAGACTGATGTGCTGCTATGGTAACCATCCACTTCATCTCCCCCTTCCCCCTGACATATGTTTTCCTGCAAGGTGCATGATAAGGGCTTTAAATTGTATTAGTGTTAAAATGCCTTTCATATTAAAAATGGAAGAAAAAAGTTGCCTGGTTGCCTGTTGTGATTAGGACCATCTTTCTGGAGGAACTTGTTTTCAGGATTTTCAGATACAGTCATCCCCCGACCCCCCCCCCCCGCTCCAGTCACACCAATTTGTGGTGCTTCCACGGCTATTGATTGTACTCTTATGATTCCAGCCTTTAATCAAAATCGTCCCCATCACGGTTTATTCATAAACTGCACATACTTGTTCACACATAAATTGCGCCCACATGTTCTAACAGAAATGGAAGTGTTGCTAAAAATAACGCGGCTGCCTTGCATGAGGTGGCCAGAAACGCCAAGGAAATGAAACTCCTACACTATGCAGGGTTTATTGAAGAAGATTCCAGGTCAGGATTTATAAGCGAGCAAGATGTCTGAGCACTGGCAGAAAGAGTAGAAACGACTGGTCAGAGGTGATGAAAGAACAGTGAGTGCGTTTTCAGCCTTTAGGCCAGTCACTTGGGCTCCATATGGATGGCATAACCATGGCAACATGTGCCAGATCACTCCCACGTAGGCCTCCTGCTCCCCATTGAGCTGTACTATGACCTGCTGTTAGATGCTTATCTAAAGAAACCTCTCTTTTTCTCAGAGAGAGAGAGAGAGAGAGAGTGTATGCTATGGTGCATGACCAAAATTAACATCCATTTTGCCTCGTCTATGTATGAAACTACTGTGACAGTACTGGAAGAAACCTGTTTGAAATTTTCAGTGATTTGACCCACGATATGGCAACTGGCCACACAATCTCATTCTTTTTTAGAATCTTATAACTTATCATTATGCACTCTTAACATGTAATCTACATGCCACTCTTTCTCAAAACAGTATTAAAATCTGACTGGCTTTGTTCTTCATCCATACACCATCCTGACTGGATACAGTGGAGCTCCTGGTGCAATTTGCAGGGCAAATTTATCCCCGGTTCCTTCATTGCTACCATCCTCATTGTGTTCACAGTGACTAGGCATTCTAACATGATAGAACTGTGTGGGCAGCTAGTGGCTGTCAAGCCAAGCACCACTAGATGTCATAACTTTGCACATTGGGAAGAACTCAATAACAAGCTCAATACTAGTACAGCTATTGGGTTTCAGCATTAGGTCTGCAATGTACAGTATAATGAATGCCAAATATCGTCATGACATTTGATGTGATCGTTAACTGTAATCACTATGTACAATCCTGAGTCCATGCACAAAACAGACATAGTATAGTGATGCATAGTAATTGATTTCATTGTCAACAACCCACTAATACCATATGGTGATAATATTGATCAGCAGAAAACATTCTGTGATGACTTTCTTGAGGACTGTTATTGCACCAGTCACAATTTTATAAAGCACAGGTTTGATTTTTTCAGGGAAAACTTATCATTACGTTTTCTCATTACGGTAGTAATGCACTAAAATGTTACTGCATACTCTGATAGACATTTGGTTAAAAAAAAAAATATTTTCTGTAGCCCATTCAATTTATTTTTTCCTATGATTAGCTGCTATTGTAGGATATACTGTAGATTTTTTGCAACAGACTACAAATAAATGAAGCAACTGCACTATCACAGAATAAATAAGAGCAGTACTTTGTTTTATTTTGCATTAATGGGTCGATCAGCATGCACTGTTCAAACTCTTGGTCAGAGGGTGGAGACAAACCATCACTAAATGACGGATGCCAATGGATATACTTTCTCCAATCGAGCGTTTGTAGACCAATAGCTCTCAGTCACAGCCTCATGCACTGCACCACTTGCTTTTCCCCAGTGCACAGCTCTTCAGTGTACTCTGATTTCCCCCACAGCCCAAAAACATACCTTGCAGGCCTATCGATGTGTCCTGTGATGAATTGCCACCCAATCCCACTACCTACCCTACCAACGTAGTCTATACGGCTTTATCCTGGGGGGCCATGGAGCTTATACAAGGAGACTTAGGGCACGAGGAAGGGGTGCATACACACACTACAGGCAATTTGGAAACACCAATTAGTCTAAGAAAACCCACCCCAAGGTGGAAATCAAACCCAAACCCTGCTGGTGGGAGGCCACCGTACAAACCACTACACCATCGCGCCACACTGTTAAATATGATTTAATTGATGTCTGAAGCCCGTCTCAGGAGACTTAAGGCATGAGGCGGGGTACACATGCTCATTCACACGCTACGGCCAATTTAGGAACACCAGTTAGCCTAATCTGTCTGTCTTTGGACTGTGGGAGGAAACCGGGTTACCAAGAGCAGAACCATCAATCTCAGGAATCAAACCCTCAACTCTGGAAGTGTGAAGCCCCACTATTAACAACTACATGTTTACATGTAGTGTGCCACATTATTAAATATGCTTTCATTGATGTGTTTTGTAACAGTTCTTGTCCTGTAGGTTGGTGTTGATTTTTTAATGAATTTTTTTAATTATCATTCCTGTGAGAAATTAGCACTTGTGTGCCACGATTACGTCACTGAGGCAGCACTAGTGCGTTTACAGTGGCTTATAAAAGGAGGAGAAATTAGCATTGTGCGCTGAATTGAGTGCACAGTAATGAAATATTTCGGATGGTAGAGTGGTGTGTTTGTGTGTGTGCGCGCGCGTGCTGGGTTTCGGGGGGTTAAAACGCACAGCTAGCAAAGCTTGAGCTGTATAACGGGAGTGGGAAAAGGTCTAGACCAGGAAGTGACAAACCACTTAAAGCGACCTGTTGAACAGTGTGTTTTTCTTCTTCTTCTAAATATGGTTCCTAGGAAATATGTAACCTATATATAAAGAAAGCGGAAGTAAAGCGGAGCGCGAGGCTTACACCTGCGGTCTCGCGCTCGAAGCTTTCATGTATAATGGGGGTAATCTGTATTATTCGCGTAAAATATACATTAATTACAGTTTTTGAACATATATTTGCGTTTTCAGGTGAACGTCTTTGCTGTTGTTGTTTGTTATCAGACCTCGCTTTCTGTTTGCCCACCTGGAGTGTGTGGCTCGCGCCTGTTGCTCGCGCTACTTTTTGCCTCACTGTCTGAAGTGGGTGTATAGTAGAAATATGTTTGTATTTATGTATGTGTATATACAGTATGAGCCTGTCTGCGTGTGAGAGTGCGTGCGGGTCCTGCCGCTGATAATGATCTGTGTATGCAGATGATGAACACGCCGCTTCCTGGTTCTCGGCGGCAGCAGTGCTGATGGGGTGGATGGGCGGCGCGGCGGAGCGCACGAGAGCGAGATCCTGCTGTGCGTTTGTGCCTTCACGCGCCTTTGCGATCACCAGGGAGCGTTTGGGGAGTTTTTTTTTTCTTTTCTTTTAGATTTCTCCTGTTCTCCTCTTAATGGCGACCGATCCCTGGCGTTCTTAGCGATGGCATGTGATCGTTGATGAGCGCGCTGCGTTTGTGTGTGTGTGTGTGTGCGTGCGTGTGTGTGTGTGTGGCACCTGCGATTCAGTCACTTGGTGTCTTGGGAAGAATACTGAACTGAAGACCTGATCTGCGTTCCTCGTAGCTGTTCATTATGTCTACGAAAAAGGCGTCCATGTCGGATCATGACATTAAAAATGGAACGTCGAGAAACATGCTGGAACGCTGCGCCTCGGTTAATGAATATTTTGATATTTCCTTCAAGGTATGTATGTATTATTATTATTGCAGATCACACAATTATGTATGCTTATTATATAAATTGTATATGTATATAATATATCATATTATATTTACTTATTATATATAACAGCACATTGTGTCCCTAATAGAGTTCCTGGGATCTAACACTTTTCTGTGTGATCAGATATACAGCCCTTTTCTTTCTTTTTTTTTTTTTTTTGCATGACCAGTGTGTTGCTTTGCATAAGAAAAGTTTACTGCCTGATGCAACCTCTGAGTTTGAGCAATCTGTTTCCTGTTTGGTCTGTGCTGCAGCAGATCTTAAATTAAACTGTAGCTCAGCTGAACTTTTTCCTCTGAGCACTAGGTAAATGTTTACTTAAGGTGGGATACCTTGAGATCCACGTCGTCGAACCGCTGAACTTGAATGAACGCACGATGATGCATAACCTGCGCTGCATAGCGTAATTGTGCGTGAGTGTGACGTTCAAGCGAGCTTTTTCGAGTATTTGTGCTGTGCATGCACAGTTGAATTTTGCATTTGGCTCGCATCTGATAAAACAAGCGTTAAAACAAGAAGAAGAACAAGAAGAGGAACCTGAACAGGAATCAGTAGAAGAACCCTGTGTAAACATGCATGAGAGCCAGCATCCAGTCTCAGTATGCAATCAAAACATGAAGAGATGCAGTGAGCTTACAGTAGATTTAAATCTGCATTCAGTGACCTTTCCAAAACAGACAGATGTAATCTGCAGTATATTGTGGTATGTTTATCTGTAATGCACTCTTGGTTAAGTGGATGTAGTTCTAATGGTTCTGTCTGACCCTGATCCCTGTAGGTAATGCTGCTAGGAGACTCGGCTGTTGGGAAGACTTGCGTCCTGGTGCGTTTTAAAGACGGTGCTTTTCTGGGAGGCAACTTCATTGCCACTGTTGGAATAGACTTTAGGGTGAGCGAGAACACACGCTTTACACAGACACATTTCTCTCGCTTTCGTTTTTGTTTTTGTAATCTTGAAGAGGTCTCATCGATTCTTAGATCGCCTTGTTTTTATTTTCATTGTGGTTTGTGGGAGCCTACAGAAGTGAAATCAGCTGATACAGAGAACACACATATCTACCAAATGTATTGAATAGACAAACCATTTCAGACTGGTCTCAATAAAAGGAGTGTCTGATGCCCATTCACGTTTCCGGCAGGCTAAATGATTACCAGTGTGCTCCAGAGACCTGATGTTCTCAAGTTTAACAAGAGTGCACTATTTAGGTGTGTGGGGGCAACCTGGAAATGCATTACTGTCGAAAGTGTAATGTCATAGTGAATGGGCATTGCTTTTAGAATAAATGTAGTAAATATCACATGACACAATAAATTGCTGTCAGATTCCTGCAACATCTAAATCAACATGACTTTTTTTTCCATCAGACATTTATGTAAGCATTTTACCATTCTGTGTATACAGTGTCTGTATATACTGTACATATATTATGTCTTACTGAGTTTTGGAAAACAGCTTAAAAAAAAACCTTAGTATTTTGTTCGAATCTGAGCTCAGATTACTGTCAGTGCAGCGTTTCCTGTTTTTTCTTTGTCTATGTGATCTTCAAGTTCTCTTGTTTCATTCCACCTCTGAAGAAAAAAAAATGCTGATAAACAGAAATACCCCAGGTCTGAATGAGTGTGTGATCGTGTGTGTGTGTGTGCATGGTGCTAATTGCTCAAAGTCTTGTTTACATTGTACAGACTATTCATTTAACATATTATAAACACATAACATCTAATTACAAACTTCGATTCGACCCAGTACTTAGTTATTTGTGGTGTGATGCTGAACAAGTCAGACTAGAATACTAGAATCACTGAAAAAAAAGGGAATTATTCTCAAAAATATGTCCACTTGAGCACGGTTTAGCAGTGAGGCTTTTCATCTACTTGTTAAATGGCAAAGTACACTGGTGCGTTGGAACATGGCAGTTTTATTTTGGGAAAACTTCCTCATCTTTGTAGCAGTTGCTCCAGTACTCCCACATGCTGAGTAAGAGAGAGTAGGGCCATCTAAAGGCCAATGTTGGTGGAGGAAAAACAGGAACCCATTATAACTAATTGAGGGACTAGAGCATGTCTATGGTGTAAAAAGTCTTTAAAATGATTCTGAGTAACAGTGGAGCGGAATTTTCTTCTTAATGGACGATTCAATAGTACCATAAATTAAGGGATCATTAAGGTCTAAAACGATTCCATCTTTCAGTGTTCCGACAGGCTGATCTGATTAGCAGTGAACCAGAATGCATCCCTCTTTTCACTTCACTTTATATAGGAACACTCGTACACCTGGCCATTTATGCAATTATCCAATCAGTCAATCATGTGGTGATACACAATGTATGAAACCATGCAGTTACAAAGACAAGAGCTTCAGGTAGTGTCCACAACAAATGTAAATCAACATTTAGTGACTCCACTTAATTTTCTAGTCATAGCCACACTTTTTCAATTCTAATACTATATGGTTGCAAACTGTATGACTTGCCTAAAGTATTAAATGGAAGCAACGTAATAAACAATCACCAGGGTGATGACCAACCCACGTAGGTTAAGCTCCATCAAGAAATTGTCCATGTCATAAAAACATGTAGTAGTCAGGATCTTCTTCCTGTATTTATTTTCTCTGGGTGCACCTCTCTGAGGTAGCACGGAGGTGTAGTGGTTAGCACTGTCGCCCTGCACCACCAAGGTCCGGGTTTGATTCCTGGCCAGGCTCGATTCCTGTCTCTGTGTTCATGTGTTCCCCGTGTTTGGTGGGTTTCCTCCGGGGACTCCGGTTTCCTCCCATAGTCCAAAGACATGCAGATTAGGCTAACTGGCATTCCCACATTGCCCGTAGTGTGTGAATGAGCATGTGTGCCCTGCGATGGATTGGCACCCTGTCCTGGATGAACCCCGTCTTGTGCCCTAAGTCTCCTGGGATAGGCTCCAGGCCCCCCCGCGACCCTGAATACAGGATAAAGCGATATACTGTAGATGATGAGTGAGTGAGTGAGGACACCTCTGACTAATAAGCGGAGACGGCTTTCTTGTGTAGTTTGAAGTGATGCATTTTGGATTTTTCTCTGTGTGAAGAAAACCAAATAAAGGCGAAAGCACTAAACTCAAGTGACTCAAGTCAAGTGATTTGGTCACAACATGGATTTATTTATCCAAATATGCAGTAATTGTTGAATGGGATCAAGTATTGATGGAGTGGAATTTGAAAGTCTTGGCAAGCACATCCCAAAGACATTCAATGGTGGCCAGTGTTTTCCATGTTTGAAAATGAAAATGATTCCTTGTGCACGTACTGTAGAACCACTCTTTCACAATTTGACCCCGATGAATCTTTGCATCATCATCCTGAAATATGCTCGTGCCATCAAAGAAGGAAAATCCATTAATGGGATAATCTGGTCATTCAGGTTCACTTCATTTTATTGCCCAGTACTGTCGCTAACCATTTGTGGCAACCCCAGATCGTATCACTGCCTCCAGAGGCTTGTACAGTGGGCACTGTGCAGGATGGCTGCATTGATTTTTGTGCTTCCCTTCTTATCCTAAGGGAACATTTTTTTCTGCAAAGCTGATGTTTCAGCATTATCCTTCCAGGTTTTAACAGTGTCTTGGGCAGTTCTTAACCCAATTACAGTGGTTTGAGCAATCTCCTCAGCTGTTTTTTTTTTTTTTTTTTTTTAGATGCAAAGAAATAATTGGTATAATTGGTTTTTTTCATGACCACAGGATTCGTCTAACGATGGGGTTTTTTTTTTTTTTTTTACATACTGTATTATTCACTGCAGTAATTATCAAATCAAATGATATGCTTATTTAAATCCAGGCAGTGTAGATTAAAATTATTTGTGCAAATAATTGATAACTGACTACTATATATATATATATATATATATATATATACTGTATACTATATATGTTAAAACATAATTGGCTGTAAATAAATGATGCAGCATGAGTTGGTCAGTTTGGGAGTCAAGCTGCAGCTGACATTCACAAAAGCTGCCACTCAATAAGACATTCACTGAGCTTTCCTCCTCCTCATATATCTTCAGCATCCTCTTCCATGGTTTAATGGCGAGTCGCAAATAACCACTGAACATTTCAGCCAATTGCATCATGTGTCATGAGATCTTGCAGTAAGTGAGGTCTGTTACAGTGGTTTCAACTTGGGTACTTATCGAACTTTTACCATTTAGGTTAACATTTAATATCCTCAAAAAGTTTTGAGCCACTTCTCATTTCTGCATGAGAGGTGCAGATTCAATGAAAGAAATGGCCAAAAAATGTTTTATTGCGACAGGCTGCAACCTCATTTCCTCTCTCAACTGTTCCAACCACTCAGCATTCAGCATCACCAGTATACTAATGACCGGCCTGATCATCTGTCATCCTTTCTCCCTGGTTCATGCCTTAGGTTTAATGTTTTTCTTATGCTTGAATGATTCATAGGTCACTGTGTGGCTTAACAAACAGAAATCATTCTCTTGAAATTTCCCAGGTACAGGGAATGAGAGGCAAATACTTGCTTAAAATGTGACCTAAAAAGGTCCTTCGGGAAGCCTGGAGAACTATTCCTCAAGATTACATTAAAAATACAAGAACGACTGGTGTACAGTACTGTGTATGGTCGTTTTCCTTCATTAGGGTTGATTCCAATACTTGATTGATTCCAAATTGTTGTACTTCAGTTTAGGAGGAATTCAATCATAATCCGGGACCTAAACTTAAGGTAGAACGGGTTTGCAATAGCACCCTCAATGGAGCCAAATGGAATGAAGAATTGAAGCCCAGACGGAGTTTATTTTAGTACCAGACTGTAGATTTATGCAGATATCCAATTACCTGAAATGATTACCTGCCTAATTTCTAGATAAAGAATCCAAGAATTTCAAGATCCACCATATGAATTTTGTTCTAGATGCACATGGTCATGAGATGGCATGGATCACATGACGCCAAAGCTAATTATGCACCCCTTCAACTTTCCCAGACTGATATATCACCACTGAGTGTCGAACTATCTGACAAATACTGAAACTAATTCAGATGGGTTGGAAAATGTGTAAGTAACACTTGTGGTCTGTACATCTGTATAATCATGAGAAGATATGTTATTCATTCACATGTTAAGAATTCATATCATTTTATAAATGCTTGAGGGTTTCATTTGGCAAATCATGATTTCTATTATATTACAATAAATAGGTGAGGAAGGTGTGTTTTTTGTGGAGCTGTGAATGAATAGATGCAGGCGTCTTTAAAAAAAAAAAAAAAACCTGACCAAAAATGTCGCTGTATGTCAGTAAGTGACAAGCTCATGGTTTATACTAAACCCAGAAAAACACTGAGTTGGGTGTGTGACTGCAGGTGTGAAAACCTACTGCTATTTTATGATACACATGACTTCATTGCTGCAGTTGTAGGTCAGAATCATTGTGCAGGGACATTAATGATTTTGTTAACGGACAATGTGAGTTAAGTCAGAGAACTTTGTCAGGTTGCATGATTGACTAATTTGTACCACGGACATTTAAGTCAACACTAATGCACTTATTTTACTAGTGCTTTGATCCATATGGGAAAGCTTTGTAAGAAAAACGAAGCTATGATCAAACTGAATGCTTCATGTCTGAAACACTGGCCTCCCAGGAACTCCAATAATGGCCCAAATATGTGGAAATGGCTTGGAGCGAGGTTAGGTCTATATATGGGGGATGTGGCAAGTTGTTATAATTTACAAGTTTGTTGATTTATTGTTTGTACAGTTCCCAGATGCGCGTCTTCTGCAAATTGGCGGCAAGTTGTCCGTGGATTTTCTAGACTCAGGCGTCCCTCTAATTGAATGTTTACAGCTGTGGCTAGAGTGAGCTCTGAGCCACCTCAGCTGGGATCGTCATTCACGGATCTACAGCCTTCTTTGAAATGTTTGCACTATTCAAATGTTTTACTGCGGAGTAGTAAGACTCATCACCATACTGTGCTTTTCTAAATCTTTTGTCTTTTGTAAATGTCATTCATGTTTACAAGAAATTTAATCACAATTCCAAGCACCCCTGGTACTAAAAGATATTTTGTATTATTTGGAAAGAAATGGGCGGCACGGTGGTCTAGTGGTTAGCACTGTTGTATTGCACCTTCAGGGTCCGGGTTCGATACCTGTCTCTGTGTGCATGGAGTTTGCATGTTCTCCCTGTGCTTGGTGGGTTTCCTCGGGGTACTCCGGTTTCCTTCCACCTTCCAAGGACATGTAGGTTAGGTTAATTGGCCTTCCCAAATTGGCCATAGTGTGTGAATGAGTGTGTATGTATGTATGTGTGCCCTGCGATGGATTGGCCCCCTGTCCAGGGTGTACCCCGACATCTCCTAAGTCTCCTGGGATAGGCTCCAGGCCCCCGTGACCCTGAATACAGGATTAAGCGGTCTAGATGATGAGTGAGTGGAAAGTAATGCCTGGATAGTTTGCGGTACAAAAGGTGTAGGTGACCTATGCATTTTTTATATTAGAGATCGGAGTCACCAGGGACCTTCCAATATGATACTATTATAATATCAAGGTGTTGATCCTAATTGTACTGTGATTCTGACATCACGATCTTATAAACATCCCGATTCTATATTATTTATTTATACTTATTAATAATTTACTCCTACCGCACAGGATGTTGTGCTGTGTGAATAGTTTCGAGCACATCACCTATAGGATTATAGAGAAATGGTAAAATTGCCCCATTCAGATGCAAACATACGTATAAACTGTAAATTTAAAATAATAAAAATAAATTGTCTTTGGAGTCAGTGTGTCGATACATTGATTGCTACACAAAATAAATTTTAGATTGAGATCGAAGCAATGAGATTTTTAGATGCCTAGCAAAGCAGCATTACAGTATATGTCTGTCGGCAATACGACTTGGATATGTATTTTTCAGTAATAGTAAAAGTATTGTATGTATATTTTTTCTGATGCTGAAGTCAAACATACCCTACTGTATATGCACAAGAGTTTGTGTCTATTGTTCCTGATCATCACACTGGCATGGGAGCCTTCCCCAAACTATTGCCAACGGAAGAGGTACACAATTGTATAGGATGTCTTGATATGCTTAATAAACAGTAAGATTTACTCCAACCAAGACATTTATATCTGTTCCAGCATGACAACACCCATGAGGACAAAGTATGTCCAATAAAAAAAAATATTCGGATGTTATGGTCAGGTATCCACTATTGGACATTATAGTACATTGTGCAATTTTAATTCACTTTCAAAACATTCTCTATTTACTTTGACAGGATTGAGAGTGCCAGTCTAAGCCTTTTTCCAAGCCAATTATCCTCAGCCACAACCTGATGGCGACTCGGTCAGTTAATTTTGAAGCATTGAAAACACCCGTGCAGCTATCAGTCATTCCAGATTTCAATGGTTTATTGGATAAGGTTAACACTGTTGGATGATTTTTCCATTATTCTTGTATATTTTTAAGTTGCTGCACTATACCAAATATACCATCAACATTCAGGTCAATTAATTTTGGAGTAAAGATTCGAGTCATACATGAAGGTTGTCAGTTATGTTTTCAGCTGAGCTTCACGTGGATGCATTTGTTGTTATTCTTTCATCAAAGAAAGAGAAACCCACACTGGTCATAGAAATAACTTGAATCTGCCCAAAAGTAATAATAATTTGATGAGCATAAAAAAAAAAAAATCAACAGAATAATAATAATGACTAATAATAATAAAAAAAAAACTAATGAAACTGGCTGGGACAAATTAGTTGGCACACCTAGATGAAAATGAAGGATGAAAATAATTTGACCATAGTGCCATGTTAGACTAAGGTGTAATAAGCTGTAATTAGCATCACAGGCATCCTCAATCAAAGATTTGTCTGAGTAGATCGCAAAGAAAATTTTCGACAAGCATGTTAAAGGTAAAGGCTATAGGACCATCTCCAACAGCTTAATATTCTTTTAACCATAGTTTAAGAGGGGAGTTTAGGGTCCATGGGAGTTTATTAAAGCTGGCTGAAAGAGTCAATGAAAATCAATGGCAAATTGAACAGAAGAATAATATGAATAGTAACCAGTTTTCATATTATATTATAGAAACCATTATTTCGTTTTTCTTATTATATTATATTATATTATATTATATTATATTATATTATATTATATTATATTATATTATATTATATTATATAAACCAGTATTCATATTATATTCATATTGACTCAAGGACAAGGTGCATAAGTTTTGGATTGCACCATCCGGCACTGTTTGAGAAAAAGTGGATTCAGTGGAAGATGACGCAGGAGGGCTCCACTGTTGAAAGCAACTCATTAAAAAACAGACTGGAATTTGCCAAAATGCAAACTGACAAGCCACAAAGCTTCTGGGAGAAAGTCCTTTGGAGAGACGAGACAAAACTGAAGCTTTTTGGCAAGCCACATCAGGTGTATGTTTACAGACGCAAAAATGAAGCTGTTAAAGCAAAGAACAATGTACCTACTGGGAAACAATACGGAGGAGGCTAAGGTTATGTTCTGGGGCTGCTTTGATGTCTCTTCTATCTGTGCAAGAAACAATGTAATCTCAAGACTATCAGGGCATTCTGAAATGAAACGTACTGTACAGCCCAGTGTCAGAAAGCGTTGTCTTACTCATGGGTTCTCCCATAGGATAGTGTCCCTAAAAAAACAGCAAAAATACCCAAGAATGGGCAAGAACAAAACATTGGACTGCTCTTGAACATCTGTGGAAAGAGCTGAACTATGTCTAGAGAAGGCACAGTTCAAAAGTGAGACAGCTGGAGCAGTTTGCTGAAAAGGAGTGTGCCAAACTACCTGTTTACCAGTGCAGAAGTCTAATTGAGAGCTACAGAAATCACTTGATGACAGTGATTGCCTCAAAAGGTTGTGCAACAAAATATGAGGTTAAGAGACCCATCATTTTTGTACAGGCCATTTCACAAGTTTCATTTTCTAAATTATTCTGTCGAATCACAATTCAAAAGCAACGTCTGACATTTCATTAATCAGTACTCGCAAATTATTATTTATTATTACTTTTGTGAATATCAAGTTATTTCAGTGACACTAAGTAAGGATGTCCTGCATCCAGTGGCTGGGAATTGGACCCAAGCCTTATACAGATCAAGTGTTAAGCCTGCCACTAAGTCGATGTAGAAATGCTTACTGCCTCTGTAATGAGATGATTAGTGTTATTCACATAACCTGTCAGTGCAATTGTAGCTGTGATTCAGGTAGGTTCAGGCTGTTCTCAAACTCTTCTTCAATAATTGATTGTAATGGTTCAAACGGATTTTTATAACAATTGATAGCAGAAAAAGCATCTCAGAATGCGCAACACATTGAACCTTGAGGTGAATGGGCTAGAAGAGCATATGACCACATTGGAAAGAGCAGGAACCTGATCGAAAACCGGCCTTCTGAATAGCGAGTGTTAAACCTTCCACTAAATTGAGATGATCAATATTGATGTTCTATTTAACTTGTCAGTGTAATTGTAGCTGTGATTCAGGTACGTATACTGTAGGTATAGGCTGTTCTCAAATTTAGCTTTAATATCTGATATTTATTTAAAGCTACAATCCTGCAAAATTAGTCACTGTCGCCTTGCATCTCAAGGGGCCGGGTTCAATTCCAGCCTCGGGGTCTGCGTATGGAGTTTGCACGCTCTCTCTGTGCTTGGTTGGTTTCCTCCTGGTGCTCTGGTTTCCTCCTCAGTCGAAAAACATGCCGATTAGATTGATAGTCATTCCCAGATTGCCTGAGGTGTGTGAATAAGCGCGTGTGTGTGTGTGTGTGTG
This sequence comes from Clarias fuscus, assembly GCA_030347435.1. Classification (NCBI taxonomy): domain Eukaryota; kingdom Metazoa; phylum Chordata; class Actinopteri; order Siluriformes; family Clariidae; genus Clarias; species Clarias fuscus. The sequence goes on from CM059222.1 coordinate 13,488,169, forward strand.
TGTGTGTGTGTGTGTGTGTGTGTGTGTGTGTGTGTGTGTGTGTGTGTGTGTGTGTGTGTGTGTGTGTGTGTGTGTGTGTGTGTGTGGATTGGCATCTCATACAGGGTGTACCCTGCCTCGTGCCCTTAGTCACCTGAGACCCTGTATACTGGATAAAGCGGTACAGAGGATGAGTGAGTGAATGAACGATTTTGACTGAGATAACATTTTTAAAATTGATTTAAGTAGATGTTTTTGGGGCTTTTTGCGTTAGATCTGTGGGTATGAAATCTGATTACAGTATGGACTAGCTAACAGTCTAAATAACCAAACAAACAAACAAAATATGGACAATATATGTGTGATTTGCAAATGTAATAAATTTGGGTATGCTGAGAGATTTGCTTCTTGTTGTACTTCAGTGTACTTCATGCTGCAGGGACGAGATGAAAACTCATATTTTTACCCTCTCCAGGTTACAGTTACGAGAGTGTGCTCAAATGCCTTTCTGAATAATTCTGGCTCACATTAACCCATGCACTTATATTATGGTAGTTTGCCAATTTATGACCAATCCTTCACATGTACTTTATCTAACTCCATTCCATGATACTTTTTTTATCCTGGAAAGAAATCTACCCAATCACATAGACACTTGGTTACAACACATACACTGTGGTATTTGGCAACAGCAAACTCTCTGGTGTAACAGTGCTATAAATTTCTCATATTCATGGCCAACAGTCTGTAGATCTTACATAGAATAGTGCGACAATCCAGTGAGTGGCGGTTCTGTGGGTGGAAACACTTTTGATGAAGGAAGTCAGAGGAGAATTATTGGACTGGTTTATGCTGATTTCTACAACATTGGAAAGCAGAAACAGCATCTCGGAAAGCACAACACATTAACCCTTGAGGTGGATGGGCTGGAAGAACATAAAACCACACTGGGTTTGCACAGGAAAGGACAGGAATCTGAGGCTGCTCTGGGCAGAGGCTTACTAATACAGCACAGCTGAAGTTTAGATGACCTGCAACATGAAAATATTTGGGGAAGAATTTGGCATCAAAACCATGATTTCATGAACCCAACCGGCCTTGTCTCATAAGTTGCGGCTGCTGGTGGTGTAATTGGTGTTGATTGATTATTTCCTTGGCACACTCTGGGTATATTTCTCAAAAAAATCTCAGGGAGTTTTTCCTTGCCACTGTCGCCGTCACCCTTGGCTTGCTCATCAGGGACAATCTCATTATCTAGACACATTTTTCTTACACATATATACATTTCCATAAGTCTTCTTTTCATTTTCTTTTCATTTCTGTGAAGCTGCTTTGAGACAATGACCATTGTTAAAAGCGCTATAGAAATAAAATTGAATTGAATTGAATTGAAATATTGCCAGTTGTCATAGTATTATTGAGTGTTGTTGATTACACTCATCTCACAGTGGCTACTTTCAACATGTTAATGTACCATTTCTCAGAGTGTCAAAGTCATTTGAAAGTGGTTCCATCCACATGTCAATGAGTTCAGCGTATTCCTGCCGGCACCAGATTTGAATCCAGTCCTGCACCTTGGGGATGTGAGAGAAAATGAAATGAATTCGCAGCATGATTCCGACACCCTGTGACATCCCATGATACTTGGGTCATTTGTCATTGGCTAAATATGGACTCTTGTTCCATAACACGCTGCATAACACTGTCTGGTGGAAAAGTGCTTAGAAAAATTCACTGCAAACAAGAGCATTTAAGTAGTTAAGTAGGCACAGACACACTCTACAGTAAACACGTTCATGGTCCCTGGCCTGCGTTATTTTTAGTTGAATTCTGTTCAAGCATATGGTTTCATGCTAAGAAACAAATAAAAGACGTTGGCTTATATCATGAGGTTTAATTAATTGTTTTCCCCTTGGCAAATCTCCATGTTAAAAAGCCACCCATGGTTTTGCCTGTTTTTGATCCTCGCCGCTAACAGTGTGTCTCGGCTTGAATCTGTCACTTTTAACACCTATCAGCGTGAAGCATTTCTGTGTTTTTGTCAGGTTCATTGAGCCATTTGGCAGTGACGTGTGAAACGATTTTAATAAGCGTCATGTTTTCGGGGCAGGAGGTGTAATTTTCAAACGTTTCGTTCAGCACATGCTGACCAGACACGTCGTCAAGGAAAGGAACAGAGAGGCTGACTGTTATTTTTGATTGCCATCTTTCTTCTCTCTTGGGTAATTAAGTCTAAGCATAGAGCTACACTTTAAACGGTTCTATGCTATGTGCGAGGAATCGGATCGGTGTGAGTCTCATTACTAGATGCGTGTCTGTGCATATATATATATATATTTGTGTATCTTTTAACAAACTGTTACATTTTCTTTATTCCTGTGACTGGAAAATATTTTTATTGTGCTTAAAAAAAGAAGATTTTTGTATCTTTTAACACTCCTTTTCTTTTCTTTTTTTTAAGAACAAGGTGGTGGCAGTGGATAATATGAAAGTCAAGCTCCAGGTAAGTGAGCTGTCATCATTTATATTATTCTATCACATTGCATGCTGTTGTCCAAGGTAGTCATGTGCTCATAACCTTGATCATTAACATGTCTAATATAAAACATTTCATATTCAAGGAAGCTAGATATTTTGTGTAATTGTGCAGGATTTGGTCCACAAGGATAAAGAAAATGTACTACTACTACTTTTAACATGTAGCATTTGAAATAGTACTTTAAATGGTGATAAGAGGTTTTACCAGCACTGCATCTTGAATATACTGTAGTTATTATCTACACTGTAAACCCGAATAATTTGGCAAAATTCAAAAAATTTGAGGTAATTAGTTACATAAATTTTTTTAAGTAATGATGTTTCCAATTTTAAGTAAACAGAACTTTACAGTTTTTGAGTTTGTTGTACTCATTCATATTAATCGTTCTTTATTTGCATTATTGAGTCGCCTAACTCATTCTATTTAATAGCAATGATCTTTTTTTTTTTTTTTTTTTAGTTGTTGCAAATCAAATAAATTGTTGTTGATTTTTTGGCTGATCCCGGCAATGGGTCGCCACAGCAGACAATCCGGTCCGCACACAAGCTCGGCACAGGTTTTACACCAGATGCCCTTCCTGACGCAACCCTCCCATTTTATCTGCGCTTGGGACAGACACTTCATCCAGTTGTTGGGAATCGAACCCGGTCCTTACGCATGGCAGGCAAAACACCCACCACTGAGCCACCAGTGCCCTATTGCCCTGATGACGGCAGACACAAAATCGCTAGTCTGAAAGATTTTAAGCTGGTGGAACTTTAAGGTGACAGTTACTGTTACTTAAGTACTTACAGTTACTTAAAATATCAAATTTGTTCAGCTGACTTGAAAAGTGTCATTTCTACAAACTCATAAATACCAAAAAGTTCGAAATACTCATCAAGGTCTATTAATTTGAACTAATTGTAATTATTTAAGTTAACAGTACTCAATATGTTTAATTACTTTGAGCATTAGGGTTTACAGTGTAGTATAAGATAAGATAAGCATAAGATTGCAGATTAAGCCTATTTGTAGACATTTTTACTCATTCCAAATCTGTTCTAGTATTGTGAGCGATCTTTGTAATAATTGTAATGATTTTTAGAAGCAAAATGATCTGTTCATAGAATATGCAAAAGTTAAAAGAAATACATAATAATATTATTTTTGGTTTATAGTGTCATTTTGTTGTTGTGGCTGGTATGAATGTGATTGCAGGTGAAAACTCTCTTCTCAAGAAAGAAATACAATTAAATGCCATTCACATCATCTCACGCAATATGGCCGAATGTTTGTGGACACCTGACCATCACACCCAGACAGTGCCGATGGGAAGTTTTCAGACCCATTTAAAGTTTTCCACATTTTATGTTTTACGATCATACTAAAATGCATTCAAATATTTTTTTGCTCAACATTCTACACACAACACCCCACAGTGACAACGTAAATACAGGTGTTTATAGTTTTTTGTTTTGTCTTATTCAGTTATCAGTCTTATTACCATTATTCAGTTGTCACTTGCAGTTAGGTTTTTCCTATCAGTGGTCCTAAAGCTTTCTCTGTAACTTGACTGGAGTCCACCTGGAGTCCACCTTGACTTTAAAAATGCATTTGTCTATAAGGCATTACAGTTGGTTGTGCATTTCAGAGTGAAAGCAAATCCATGAGGTCTATAGAATTATCTGTAGACCTGAGAGACAGGACTGCGTCAAGACACAAATTTTGGGAAGGATACATTGGAAGTGCCCAAGAGCATGACAGCCTCCATCATTCTTAAATCACTATAAATTAGATCCTTATGGAGATGGGAGGGACCTAGAGAAGGACAAGCATGACTGCAGCACCTTTCCTATCAGGCCTTTGTGGTAGAGTGGCCAGAGAGTAGCCATTCCTCACTAAAAGCGCATGACAGTCCATGGGAGTTTGCCAAAAGCCCCCTGATGGACTATCAGACTATGAGGAACAACTATTTGGACTCAGGAAATCAGGCACTGTGAATCACCCTATTAAAATCATCCCTACTGTTAAACACGGTGGTGGCAGCATCATGCTGTGGGGATGTTTTTTTGGCAACTGACACAGGAAGATTAGTACAGGGACCTGAACTATGTCATTGAACAGACCATGAAACTGAAACACCTGTTTTTAGACCACAATAATTCATTAGTATGGTGTAGGGCCTCCTTTTGCGGCCAATACTGCATCAATTCGTCTTGGGAATGACAGATACAAGTCCTGCACAGTGACCAGAGGGATTTTGAGCCATTCTTCTTGTAGAATAGTGGCCAGGTCACTACATGATGCTGGTGGAGGAAAACGTTTCCTGACTCGCTCCTCCAAAACACCCTGAAGTGGCTCAATAATATTTAGTTCTGATGACTGTGCAGGCCATGTGAGATGTTCAGCTTCACTTTCATGTTCATCAAACCACTCTGTCACCAGTCTTGCTCTGTGTATTGGTGCATTATCATCCTGATACACGGCACCGCCTTCAGGATACAATGTTTCAACCTCTGGGCGCACATAGTCCTCCAGAATGGTTCGGTAGTCCTTGGCAGTAACACGCCCATCTAGTACAAGTATTGGGCCGAGGCAATGCCATGATATTGCAGCCCAAACCATCACTGATCCATCCCCATGCTTCACTCTGGGCATGCAACAGTCTGGGTGGTACGCTTTTTTGGGGCTTCTCCACACCGTAACTCTTCCGTATGTCAGAAAGACAGTGAAGGTGGACTCATCATAGAACAATACATGTTTCACATTGTCCATTGTCTGCTAATCCCTTTCAGACAGCTTCCTCTTGCGTCCACAGTTACTCCTGTTGGATGTGGTTCGTCCTTCTTGATGGTATGCTGACATTACCCTGGATACCGTGGCTCTTGATACATCACAAAGACTTGCTGTCTTGGTCACAGATGCGCACCAATAATTTGTCCTCTTTTGAACTCTGTCACCCACAATGTTGTGTGCATTGCAATATTTTAAGCGATGCTATTCCTATTAAGCTATGAATGATCTCGGCTTTAATGAAGGTTTACATTTCAACAAGACAACGCCCCAAAGCACAACACCAATAAAACATGGCAGTGGCTTCAGAACAACTCTGTTAATGTCCTGCAGTGACTCTGCCGGAGTCTGGACCTGAGCTCAATAGAGCTTAAGCATCCCTGGAGAGACACATGTTTTTACTTTGTAACTGTGGTGGATTTTTTTTATAGGATGATGAGGGGGGAAAAAAAGGATTTTAATCCATTTTAAGATAAGTGTGAATACCTACAGTAAAAGGGTCTGAAATCTTTCTGTCGGCACTGTACTGTATGTGGGCGTTCAAAAAACAGTTTCCATAAAGTTAGACGCACAGTATATTTGTATGCTGTAGAAATACAATTTGGCTTACTGAAAGTAAAACCTTTTCCAAGCCTTTGTACACAAAGCTCCATGAAGACATAGTGTGCCAAGTTTTGAGTGAAAAAAAAAAAACAACTCAAGTGACTTGCAATGAACCCTTACCTCCGCTGAACATCTCTGAGATGAACAGAAACACAGACCGTGTGCAAGGCCATTTCACATGCCTGCTATAAAAAAAAATTATTACTTTTACTTTAAGGGAAAAATATACAAATGGTATGAAGTAAAGACTTGTTTGATCTGAACTGTGTCACCAGTTACACACGTCATCAACAGTGATGGGGAAGGCACACTTTAACCACAATAGCGGATGTAATAAACAATGAATCATCAGTATTTCAAAATGCCTTCGGGAAAAAAACTAAATATGCAAATAGACTAAGCAAACAATTGTCCAATTACAAATAGAATGTACAAATTAATTGAAGGGGCAAATATCAGAACTGCATGAATTATGTTTTGAACAAAAGAGTTGGATAATGGCAAGCACATCTTGTCTTTTCACATTTCCCTTTTTTTTTTTTTTTTTAAGTACAAACATAATGGACTTGAAACACTTGATTAAAAAAAGCAATAACAACCAATGTCACCTGTGATCCTTTTGTCAAATATTATGTACAGTCAGGTCCATAAATTGTACTCACTGTACTCACAAGTACAGTGAACGCTATCTCAAGACAAAGAAATCGGTTATTCTTTACTGCCCAGGTCAATCACCTGCTCTGAAATCAACAGACTGCAGGCAGAAAGACCCACAAACAAGCATCAGCTGCAGTAAAAGATTTGCAAAGCATCTGAAGGGAGGAATTTAGTCAGCATTAGGCCTTGTCCAAGGCTTTCAGACTTCAGACAGTCATTGACTGCAAAGGATTTTTATCTAAGGATTAAAGGCAATCCTTATGTTTGTAATTATGTTAGTCTGTTCCATTATTTATGAACCCTCAAAAATGGGTGTGTATGCACGTGGCTGTAATTCCTGAATGGTTAATGCCACACTTTGTCACAACTCTTGAATTAGGCCTAAAAGCCTTATGATCACTCACATCTTGAGTGTTTCATTTTTAAATACACTGTGGTGGTTTACAGAAGCCAAAGTACCAAAAATGTATGTATATATTTTGGTTACTTATCTTTGTTTCACGATTTATGGTCTTAACATTATATGTGTATGTAGTAGTAGTAGTAGTGTATGATGGGATCGTGTGTAATTGCTGATAGATACTCAGTGTTTTCCACAGGTCTGAAACATACTTGAGGTGGTAACCCTCAAACACTGAATGCGCTGGCATCATGTATAAATAGGTTTCATGCTACTCTCTGCGCAGCACACACACACACACACACACACACACGCATGCGTGCATACAGTACATGCACACACAGAATCCTGACGTTGAATGTCTCTGCAGTTCCCAGACAACATTCGGTTCTGCCGTTCGAGGAATCACAGACAGTATCCTACAGTAGCTCTGTAAATTGTGTCTGCTTATAGCACAGCTGAGCAGCGAAAATATACTTTGCTTCCTGTGAGACTACCTTCAGGTTATTAGTGTGAATTGGCTGTTATGTAACTTCTGCTATTTCTGCCATAGTTTGAAGGCTGAGTTCACACTTTTAGTCAACCTTTTCTTTCTTCCTGTTAAGAGATGGGCTTTATCCAGGATGATGGTCTGGTGCAGGATTCAAACATACAGGAACTGACTTCCTATTTGAACCCTTTTCGAGCGTGATAAAGAATGACATTTTAAATATGCAGTGTCACTATACTGTATGATCCAGCTGTTATTATTGATGTCAATAGATGTTTACAATCCTGGAGTGTTGGATTATCTTATTGATTCATGTGTCATGTCTGGCAGATTTGGGACACGGCAGGACAGGAAAGGTTCCGCAGTGTCACTCATGCCTACTATCGAGATGCTCAGGGTAACAGCACCCTTTTCAAGCCCTTTCTATTATAGTCTGATTATTGTGAAAAGGCAATGATGAAGATGTTTGTAATTTTTGTTTTTGTTTTTTTTTGTCCCAGTAAAATATTCGAGATCCTTGTGCTTATTTTGTGTCTTCACCCTTTCAGCTCTCCTGCTTCTGTATGACATTACCAGAAAATCATCTTTTGACAATATCAGGGTGAGTGTGGAATGATGGTGTGCGATTCAAGCACGAAGTCATTTTCTGATCTGAAGCACCATTTGCACTCCTTTTCAAACAGCAACACTTTTTTTTTTTTTCCTCGATACAAGGTCTGTCTTCTCACGTCATCTCAATTATTTTCTTCCATCTGTATCACCACACAGGCCTGGCTGACTGAAATTCATGAGTATGCGCAGAAGGATGTGGTCATCATGTTGCTTGGCAACAAGGTAAGTGGAACTTCCTGGGGAGGAGCTAAAGAAACTCCTCTGACATAAAAAAAAAAAACAATCAAAAAACATTTTTTGTGGTTTTTAATAGGTTTATATGTAGGAAATATGATCAAATGATTTTATATATAATGTAAGCAGCTCTTGGTATCCAAAGTCAGCTGAAGCATTTCTGATACAATTCAGATCACTGACCTTCATCAGGCTGCATCATGAGATTTATGGTTTCCTGTCCTTATCCCGGAAATTAATAACTCGCTTATAGCATTTAATAGTGGTTTTGGCAGCTGTTCAATATAAACCTTTCCGCAGTGTCACTCATGTAAAAGTATAGTCACTCATGTATAAAGTCATATAAAGTACAACATGCTGGCCGTTCAAAAATTCTGAAATTCAAAGGCAGCTGTACAGCTGGCTGTGTGTGATAAGAAATGCTTGCACATTGCTTAATCCCAAATTTCTTAATGAACTCAGTGCTCATATATAGTAAATGCAGCATTTGCTGTTCTTTACTGCATAATTTAACAAAAAGCTGGACTTGGAAAAACACAATTATCCAGTCAAATAAAAAGGTTTTTAGTTACATCAATTTGTTTTGGCTGTAAAAACCATGTAATGGATTTTTGTTTAATATTTTTTTCCCCAGTAATCTTTTTTTCAAATTGTTTTCAATAAAAACATATTTAAGAGTATTTGAATAATAACTTATCATAATTTATATTTTTATAAGTACTAGTGTTAATGCGCGTTGATGGGTAAAGAGTTTGTAGAAGTATGTAGTTAAATTTTAAGCCAAAAAAAAAAAAAGAAAGAAAGAAAAGAGGATCGGCATCTGATCAGCACCCCCCTGCTCAACATTTTTATATTTATATTTTGATATAATCTATGGGGCAATGTTCAGTTTTCATAGTGTACAGCCCATTTTTTGGAGTAAGCCATGCTGTGTCCACCATGTAATCCTGGGTTCAGTCCGCACTCTCGTTTTCTCTTTCTATACCTCCAAAGCCCTCCATCCAATGTTGGCTAGCTACACTATCCCCTGCAATCATTTTACGGTCCTACACAATTGCATGTCCTACACAGCAGATTGTCCACACTGTAAACCCAATTAAGTTGGCAAAACTCAAAATATTTGAGGTAATCAGTTACATCAATTTTTTTAAGTAATGATGTTTCCAATTTTAAGTAAACAGAACTATCCATTTTTGAGTTTGTTGAATTTTTGAGTTTGTTGCAAATCAAAAGATAGTTTGCAGACCACCCGGCCCGGGAATCGAACCCGGGCCCTCAGGCCGAACACTTACCACTGCACCACAAGTGCTCTATAGATATTACGTTGGTGTAAGTTTTACTCAAGTTATTGTTACTTAAGTCCTTACGATTACATAAAATATCAAATTTGTTCAGCTAACTTGAAAAGTGTCATTTTAACAAACTCATAAATGCCAAAAAGTTCTGAATACTCAAAAAGGTCTATTAATTTGACCTAATTGCAATTATTTAAGTTAACAGTACTCAATGTGTTTAATTACTTTGAACGTTGGGATTTACAGTGCACCTGAGTATATCTTGCACCATTATTATGCCACATTGAGTTACTCTTTCTTCTAAAATTATGTATTCACATAATTATGTATTATGTATTTCCATCCTTTTTGCAACATTTATAATAATCTGTCCTTCCACATTCCTCTTCTTGATCCCCATACGTATCCATCACCTACCCATCACCTCTTTTCCCTGCTCCAACATGCCCATTAGGGTTAGCTACAGTCACCAATCGTTCTTCTGTGGGGACACTCACCACCACTTGATCGAACTCCCTCCAGAAATCTTCTTTCTCCTTCACATCACATCCAACATGTGGAGCGTATGCACTGATGACATTTATCATTACCCCTTCGACTTCCAGTTTTTCCAGTTCATCACTCTATCAGATACTTTCCTCACTTCCACTACACTCTTGGCAGTCTCTTCCCTCAGTATTAGACCTACATGTCTACAGCACAGTAAAGCACTCTGACCCCACCTCCAGTGTTTTTAGCCTTGGAGGTGTTTTTAGACTTGGTCTCTTGTACACACAGTATATCTACCTTTCTCCGCTCTATCATATCAGCTAGCTCTCTCACTTTATCATTCATAGTGCCAATATTCAACCTTTAAATTTCCTATTTAAACATCTTTTAACCGGTTTTGTTTGTTTGGTGGAATTTTGTAAGGTCTTCTGTGTCATCTTCTGACACGATGAACTATCACACTGAGTTACGTGTATACCCACACCCACCTCGAGGGAAAATTGCTAAATTAATTGGCTCTGTTGTGTAACATGTGTAGCCCCACCCACCTTGTGACATACTGTAAGGACATACAGTCATGCAGACAGATTTTTTTTTTTTCCCAGATTTTCTGCCTAATTTTAGTGGTGTCCAATTCCTCCCCGTCACTAGGGGGCTCCCACATTGAAGCTACTACTACCACTCAGTCCGGAGGGCCGGAGACTATTTCCTCCGAATCACGTGACGCCAGTCGACCGTTGGGTGCGACGTAACACTTGGAGGACAGCGCTATCCGCTCCTTCCAATTGAGTGAGCTCACAGACGCCCCTGATTGGCTGTAGAGCCGTGATTAATGTGGGAGCACCAAGTACCTCTCATCCCTCCCCTCCGAGAGAGCTCGGCCACTCAGCTTTCTCTAGGCCTCCGGCCGCAAGAGGTTACAGCATCACCCGGGAATCAAACTCACAATCTCTGGATGATAGGGCGAGCACTTTACCACTGCGCCACTCGGAGGCCCAGATTTTTTTTTCTAAGACTGGTTTCTGGTCCTTCACTGTATGTGTCCAAAGCAAATTTTGACCAATGTAAACCTTTCTTTTTATGAGGTACTTTTTCTGGATATACTGTATGTATCAAATCCAAAATTCTCTTGTTCACGTTGCTGTTTGGATTTATATATGCAATTATGTAAAAAATCATGTATAACGTTTATAATAACTGACATAGGTTGTTTAAATTTAACATGTTGATAGAGTAACGTTTCCTCTATACAACAATCCTACTCAAAAGTCCTATTCTCCATTACAAGCCTTTGTTTTTGCACATGCTCGATTGCTCTTTGAAAATTCCCTTTATCGTAGTTGATGGTCTCCAGGGGTTCGTCTTCAATGCTTGTTTTCCCTTTAAACTCCTTCATCCATCTGTTCATATTGATTTTTCAATGGTGTCATCGCTGTAAACATTCTGTAGCTCTGTAGGAGAGCATCAACTGCGACAAGAGAATTCGGGAGTCGGTTCAATGATAGTCTCCATCACGGGCGGTGCATTTGCACAATGTTGAGTAGTACCTTTGTATAGAGAGCCAACACTTTTTTAAAAAATCAGATGCAGTGAGTATCTTCTTATTTTTTAAACATCCATGCCGGAAGACATATCCCATGGTCATAGAAAATATGTTACAGTGTTTCTAAAAGGTCAAGTTATTGCCCTGTATCAAGCAAAGAAAAACAACATAAGCAGAAATGACTGTAATCAAATTAAGAGCTGTCCAACATCTGGAAGGATCGTGATCATGAATGTGATCGTGAACTTCAAGGAAGAAATGTGGTCAGAAAAAAATTGTGAATGACTGTGATAAGAGATGTGGTATACAGTCAACAGTCATAATCACAGCTTTTCCACACGCACAACGAGGATTGGATTATCATGAATGATACTGACACAACCTGGCTTACACTCCTCAAATTTAAGGCACTTTTAATTTGCATTTAGGTGTTGATTTTTGTATCTATTGAGACAGTGGATTAATTTCCAGGTGGTAGCATTTGAGTAATGAACATCCATTACTGTGTGCATTTCTATAGTCAGACATGGCGGCTGAACGAGTCATTAAGCTTGAGGACGGACAGAAGCTGGCCAAGGTAAGAGACCCTTATTCCACTATTTCACTTTTTTTATTTCAGTGAGTAAAAACAAAGCATGGATAAACTAAGAGTTTGTAAAGATGGAACTGTAAAATTTTTTTTTTTTAAATCCTTAATCTTTTCCATAAAAGATACCACATTGATTTTAAGTTTCACAGATTTCACAGACATCTGTTTTGCACTTCACATTGAGAATAAATGCATACATATTCGTACATGTCACATACTTATCAAGCCACGTTCACTAATAAAACTAAAAAAGGGATATTTAAAAAGAAAATCCGTTATTCATTAAAACCCCTTACCTTTCTCACTAAGCTGCAATCAAGCAAATCATTTACATAAATCCATAAACAAGCTGCAAAAGAGTGTCTCCTGCAGAAGCCATGTTTAATAATAGCCCATGTCTAATGTTAATGTGAGCTGATGAAACATGGACATTGTGTGAGACATAGAGTGAGTGCTTTTGCTACAGTTCTGTCTTTACTTACCTAGAAAACATGAGTTTTAAAGGTATGAAGTGTATGAGACTGGAGGCGGATGGATGCACAGTACAAGGTGCAGGTGGTTTGGTAGGAGGAAAGATCAGACAAGTGCGAGGGTGGGAGTTTGTCTGAAGGCTACAGGTGAGGAAGGGAATGTGAAATTGTAGGGGCGGTGCTTGATGTGCAGTACAGGTCTAAAATGCTTCTTCTTTGGTGTTATTAGGTCACTGGGAATGTTGGAACCTATGAAGTAGTTCGTATGAGTTACAAAATATTCACAAGTCCTGTTGCTTAGACTTAATAACAGTGTGTACAGAAAACTGGATAGTACCAAGCAAAGAATCCCCAAACTAAGCTTTTTCACTGGCTCTGTTACAGATCCACCATACTCAACTTATCAAGGAATTGAACTAAATGTGTGAGCTGTAAACTGTATATGAGGTGCAATAGTAATGTCATTCCTGTACAACCTAAAAGGACGTAGTGTATTTACTCACTGTCACTCATCATCCATACCGCTTTATCCTGTATTCTGGGAGCCTATCCCAGGAGACTTAAGGCACAAGGCAGGGTACACCCCGGACAGGGTGCCATTCCATAGCAGGGCACAAACATTACAGGTAATTTGGGAACGGAATTAATCTAATCTACATGTCTTTGGACTGTGGGAGGAAACCCACCAAGCACCTGAAGAACATGCAAACCCCATGCACACAGAGCCGGGAATCAAACCCAAACCCTGGAGGTGCAAGGTGACATTGCTAACCACTACACCACCGTGAATTTAGTGTTTTAGAAAAAAAAGAACTATAAGAGAAAAATCTTCATTGAAGGATTTTCATGCCTAAACAAAATACAAATGCAAATTGATTTTTTTATGACTAATCGGTTTATTATGTTTAATAAACCAATTAAAAAACTGACCAAGATCAAGACACAATCATCCTTCAAGCACAAAGAAAACATTGAATTTGCGACATTTTGAAAAGTAGGGCCTTTTTATTTCACCGTAGCATGGACACACATGAAAAACGACCCAAGCATTGCTACGGTCTCGCTCTCTATTGAGAGCACACTTGTCGTGCATCTCCAATTAAATTGACGCAATTTTGCACGCAGAAGAACGGCGCAAAGACCATCAAAACAAGCAGCAGCCCTGTCTGAGGAACGGTACAGTTTGACCATGGCAAAAAAGGTGTGGTCCCTAGAAGAGATGTACACTGAAAGAAGTCTCGCTTGTACAGTACAGTACGTGCCCTCCGGACAGAATGCGAAAGCCTGTTGTAGCTGTCAGCTAACTCGCTACTTTTGAACAGGCACCTGTTAGCCGACCCTTGAACTTTGTGACGTTAAACACTGTCCTCGCCGGCTGTTAACGTTGCCATGACGACGATTTCAAACAGAGAAATGATTACGTTTACCCTTAATCTCAGCCAGGATCACTGTAATGATCTCGAAACAGAATACAAAACTTAGACCTAGAAAAGCCCTGCTCTAGAGGCTAACGTGGATCCTGGGGGACGTTTTGTGCTTTGTTAACATGGCTGGGAGCGTCTGTGTGTCTGTGTGTCTGTGTGTCTGTGTGTGTGTGTCTGTGTGTGTCTGTGTGTGTCTGTGTGTGTCTGTGTGTGTCTGTGTGTGTCTGTGTGTGTGTGTGTGTGTCTGTGTGTGTGTGTGTGTGTCTGTGTGTGTGTGTGTGTGTCTGTGTGTCTTGGGAACCCCAAACAAGGAGTAGCGGCTCTATTCCAAGCTTCTCACGGATAACTGAGCTTCTCATCCTATCTCTAAGAGAAAAGCCAGCTACCCTTCTGAGAAACCCCATTTCGGCCGCTTGTATTCGCGATCTTGTCCTTTCGGTCATGACCCAACGCTCATGACCATAGGTGAGGGTTGGAACGAAGATCGACCGGTAAATTGAGAGCTTTGCCTTTTGGCTCAACTCTCTTTTGTCACAACGGTGCGGTAAAACAATTGCAATACCGCCTCCACTCCTCCGATTCACCAGCCAATCTCACGTTCCAATATTCCATCACTCGTAAACAAGACCCCGAGATACTTGAACTCCTTCACTTGGGGTAATGACTCGCTCCCTACCTGGCGTAGACAATCCATCGGTTTCCTGCTGAGAACCATGGCCACAGATTTCTAGGTACTGATCCTCATCCCCACCGTTTCACACTCAGCTGCAAACCGATCCAGCAAGCGCTGCAGGTCACAGACTGATGATGACATCAGGACCACATCATCTGCAAAAAGCAGCGATGCAATCGTTAGCTCACCAAACTGGATACCCTCTCCTCCACGGCTGCGCCTTGATATCCTGTCCATGAAAATCACAAACAGGATTGGTGACAGAGCACAGCCCTGGCGGAGGCCAACACCCACTGGAAACAAGTCTGACTTACTGCCGAGAATCCGAACACTGCTTTCACCTTGGGTGTAAAGCAATTGGATGGCCCTGAGAAGTGACCCCCTCACCCCATAGTCCCGCAGTACCTTCCACAGGAAATTCCGAGGGACGCGATCATATGCCTTCTCCAAATCCACAAAACACATGTAGACTGGAGGGGCATATTCCCACGCCCCCTCCAGGATTCCTGCAAGAGTAAAAAGCTGGTCCACTGTTCTACGACCAGGACGAAAACCACATTGTTCCTCTTCAATCTGTGGTTCGACAATCGGCCGAACCCTCCTTTCCAGCAACTTTGAGTAGACTTTCCCAGGGAGGCTGAGTAGTGTAATGCCCCTGTAGTTGGCACACACCCTCTGGTCTCCCTTTTTAAAAAGGGGAACCACCACCCCCGTCTGCCACTCCTTAGGCACTGTCTCCGACTTCCACGCAATGTTGAAGAGGCGTGTCAACCAAGACAGCCCCTCAACACCCAGAGCCTTCAGCATCTCGTCAATTCCCGGAGCTTTGCCACCGTGGAGTTGTTTAACTACCTCAGTGACCTCAGCCAGGGAAATCAACGTCGTCCCCCCGTCATCCTCCAGCTCTGTCTCTGCAACAGAGGGTGGATTAGTCGGATTAAGGAGTTCCTCAAAGTGCTCTTTCCACCGCCCGATTACCTCCTCAGTCGAGGTCAGCAGCATCCCATCCCGGGAACCATTACCTTATCGCGGTGGAGAGGTTTGCGTGCCCTCATGAACCTGGGAGCGGTGTTGTCTGGAGCCATGTGCTCTTGGTAGGGCCTCCCAAGGCAAATAGGTCTCAGTCGAGGGGCCAGACTAAGTATGGTTTAAAAAACCCCATGAATAAAAGAGGAGGGAGAAGAGTGACCCTGCCCTGAGGAAGCCCGGGGCCCATGTCTGAGAGTCAGCGAGCGCCTGGTGGCCGGGTCTGCCACGGGGCCCGGCCGGGCACAGCCCGAAAGAGCAACGTGGAAACCTGTCCTCCCCCATCTCGTGGACCCACCACCTACGAGAAAAACCGGTGGGGTAGGGTGCGCTGCTATTTGGGTAGCAGTGAAGGCAGAGGGCCTCGACGGACCAGACCCGGGCGGCAGAAGCTGGCTCTAGGGACGTGGAACGTTACTTCTCTGTGGGGGAAGGAGCCGGAGCTTGTGCGGGAGGTGGAGCGTTATCAGTTAGATCTGGTGGGGCTTACCTCGACACAGCCTCGGCTCGGGAACTGTACTCCTGGATAGGGGTGAATGCATTGTTAAATTTAATATTATGCTACACTCTTTACTGGAGTCTGAGACTAATGATTTATATAATGTTCTGGGGATTTGTATCAGTTTTATCCAGACATATTTGTGAATTCATCTGTGCACATTAGAGTTTGTACTGTCTTTAAGAATGTATATACTGTACATGGGCAAAAAATAAATTGCGCAAATCCTAGGAAGGAAACACTAGGAAGACAAATTTTGTTAGATTAATAGTTTGGTTTCAGTTTTAATTAAATTTAATTATCGAGTTTAATTGCTCACTCTGTGTTAGCTTCAGTTTTATATGTATTAGTTATAATATCTCAAAAACAGAATCAGCAGATCCGTCATTGAAACTGCTCAAACAGACCGCAAATGAGCGACATAAGTTTTATCACATTTTTTATTGCTCTGCCAAATTCACAGAGGTGACTGTTGTAATGTATGTGTGAACACAGTGTTTTTTTTTTCTTCTTTCTAAAAACAAACTTTGCCTCCCTTTTGATTTAAACAAGGAGTATGGAGTTCCTTTCATGGAGACGAGTGCCAAGACAGGTGTTAACGTGGAGCTCGCATTCCTCGCCATAGCAAGGCAGGTTATCTTATTATGTCTCTTCTCTTGTGCTTATAGTTACAGTTAATTAAATTTTTTTTTTTTTTTTTGGATTTTTCCCCAATTTTCTCCCTAATTTAGTCGTGTCCAATTCCTCCCCGTCACTAGGGGGCTCCCACATTAAGGCTACTACTACCATTCAGCCGGGAGGGCCGAAGACTATCACGTGTTTCCTCCGAACCACGTGACGCCAGCCGACCGCATCTTTTCGAACTGCTCGCTCGCGCACCGTTGGGGGCGGCGTAACACACTCGGAGGACAGCGCTATCCGCTTCCTCCGTTGTGCGAGCTCACAGACGCCCCTGACTGGCTGTAGAGCCGTGATTAATGTAGGAGCACTAAGTACCTCTCATCCCTCCCCTCTGAGAGAGCTCGGCCAATCAGCTCTCTCTAGACCTCCGGCTGCGAGAGGTTACAGCACCACCCGGGATTCGAACTAACAGTTCATTAATATTATTATTTTATTTATCAAATCTTTTCTCATAACTTGTATAACAAAACTGTCTTTTTTCATCAAGAAAAATGTTTTAAAAAACCCGAGTGGCAGCAGTGAAGTGCTCGTCCTATCATTGCTAGTGCGATTCCAGGGTGATGCTGAAACCTCTCGCAGCCGGGGGCCTAGAGAGAGCTGATTGGCCGAGCTCTCTCAGCAGGGTGGGGTGGGAGGCACTTAGTGCCCTTACATCAATCACGGCTCCACAGCCAATCATGGGAAAGAACGTGTCCTCCGAGTGTATTACGCCGCCCCCAATGGTGCATGAGTGAGCAGTTCGAAAACATGTGGTTGGCTGGCGTCGAGTGGTTCGGAGGAGACGTGATAGTCTTCGGCCCTCCCTGTAATAGTAACCTTAATTTGAGAGCCTCCTAATGACGGGTGGGAATTGGATACGACTAAATTAAGAAGGAAATTCAAAAATAAATACAAAAAAAGAAATAATATTGTATAGTGGTGATAGAGTAACTGGTGCTTAACGCTACCTGTTTTCGTCCCTGTTTTAAACACAGAGAGCTGAAACACAGAGCGGCCCAACAGCCTCACGAACCAAAGTTTCAGATCCACGATTTCATCGAGTCCCAGAAACAGAAATCCAACTGCTGTGGTCCACTCATGTGACGAGTTCATCTACTCGTTACAGAGCGAGGAGGGACGAAACGGACCAATAAGGACGAAGGTGGCAACAACAAATCCATGAGGAAAAACAGTGATGACCAGCAAATGGTGTGAAGAGACACGATGTGTGAGAGAAATAATTATTTGGATGTGTGTGGCATTAAAGCCCTTTTGCTTTTACCATCAGGTGTAGCTGTTGTCTGTCTTTGTTCTCCAGCTGTAATTAAAGATAATGGAGCTTAGTGTGCCGAGGTAGACGGCTGTATGTGGCTTCTCCCAGAGCTACTCTCGCTGTTTTTATTATGATTATTATTATTATTATTATTATTATTATTATGAGGGGTGTTCAAGTCAAACAGAGATTTGTGATGAAGTCTCTTGAGAATGAAGGCGTGAAACCGTGAAACTCTCAGAGTCCACTGCTGTCGTTCCCATGAACGTTCAGCAAGTAAAACGCCTAATCCTTGAAAATTCACGGATAACTTGTTGTGAACAATTCCACATCTGTCTGTGGGAATTGTACACACAATCGTTACACGTTACAGGAATTTGGCTGTGAGTTTTTGCCACATCACACGTACAATACTGACCTCACTCCAAGTCATTTCTTATGGTTGAGCCATTAAAGGAGTTCCTGGGAGGCCAGTGTTTCAGACATGATGCAGGCAGTCCGATCATGGCTCCAGCCAGAAAACGTCCTGCCTTGACGGTATCTAAGTACTAGGGAATTATATAGATTATACTCTTTATATCTCTTTGTTCTGTTATTCCGCACAATCCAAAGTCCCAGTTTGACTCGAACACCGTTCATATTAATATTATTATCAAATGAAGCAATGAATCCTTTTTAAAATCTATTGCTCATTTTAGTTCACTTGTGAGGACAATATGTTTTGCTTAAAATCATGATGTCGCTTAATTTTAATAATAACGTTGGTATAAATGTTCAAACTAAAGCTCTAAGCACATTCACAAATTTGAACCACTAACATTGAAAAATGCTGTAAGCCATATTTTTGTGTTTATGAATTTGTATATAGATATGTGTGGTTTTGGAGTTCTCTGCTCATGATACTGTGTCTTTGTGTTTGATGTACTGTGGGCCCCAGAGTGACACATGTTTCTCTGAAACTTCATTCAAAAAGCAAATCAATGGACTTTTACCCTTGGCATCTTTGACTTGCTTTTTTTATCACTGAAAGTCCCACTGCGCAGGCAATTTCGTCATGTTTTCACGATTGTAACATGCAGTTCACATCTGTATCAACATCTGGTTTGTATATCAGATTTTTTAAGTATTTAAATGATCAACTCTTGCTGTTGTGGAAATTAGACTTAATTATTGATTGTTGATTATTGCTACTAGTCTTATTTAGTTGTTACTTGTAACTCAGTGACCTTGTTCCTGAGATCACAAAGTGCCAAGACGAAGTGCTCTGTATAGATACTGTATAAATCTCTATTTTGTAATGTAGAGTGGTGTTGCAATGTGTTTCTTAAGACCTGTTAAGTCAATTTACAAAAGTGGTTCTATTAGGGGTTGGATGAAAGTCTTCTATACCCATAAAGTTTATTTACTTTTATGTTGGTGTTTTTTACTTTTTCTTATCTTACTTTCTTACTTTTATGTTTAAATATCCTAATTTTAGGAGTTGTGCTTGATGAAAAAAAAAAAAAAGCACAGATGCTTATATATTATTAAATGATTATTTGGTAAATGTCATTCTTTAATATGAACATGTGTGTACCTGCTCATTCATAGAGTTATCCAATCAGTCAAACATGTGGCAGCAACTCAGTTATTATTCACCTCACACATCAGACTGTAAAAGAAATGTGATTTCAATGACTTTGAAAGTAACTTTTTTTTACCAAAAAAGGCTGAGTATTTGAGATTGAGTATTCCAAATGCTGTTGATCTCCGGTCATTTTTATGTTTAACAGTCTTTACAGTTCGTGCAGAATGGAGGGTTGGGTTGAGTTGCAGTTCTGCAGGTAAAAAAAAAAGCCTTTTCGATGAGATTTTGAGCTGACAGTTATGAACAGAACAGATCTTAACATTTGTATAATGTGAGCACTGTCCACTGTACTGTGGACAGACATTGATCAGCACTCAGACACAGCTCAAATCAAATATTAAAGCCAACTTTTATACCTAAACATGGAAGTAGAGCGCAATTTAGAAGCCAAGGTCATCAACACAGTGTGTCTCTTCTAATATCTTTTCCAGCATGCACAGAACTCATGGCCATAGATGATCAAATAGAAAGGCAGGATAGAGGGACAATCTTGCCATTTTCTCCAAAATATGAGTAATACTAAGTGACGTTTAATGTCCAGCTTCCTTGTGCTCTTCTTCTCATTGTGCTTATTGGAGGACCACAAACCAAATCGGTTCATACTGTACTGCAGATTACCATATCACAGATTGTAGATCTGCTAGTGCATTCTGGTATGAGACACGATTACTAATGTGAAAGGTGGCAAACTGGAGAGAGAAGAGCGGGAATGTGTGCAACTACCCTCAGAATGCACATCATGTTAAACTTCAGGGTGGTTGAAGCACAACAGCAGACGACCATATCAGGTTATGCTCCTGTCAGCCAAAAACAGGAATGTGAAGTTACAGTCCACACAGCCTCACTAAAATTGGACAGGTGAAGATTAGAAATATGCATGATATTGTCACCATAGTAACCAATAAGGATAAAAATGAATATTAAAATATCTGAATAATCGACCAGTGTTATGCAAAATACACTCAGATATGTCATTCGACCACCTTTATCTTTAATTATGATACACAATTCATGTGTGAAAATGATTCCTCATACTCCCAGCACTATGATTTTACATGCTTTGAGTTCTGGAATATGCTCATACTATTAGGAAAGTAAAAATCCATAGATGAGATAATCTGTTCAATTGCTACATTCATGTAATCAGACTCTAAAATAGGGTCAATCTGGGCTTATGACCACTGTCTATTAGAACAGAGTCAAATCTTTGTGCTCCCTATCAAACTGAAGTCTATTTATCGGATTTATTCTCACTAACAAAGCATTGTGCATGTTAGGTTACTGTCATTATTGATCAGCTTTGATTTCTGCTGTTAATTCCTTTATGATGCAACTTCAAACAGTCTTTGAGTCTTTGTTTCTGATTGCATTTCTTCCATGAGGTTGACAGTTTATTATCAGGTTTGGATGGTTCTCAGCACAATTCCAATAATAATAACAATCTCATTAGTTGTTTTCTTTGCTTGAGCCAAACCCATCTGGAATGGCATCTTTTTTTGGCCAGTATATTTTGTGCCTGAAAGTCAAGATCTAAATGATTTAAGTGAGGGTGGATTCTCAAGAGCGATGCTTTTTTCTGACTTTCTAAGCTGTCATGAATATACCCGCTTGCCCCCTAATGCCCAAGGATAGAAAATACAACACTAAACATGTTGCTATGGAATAGAGATTGCAACTTAAACATGTACCGTATATTAAATACATTAAATGCTACTTATAATAATATTTCACATCTGTGGTTCTTGATTGTTTGTAGCCAGGGATTTATTGGGCCAATAGATCTTTTTTTTTTTGCCATAACATTATGAGCATATGCCTACAGTAATATTGAGTAGGTCCCTCCTTTTGCCACCAAAACAGTAATGTGCTGTGTGTTTTGACACTTTTCTACCTACTTTTCCTTAATTTGAGCTACAGTAGCTCTTCTATTGTATTGGGCTACACGGGCCAGCCTTCATTCCCATGTGCATCATGTTAGAAGTAGAAAAAATGGGCAAGCAGAAGATTTGAGGGTCAGGGGTAGATCATTGATTAAGGCACTGGATTATGGTTCAGAAGGTCCAAGGTTCAAACCCCACAACCACTGTTGGGCCCTTGAGCAAGACCCTTAACCTGTTCAGATGGATAATGAGATAAAAATGTAAGTCGCTCTGGATAAGGGCGTCTGCCAAATGCCTAAATGAATGAATGTAAATCTGAATGACTTCACAAGAGCCAGATTGTGATGGCTAGTGGACTGGGTCAGAGCAACTCCAAAACTGAGGATCCTGCGGGATTGCCCTTGTCTGCAGTAGTCTGGATGGACCAAAAGTGAACCAAGGAAGGAAAACCGGTGAACTGGTGACAGGATTGTGTGTGGCCAAGGCTTACTGATGCACATGGGGAGCCAATGCTGGCCGTCTAGTCTGACTATATAGACTAAATCTTATTTGATAGAAGGTTGTCAGAACACACAGTGTGTCACTGTTATGGGGCAAATACCCAATATTAGGCATATTGTGGTCATAATATTATGGCTGTTCGGTGTACATATGCAGTATAGACAAAGTATATAAATGGTATAAACTGATTCGGGTTCAGCATCGAATTCAAAACCTTGCCTACAAAGTGAAAAATGTCCCAGCAGCCACTTACCTACTTACCTCTTAGCTCTAATCACCCCACGTTCCCTCTGATCCTCCAGGTCCCACAATCTCTCAGGGATCAAGGAAGACATTCATCCAGACTCTCTGTTCTGGCACCTACACTAGGTGATGGTATGAATGTCTTTTAGATGTCCGTACAGCTTAGTCTTTGGCAATCTGTAAACGACATATCTGTTTCTTTGTGTCTGTTGCATTGTGCATCTTATCAAAGGGCAAAGGTTGTAAAATTTACATACTGTCATGCCATAACAAGGCATCAAAACATAAAAAGGGTAAACACATCAGAACCAACAATACACACAGATTATACAGTATAAGGCATTTGGCTGTGATGAAAATGTTTAGCTATAATAAATAATTGAATCTTACAGGATATAAATGATCTGCTGCTAATGTCTATTTTATTATTGCAATCACAATTGCAATAATAAAACCCTACAAAGGTTTTCAATAGGAAATCACTATGGAAAAGTGTCACTGTTTTTATTTTTATTTTTTTCTATTTTTCCTTTTTTAAACATCTGTCTTCTCGACAGATTCAGATTCTAAGGCAATTATATTGCGTTTTTATCCTGGCACACCAATTCATGTGCTGGTACTCTGCTCCATTCATGCTTCTTCAATGCCCCTGTTCCATTTGCAGTGAAGCTGCTCTGTAAAATGATGCCCTCATCCTTCACCTCACTGTGGGTATGGTCGATCAGACCCATTTCTTTCTGCAGGCATGACAAGCTGAGTTATTCCCAGACGTCTTTCTTTGTTTTGCCCGACCAGAGTGTATTGTTCCAAAAGAGTTCTGATTTGTCTAAAAGCTTTTAGACATGCATTTCCTCATGTCTATGAGTTCTGCGTGGGGTGTAGGAACAGAGATGATTGCGGCGCAGTTCAGTGCTTATTGTTCTTTGCGGAATTCTGCTTTCAGATTGTCCCGTGATTCTTTTTGAGTGACTGCTTGCTTCTCTCGTACATTCCTTATCATTATTTCGTATTTGCTGTGCCTTTGTTGCTTTTTTCCATTCAAAAAAGCCTTGTTGTTGGGTTATTTTTTTTTCCCTGAAGCTCATTTACTTCCAGCATAATTATTCCTTCTTGCATTTATTCTGCCCAATTAATGACTACATCATTATAATGACAATAATACTATACAAGAATAATGTATGTAGCATTATTTCTATTGTTTTATATTGTATTGTTATATACTTTTCATAACCACATGTTGTCCAGTTTATAAGGAACACCTGTAACTAATCTAGCTGCCATTATACAGTATAATATTGTAAAAAAAAAAATTAAAATCTTTTATACAGATTTTATGCAGAAAGGCGTGACAAAACATAAGAGTTACAATAGTTTACATTCACTTATTTCCTCTTACTGTATACCATTTGTGACAAAAAACAAACATTATTTGCACAAATATCAAAATCTCCAATATTTTCTATTTTCAGTCTTCATCTTTCCTGAGGTCTAGCTTGCTAAATATTTTCCCTGACTCATTGTCATAAAAGCTACGCACTTTATTATCTATTTCATGTAAATTTAACTCAAGACCATAGATTATGTTGACAAGGATGACCAATGATGACATACCCACAATCAAAATCATGTCAAGAGGATAGCATAAAGGCTTTTTGCTATAAGCCTCTATCCAATGCATTTTTTATTAACCCTATTAACACTATAATGACCAGTTGAGATTTGTTAATGCATGATCATTCAGAAGCCAGTAGCACCATGCAACCTTTTTTGATCTGTTTTTAGATTAATGTTTACTTAATTTTCCTTACATTTAGATTACGACCACATGGGCATGTACCATTACTACTTAAAAGTTATTTTCAATAACCATCATTAATTGCCATGTTTCTGCAGAATTCCTGGTCCAAATTTATCTCAAAAACTGCACAGGACCATAAAATTGTCCTTGGAAAATGGTGATACATTTTTCTTTTGTTCTTCTCAGCCTTTGCATAGGAAAGAAGATACTTTGATGCATATCCCCTTTTGATATGCAGCCAAAATCCACTCAATAATTCCCCTTTTCCTCTCACATAATCTTTGCAATATACAGTAGCTGACAATAGAAATGGATCCATCATATATACTGGATATGCACTTACTTTCTAACTTTCAACTGCCTGACACACTGTATTTCTGCAAAACAATTCCTGCTATCCGTTTTCACCCAAATGAGGATGGGCTCCCTGTTGAGTCTAGTTCCTCTCAAGGTTTCTTCCTATTGCCATCTCAGTAAGTTTTTCTTTGCCATTGTTGCCGCTGTCCTTGGCTTTCTCATCAGGGACAATCTCAGCACTATGATTCGTACACATTTTCTCACATCTCATACACATTTCCATAACTTTCTTTTGATTTTGTGAAGCTGCTTCGAGACAATGGCCATTGTTAAAAGCATTATATAAATAAAATTGAATTGAATTGAATGGAATTGAATGGATTTATTTATTTATTTGTTTGTTTGTTTGTTTATTTGCATGTTCCCACAGTACTGTAAGTAATACAAGCTGTTAGGTTTTACTGTGCATGCTGGAGAGTATGAGTTGCAAAACATGCAAAACCAGGAGCCTACGTACATTAGGTTTTCTTGTCTCTGCCTGTTGCTGTCATTAATTGGGCAGATTAAATGCAAAAATTAGTAATTATGCTGAAAGTAATAAAATAACAATCTGGTCTGTTGCTTCCTTTACTGCCATGCAAATTTTGTTCTGTAATCTATTTATTAGTTGTTAAGTTATGTTTGGAAATAGTGACTGGTTTTGTGCATAATAATAATAATAATAATACCAACATGTTAGACATATATAATGACATTTGTACTGTATACAGTATGTAGAAAATTTGGATGTGTAATATGCATATGGCATGCAAATAAGGCGCTATGCTTGAGGCATGATTAACATGACTGAGACGGATTCGTTAAGATAAAAATAAGTTTGTAGATTGTACAGAAGAATCTAAATAAATCATCTGCAAAAGCATTCCTCAATGCAGTGTATAAGCAATCTGCTGCTTAGTGTACTCTTCTATCCCTGAAGTGTTATTGAAGTGAGTGGGAGGGGTTCTTCATGACACCTTTGCCAGCATCTTTCTCTATTCCACCACATCCATTGTGTCCAGTTTAGGATCTACTGAGTCGGCCTTGCTATTAGTATCAATGTAGAGTGTAGTGTGACAATATTAAACACCATTTTATTTTTAGCTGGTTGGTTTTATAGTTCCTAGGACTGACACGAAGGTTAGGTTAAGGTTACTGTTGATTTTCCTTTACTTACATTTATCACATTACACATATAAGCAGCTGAAGGTTAATGGCCTGGCTCAAGGGCCCAACATTGGCAACTTGGTGGTGCTGGGGTTTGAGCTGGGGACCTTCTGATGAGTTGTCTCATGCCTTAGGCAGTAAGCTACACTTGCTCCATATGCCCCATTGATCTACTCAAGTCACCTCCTTTGGACTGCCAGCTATATATATATATATATATATATATATATATATATATATATATATATATTTGCACTGTTTAATCTTTCAGTTAGCATTCAGGAAACTCTCTGATAACCAGTGGTTTAAAGTAAAAATTATAGTAATCATAAAAAAATTATAAAACTTACAAAGCTATATCTACTGTAACTGCTATTAGATTTTCTGCTGTGTCACACAGCACTGTAATACATGTGATTCAACAAATAGCATTGTAGCTGTCTACTCAGGCCATCCAGGTTTCATTCCTGCCCAATACAAGACATTTTGTAAGTCACTTTGGACAAAATAAGAAAACAACTACAGCCACCTCTGCTGGTGCTGTGCAATGACACTTTGCATTTCCCCCCTTTTTTGTAGAAATGAAATACATTTTCAGTTAATTATTGCTATACTCGACTAGCTAGCTAGCATCAGATAGTTAATACCCAGTTAGCTTAGTTCAGCAGTCAACTGAGCCTGCTAGCTATTGTTAACTGGATAGTGAACATAAATAGCTGCAACTAACAAACACTAAAATTTCAAAAAGCCACTTTTATTGCAAGCTAACATACAGTATTAACTTACAAGTATTATTAGAGGGTTTTTAAAATTATTTTTATTAAAAAAATTTTTTTTAAAAAAGCAGATATCACAGACACTTATGTAATCTACAGTATCCAGGTACTGTACTTATAGCTAGCAGCCTGATTTGACTGCTTATCTAAAGCCCCCCCCCACACACACACAAACCAGTGACAGGTTTGTTGTAGGTTGACTGGCATGTCCAAATTGCCCATAGTGACTGTATATGTGTGTGTGTGTGTGTGTGTGTGTGTGTGTGTGTGTACCTATAGGTTACAAGAAGGTTAGGTTCCTCAGCCATAGAACTTCCTCTTAAGCAGTGATCACTGGAGTACAGTCATAGGTTATTGAAGCCAATAGTCATTTTCCTTCCTTGCCACTGTCGCCGTCACCCTTGGCTTGCTCTTCAGAGACATTTCTTTCATCATTCACTCATTCATCTCATTATTATCTAGACATATTTTCCTCACACATACATACACACTTCCATACATTTTCTTTAAAAAAAAAAAATTCATTCTTGTAAAGCTGCTTTGAGACAATGAACATTGTTAAAAGCGCTATATATATAAAATTGAATTGAATTGAATTGAATTTGAATGGATGAATTATTTTTAGACTATTAAAAGCAACTCTGTTGGCAATTAACAGCAAATTTGTAAAACATAACTTTTGTTGCGAAGTTGCAAATAAAATTTGTCCTTTAAACACAATAGCATTCCTAGCTTGTATACAGAATACTGCTACTAGTTTATTTTTTATATATATATATTTTTTCCCCCATGTAGTTTGTTTATTATATTATATTATATTATATTATATTATATTATATTATATTATATTATATTATATATTGGGGGCAGTGGTAGCTCAGAGTGCTAAGGCACTGAGTTACAGGTCAGCAGTTGGAGCATCAGCTCCACCAGTTTGCCAGTGTGTACCCTTGGTCAACGTGCTTGACCCTATCTGCTCCAGGGCTGCTGTATCATGGCTGACCCTGCGCTCTGACCCCAGTTACACTTGGATATGTGAAGAAAGAATTTCACTGTACAGTAATGTATACTGTATGTGACAAATAAAGGATTAACTTAACTTGTTACTATTTACTTATTTTCATATTTACGTTTGTTTATACTGTATATCTTTTATTTTTCTTCTTTGCTGTTCTTTTAAATGTGCATAGTTGGTTATATAATTTAGTTCTTACACCTGAATGTTATACTTTTTCTCTTTTATTTAAAAAAAAAAAGAAAAGAAAGAAAGAAAAAAAAAGAGAATGCTGCTGCTAGCCACTGTCAGCCAATAGGCGGCAGCATTGTCTCGGAACAGTTGACCTGTTGTGTTCCCATCATTCCTCAGTGCCAGAGTTGCGCCCTTTAAACCCCCAATAACGTTTCTGGGTGTTTTTGTTCACGTCAGTGTGAATTAGTATTATTATTTGTTTACTTTATAGGAGACTAATATGTTTACGCGTCGACAGAACAACCACCTGGAACATCTGCTGCTTTTTGTAAATTATACAACACACACACACACACCTAAACTCTTCTTTTGCACATTGTGTAAATCGAGGAAAACTTCAGCAGGGCTGTGCTGGCTTTCAGAAAGCTGCTGCTTCGGTGGGGTTCTTTAACTTTCACTGGAGAGAAGAGTAGTGTGGAGTACACACGCGCGCGCGCGCACACGCACATGCACACAGACACATGCACGCGCGCGGGTGATGGGAGACTTAAGAGGAGATATCGCCTGTTGCTCTTATTGTCAGGATGTTACACAGGGACCCTCCTGCTGCTTATCACTAAAACTGACATGCAAGTGATAAACTTCGGCATTTCAGGGGGAAAAACGCAAAGCAAAGCAAATGGACACACACACACACACACACACTCGGGCTTGCGCAATAAAGTGTTTTTCGGATTCTCAGCGCTGAAGCTTTAAGGCAAGGGCGACTGGACGTTGTTTTTATTTATTTATTGTATTTATGCGTGATGCACTCTGTAAAGCGTTTGCGTGGAACGAGGTTTCTGCGCTGATGTTTTTTTTTTTTGTGCATTTTTTTTTCTGGGATTAGTCTCTGGATAAAAACAGGCTGATTTCGCGCGTGGACTTTTTGGATGCTGAAGCGTGAAACATGGCGAGCGACCTGAAACCGCGGCTTTGCTGCATGACCAAAGGTGACAACGGCTACGGCTTTCACTTGCACGGGGAGAAGGGCAAAACCGGCCAGTACATCCGCAAGGTCGAGGCTGCTTCACCAGCCGAGGATTCGGGACTGCGCGCAGGGGACCGAGTGGTGGAGGTGAACGGGGAGAACGTGGAGAGGGAGACACACCAACAAGTAAGCAGCCTATATACTGTACACACACATACACAAAACATACATCCCTTCCCATTACACTATATGTCAAGTAACGCAATATCAATATAAAATCAACCCAGTTATATCATGTATATATCATATGTGTAGAAAGGGCAAAGTGATTCTGCATGTACTGTTCAGCTCCTTTTCATGTCAAGGTCTACTTTGAAAGATGTACTTCAAAGAACTATTGTACGATACATGTGTAACCATTCCAAAGGCTAGATTAAGCTGATTAAAACTATGATTCAAATATTTGTAACTAAAGTTCAATTTACATTAGATACCATGATACAAGGCATCAAAGTAAATGTGTAAAAAAAAAAAAAAAGAACTATCCAAATATTTCACAACTATTTCCAAAAGGCGTGTTTAGTCACAGTGGCATAGTGGTAAGCTCTGTGGCCTCGCACCTCCATTCGATTCCCGCCTTGAGGTCTGTGTGCACGAATACATCAGAGGCATCAGAGTAAATGTGTTAAAATCTTCCTCTAAGTTTCCTCTGGGTGCTCTGGTTTTCTCCCACAGTATAAAGATATGCAGATTAGGCTAATTGGCATTCCCAAATTACCAGTAGAGTGTGTGTGTATATGTGTGTGTGCGTCCTGTGATGGATTGGCACCCCGTCCAAGGCGTGCCCTAGATCTCCTGAGATAGGTCCCCTGCGACCCTGCATACAGAATAAAGCGGTATAGACAATGAGGGAGTGAGTGCTTACTCACATGTCTCCGTCGTCCTCTGCTTGCTCATCAGGGACAATCTTACCATTTTGATTCATACACTTTCACATTTCATACAAACTTAAATGATTCTTTTGATTGTGTAAAACTGCCAATTGTTAAAAGCGCTATACAAATCAAATTGAATTGAATTGAATGTCTAGGAAATGTCATATGTAAGAGATGGAAGAAATATGTCTGACAAATAAGAGACATAAAGTGGAGTACCAAACACTTTCTAATCAAGACAGATGTTGACATCATATAGTAGGATGGCTGTTTTAAAGGCATAGTTCAAGTCTGTCTCAAGTCAAAACTGAGGTGTATGCAAGTACATTACCATTGGTTGGGCATTGTTGGCTCACTGGTAGGTTTCTCGCTTGTCATGTGGAAGGCCAGGGCTCAATTCCCATCCAATGCCCAAACCCCAACCCCTGGGGTCCCAAGCATGGATGAGAATTGAAGGGTTGGTCTGCTGTGGCGACCCCTTGACAGGAGCAGCTGAAAGACTAACAAATCCATTGGTCTTGGTTGCACAATATAAGTAGGTGGGGGTCAAATTGCACAACCATCATTCAGTAAAAATGTAAAAATACATTCCAAAGTCCGGCTGAGATTCATATGAATCTTCTGCAGTCCCACTGGGCTAAATCAACTGTAACAAATTTAACTGCCCAGAGCTAGTCGAATGGCTAACCGGCATGAACTGAATGCATTTTTGCATGGAATAAGCTGTTGTTGTTGTTGTTATTCTTTTGGCTGCTTCCGTGGACCATCCGATCCACACACAACTTTGGCACAGGTTTTACATGGAACAAGTGTTATGGAATTTTGCCTCGAATACTTACTTCGGATTTATGCGTGGTGACACACTTCATGGTTAGTGTGCCGAACATGAATTTGATAATGACCAAGACCTATTGATCTCACTCACTCACTCATCATCTTAATCCTGTATTCAGGGTCACGGGGGCCTGGAGCCTATCCCAGGAGACTTAGGGCACATGGCAGGGTACACCCTGGACAGGGTGCCAATCCATCGCAGGGCACAGACACACACATACACTCACTCATTCACACACTACGGGCAATTTGGGAACGCCAATTTGGACTGTGGGAGGAAACCGGAGTACCCGGAGGAAACCCACCAAGCACGGGGAGAACATGCAAACTCCATGCACACAGAGACAGGAATCGAGCCTGGCCGGGGCTCAAACCAGGACCCTGGCGGTGCAAGGCGACAGTGCTAACCACTACACCACCGTGCTGCCTCCTATTGTAATTCATTGTATATGTACCTCAATTTTGATTTAGGACTGACTTGAAAAAACTCAACCTATCCCTCTAAAGATGATGATCACATGATTTTGCATGAACGCTTTGCATGAATTTAAATAATTTCATCTTCAGCAGTACCTCGAGTTCCATGCAATGCCTCAAGTCATCCAAATGTCGAAAGAAAAATTCTGCTCTTGTGTCTGCGTCTTTATTTATTTTATACCATGAGATTTCTCAAAAGAATTTTGTGTCTAATTTCATGTATGAGCAAACATTTTAAAGGGTAAAAAAAAACCAACCTGTAAAACGCTGTTGCTTAGCCTAGTCTACCTTAAACATGCTCAGAATGGACTCGAGTTTAGCACAAGCATCTATTTTATGAGGAAGTGTTGAATTTAATATCATTTATTGAGTGATTGTTTTTATTTATTTGTTTTTTATTGGAAGTTAAAAAGAGAATGGTTAAGTCACATAAAACTTGCTGTGTGACGAAAGACTCTGGAGGCAGGCAGAACTTTAGCCTACTTCTGGGCTCATGTGTTCTCCAGTATGAGCTTAGTTCACCTTTAAAAAGATCCTAAATAGAACCTGTATGACAGGAAACAAGGTCTTTCCCGGGCTCATCGGTTTCTTTATGCCAGATTTACGTGAGAAGAGAGTATCGGGTATTCAAAGTATAGTTTCTACTAAATGCATATTGATTTCACACCTCTTGAAGTTCCATCCAAGGAACACTGGAAGTCGAGGATTACTTAAGAAATAGTCTCAATCTACATCCTTTTTTTCTTCTTCTTTTAAAAAAAATAGAAACTAGGTTTTCATTTTCAAGGCTGTTGGTGTGTTAGAGTTTTTATGCTCATTTCTAGAATCACAGTGGTGGATCCAAAGCCTATCCTAGAAACACTGGGCATGAGGTTGGAATACAACCTCTGTGAGACGACAGTTCATCTCAGGGCAGCATTTACACCTTCACGTCTAGGTGCAATTTGGAATAGGTAATCCATCTACCGTCATGTTTTGGGAGGTGGGAGGAAACTGGAGACTGAGCCATGTGGAGAGCGTGCACAGAAACTCCACACAGACAGTCAACCAAGGTCGAGATCGAACCACAGAGCCTAGAGTTGTCGGGACACCACAGAGCCACCCAGCTTTAGTTTCACATCTTTAAAGTAAAGATTAGATATATTGTGTATTATATAATATAATTAATACACATAATGCATGCCACCATCCACTTTACTCATATATTATGGATATATTTTATTTTTTGTAAGGATATCTGATCTCTGAATATCTGACAGTACATCCAGTTTATTTATACAAAATAGCATATGTATAAATGACCGTACCAGTCAAAAGTTTTGACACAGCTCCTTATTAAATAGTTTTCTTTATTTGTATTGTTTTAAACATTGTATATTAATATTGAAGCCATTGAAAATATGACCGAACAAATATAAAATTATGTAGTCAACAAAAATGCATCAAATAACTCAGAATATGATTCATCCATTCAATCCTAAAGTTGCCCCCTTTTGCTTTGATGACCGCTTTGCACACTCTTCAGGCATTCAAACCTTAATGCTCAAAGTAATTAAACGTATTGAGTACTCTTAACTTAAACAATTACAATTAGTTCAAATTAATAGACCTTGATGAGTATTCAAAACTTTTTGGTATTTACAAGTTTGTAGAAATTACACTTTTCAAGTTAGCTGAACAAATTTGATATTTTAAGCCACTGTAACTGTCTTCTTAGTTCCACGAACTTAAAATCTTTCAGCCTAGTGATTTTGTGTCTGACGTCATCAATGCACATGTAAACAGCCCACATTTATTTGTTTTGATCAAGATGGTGGATTGGTCTGTTTTCACATATAATCTTTACAAATCTGGGCACCCTAAAGTACCAGAGCACTGGTGGCTCAGTGGTAGGTGTTTTGCCTGCTATGCGAAAGGGCCGGGTTCGATTCCCAGCCGCTGGATGACCTAGTGCCTGTCCCAAGCCCAGATAAAAATGGGAGGGTTGTGTTCAGAACGGCATTTGGCGTAAAAACTTGTGACAAACTGCTGTGGTGACCCATTGCCAGGAGCAGGCGAAAGACCACCAACAATTTATTTAATTTGCAACAACTAAAAAAAATTATAGTATGAGTTAGGCTACTCAGTAATGCAAGTAAATAACAGTTAATATGAATGAGTACAACAAACTCAAAAACTGATAGTTCTGGTTACTTAAAATTGGAAACATCATTACTTAAAAAAATTATGTAACTGATTACCTCAAATTTTTTGAGTATTGCCAACTTATTCGGATTTATAGTGCATGAGATGAGAACCACCTGAAATGGTTTTCCAACAATCTTGAAGGAGTTCCCAGAGGTGTTGAATACTTGTTTGCAGCTTTAGATTGAATGATTGTGGCGGTCATCTGATACAGCACTCCATTATTCTCCTTTCCTGCTGGAAAACATGCTCTGTCAGCCATGCTGGTGAGTGTTCCCTTGTCAACCATATCACCAGCAAAGCACCCCCACACCATCACACCACCTACTCCATGCATCACTGTGGGAGCCACCTGCTAGCCACTAACAAAGTCATGGCAGTTAGAACAAGAAATATCAAAAATATCAAATTTGAACTTCTTTGGACTTAAAGTTTTCCACAGATGGAATGCCAATTTCTTGTGTTTCTAGCCCAAGAAAGCCTTTCCTGCTTATTGTTCTACTGAATTAATGCTTTCTTTGCTGCAATTTGACCATGAAGGCCTGACTCAAGCAGCTTGTCATTCTAATAAACTTATAATCTGCAGTAGATGTAGCTCTTGTTCTTCCTTTCCTGGAACAGTCCTCATGAAAGCCAGTTTCACCATAAAATTTAATGGTTTTGGCGACATCACTTGGGGGTACATTCAAAGTTCTTGAGATTATTCGGATCTAGTGACCTTTAATTCTTAAAGTAATGATGGACTGAGTGTTTCTTGCCATAATATGGATTTGTACAGTAGTTGTAGTAGCTCCAATAGTGCTGTTGACTCACTCTTTTGCCTCCACAAGACAACTGATGGTCTAAAGCACATTAAGACGGCAAGAAATGTCACATTTGACAAGGCATACCAGAGAATTTAAAACCATGCCGTGTGACTACCTCAAGGATCTGATGAGATAATGCCATGAGTGTGACAAACTGTCATCAAAGGTAATGTTAGCTACTTTGGAAAATCTAAAATATAAGCCATATTCTGGGTTGTTTAACACTTTTTTGCTTAGTACATAAGTCCATATGTGTTCTTTCATAGTTTGGATGTATTCAGTCTTCAGTATTAATGTACAATATTGAAATAATAAAAATAGTGAATAGTGAAATCCACTGACAGTGGTGTGTCCAAACCTTTGACTGGTAGTCCAAACTATATTTATTCCATTTTATGGAATTAATTTTTAATTAAATTTTTCCTCTTAGTTAATAATAATTTGTGGCAGAAAGTATATATTGTGATACATTGCACAAAAGTCTTTGTGCATCAGGATATAAACATCCCAAATGTGACCCTACTGAAATATGACTTAAGTTCAATTCCAAGAACAAGTTGTCCACCTCAAAACAACATAGTTAATCATGCTAACTGCTGGCTCAGTGGAATGGTTCTGGCTGTCTCAAGCTGGCACTTGAAAGCCCTGCATGTGTGTCTGTTCTTTATCACTGGCCCGATATGACAATGAAATTTGAGGGCTGGAGTGCCACTCAGAGGCAGCCTACAAGACTAAAGCTTTGATGATGGTCCCTTTTTTCAAGAGGGCTCTTCTGGAAATCATGCAGCTGCAGTCAGGGATGACTGCAATTATTGCGGTAGGCTGGCCAGTTTTTAGTATTACAAAACAAGAACATAAACACCTTGACTCAATCATATGATTTATGAATGTTTTAGTAGCTTCCATGTCTGAGATGTAGGAGAATATTTATTTAGTCATTCAAATTCAGTAAGTGCTTTGTCCCAGAAACTTTGGAAGGCTTTGGAACTCAAGCCATCACAGGAAAATAGGTTTCATAACTTTCTAACTTTTATCAAGTTAGTTTTAACTTGGAGGAGAACTCTCAGGCTTCATGTTACACGCAGGCCAGTTTTAACATTTTCCCGTTTTCTGTGATACTTTCTTGGCTCTCAGGTGGTACAGAGAATCAAAGCGATAGAGCATGAAACAAGACTGCTGGTGGTGGACCGCGAGACGGACGAGTACCTGCGCAGTCTACGCCTCACTTGCACGGAGGACATGGCTGTCCGTGTCAGTCCATCAGGCTCTTCTTCTTCCCCTCCTCCGACCCCCAGCAAACAGGAAAACAACTCTGTTTCCAAACTGCCAACCGGTCGGGAGATACCCAAACCCAGCAGGAGGTCCCCGTCACGGGCTGCCAAAAAGGTACATGGTGCTATATTTCATTTTACCAGGATGCATGCACCCAATCATGTTATATGTTACCACATAACCGCCTTTATCTGATTAAGAGGTCATTAAGAGGACCTATAGAGTTGCATCCTGTCAGGGTCAGGGGTTAACCATAGCTGAAGTTGTCATGCTTAGACACATTAACCTTTGACACTATGAAGCGAAAGAACCACAGACCTGTTATACCTGATTAATTACTATACGGACATGTCTTGTTGAATGTTGACCATATTATTAGGTTGCTCCGAAATATGCTTTTATATCTCATCATTCCGTTCATGTTGTTAAGCAACAAAGGAAATGTTTCTATTTTTATCTGCAGAAATGAAATACAAAATTTATATTTGCGCCGGTTTCTCCTTCTGTTTAATCCATCTATAGCACATCTGCTTTACTCCCTTTCTCTAACCACTGAAATGGTTACTGCCTTTTAAAGGTATATTTAAGTACTTTAAAGCCTGAAGACTATAGAGATTTTATATGGCATCCGATTCCTGGGATCTCTTTAATGGCTATCCCTTGTTTATCCTAACCTAGAATTATTAGTTTTCAGAAGCCTTATAACGGCTTTGTTTATACATATTATAGCAGATCAGCCTTATCAGGAGGAGTAGGATTATCCTTTCATGAGGAAAAACGCTTGGTAGTGAGGGAAGATGGTTGTTTGGAGAAGCCCATTCTTTTAGTGCTCAAAAGTGTCTTTGTATAGAAGACATCAGTGAAATGTAGAAATGTTGCTGCACGCCATGTAACAGGGTTCCAGATATTAACTGAAATAGTCACCTACTGTATGTTGGTGTTAGTATTTTGGCTGCTCCAATCGAGGGGTCAATAACTTGGCACAGGTTTTATACCGGATGACCTTCCTGATACAATCTTCTCAATTAACCCAGGCTAAGGACCAACACTGCATCATGTTTTTATTTGTCAACTAGTTTGCAAAATGCAGCGACTCGCTCCTCTCTGTGTCTGCTCGTCCGGCATCAGAGTACAGGAGCACACATGGTAGTACAGAGGTTCTGCATTCAATAACAGGAGTGCTCGCAAACATAATTGTTCACCTGTTGTATAGTTGCAAACATTTTGCGAGCACTCTTGATATGAATGCAGCCCTGCTGTACTGTCATGTATGACATGTACTCCTCTAATGCCGTCTCCATATATGCATCCACCGACAAGTAGTTGGTGTAGTCATCATCCTTGTGTATACCGCATTATCCTGTATACAGGGTCATGGGGGCCTGGAGCCTATCCCAGGGGATGAGGCGGGGTGCACTAAGGCCAGTCCATTGCAGGGCACGCACAACTAGGAATGCCAATCAGCCTAATCTGCATGTCTTTGGACTGTAGGAGGAAATCCATCCAGCATGGGGAGAACATGCAAACTATACGCACACAGATTCCTGGCCAGGAATCGAACCCAGACCCTGGGAGTGCAAGTAGACAGTGCTAACCACCAAGCCAATGCGCTGCTCAATTGGTGAAAAAACAGATTTAAGTTGGTATTTTTATATTGTATATATTAAAAATATATATATTTGGATGATGTTAAGAATTTCATTTATCCCTTTTTTATTCTCAGTAGCTTTGGAAACTCAACCAGTGCCAGTGTGACATACCGTAGCTTATCTAGCTATCTAGCCAAAGTTAGCTAACATCAGTCAGGGGACATTCACAACTGAGAAAAAAACTAAATGGCCAAACAAACAAACCTTAAAATTTTCTGTCACTCTCTGCCTGTCCAACTGTACATCAGCTGCCATCGAGACAGAGACTGAGTCATCCAGTTCTCAGGTACAGCCATCCCAGGAGGATAATGCTAGCAAAGCATAGCAAGTCACTTGGACTCATGGCTCCAGTTAAATACAAAGTGGCTACATGAGTTCACCTGGTTATGTTATAAAGAGTATTACATTTTGGCTCCTTTAAATTAGACTTGGCTCCTAAATATTTTTTATGCTTGTCTGGAGACCTGTGTGAGGGGAAAAAACACAAAAAGTCTGTCGTGTTGTTGATAGGATTAGCATTGATAGGATTGGTACCAATTTGAAGGACAGCATGAATTGAATTGTGTTATTTCTCTCATACCACATGAAGTTGACGTTTTTTAAAAATATTTTGTCATTAATTAAAGAATGACATACGATTTGTTTGTAGTTATGTGCATTTATATGTAGTTTGTGACGCAACTGTGAAAAAGTAGTCTGTGTTCTCAGTTATATAAGTGTAGTTATAAGCAGATGTTTTCTCCTCCTTACTCCTTTCTTTCATTTTGAAAGTATATAAAACAAAGGAAATGCAGCTCATGAGGCTACACACAGAAACTGGAATACACTGTGTAACTTTTATGTATAAGAAAACTTACATTTTTATGTGTCAGAAAAAAACATTTTGAAAAAAAAACCTATGTTGTTTTGAAATGAATGGGAATTAGGTTTAGTACCCATTGACATGTTATTAAGTCCTGAAAGGATAGTGCTGAACTGTCAACTTCATGTAAGAGATGTGGGATGGGATAAATCATGACCAGAGATCACTTAAATGCTTGTTGAGATGAGAACTGACAGGATTGGGACTAAACAGCTGTGTGGACATAAGAAAGCCATTAGTTAGTGAGACTAATCAGAAAAAGGCTTGAATTTTCTAGAGAGCATAAAGATTGGACTTTGGAGCAATGGAAAAAAGGTCATGTGGTTTGATGAGTTCAGATTGATCTGATTTCAGAATGATGTGTAGATGGGAAGCACATGAATCACATCATGTATTGCATCCAAATCGTGCCATAAATACAATTGTCTGAGTAGACTGATCCAATTCGAATTCTGAGGAGTTTTTTTACTTTTAAAAATCTCTTCATTAGGCATTTATACAACCTCAGAAAGTATTTTTTAAAACCTACTAATAAGAAAACAGCTTAAATGAGCATTTTTTTTTTTCATTTTAAATCCCATCCATACATCTCTGTAATCCAACTAGGGACTGTGGAGGCCACTGGTGACCATTGTATTTATTACTATGTTTACAACCATGGTCAACATTCACACATGCATTCACACACTATGGGCAATTTGGGACCACCAATTAGCCTAATCTACATGTCTTTGGCAACTGATACTACATCTCTTTGGATTATGGGAGGAAACCGGAGTACCTTGACGAAACCCACCAAAAACATGAAAACTCCATACAGACAGATCCAGACGAGAATTAAACCCAGACCCCGGAGGGGCAAGGCGACAGTACTATGCCACCGTGCTGCCTTCATTTTGAAGATTCTAGGCAAAGTCTAGGAAGGATCACTGCTTCAGGACTATACACAGCTGCAAAGTTAAATCAGCCTCCTGGAATGTTTCACATGGATTTGGTGAGAGGCAGGGAGGACTCTTTGACCTTTATCATTAAGTGTATATGATTTCTAATGTGAAATGTATTTGCTATAAATTACAATGAGTTGCTTATATCTTCACTTGTGATATGACGTCATTATTAAAATGGAAAATATTTGACGCCAGTGTTCTAATCTATTGATGTCTAATATGTAATACAGTATGTGCAGATTTAGATCTTTGCAAACTTTATTTCCTAGTGTCCATAACATAAATTCCTGTATAGACAAGAAAATATGTGCATTTTACTAAAATGTAGGTTCTAATGTTAAGGGCCTCTTGATTCATGGGGACCTTTGGGAGGGCCATAAAAGACGAAGTATTTTCATCTGACTATATAAAGCCAACATGCATGTCGTCTCACAGTGTGTACTGCAGACATGGCTGGTTCCTATTGCACCAGTGGTTGTAAAACAGTCATAAAGCACAGCAAAAGTCCCAGTCCAGCCACAAGAAAACTACCACTAATGGCCAATACATCTAAATCAAAAAGACTTGCTTTTTATGGAATCCTATACCAGCTACCTTCAAGTACAAACGACTGATGTGCTCATGAACTCACATGTTACATTGTAAGGTCTTTACACTACACTGATTTGCTTTGGTTCAGACTGAAATGTTCAATAGATGCCTCTTTTCAGTGTAAAGAAAGGAAGGAACAGAGGAAATCTAGGCCATGGCGAATTGCTCTGATGATAGAAGCTTGTCTCTTTGGACAAAGTTATTAGGAAGATCTTGTGGAACTAGAGCCAGCGCCCCCCCCCTGGGTCTTTCTGTCTCTTTGAAGAACATCAGTCTCACCCTGTGAGCACTGGCCGTCTTCCACCTTTTACAGACATTTGAGGGTTTTTATAGACTTTGAGTGAAAAACGACATCCGCAGTGGGGATTCCTACCCTCCCAAGCGGGATTCATTGGTCCATCCAAGTATTCCTGCAGGATAAGCTTTAAAAAGAGCTGCATGATGCTGGACATAATGTTAGGAAAAACTCAATGTATGCTGAGCTGATGGTTGCCATGGCAGCTGGAGTCCTAGGGTTACCGAGCATTCCAGCACTTCCTGTCTTATAAAGGGACTGGCGTTTGAGGCCCCAAAGTGCACACTAGTTCATGAGTGTCACTGGGTCCGATGAAAGCTAGCAACACAACAGTAGCAAAGCTGATTAGGTGTGTGTGTGTGTGTGTGTGTGTGTGTGTGTGTGTGTGTGTGTGTGTGTGCGTGCTTGCGTGCGTGTGTGCGTGCGTGTGTGTGTGCGTGTGTGTGCGTGTGTGTGCGTGTGTGTGCGTGTGTGTGTGTGCGTGTGTGTGTGCGCGTGTGTGTGCGCATGTGTGCGCACACACTCCCTATGGCCTCATCACCGGCTTGCCTGTCAGTAAAGGAGAATAGATATACGACACCACCACTCCACTGTGGCTCTGTTTTTACTGCACTGTGTTATTTCCTTTCTGCTGCATTCTTTCTCTGTTTATTCTCCTGTTGATTTGTGAGTAGGTTTACTGAACTGGAAAGCATGTTCATTGTTTGGAAAACTGTCCTATTTAGGCATATGCTGACAATTAAACATATGTGCAACATTATGAAATGTGAACTATTATACTATTATACATCATTCTCTCTAAATTGCTAATAGAGAAACGTACAAGTGGTGGCATTCAAGTCAAACTGGGACTTTTGATTGTACGGAATAACACAACACAGTTATGAGAGTGTTTGTTTTTCTATATAATGCCCCTGCTACACCCCAGAGTTTCACTAGTGCTTGGATACCATTAAGGTAATACAGTAAGTTTTTCTTAATCAGACCTCCATCTTCACATCTAAGACGCTGGCCTCCCAGGATATCCTTTAATGGCTTAACTTAATAAAGGCTTAACTTAACTTAATGGCTCAAACATGTGGAAATATCCTCGAGTAAGCTCAGAACTGTACTGGGATGTTGCAGTAACTTCCAAGTGAGTTCCTGTAATGTAATGTAATGTACAAGTGGTGAGATGGGCAGTGTAAGGTCATACATTGTCCTGCATAAGACAGAGCAGCGTTGGTGTTTTTTCTGTTCAAGGAAAGGACCATTAAAGGAATGTTTCAGCAGTGACGTCGGCATGAAGCTTGCAGTCCAATCATATTAACAGTATTGCATATACACTGTATATTTATTATTGTTATTATTATTATTGATTATTAATGATACACGTTTAAAACAAATTATTATAAACTTACAATCTCTCATTATTGTACCTGCTACTTAGAATGTCTCATAAACCCAGGGGTAGCCTTAGCAACTACAATAAGGTGCTGCAAACAAAAAAAATCTTCAAATAAATGAAACAAATAGAAGTAATTTCATGATTTGCATTATATACGACTTCATACTTCTTATCAAAGACACAGCTTCAGTTAATCTTGAACTCAATAATTAGCAATGATCAACACTGCTATAATTATATCAGCACCTCACATACTACACTGCCAATAACACACGAGCTTCCTTAAAACTATACTTAAAAGTAAAAAAATACTTTAAAGGATTTAAATCATATAATATAACAGTTCATGATTATATACCATTAAGTATAAAACTTGATTAGTTTGGAAATATAAGTGAAATATTTCTTTTTATGCAGACAGATGTCTTCAAATGCATTATATTTTGGGTATCTAATATACCAAATGTGTGAAGGGCCTGAAAGTGTAGTATTCTTTACAGATCACATGTCAGTGTAGGTATCAGATAACAGGAAAACCTTTAAGGCGTGCCATTGTTATAAAATATCATTCATATCATCTGATACCTGTTAACACTTGGCCGGCCACAAGCGTCAATACAAATACTATTATACAGTCATACAGTACCAGGCAAAAGTTCGGACACACCTTCTAATTCAGTGGTCTTACTTGATTTTTATTTCTAATATTTCTACACTTTAAAACGATGATGAAGACGTCCAAAATATGCAATAATCTCATTTGAATAGTTATATTATATATTGACATGTGTTTGCTTTATATGATCTGTAAAGCCTTTATGACAGTTCTAATATGAGATGCTGTTACTTGGTGATTTTTGAGGCTGGTGCTTGATCTTCTTCTTTGTCTTTCGGCTGTTCCCTTTCAGGGGTCGCCACAGTAAATCATCTACTGTACCTCCATCTAACCCTCTCCTCCGCATCCTCTTCTCTCACACCAACTAACTTCATGTCCTCTCTCACTACATCCATAAATCTCCTCTTTGGTCTTCCTCTAGACCTCCTGCCTGGCAGTTCCAACCTCAGCATCCTTCAACCAATATGCTCACAGTCTCTCCTCTGAACATGTCCAAACCACCTCAATCTGGCCTCTCTGACTTTATCTCCAAAACATCTGACATGGGTTGTCCCTCTGATGAACTCCTTCTTGATCATATCTATCCTTCTGACTCCCAAAGAGAACCTTAACATCTTCATCTCTGCTACCTCGGGGTGCTTGATGGGTTTTGCAAATTAATCATTCGAAAAACTTTGAATTAGAAGGTGTGTCCAAACTTTTTACTGGTACTCATTTGATCACTTCTTTGCCTTGGTCAAGGTTGGAACAATACCGTTTTAAACGTAGTGACTCAACTAAGCAAACCATTAAAAGTTATTGCAGTAATTTTCTTTAAAGATCTTGAAGATAAACTAATTAGTTTGCAGACGGTGTCCACTTAAATTAATATGAAGTACAAGCCCCTGACCTGTAAGAGTACTATGGATGTCCTTATTTATTACACCTTAAAACTTGTATATGAAATGTAACCAGTAAACATTATTTTACATCCTGTGAATTGCCTGCATACCATGAACTGAAGTTGACCTCAAGCCCGGTGTGTTTGACGAGGCGTATTCTAAACAGCCCTCGTTCTGTTCTAACCCTGGCTGGTTTCTCAGTCTTCTCTCCTTTAACTGGGTGAAGTCAGCATGGCCCGGTGCCGCTTCGGCCCCCGATTCTCTGTTTGAGTGTTGAGTGTCGCTTTCCCACCACACAGAACAGCTCAGGCCATTATTTTGGCTTGTCACATGACATGTCAAATGACACGTCAAACAATACCCCCACACACACGCACACTGTTCCAGGCAGCAGGTGCTTTCCTCACATTAGCTTATCTCTGATTATTTAGGCTTCCGCAGCGTGGGGGAGCTGCAGGTGGAGGCAGGTTGATCCATTACATCAGCACTGAGTACAGGACATGGAGATCATGCTCTGGCCGGAGAGACGCGCATTTTTATCCAACATTACATGTTTAATGTTAAGTCGAATTCAATACCAAAATCTAGCGGTTAATTCTTTTAACATGAGAAATATAAAAGATTTTCAACCAGCAACAAATGCAGGAATGTATCAAATAAAAAAATAGACGATAAGCTAAACTATCTGTCAACAGGTAACAGTACAGCAAAAAAGTACACATCTAAGTAAACATGCACATAGTTGTAGTGTTGCGGTGTTATTCTGTTTCATGAACAAACAAGTATCAGCTGAGCCTGACCTGACCTACTGTACAGTGAGGAGCACGTCTAGCCAGTGAATAAATGCCGTACATAAATACTATCCTTCGGTCTGCTCTCCATATTTATATTTTTCTGACTAGATATTATTTTGCATTACTATACTTTTGTACACTTTTGTCCATTATGCTCATGTTATTTAAACTGTTCATTGTATTTATTTACATAACAGTAGCAGAATAATATTTATTTATTTATAATATTCAAATATTTATAATGTAATAATAATAATAATAACAATATAAAATATATAATATATAATATTATTAAAAT
Source organism: Clarias fuscus (assembly GCA_030347435.1). Taxonomy (NCBI): domain Eukaryota; kingdom Metazoa; phylum Chordata; class Actinopteri; order Siluriformes; family Clariidae; genus Clarias; species Clarias fuscus. The sequence goes on from CM059222.1 coordinate 13,531,714, forward strand.
ATTTATAATAAAAATAATGACATAAAAGATATATAATATTAAACTGTTTATAATAAAAATAATCATCATATTAAAAACATATACTATTAAAATATTTATAATATCACTGATAATATTTGTCATTTTTTATAATATCAGCAGGCAAGATTTTTTTAAATGATTCATCAGACCAAAGCAATAAATTAATCAGTAAGTGATATTGATATTTGATGAAACATTTATTATATTCCAGATGAGCAGATCCTCCTCATCACTCATCACATATCCAAGTCTGGTACTTCGCCAAACTTTCCCATACTTTGTAAGCAGAGTTGTCAAGAAGATATAGCCAAAAAACCACATTGGTGCTGATTTTTATTTTTAAGTTTTACATAGAACACAGAAAATGTGTGTGCCAAAGAAGCTACTTCTGAACTTTATGCAACATGGAAATGATCAATCTTGCTTCCCCAAAGCCCAAAAATGTGTTATACTGTCGCACTTCAAACAATAATCATTTAAAATGCAAATTATTCATATTTTGTTATGATTATTGTAATATATTAAAGCTGGTGTAAGCTTCTAGAAGCATATGACTCGTTCCCCCACCCCCCCCCAAAAAAAAATCTGTAGTGTCCGTAACCATATCTTAGCAATTTTGTATCTTAGAATCCTAGAACACTTTTTCAGGTTTATATCTTTTCATGTGAAATCTAAATTGATTTTTCATCTGAATAACTTAATTCCAAAAAGGTACAGACGTCACATAAAAAGCACATAAAATTGTATTTAGCAAATGTTTTTCTTTTTATGAGATTAAAAAAATAAATACATAAATGTGTATGCATAATAACAATAAATTAACCATAGATCAGGAGACTAGAAATAAGCATTAAATATTATGAAAAATGTTACATGATCCTATCTAAAATTTTCACTTTTTCACCTACTGTAGGTGAGACCAATAGCATGTTTGGCCATTAACAAGCATATGTTAAAGTGGAACACTTAAATAATCACTGAACAACATACTGTAGACTTCATCTCAATAGACTGGAGACCTTGTCACTTGACTGCATTTGCAGTGTTATTAAGGTAAACTGAAGCAAACGCAAGCATGATTGATGAAAGGACTCCAGCTGTACTGCAGTTGTTGAACAATACTTACAAGACAGTAATGGATAGAATGAAACATTATGTTGCTCAACATAATTATTTTCCACAATTATTCAGGCCGAACACAATAATCTGATAATAGTTTATCACTTAAAAACCTCAGAGAAAAATTATTACTTACATATTGTGCATTATAAGCTCTGACAGTAATTTCAGCAATAAATAAATGATAGGTTTATATTAATACTCTCATTCTAATGTGTAATTGCACATGCACCATGATAAATAGGTAAATGAGAGACCTTCCACATAATCCAAGCCTCATCATAAGCAGATGAAGAAAATGTTTTTAAATACAAAATATATAACCATTAATATTGGACCCCGCTTGGTGGGTTTCCTCCGGGGTACTCCGGTTTCCTCCCACAGTCCAAAGACATGCAGATTAGGCGAACTGGCATTCATAGTGTGTGAATGAGTGTGTATTTGTGTGTGCCCTGCGATGGATTGGCATCCTGTCCAGGGTGTACCCCGCCTTGTGCCCTAAGTCTCCTGGGATAGGCTCCAGGCCCCAATGACCCTGAATACAGGATGAAGCGGTATAGACGATGATGATAATATAGGATTTTTTTCACCATTCTCGGATGTCACGAGTTTGTGTTAATTAGTAAGTTTTTCAACCCAAGGAGACGAGAATCTTCAACACAGAGTAATTTACACTTTCTGGTTATCAGTAACATGATATGTCATTTTGTTTTGTTTTTTTCGTTTTGCTTTGAAAAGGAACATGGACTTTACAACAAATATTGTTGATTAGTACATCTTAAAAATGGGTTACAGAATGGCGTGACGGAGATTGCAAGCTTAATTCTAGAGATCAGGTTGGTGATGCTTTCTCAGGGGTGAAATCACATCAATCATGGTGACGTTAACATCATGGGCATCTGCGAGCTCATGCAAGCAGAAGAGGCTGATTGAATAGGGTACCAATAAACATCCGGTTGTTTTGACAGAAAATTATCATAAATGTCCTTGTCCAGGTCATGATTGTAGTCTATTGTAAATACTTAGGTACTTGGATCTAATTCCAGCCTACAGTACAGTATATGGACGTACTCCTGTTATGAAAGATTAGAGGCAGAGTCGTATTTAGATGTGAGGATGCAGACTTGTTAGCAACCTGTGAGGAAGAAATAAACCGAAAAACAAGCCAAAGACAGATTGCGCTTTAAAGTATGGAAGAAATAAAGAAAGAAGATGGGGACTATTAATGTCTCCTTGATTCATTGCAGGATTCGGGTCTATGATGTGGACTGGATGTTTAGATTGTTGTGGTGGCGTCTCTTTCCACTGGCAACAGTTCTTTCTTTGTTGAGGCTTGATTAATTTTTTTCTTCCCCCAGCTGGTCCAGCTGTCATTTTTGTGCACTACCTTGTTCGTCCTGTCTCTGGTCTTACTGTCTTTTTTTGTTCTGTGCTGAAAAAGTGTATTGCAGTTGTTGCACCACAGAAAAGTTTGTAGATTGCTTCAGATGGTTGTACTGTACTGTCTAAAGCTCATTACAGTGGAAGCCAGAGTCATGTGCACCAGACATCCGAAAGGAGACGGCTGACTCGGGGTCAGTTTTTATCTTATCTCCAAGGATGAACTCTTTTTTTTTTTTTTTCTCCACAACCCCAAACACACAGCTGTAGTCTCTGATAATCTATTGTGTTTGTATGAGAATCAGCAAGTAGGCAATCAGCTGCGCATTCTACTAAAATAAAAGGTCTCATTATTGTCTAAGGCTTGGGATGGAGCAGCAGTTACAAATTCCTGTTACGGATTCCTGCGTCTGACAACCTGTCATGCACTCATGACACTGAGGTGATTAAGGGGAAATGGAATGCAAGAAGAAGCCTCACTTTCCCTGCAAATCTGATCAACAACTATTTCTTATATTTGTTTTTGTCCTTTTTCCATTTTTGTATTGGCCAGGGCTTAAACTATCATTTAGATTTTTCCCTATTGTTACCTCATATAAGAAGACGCCCTCCCACAGCTTGTTCCTCAGCCCTGCTGTTTTCTGCTGGGGCATGGCTCAGCTGTAGGTCATTTACAAAGACAATGAAACTACACATTTGGAGGAGAAGTAAAATTACTGGAATGTGTTGTATAAAAAATGCATTATCTGCTACTTTCTGGTCATGACACTTGTGTCCGATGAAAAAACAAACATTTTTTGATGTTTGTTTTTATATAGAAAATTTTATGGATGAATAATACTTGTATTAGTGTCTATGAGTTAGTGCTGAGACATGCTCAACCAGAGAACAGCAGAGCAACAAGCCAGGACAGGGTATCTTCTTATGTGAGGTCACAAGAGGGCACGGGGGCAAATAGGTTGCTTTAAACCCGAACAAATGACAAAAAGGTGTTTTTTTTCCATGTTTACTGTTTGTACACACACACAGGAGACCCATCTAAAATAGATTTTTGCATAATAGTTCTCCTTTAAAACTAGAACCTTGGTGCCAGTGATTGAATAAACTACAATAGAATATAAGGATGGAGCATATACCTTTGAGATATGTCATGTAAGCTTTAAGCATCACTAGAGTTCTAAACATTTTGGATAATGTATCAAAGAATTAGCACAGCATCTAGATTAGATCTTGTGATGTTATGACAGGGAGATTTATCAGCTGAAATTTGAATACATTCAAACCAAAATAAAGTTTTAATCGCAACGTAGGTGGACAAGTTGAGACTTCAAAGTGTTCTATGGACAAGCATGAGTGTGGGAGGCGGCACGGTGGCTTAGTGGTTAGCAATGCCGCCTTACACCTCCAGGTCCTGAGTTCGATTTGCGCGTCAGGTCTGTGTGCATGGACTTTGCATGTTCTCCCTGTGTTTGGTCGAAAGACATGCAGATTAGGCTAATTGGTGTTCCTAAATTGCCTGTAAATGTGAATGTTGACCGGAGGTCCTACCAAGGTCGTTCAAAATGGGAATAAATACAATGGTCCCCATTGGCCTCCACGGTTCCTAGTTGGACTACAGAGGTTCCTAGATAGATGGATTGATGGATAAGTGTGGGAACTATTGCATTATAAATCGCTTTGTTCCTCCGTCCATTACCAACGCTGCTTATCCAATGTATGGGCGCATTGTGCTCGGAGGCTGTCCCAGGGAACTCCAGGCACAGTGCCAGGTGCACCCTGGATGGAGTGCCTACCCATTACCGAGCATCCATGCCCATGAGAACATGAAAACGCTACCAACATAGAGCAGAGAAGAGATTTACCACCTCAACCATGGCAGATCAAGGAGGTACAGTGGAACCTCGGATTGCGAGTAACGTGGTTTACGAGTGTTCCGCAAACCGAGCAAAGATTTTAAATAATTTTTTATTCGGAAACCGAGCAAGTATTAGTTTACGAGCGCCGAGTATCATGCTTCACACATGCGACTCTTATTTTGACACCGAGCGTCACTCTCTCACCTTCCCCCCCCCTCCCCCTTCCCCCTCCCACCCTCCCCCCACGGCTTCGCAAACACAGAAACTCTGCTCGTGCGTGCGCAATTTGACACTGAAACACACACACGCACAGACACTCTCTCCCCTTTTCACCCCTCCCGGCTTCACAAAGACACAGAAACTCTGCTCTGTCGCGATTCTTTTCAAAGGTAAGGTGCTGGTTCATTTGTTTTGTTTTTTTGTTTTTTTTACTTTACAGCAGTGATTCCCTTAGTATGCGCTCACGCCTGGTCAGAGAGATTTCTTTTTTTTTTCCTGTTAAAACGGTGTTTCCGTGTTTGTGTGTGTGTCCGTTTGTTGTGAAACTTAAGTGATTCCTTTAGTATGCGCCGTGCCAGTCTCGCTTTTTTTCCGTTAAACCGGTGTTTCCGCTGTGTTTATGCGCTTGTTGTAAAACTTAAAAAGTGTGTCTGTTAATATACGCTCATGTCAGTCTCAGAGAGATTTCTTTTTTCCTGTTAAAACGGTGTTTCCGATGTGTGTGTGTGTGTGCGTGCGTGTTGTTTGTTGTGAAACTGTTGTGAAAAAGCGAGGTGGGGAGAGGGAGGATGAATGTTACTGTGTAAAACGAGGCGAGGGAAGGGGCTAATTCCACACACACACACACACACACACACACACACATGGCGCGTGCGCGCACCAATGGAAACACTTGTCAGGATTTATTTTTACTTTTTTTAAAGGTAAAGTGCAGATTAATTTGTTTTATTTTCATTTTATAGATTGTATTAATAATTTTTATGTATTTATTTTTGGAACAAATAATTTGAGTTTTCATTATTTCTTATGGGAAATGATGATTTGGTTTAAGAGTGTTTTGGAATACGAGCCCACTTCCGGAACGAATTATGCTCGTAATCCAAGGTTCCACTGTATTGCTAACAACTAATTCACTGTGTCACCTTTTACTAGTGTCTGTCTTGTCCAAGTTTATGGTTTGCATGTAGCTGGAGGAACTTTCCCAAAATCCCTTGGAATGGATAAAGCTTGTGAATGTAGGGAAAATCAATGATCATGTATATTTTCATGCTGGTGTCCTGTTTGTGTTGCTAACCATAAATCAGATTTGCAGTGCTTTCTTAAGATTTTCATTACTCTTTTTTTAGGTGCTTGGCACATGATTGTGGTCTACACAGGTTTATTCTCAAAAATATGGTCATAAAAGGCATGTGGGCGGTGAATCAGGAAAGTGTTCACACTTTCATTGGACATCGGTTTGAATCTCGATCACTCCACTGGACACTTCCGGACAGTGACTTCATGTTTTTCAGAGGAAGCATGTGTTAGACTTCACCCTTTGGTGGTGGGAAGCTGCAATATGCAGTGATGGGGGAGTTGGCAAGTGACCAAACCGGGGGAGAAAAAAGAGAAATATTCACCAAAATACATAATTTTATCATTAATCTTAGTCTGCCTGCTACATATCATATTAATTTTCCTTTCGTGTCTCATTAAGTTTCCAAGTGTGGGCCTTCAGATTCTTGGCTTTGCAAATCATTTTCATGGTCTCACACCCACACTTGCCTCGTCTCACTCGTAAGCACACATCTGGTCAACACCATGAAGAACTGAGGAGGTGTTAGGAGCAAGTCCTCTGAGACAAGTTCGACATCAGGACACCATTTGTGCCGAGATTTTTATAGAATATTCTCAACATCTAGAGTCCAACTTTGTTGGTTTCAAGTAAACTTGCTGAATTCTCTTTAAGCTCAAGACGGTAAAGGGTCCTTATTCGGCACACGTCATCTCCACACACCTGTGTAAACAAAGACGTGTGCTTGTGTTGCTCTGAACATGGTTTGGTCAATGAACCTGTGTTGTGTCTGGACTTGGCATTCTGTTAGAATGTTATGCTTAGAAAGTACTTTTATATGTGCGCGTAACACAAGTTACATTTACAACCCAGTTTAATAAGCTGATAATAAATGCTGGTGTACACCGTGTGGTCTTTGGTGGCTAATGTTCTCTGAGATAATCATGACAAGGAAGAGGAGAAACCTTCCTTCTAAACGTACTTACTTTGAATAGTTTCATATACACACTGTTATAACAGTAGTAGGCAGCTGTTACACCTGTTGCCTTACACATCCAGGGTCCTGGTCAATTCCCGTTTGCATGGAGTTTGCATGTACTCCCTGTGCTTGGTTGGTTTCCTCCGGGTAATCCGGTTTCCTCCCACATTCCAAAGACGTGCAGATTAGGCAAATTGTTGTGCTACCACCGGTGTAAAACGAAAATAATTACAATGGTAATCGCCATTGGCCTCCACGGTTCCTAGTTGGAACATAGCTACTGTATCATTCCGGGGAATTGTTGGTTTGGTTGCTAATCACTGGCTGCGTAGCAAAACTAGCAGGAAGACCAGCTGCATTTCTTGCTGCAATAACTTGGCCTACGCTGTTGCTTATTGCTGTTAACATGCTTTTTTATTTGCTATCATACTGTACAGACTTGGCATTTAATCTTGTTTTGGCCAAAGCATTTGTAAATTGGCTGCGCACCACGTCTTCATCTTCTTTTAGCCACAAATAACATGATTTATGAAATGATAACTGTTAATTTATCTCAGTCTCTTACTGCTGAAGATTAATGAAGCGTCTCAAGCTACTTATCACTGAAAGGCACAAGATATGTACTGTAGTACTATTGAAAAAATGGAGTGAATACGTTTTATTTTAAAGTCTGTCTTAAATTAAAATTGATGTGCATTTAAGTACATTTAAGTACATTTTCATGCAGTAGTTCTTGGTCCTTATAAATTCTGTTCTGCACACTGACCATGAAGTTTGTTACCTGGAATGCGAACCCAGTGTAGGGGATGGGAATCACCAGTCACCTCTCCGTATGATATTATCACAAGACCATTTTGGAGTCATTATTGAGACTATTCATGTTCAAGATGCATCATAATTTTGAAAGATAGCAACTTGATTTAGCGCAGTGGGACTGCAGAAGCAGGAGTTGGACTCGGCTGAACTTTGGAATGCATTTTTGCATGGAATGAGGTTTGTGGAATCTGTCACATTGCACTTGGTGTTCCCGGTGACAAACCTCACGGTCAGTGTGCAGAGCAAGAAATTTTTTTAGTTTTCCTTTGGGTTTGCTTCTTTTAAACTGCGCTTATGAATAACTTAACAAGAGATACAGTACTGTGCAAAAGTCTTAGGCGCCATATTATCTGTAGTGCAAATTTTGTTTATTATGTCTGCATTATTATGTACAAGAGCATTCCCTACAAAGATACACTAAAATTGATGAATAAATAACATTACAGAAGAATATTTGCATGACTGTAAAGAAAGCGACATATTACATGACAGTTTTCAGATGGGGAAAAAAATCAGTCATGTAGACTCCTGGGTGTGACGAAGTTACGGAAAGAACTGATATTGTATTCTCCAGCATGCTCAGTAAAACCTAACAGCTGTTTTATTTACAGTACTGTACAAAAGTCTTGGGAACATCCAAACAAAAGCCATATGCAATGATGCTTTTGAAAATATTTCTACATTAAAAGAAACTTCTATAAAAAGCACTAAGTAATAACAGAACCGATAAACGGTCAATATTTGGTGTGGAATATTTGGTGTTTGCTTGAACATAAGCGGTAGTGTTGGATACAGATGTGTGCAGTGTTCTAAGTAAAACAGCTGTTAGGTTTTACTAAGCATTCTTTTGGGAACTTCGTCACACTCGCTCCTTTCTACTTTCATGCAAAACCCAGGTGATGACATTATTGATTTTATTCTTTTTTTTTATCTATGTCACTTTCTTTACAGGCATGCACATATTCTTCTGTAATGTTATTTACTCATTAATTTTAGTGTATCTTTGTTGGGAATGGTCTTGTACATAATAATGCAGGCATAATAAACTTTGTACTTTGAACCAAAATTTGTACTACAGATAATATGGCGCCTAAGACTTTTGCACAGTACTGTATACAGTATATAATTGGGTTTAGCAAGCTGAGACACTTTACATATATTGTATAGCACCTCGCTGTTCAGTTCAATGTTCCTTGAAACCTGGTTCTCATGTTATCTTTCTTGCTTTATGCTGCAAGCAGTCGCTTCCAGGTCAAGGCTGAAGAGGAATACCTTATTCATGATGTTAATTATGTTTCCAGTAGTGGTATAACATTTAAAAAAAATTTTTTTTTACAGTATTGTAATCTAATAACAGAAGCATGAACACATGGTGAAAAAAATGAAAGATAAAAATATTATGTAATCTTTGTACAAAATGTCTTTGTTCGTCAAAAATGAAACAAAAAGACTGAATGTTCTAGTTCTAGTTGCTGCTCTTTCTTAGAAAGATATTTTCGAAAAGAACTTTCCCATAAAATCTCTTCTGTTCTCGGTATTTATCATTCATCATGGCGTGTCATTAGAAGTGAAAAGAACGAGTGCTTACAACCAAAAAATGTAGTAGAGGCAAAATAAATAAATGTAATCATGTGTTAACGTTGAAACATTGTGTTTACTACAGTAGTGAATTCCACAGCCAAAGGCGTTCAGGACAGTCTGCCTCAAGAAACTAGTGCATAAAGAGTGATTTGCTCTGCGAAGGGAACTTTACATAATGAATGGTGGCAGAAGGAAATGCATTTTAATTTGTATTATGATCATGCCATCATGCACTGACTAGTTAACCTGGAACGACATAGGAGCCATAATGTTATACAGTAACACCAATCTGGAGCGTACTGTGCCGGGAAATCAGAGCACCTGTAAACCAGTTTAGACCCTCTAGGCCTTGAACAATGCATCATGCCAAGCATTCACAGAGCCTGAAAACATTTCTCACGCATTACACATGTGGCTCTGTCTGCCTGTCTGTCCAACTGTCTGTCTGTCTGTCTGTCTGTGTGTCTGTGCGTCTGGCTGTTGTTGTTCATGTCTTCTTTGATTTTTTTTTTTTGTTGTTGTTCCCTCCTCTTGCCATGTGTTTCCCATCTCAGTACTCGCTGTGAGATATTGAGACGCAAGCCTGCTGATCAGGCTTTGTTTTTGTTTTTAATTCTCTTTAGAACATTGACTCTCTTGGTATGACAGCACTACATTACTTTTATGGTTTGCAGCTGGATTTGTATCCGTCTCTTCAAAGCGTATTAATGAGAGGAAGATCTCTTCTGCTAATAAGGCTTAGGCCGTAATCGCATTAGCTGTACAGTATGTTTTATATTTCATATTGCATACTGACCAGACTGGTTTAAGTGCCTCCTAATACAGTGTATGATGAAGTGCTGAACAGACCTTGTGTTTGTTGAATCATACTTTAATCTTGCATCTTAAAATCTCCATTTGTAGAAAATGTACAGTATATTGTTTCATATTCTGATTTGTTAGACATAGTTAAGAAAAGAAAAAAAAAGAAAGGAATGCAATACTATATAGTTCAAAAGCATTTTAAATTAACCGTTTTTTTTTTATTTTTATTTTTTTACGTTGTACAAACAGTACACAGCATTCTTGATGGAGCTCTTTACACTCCATTTAAATGCTGTTAAAGACTCGCTTCCTATTGTTGCTCTCCAGCTCCAGGACTGAAAGGCAGCTGTGTTGTGTCCAGATGTGCCGCTCAGTGGGGCGTTTGTGGGGCAGCGCCTGAGGACGGTCTCTGTTTGTGACTGGTGTGCATGTAGGAGGATGGACAGCGGGGGGGGTTGGAAGGACACAGTTCAAGGGGCAGAGTGTGTGTGAGAAAGCAGGCATGCGTCTCCCTCGTTATCTCTCACCACCTCGTTGACAGCCAGCACTGGTGATGATGTCCTCCCCTCCATTAAGCCCCAGATCGACCATCTCACTCCTGCTTAACATTAGCCAGACCCAGCGCGTGAGAAAAATAGGATAACAGCAGCCCACTGTGTGCAGCTGGAGTTGTATAGAGTAGATGCTCACTCAGCTGAATTATTATTATTATTATTATGATTATCATTATTGAGCAATTCGTCCCTTCCCTTCTACGGTACCCTTGGTCTTTGTTTACAAGTTAGAAAAGAATTTTTTTTTCAGCTTAGTCTCTGGTTTAATTAAGTGTCGTTCAGTATCATCATCATCATCATCATCAACAACATCATCGTTCATCACCACCTGGCTGAGAATGAGCCATCGCGAACACTTGTCAAGCTTCTCCAACTTGGTCCGTGATGTAACCACGTAGGTCAAACAGCGTAGGCTTTATTCACACCAAGGGAGTCTTCACTGCCCACTCACTCACTCACTCACTCACTCACTCACTCACTCACTCACTCACTCATTCACAGGCTTAGCCCAGAGAGAGAGAGAGAGAGAGAGAGTGAAATCATGCATATTGAGATGTATAACTCACTAACTTAATCACGTTTTTGACATCACTCACGCAGTCGCACTTTGCTTCTATTCAAATCATGGTTGCTCATGTTGTCTGATACAGTACACAGCCCACCTGTGAGCACAGACAAAAAAAAAAAAAAAAACTCCATCTGCTGTGTTCACAACCCTGCATGCTCAAACTGTCTGCTATTTTCAGCCTAGCCTGGAGAAAAGGTTCTGTAACATGCAGATCTTCTCTGTATGTTTGGTTTCAAATTCAGTACATTGCTACATTTCTGGAAAAAAAAAAGTTTGATTCTCAGTGCATATAGCCAGCTGCTCTGTCTCAGCTGGATTGTGTGTGTGTTGAGAATTCAGGATAATTGATTCAACATGCTTTTTCGAGGCAGTTATGTGGCTTTGGAAAGTTTTTGGAAGTGTAACACAATCTCACACTGTGTCAGGCCTTGTACATGCAATTGTGTAAGTTGATTTGTTGTGAATATGGCTAGGATTCTTTTGAGCTTGGGAACAAGGGGCGTGTCACTTTATACTGTATGTGTCGTTCCTGGAACCCTGTATATACTCTAGCATGAAGCGTTGCGGGGCGCCTGGAGCCTATCCCAGGAGACTTAGGGCACGGAGCAGAGTACACCCTGGACATACTGTAGACACACTCTGGGCAATATGCCAATTAGCTGAATCTGAATGTCTTTGGACTGTGTGAGAAAACCACCAAGCATGAGGAGAACATGCAGGCAGACCCGAGGCAGGCCTTGAACCCTCACCCTGGAGGTGCAAGGCAGCGGTGCTAACCGCTAAGCCACCGTGCCGCCCATCACGTATCAAGAAAATGATGACACAGGATTCATTATGATTAACACATGATAGTTTATCAGGTAACTTTTTCTTATCGAGATTCATTTTTGAGGTTAATAATGAGGCACCAGTGGAACCAGAATAGACCATATACACTGACTGGTTGGTTTAACAGAACCACATGTACACCATGGTTGATGCAATTATACAATCAGGCAATCAAGGGCTTTGCATAAACTCATGCAGGTACAGATCAAGAATGGATCTGAAAAAGGGGGGGGGGGGGGATGGTGCATTGAAGATTGAGAAGATAGAGCAAGTGTTAATCCATGTGATTCACATCTGATCTACAATTCAGATATAATACACTGATAATAACAGAGTGTAAATGGGAGTATAGTAATCTAAAGCTGTGTGTGTGTGTGTGTGTGTGTGTGTGTGTGTTTCCACTCTGATCACTGTCCATCCTGTTTGCCCTCTTTTGCTTCCTGGTGGGGGGGTCATGGGACTCCTGAACACACTGTGTCAGTCTCTCCATAACTGTTACATGAAACCTGGTGCTGTCAGCATAACTGGGGGCCCATGTTGCGTACATGTGTGTGTGTGTGTGTGTGTGTGTGTGTGTGTGTGTGTGTGTGTGTGTGTGTGTGTGCGCGCGAAATGACCTGGTGTCGACCCTTGGGGCCTGGAAAGCAGCAGGGCGCAGTAGGGGCATGTGTGTGTATACGTCTGTGTTGTACTGATAACAAGGGTGTGGATCTGCCCGTGTTGCATCAGTCCCCGAAACACACACGCACACGGAGACTCTTAAACAGACAAACATAAAAACTGTTGTCACTTGGGATAGATGTACGTAAAAAGTATATATACTATATGTACTGTGTATATATACAGTATATATTATTATTATTATTATTATTATTAACAGTAATTATGTTGAATACTCTACACACATACAGAAATTAAGCAAAGCGAAAAACGATGTTTTTTTAGTTTGTTTTATCTGTGTGATTCACTGCTTGTGAAATGCTCCATGGTGTCTCCCTGCCAGTTAAGTTGATTTATTAAGCTGGGATGAGCATGTTATGAATTTACCTTGTGTATTAAATGCAGAACATATGGAGAGTCTTTCAGCACGACCTCCTGAAGAAAGAATGTGCACTCGTATATCAGTCGTCTGAGGCTTACATGCTAAACACATACCCGAACATGTGTCTCATTATCTATTCCGTGAATGTCTGCAGAGAGCTCTGAGAACTGTTAGTCTTTCTCACGAGTATTTTCACTGCATTATATACTGTATATACTCTGCTCAAAAAAATAAGGGGAACACTAAAATAACACATACTAGATCTGAAAGAATGAAAAATTCTAATTAAATACTTTGTTGTTTTCATAGTTGAATGTGCTGACAACAAAATCACACAAAAAAATGATCAATGGAAATCAAATTTATTAAGCCATGGAGGTCACACGCAAAAGTGAAGTGGAAAAAGACTACAGGCTGATCCAACTTTGATGTAATGTCCTTACAACGCCTGGGCATGCTCCTGATGAGGTGGCGGATGATCTCCTGAGGCATCCCCTCCCAGACCTGGACTAAAGCATCCGCCAACTCCTGAACAGTCTGTGGTGCCACGTGGCGTTGGTGGATGGAGCGAAACATGATGTCCCAGATGTGCTCAATTGGATTCAGGTCTCGGGAAAGGACGGGCCACTCCATAGCATCAATGCCTTCATCTTGCAGGAACTGCTGACACACTCCAGCCACATGAGGTCTAGTATTAGGAGGAACCCAAGGCCAACCGCATCAGCATATGGTCTCACAAGGGGTCTGAGGATCTCATCTCGGTACCTAATGGCAGTCAGGTTACCTCTGGCAAACACATGGAGGGCTGTGCAAAAGAAATGCTACCCCACACCATTACTGACACACTGCCGCATCGGTCATGTTGGAAGATGTTGCAGCAGAACGTTCTCCAGGGCGTGACTCTGTCACGTCTGTCACATGTGCTCAGTGTGAACCTGCTTTCATCTGTGAGGAGCACAGGGCACCAGTGGCGAATTTGGCAATCCTGGTGTTCTCTGGCAAATGCCAAACGCCCTGCACGGTGTTGGGCTGTAAGCACAACCCCCACCTGTGAACGTCGGGCCCTCATACCACACTCATGGAGTCTTTTTCTGACCGTTTGAGCAGACACATGCACATTTGTGGCCTGCTGGAGGTCATTTTGCAGGGCTCTGGCAGTGCTCCTCCTGGTCCTCCTTGCACAAAGGCAGAGGTAGCGGGTCTGCTGCTGGGTTGTTGCCCTCCTTCGGCCTCCTCCACGTCTCCTGACGTACTGCCCTGTCTCCTGGTAGCGCCTCCATGCTCTGGACACTACGCTGACAGACACAGCAAACCTTCTTGCCACAGCACTTGCATTGATGTGACATCCTGGATGAGCTGGTATATATATTGAGCAGAGTATATATTTGTTTTTTGTGATATATTTTACTTAAGCATGACTTGTGCACTAGGTATGTGTGTGTTCTAGGTCAGAATTAATGAATGGCGTTAATAGAGCATTGGGTAAAAGGAGTGCAGCAGGGTTTAAAGCATGCATGGAACTATATGAAACATTTATTATATATACAAGTTCAGCTTGGTGCATTCTATTTAGTGTTGTCTCATAGGTTGTAAAGATGAATAAATTTTTGAGTAAACTTTACATATATACAGCCTACCCGCATCATACAAATGCCCTCCATTACAAATTTTAGCTATAAGAATAAAATTTTTGCAAGAAATTTGGATCGATGTACGAAGCATTTTCGACATACTGTATGAATTAACAAACCGAACTGAACGTTGCACATACACCTGGGAGCCGTTCAGGGTACTGTTTCCATTTGCCAAAAGGAATCATAAATTAAGGTTAAGTGAGCTTTATTGTCTTTTTATTTAAAGTTGCATGTCTTTTTAAAGTTTTGATTGTTTTTCCATGTACGAATATGATTATAGTGTGGAAATTAGAAATATTGGTAATGTTTTGGGTGGCTGGAACGGATTATCTGCATTTACATTATTTCTTATGGGAAAATTTGTGTCGCAATACAAGTTTTTGCTGTAAGAACTCAAAAGGAAGGAACACGCACATCACCATATCATGGTTTATGAGAGCTTTCACACTGGCAATACAGGCACTGATTGGAGTACACTTGACCCCAAAGTCTGTACAGATCAGCATACATTAATCTGGGCCACTTGAAAAAGATACGGTACGGTGTTCTCATAGATCAAATAAAATCTGAAAGCTACCCGTATCAGAAACATGTAAGTGGACCTCCCTTTCGAATGTGACATCATAAAAGCCTGCTGTCTGCTCCGGAGTCTGCTTATGCATACGGAACACAAAGATCTCATCCTCTGCCCTGTCCTGCTGTTGTAGATGAAGGAATTCAAGAGGCTCGCTCTTGACTTTTTTTTTTTTTCCAAAATATCAGTAATAGTAGGCATAGCGTGAAGGTCGACTCTTCTTCTTGGTGGATTTATATCTTGGATTGTGTTACTAATGTGAAAGTTGGCCAGGGCGGGAGCAGGGATCAGTTGTACCCAGGCACGATGCAAAGCGATTAAGCTAGTGTGAAAGCACCCTTCAAATGAACTGAAGCCGTAAGATAAGCACACAACCCAAATCTCATTCTTTTAGGCATTTAGACATTTTTGTTAAGTCACAGTTTAGATACACTTAATTAAGTCAAATGGTTAGTTTCTTTTCTGCCTTTCTGCGAGATCTGGGACTGTTTGTAAGCTTACAAAGTTTGGAGATGTTTAGCTGTAGTATTGTTAACAAAAATGGAGTTTCGCAAACCTTTTTACAGTAATTCCACTCTCTGGTACCCAACATGGCCATGGCCAAGACATTCACAGAAAGATGCCATCAGACTCACACTGAAAACCACCAAGCACATACCATTTCCAGATCCTGTTAGCAAATGTGACATTAGAGACCTTTTTTTTTTTTAAATAATTCAAGTTTTTATTGTATTTGTACGGTACATGACAATATCATACAAACCACAGGTTACAACTCCATACAAATACTGTACGTTAGGTCAGAATATACACGGTGGCTGTGGTAAATGAAGATAAGACTAAGGTAAAATTAGAAAGACTAAGGACAGAGAAAGTGAAACTTCTGAATTATTGTGTCGTGAAAAGACAATCAAAGTTGCAAAAGTCTTCCTGGATCAGAGTTTCCCCAGGATCCTCTGCACTGTTCTTATTATGTAGTTTGTTAAGCAGATGTTCGTTCGAAGTGGTCTCAGCCATTATGTTGAGCCATTCTTTAAACTCTGGGGTTTGGGGAGTTTTTCAGTGCCACAATATGATTCTAACCATCACCATGATCACTGCAAACTCTCCCTTTGTAATACTGTATGTGGCATCAGCGCCCTGTCTCCCAACAAACACAACCCTGGTGATAATGGTATTGTTGTTCCAATCCATCTACTCCAAATACTTAAGGTTTGGCGCCTTAAAGGCTGAGTAAGTGGACACTCCCAGATACGACATTATAGACCTTTAAAGATCAACGTTCTTCAACCCATTATGCTTCAAAATACTGTAGGGATGGGAATCACCAGTTACCACCTGATACGATATCATCATGATACCTACTGTAAGTGCCAATTCATTGATCTTATACTAGTATCTACTTCAAAATGTAAAACATGGCATGCCCCAACATTTGATTTCCATCAGAGTCCGGTTTGCAATGAAATTAATGACTGAGGCTAAAACAAACATTCCTGAATCTTTAATAAGATCTTCTGTGATGTTATCTGTAGTTGTATAGCATGTAGAGTATATAGCATGTTACAGTACTGTATATACCACCACACAGCGCTGGTGTGGAAAGATTATAAAAAGAAGTTGTCAGCTCTAGAAGCACATGTCTTTGCTTTCTTTCTTTGTCAGTCCTCTTTCCATGTTTCTCTCTATCTCTCCTCCTCTGTCAGGTTCATTAGCGCTAAATGCTGCCCAGGTTGCCATTGCTGTCAGCATAAATGGAGTTGGCTTACCCGATGGTTGGCTGTTTGCTTAGAGTTCTGTGGTTCATTTGGGATTTCAGGCAGTGAGCTGGTTGAGGAACGCTCTGGTGGTGCTCAGATACACTTCCAGCTCAATGAGTATGTTAGTCTTGTTTGGCCATGTAGCATTTATGCGGTTCACATGGCACAAACATAACAACAGGAAATGAAACGCCACAGATCTCTGAATGCGACCACATGTAATTTTGTTTTATTAAGTGAATACTTGTGGAAAAATTTCCCCAAATCATCGCATATCCCTAGTGGCAACATATTTTTATACTCTTTTGCTTGATCCTGTACTTGTACATGATTCGTACATGGGCCTTTTAGCTTTGCTTTTAGTGGGCCGTTCAATCAAACGGGGGCATGTGATGGACTTTCTCGTGGATTTCATGAAAGACATGAAACTGTAACTTTAAGCACGGTACAGTGATGGGAAACTTAGCTGCAAGAAAACATTTGCATTGTGCAAACATTTTAAAGAAGGCCGTACGATTGTGATAGGTGATGATGTCCAAGGTAGCTTGGAGCCCACAGCAGTCGTTCCCGTGCACACTGAGCGAGTAGAACGCATGATCCTTAAAAAATATGACGGTTCCCGGGTGATGCTGTAACCTCTCGCAGCTGGAGGTCTAGAGAGAGCTGATTGGCCGAGCTCTCTCAGGGGGGAGGGATGAGAGGTACTTAGTGCTCCCACATTAATCACGACTCTACAGTCAATCAGGGGCGTCTGTGAGCTCATGCAAGCGGAAGGAGCGGATAGCGCTGTCCTCCGAGTGTGTTATGCCCCCAGCGGTGCGTGAGCGAGCAGTTCGAAAAGATGATGGCGTCAAGTGGTTAGGAGGAAACACATGATAATCTTCGGCCCTCCCGGCTGAGTCGTAGTGGTAGCCTTAATGTGGAGCCCCCTAGTGACGGGGAGGAATTGGATAAATTATATAAATATAAATATGCATATAATATAAATATATACTGTATATGTAAACGGATAATGTCAAAGTCATGAACACCACTTGCACGTTACAGGAGTTATACCCCGTACAGTCCTGACCTCTCTCCAGGCATTTCCACATGTTTGGGCCATTAAAGGAGTTCCTGGGAGGCCGGTGTTGCAGACATGAAGCAAGCAGTCCGATCACGGCTCCGGCGTACTGAGCAAACTTTCTACCTTGGATGTTATCAAAGCACTATTGAACTGCTTGGATCAATGCATTATTGATTATTAAGCATTAGAAATAAAGCTAGTTTTTGCTCTCTCTTATTATGCACAATCAAAAGTCCTGGTTTAAATTTATATATTTTAAACACATATTTTCCTTTGCCTTTTTCATTGCAGTTGTGCATTGGAGTTGGTTGATATACTATAGTTCGAGACTCCCTGCTGCTTCTAATCCCATATGAGTGATCTCTGTTGAGTGTGATGACTGACTGTTAAACATAATGAAGTAATTCCGGAGTGCCTAAGGTGCAGTCTTTATTATTTATATAAATCAGTGTCAACATTATAGTGTCGTGCTAGTTAAAACAATTGGATGTGCCACTCCGGTTTGCGGAGATATGGGACTGCGGAGGTCATGCTCCTTTGCTCTTTTGTCTGAACTGATTGCTCTATTGTGTTTTTTATACACACACTCAATAACACGCTTGGTCGAACTTGTGTAGGCCTATCATGCAGACCTTAAATAATGTACGATGGCCTCAGATTGGCCGGGGACGTTTTAAAGAGGGCACAACTAAGGACAATGGCATTGCAGGACAAACAACACGACGAAACTTAGTCAGCCGGCGAAGTATGCCAGGATTAGTGCACGAAATTCGTACACGAAAACAGCTTTCTTTATTAAGATTTGTCTGTTATTAGCTATGTATATACAATAGTCCTGGTTCTGTTTATTCTTTTGCATCGTTACTGTATTTACTGTGCATGGACAATATTTTTCAGTCTAATTGAAATCATCCTGATTAAAGATTCCAACTGAACTGTTTACATGTGTGTGTACAAACACAAATCATTTAATCATTTCAAAATCAAACTTTTTTGACATATGCAAAGTGGTTCTGCCTGCAGTGAAGCGTTTCATCTGGCAGAAATACAGTATAACAGAAGAGCAAGAAAAAGTCACATTCTCCAACTTTGAGGTTAGGTTAGGCAAATCCCGTCTTCTGCGTTACGATTTCAGTCTCATCTACTGTACAGTATGATTGGTTTGATGCTTTCCTAAGTATGGCACGAGTGCTCATTCCTCAGCCAGAGCCCCAGTGGATGAAAGTAAACACAGATGGGAGAGAGTTGTTCTCACAGAGTTGACTGATCAGGAATGGACGCGAAATTCCCCTCTGAGAGACTCGTCAAATCAACTAATGTTACGCCCACATGGGGTACACATGTGCAGAAAGCAGTTTATTCCGATCGAGCTGGATAGGCTCAGAATGTTCCGATTGAGATGTTTGCATGGTGTACTTTGATTCCAATTGGGCTGTCGTTACGATTACTAGCGGAATATTAGTAGGGTTCATGTACTGTCCGTGCACTCATTGATGAAAGCCATACTCTATATGAACAAACGTGTTTGGCCCAGTCTGTTAATTATTGAATTCAGGTGTTTCAATCAGATCCCTTATCTACAGTGAAGGGCAATCTTAATGCTTCAGCATACCGAAGACATCTTGCACAATGCTATATGCTTCCAACTTTGTGCCAACAATTTGGGGAAGGACATTTTACGATATATTCCAGCATGACTCTGCTCCAGTGCACATAGCAAGGACAAGAAAGACATGGTTTGACAAGTTTCGGGTTTACCTTTGCGATGAACTGGGACGGAGATTGCAAGCCAAGCCTTCTCGTCTAGCATCAGTGCCCGACCTCATAAAGGCTCTACAGAATGAAAGAACATGAATTCCCACAGAAATAATATGCCAAAATCTTATGGACAGCCTTCCAAGAAATGTGGGAAAAAATGGATCTTCTAACCCTAGTGCCTGGTCCACAGTGTTCTAGTTGCTATTATCAGCTATTATACTACCTGTGGTAACTGTCCTGTCTGTGTAACATCTAACTTTTACCTTCTTTTCTTTCCTTCTTTCTTTCCTGGCTCTGCATGTCTTCTCAGGAAACACAGGGGTTGGGTAGGATGAGATTAGGGATGGTCGGATGAGCGATACACATCGTTTATGCTTACCGAGACCACAGATTTCTTTCAAATGGTCTTGATATTCCTGTTTTGTTTTGTTTTTTTCCTTGCACAACTGTTTTCAAAGCAATTTCTCAGTCTAATTCTGCTTTTCCACCTCATTTCCTACAAAAATCATTTTTCTGTCATTTTTTTTTCCATGAACACGGGGCAGAAGTGTGTCAGTGTGTTTACCGTTATCCGTCATCCATTAGAGCGGTCACTTTTTGCGATTACAGCTTGTTTGTTCAACTTATCTATCCCGGGTTAATACGGAAATATAGAAAAGCCTACACTAACGTGTTAGAAAGAGAAAGTCAAAGCCCAGTGGTTTAAGTTTTAGGGATTTTCTGTCTATTGGGTTGAAAAATCTTTCATGTTCTGTCTTCAAGGCGGCACGGTGGTGTAGTGGTTAGCACTGTTGCCTTGCACTTCCAGGGTCCGGGTCCGATTACCGTCTCTGTGTGCATGGAGGTTGCATGTTCTCCCCGTGCTTGGTGGGTTTCCCCCGGGAACTCCGGTTTCCTCCCACAGTCCAAAAGCATGTAGATTAGGTTGATTGGCGTTCCCAAAGTATGTGTGTGTGCTCTGTGATGGATTGGCACCCTGTCCAGGGTGTATCCCGCCTTGTGCCCTACAGTATGTCTTCAGGCCCCCGTGACTCTGAATACAGGATTAAGTGGTATAGATGATGAGTGAGTGATGAGTTCTGTCTTCATTTCTGATGAAAATTAAGTTTTGCTCGGGTTTAAAGGCAATGATCTAGACGCTATTGAAAAATCTCTGACACCTCTACTCAAGAAATGGTGCCCAACCTGGTTCAACCCATTTATGAATATAAGACTTTTGTAGGCATAATTTTTAGGATCAAGTCTCTCTGAATATACTGTATCAGTCACTCTCAGTCCAAAAAGCTCATTTTATACAGTTTGTCCTTCTTTCCTTTCTTGCTCTAGTATTTCTCTGGCTTGACCATCCATGATGCATAGGTTATGGTGGTTGGCATTTGGTAATGTTCTCCACTCCCATGTGGCTACCATGCATGCTGATGAACACAGTCTTTGGTTGTAATCAGTGCATGTGGTGGGGAATTTCTACCACAACCGATTGTTTTGAAACCATACAGGAAGCATTCCTCCCCGAAAATTACATTATAATGCTACAAGGAAATTTTTAACTGCTATAATACTCTCACTCATGCTGCTATTTATTATTTTAGTCCATGATGAATGTGCTTTCGACAGCACTTTCTATAACCGTAACACTAGAAAGTCAGGAAGCGTATTGCCCACCGAAGCCCAGTGAATGAGTTTCAATAGAAAGAAACATCATGACTCAATCCAGTTGTATTGAAAGCAACATCACTCGGTCTATTGAACAAGAAATGTCCTTTTTTTGAAAGCACAATCTTGTAACTAGAATACATATATGTAGCATGCAGCCATTCAGACATAAAACATCTACAAAATCTGTTTTTTTTTGACGAGAGGTGTTCAACTCGAACACAGAACTCAAAATGGATAAAATTGAAAAAACGCATCAACCATAATATCGTTACTGGACATTTAAGTGGTGTAAACGTCCGTCTGTGGGAATTGTACCACTTGGACATGGGAGTTATCGCCACATCTCCCGTATAGTCCTGACCTCGCTCCAAGCCATTTTTGGGCCATTAAAGGAGTTCCTGGGAGGCCGGCATTTCAGGCACGAGGCAGGCAGAAAGAAAAGAAAGTTCGGTCAAAGATTATGAATTGTGTGTGAAAAAACATGTGAGGCTTGGATGCAGTTGCCTGGCCATGGAAACCCATTCCATGAAGCTCTCTACTTACTGTTCTTGAGTTTAGAAAGTTGACATCCTCTGTGGGCCTACTGTAGCACTTCATGGCTGAGTTGCTGTCGTTCCCAATCGCTTCCATTTTGTTATAATACCACTAACAGTTGACTGTGGATTATTTATTAGCGAGGAAATTTCACGACTGGACTTATTGCACTGGGGGTATCCTATCATGGTACCATCCTGAAATACAATGAGCTCCTGAGAGCTTCACAAAGCTGTAACCATGGACGTGATTAGAACACCTGGATTCAATGATTTGGATGCGTGAGTGAATACTTCCGGCAATGTAGTATATATACAATGTATACTATGTATATGAAAATATTACACACAGTATGGTGTGTAAGCATGCACACATGGGGTTTGCATGTTCTGCCCGTACTTAGTGGGTTCCTCCAGGTGCTCCAGTTTCCTCCCACAGTCCAAGACATGCGGATTAGGTATAAGTGTGTGTGCCCTGTGATGGATTGACCGTCCAGGGTGTACCTCGCCACGTGCTCTAACTCTCCTGGGATAGGATAAAAAATATTTGTTGTCATAGATTAGTTATGGAGGCGGCACAGTGGTGTAGTGGTTTGCACTGTCGCCTTGCACCTCCAGGGTCCGGGTTCGATTCCCGTCTCTGTGTGCGTGGAGGTTGCATGTTCTCCCCGTGCTTGGTGGGTTCCCTGCGGGTACTCCGGTTTCCTCCCACTGCCCAAAGACATGTAGATTAGGTTAATTGGCGTTCCCAAATTGGCCGTAGTGTGTGAATGTGTATGTGTGTGTGCCCTGTGATGGATTGGCACCCTGTCCAGGGTCTATCCCACCTTGTGCCCTAAGTCTCCCGGGATAGGCTCCAGGCCCCCCGCAACCCTGAATACAGGATTATTAAGCGGTATAGACGATGAGTGAGTGAGCTTAGTTATAGAGTTTGGTCATTTACAATTTACCTACCATAAAATAATTTAACTATTAAAAATAATTGATAGCTAGATAAAGTTTTACGAATGTCTCCTTAGCTCTTTTTGCAAACATGCTAAGCACACTACCTGGGTTGATTTTTTTAGACATTAATACTCGGTCTTATGAGCAAAGCCTTAAACAGGAGGGACGACCAGTTCTCAAATCTTTTTAACTCTCTCCTGTGACAGAAAGAAATCATTTGAATGTCACACTGATCCAAGCTGGTACCAGTTTTAGATTAAATTCTGTGATTTTAATGTCAGAGTACAGAAAAGTCCAAATCCATCCTGGTACAGCTTGAAATCTTAAAGGGATCTTAAAGAGAAATGCATGTGTTTGCAACTTAAATTGTCTGAGCGATGATAAGAGGATATGAATAGATATTAAAATAACTCAGCATTTAATGGACTCAGCTGTTCTCACAGTTAGGGTTGCACGTTAAGTGTCATTTGCATGCATGCTGCATCTTTGCATAATAATGTTACATGCTGGAGGTATAACAGAAAATAAATACATTGTTTAGTATGAACAGATGTTGTGATCTTCACTGAGTATGAGCGGGTCACATCTGGAACAGGGCTCCAGTAAAATGCTGAACAATGTTTTACATGCATACATTCATCCTAAGCACAGTGGTGGCTTTAAACGCATAGGGGCAAAAGTGAAATTCAGTGCTGTAATAACATTCTCGAATGTTTTAAATAATGACAGTCAAGATAAAATGAATCATTTGTTATTGTATGCAATGAAATTATCACTGAATAGAGAAAATCGGCTGGAATCGGCTGGGCATAGAGTCCAAAACTTGTGCAGAACAGTACTCCGGTGTCACTCGCTGAATCCATGATCGTATGATTCCTTCCTGAAGATCATATTTAGAAGAAAAATTCAGCCTTTTTCACCTCGTCCAGCAGTTTTCTGTTTTCTGTGGTTTGGAGATTTGCCAGATATCTCCAGAAGCGGAATACCATTGTCACATGGCTTATGTTGTCCTAATAGTTTTGGCCACAACTGTAAGTACCTGGTGAGTGTTACAGTATAGTGGATGAAATTAAACCACTTGTTGATGGAAAAGAAGGAAAAAAAGAAAGCTTTCATTTTAAGTCATTCTAAAAATACTTACTGTATGTCCCCTGAGATGGACTGACACCCCATCGGGTCCCTTGAGGGACTCCAGGACCGTATAGGGATTATTTTCCTGATTTATAGCAGTTCCACGCCTGATATTTGCTTTTTGGAACATTTGAATCGTTGCATTTAGAACATCGTCACAACAGAATATTGTAGAAAATCGTTCATGTCTTTATACTGTAATAGACAGAACATGATTTCTTTACATCTATCCCATACTGTACCGTATGTTTATGCTGTTCCTATTCCTATTGACTGTTTAGTTATAGAGCACCGATCATACAAACTGTGTACTGTATATGCACTAAAACTCGTACTCTTGGTGAGTGCACTGTATGACTACGCTGTTCAAAACTCCCGCCGTGCTTATAATGCCTATAATATCAATACAATGGAACCTCGGATTGCGAGTAACGTGGTTTACGAGTGTTCCGCAAACCGAGCAAAGATTGTTAATAAATTTTTAATCGGAAACCGAGCAAGTATTAGTTTACGAGCGCCGAGTATCATGTATCACGACTCTTATTTTGACCCCGAGCGTCACTCTCTCACCTTTTCATGCCAGTGCGCTCATGCCAGTCTAAGAGAGATTTCTTTTTTTCCTGTTAAAACGGTGTTTTCGTTGTGTGTGTGTGTGTGTGTGTGTGTGTGTGTGTGTGTGTGTTTGTTGTGAAACTTAAAAAGCGAGATGGGGAGAGGGAGGAGGAGTGTTACTGTGTAAAACGAGGCAAGGGAAGGGGCTAATTCCACACACACACACACACACACACACACACGGCGCCTGCGCGCACCAACGGAAACACTTATCTGTCGGGATTTATTTGTACTTTTGCAGATTAATTTGTTTTATTTTCATTTTATAGATTGTATTAAGTATTTTTATGTATTTATTTTTTGGGGCTGTGGAACGAATAATTAAAGTTTTCATTATTTCTTATGGGAAATGATGATTTGGTTTACGAGTGTTTTGGAACACGAGCCCACTTCCATAACGAATTATGCTTGTAATCCAAGGTTCCACTGTATTATAATTCCATTTTGGCCCACCTTAGCTCACACTGACACCCTGACCTGCAGTATCTGCCAGCTGTCATGATCAGCACTTAACCAGGCTTATACACACATTTGTCTCTTGCATTTCTATAAGCGTAGAAACAAAAGCACACTTTCTGGTCCGGGAAGTGTGGCACAATCTTGGGCTAAAAGAAACTGGGCACTCCATGTCATAGCTGTCTGCTGTTTTGACACATTTACTTTTTTCCATCCTGTAGTAAACACTCTGCCCTTAGGGGTATAAAAACCAAAAATGTAGCTTGTCTCACAAACCTGCAGAACTTGGTAGACATGGTGACACAGGAAACTCATGATATGTTTAGCAACAAAGCATGTCCTGGAACAAGCACGAGAGTCACAGAACATCCACACAGAGACTGGACCAGTAATGTTCTGGATATGCCAGATTTAAAGATGTCAGAAAATCAACACACTGCATCCTGCTGTCTCACGGTGTCTTGCACAATGCCTGATTGTAGCAGGAAATGACCGGAATGTGTTAAAGTCCCATCCCTCTGCGTGGTGGGGGACAGGGAGTGGTGCATCGCGGGCTGAGGGTGTGGAAGGGGAACATTTTCTAAATTTATTCTCCCATTAGGAATGCTGATTTGTTGTTCTGTTGCACAAATACAAGTTGAAGCCAAAATGGTTTAGACACATTGTAATTCTGAACGTCTCCGCCTTCCCCGGCGGTGCCGAGATCATTTCGTTCCCAAAACCTTCGGGTTTCTCAGCAGCTGAAGTCCTACAGTTATTGCTGAGTAAGAGGGAAAGAAGGCTCGGGTCAGATCGCTGTCTCCATCCTAATGTTTTTAACCTCAGACTGCAATTAGATTCCCTGTCAACGCTCACCCCAGATCAGAACATGGGAATAGGTTATGTGCATGTAGGGAAAATGACTGCACCGTGCACCTCAGTAGCGAATGTCACTTCTTAACGCTGTTATGTAAACATGACTGATAGTGTTTATGTCGAGGCAGCATCCATAGGGCTAGGAGACGGTATAAACCAATAGAATGATGCAAAAGTCTTGAGCCGCCACTCATTTCTTTACTGTATATTTTCTTGCATTTAGTCTTGAGTAATACTGTAGCTCTCCACGTTTCCTGAAGGACGTTTTTGGCTCTCATTTTCGGCAATGTTTGTCTGTTAAATCACACAATGAGCTATGAATCATTCAAGCATAAAAAAAACACATTACTTATGGCAGATGATGAGAGACGATCAGGCCCGTAATTACTGTAGTATACCAGTGATGCTGAACTCTGACGTCGGAACAGACCAGAGGCGTCAAGACTTTTGCACAGTACTGTATATGATATTTATTGATCCTGGCCACCTTGTACAGTACAGTAAGAATAAGTCCATCTATTTGTATGATGACATTTACTGTACAGCAATATCATGAAACTATATTTCCAAACTTTAAATGTTGCATATGTTTGTTATTGACGTGCATGCATACAGTATAAATTATAAAAAAAGTTATGTCGATTTTATTTGACCATAAATTAAAATGAATTCTGGTTTCGCACGTCGTATCATCGCTACCATGTGAGTGAGCTACAGTACAAATTAACTTGTCAGGATGCTGTAATGTCAGGAGACTGGTCTTGCTTTTAACTCACTTGGCAGAAAAATTGTTGCAAGACAGCTAAATGAACTTCCTGGAATAAATGAAATGGAATAACGTTGGCAATTTCAGACGCATTGCAGTAATTTAGTTGTACGTCAGTCATCTGTTAACAGGAGGTTTGAGAAACCCGCACAGACATAGGGAGATGGACAGAAAGTTCCTAGACATCAACCCAAGCTACAGATATACAGTAACTGTGTAGTGATGTGATGTACTGTAGTGATGAATCAAATTTTTTGAATCAAATTGACTTCATTAATATAATCCGAACCTTTTCCAGCCATGCCATGCACTGAAAATGAGGAATACATACCATACGTTTCCTCCTACATTACACCTTCTGCTGAGATGTGTAAAACAGATCCACGCCTGCCCTAAAGGTCGTTCATTGGGAAATACGCTGTAAATGAGAACACCATGGAGAGTAGACGGCGCTTTTGGGAAATCTTACGGCACAAGCAGACGGATGGCGGGGTAACGTTAACAACCGCGCTGGTGAAACCACTCCTGGCGGCTCGCAGCCGTAATGGCTACCATCTGTGGATTTTCTCTTGTTTATTTTACCGCGGCCCCACAGGCTTTCCCGCGTGTGGATCTAAGATGGAGTCTTTTTTTTTTTTTTTTTTTAAGGTTGCTCATATTATTGGATTAAACATGCTGTGAACGATAAACCTGTTTCCATCTGTCTGTCTTTCCTGGGAAGGATTCTCCCACTGACACTGATGCATGTTGGGGGTTTTTCCGCCCCACTATGCTGGAAATTGTGGGATTTGATTTATTGGCTGTTCTTAGCGGTTAGGGACACCTCAGTGCTTGAATTATAGTCAAACTCGTCTTCCGTTGGAAGCATTTTTGGTCATCATCATGCCTATTGTTTGTATAGCTTTATTGAAAGAAAATGTAAGAGTTACAGTAAAAATAAGTTGTACTACTGCATGTATTGAGAGTCTTCTATATCTAGTGAACAGTGCAGTCAATACAACAATACATTTTTGCGGTTTCTAGACACACTGGCAAGGGTTTCTTCATCCAGCGAATTAGGAGATTTTTTAGTCCTTTTTCCATCCATACACACACCGGGGCCAACAGATTTCCTAATCAGCCAATCATCTGGCACTATGCATCGCATAAAATCATGCATGTACTACAAAGGCCAAGAGCCTCTGTTCCTATTAAAGATCACGATGAGGCTACGGTAGGTACGGTTTCACAAACACCGGTGGATTGAAGATTGGAAAAAGACGAGGTGATGATTGCCCTTTAACAATCTTCAGATGTCTGCTGATCCTTTGCCTCAGATTTCTGTTCCTGGCTGACAGGAGGGGAACCCAGTGTGCTCTCCGCTGCTGTAGCCCGTCCGCCTCGGGTTTCACAGGATAATATTGTTTTGAAAGGGATTCAAACCCAAACCCAAACGCAACCACCAGTCTCTTGTCACATTCGTTTTATTGCGTATTCAATTTTATTCTATTGTTAAGCTATCATGGTGAAATAATGGTTGGCTGAAATGACCTGTAACTTACATTATATGGGAAGATACTGTACTTAGCTGAGGATCCAGACCTCTTGGAACCTACAGTACTGTTCACACACACACACACACACACACACACACACACACACACACTTATGTATCCAGTCATGCACTTTCATTTGTCATTTGTCTATTTGTAGTATCCTGATGAAGCAAACCAAGCACAAGGAGAACATACAGTACAAACTTCATGCACACAGACCGGAGGCGAGATTTGAACCCCTAACGCTCGGGATGTGATTCCACAAGGAGCTGGAATCAAGGAGCTGTCATGCCTCCTTTATGTGGTAGACAATTAGTGTAAATACCTACTGTATACTGTAGAGGTTTTTTGAGTTGGATTAATTGTTAGCACTGTCGCTTTGCACCTCCAGGGTCCGGGTTCGATGCCCGCATCTGTGTGTATTAAGTTAACGTGTTCTCTCCATGCTTGGTGGGTTTCCTCCCACAGTCCAAAGACATGCAGATTAGGTTAATTCCCCATATTTGCACGCAGTGTGTGACTGGCCTCATGCCCTAAATCTAATGGGATAGGAACCAGGACACAACCACCCTGTAGGCAGGATAAAGCGGTATAGATGGTGAGTGAGATGGGTTTTTTTTATTCACATCGTCTGTAGGTTTAACAAAGAGACTGAAAACACGTACTATAGGAAATTCAGATCAAATTCAGAGACTGTATGTATAGTATGTTGTATGAGATCAGTTGCAAATCATCAACTGATGTTTAATGAGCCAGATATGATTAGGTAGCACTTTTCTAGTTCGGTACTGCATTGTTTTTAGCTTTATAAATGATGTCCTCCGAGATGGAAACGTTGCCGTCACTTTATTACCTTTGCGAAGAAGAAAGTAGAGACAGCCGGTCATTATTACCAAATAAACACAGACAAAGTGGAGGACATTTATCACCTAGGAGGGTTTAATCTGTGCAGCGCTGCGTCCGTCCATGCGTCATCTACATCTGAGTCAGACCTCGTGCAGCGACAGCTTATAGAAGAGCTCGGTGAAATGTCTCACATGTTCAGCCATCACAACGGCAAAATGTACAGTCAGTCCTAGAACACAGAGACAGCCTAAAGGACACTTGTGTCCCCCGATTTGTCAAAATTCTCTCAAGCTTACGTCCCAAGTAGTTCTAACATGAGATAAGATCTGTTCTTATTGTTAATCCCGTAGCTCGTGAGCGTCTGGCTTGTGTTTAATTAGATGTTTTCAAGACGAGTGTGTCTTTAACACTAGTCCTAAATTACGTTATCACTCTGACTTTGCAGCTCCAGTGTTTCTTTCTGGCACGATGTTGGCTTTAGCATTAGTGATCTAAGCTACTGTTTACTATATTTGCTATATTTATGAGTGCATACTGTACTGTATATGCTATAAATAAATGATAAAAAAATAAAACTGTGCACAGGACTGGGAGACAAAGGGATCTTTTGATATATTTTTTCTCTGTTTGCACTCAGTTTCACAGCTTAGCATTTCAGATGGCAGGAAGAGTGGGGGGAAAACAAAAGGGTGTGTAGGAAGTGGCAGAGACAAAAATACCTACAGATTGTGCGAGAGCAACTTATCATTTCTGCAAGTCCAACAAGCTCTACAGTAATGTGACTTATCATCATGGGTTGCTGTAGGACTGACTCAGCAGCGTGAGGTTGAATGGTCGGTATGCGCACCGGATTATTTACTGTTGACAGATTTTGGAATGCGTTTATGGAAAGTAGTGCGGCATCTGACACACGCCATCAGCGTGAATGGAGAAGATGCAGGATGGAATGATCACAACTATTTGCTCTGCCAATCTTAAGGATTTGGGAAAAAATAACCCCCCTCTGACCCACTAAATCCCGTAGTCCTCAAATCAAAGCTTAACTGTGCGTCTTTCTCTCTCAGGAGGCTCCGGTGGTGCCGTCCGCCCCGGCAGATATGTCCGAGCTCATCCCCAGGCTGTGTCACCTGGTCCGGGTAGAAACAGGATACGGCTTCAACCTGCACAGCGAGAAGTCCAGACCGGGTCAGTACATCCGCTCTCTGGATCCAGGCTCTCCGGCTGACCGTGCAGGTCTTCGACCGCAAGACAGACTCATCGAGGTGAGAAAGAAAAAAAATGACAATGTTGAACAGTGTTGTTATATCATGATTTCTTTTTATACACCGAAACATTACAACTGAAAACATTATGACTGTTATGGTGTGGGTTCGCCTCTGATCTCCTCGGGGCATGACTCCACAACACCTTGGGGGGAGCATTCTATGGATACTCGGTCAAATCGAGATCTGGGATCAACAACCTTGAACTGCTGTGTTCTGATACCTTTCTATTATGGCAGCATTTACTTTTTTTTTCAGCAATGTTTGCCACATTGACCTGACCAGATGGGCTGGCCTTTGGTCCCAGCAGGTATAGAGCAATTTCCGATCAGTGTTATTCAGTTCAGGCATATACAGGGTATAATTAAATGTTTCCAGATTTTCTCTCTAATTTAGTCGTGTCCAATTCCTCCCCGTCACTAGGGGGCTCCCCTATTAAGCTACTACTACCACTCAGTCAAGAGGACCGAAAACTATCATGTGTTTCCCCCGAACCACGTGACGCCAGCCGACCGCATCTTTTCGAACTGCTCGCGTAACACACTCGGAGGACAGCGCTATCCGCTCCTTCCCGTTGCGTGAGCTCACAGACGCCCCTGATTGGCTGTAGAGCCGCGATTAATGTAACCTCCCATCCCTCCCCTCTGAGAGGGCTCGGCCAATCAGCTCTCTCTAGACCTCCGGCTGCGAGAGGTTACAGCATCACCCGGGAATCGAACTCGCGATCTCCGGATGATAGGGCGAGCACTTTAACACACCACTCTTTAGACAGACTTGTATGGAGGTCTCTTCATCGGATTATCAGGTCTCTTCATCGGGTTATCAGTTCTACTGTGTAACTTTTTTTTTTTTTTTTGTCCAAAGATAGACTACCTCGTCGTACTAGTCTTGTAACATATTTTTAGCATCATGTCACTGGGAATTTCTGCTTCTTTCTTCTTGTAAATAACACTGATGTTATCTTTATCCGATAATGCAGAATCAGCTGGACGGCATCTCTGACAATAGCGTCGACTATGATTTAAATGTATTTATTTGTTGTTATTATAATGAACTCAAACTTAATCATGTTTGAAATACTTACTTTTGAGCATTTCAGAAACCGCACCATTCTGTTTGAACTTTAGAGTATCGTGTGTGAGAAATTTCCCAGGAGTTCAGGAGTTTCTGAAACACTCAAACCAGTCAAACTGGTACCAACATTAATGCCACAGGTGAAGTTCCCGAGATCACACCTTTTCCTCCATTCTGACGTTTGTTGTAAACATTAACTCTTGATCTGTACTGTATCTGCACGACTCTTTTCGCTCCG
This sequence comes from Clarias fuscus, assembly GCA_030347435.1. Classification (NCBI taxonomy): domain Eukaryota; kingdom Metazoa; phylum Chordata; class Actinopteri; order Siluriformes; family Clariidae; genus Clarias; species Clarias fuscus. Next base: position 13,563,236 of record CM059222.1, read on the forward strand.
CACTGTAGCCGTACGATTGGCCGATTAGATAACTGCATGAGCGTGTAGGTGTACAGGTGTCCCTTATGAAGCGAACACAGATAGCAGGGCTATGAGGCATCTCGGGGGTGAGACTAGACATGTGCGTCACATAAACAACAAAATATTTTGATGTGTGGGAGGTTTTTACATTCACGCAGTCGTGAGCAAGATGTCAGCTATGAGGCTGATATACTTAGATCTCCGCATTCTTTTGCACATGCCTGGCTCCTGGTTTGTTACATTTTTTGGAGAATAGCACCATATAAATTTGTAACAAATAAATAACTTAACTACAGTTTGGGAACAAACCTAACCTTAACCTAGTCTGTATGTTTTCGGACTGTGGGAGGAAACCCACTACGCCACTGTGCCACTCTGGATCTAAAGCACTGATACAGTGGTATTAGTTATAAAGCTCAACCAGTTATATATTTTTCAGACATACAGTATGATGAGTTTGGATACGGCATCTTAAATGAGAAAATACATTTAATAAACCTTCTTTCACATATCATCTTATTCCCAGCTGTTTTGATAAATCAGAAAATCAGAAAAACCAGTTCCCCTGATTCACAACTAACACTTTAAATATTCCAAAAAACATTATTGTTTCACACATACACACATACACACATATGAATGCATGGTTTCTGACAGAACTGCACGAACCTAAGCTCACACATACACACCTACTTGACCTTAATTGAAATCAGTTCCTCAAGGTTTGGCACATAAGCAAGCTCTCACACAGACCTCTCAGTCAAATCATCAAATTAGTTTTGCACTTTGACCCTTGATCACTGACCCAGCTAACCCTAGTCATGCATCAGCTGTTTATCCTTAAACCCCAGTTAAATAAAACCTTCAAATCTAACAGAAAGGAATGGGCTTAACTCTAATCTGAGTGTCTGATTCTCACTTAGATATCTCACTTCACTGAGGTTAGGGGTAGCTCTACAGTTAGGGGTGTTGGACTAATGATCGGAAGGTCTGAGGTTCAAAACCCAACATCACCAAGTTGCCTCTATTGGGCCTCTAAGTAAGGTCTATGCTCACGCAGTGCTCGGGAACTGTGCCTGGATCCAATCTAATATGGAAGCAGTCGTACCTGAGAATGGAAGTAGATTGCTGTTTAGATGTTCACGTATGAAATCTCCGTGTTCACATATGACTTTCCAATCTCATCCTCTGACCTACAAAATCTCCAGCTAATAAAGTAGAAAGGCCTTTGAGAGCTTCGTTCTTTGAAATTTTTGAAATCTCAAACTATCAATAATATCAGGCATGAGTTAACCTCTCTTATGCTTAATGGTGGCTCACAAGCTAAATAGCTGCCACCTGCCGCGTGAATACACAAGCGTGCCCGAGAACGGTGCACAAAAAATACTGTGAACTCTGGTCAGCAGTGGAGGAGGAGGGGGAGGGGTGCATTCGTTCCTGAGCACAGTACGAATCAATCGTGTCTAATTCGAAGTCTCTCTGCATAAGGGCGTCCGCGAAACTCCGTAAATACTGTATAATGTAAGTTTCCTCTTTCTTTCTAAGCAGAAGCATTAGCGTGTTGGGCTTGGAGGAAAGGATCAAGTGTTACTTTTCTGTGTCTGTGCTCTCCACAGCCGTCACGCTAAACCCTCTGTGTACTCGTAGCTTCATCAGGACTTTCACGGGGAAACATGCTGGTTGTCATTAGTGGATATGTTGACCTTCAGCTTTCCTGGATTTCCACTGAGGTGTGCGCTTGGCACTGTGGTTTGTGCCTCCGAATCAAACGAGTTATACTAGCCAGAGATGACATTGAAGTTTTCCATTGTTTGATAGTTTAGCAAGATGGTATTTATGGGGGGGGGGGGGGGATGGCAAGTGGCTGCTTGCTATTATTGTATCCTTGACCTGGAAACACTGGGTATTTTTATTGGACTCTATGTGATGACTCTTGCAGTTGAAAAATCAGACTGAACAGTTTCTAGTAACACTATGTGTGAAGACCAAGTGTGTGGTGGCCTTTCATTTCATTCATCATTCTAATGTTTTAGTGGATTTGTTTACTGTATGTTTAAAATGCATAACACTTTATATCAATGGTGGTAATGCATTATGAATGAAAGTAAATCTGTCCAGAGAACATTTATATGCGTTTCATTATTGAAGGTCATATGACATTATAACCTACTGTAATTCTATTATAAATACAGGATTGTATTTGTACAATGTAAGTACAGTATGTATGCATTATGGACAAGATACTTTGATACACTGATCAGCCAAAACATTAAAACTACAATAATGAAGCCCAGTAGTGTGTTGCCCTGGGATATGACTCAAGACCTTCGGGGTGTGCTGTGGTGTCTCGGCCTTAGTGAAAGATCCGTCGTTTGCAGGATGGAGTCTCCATGGATCACTCTTGTTTGTCCCGTGCATTCTGCGAATGCACGATCAGATTGAGATCTGGGACATTTGGAGTCCGGGTTAACAACCTTGAACTCTTGAGCCACGACAGGCTGTTATGCACTGGCTGTTCTGTTACTGTACCTTTTTATCATGGCCAGTATTGCCTTTTTTTCAGTCATTTGTGTTACATTGGCTTTTCTGTGGAATGAGACCAGCCAGCAAACTACCATAAGTGAGCCTTTGGTGTGCATGATCCTGTCACCAGTTTATACTTGTATGGTTGTATGGTATATAATTAGTAATCAGTGTAATTCAGACAAGAGTCTACAGTGTTCTATATACGCTGAAGCATTACAATTTCACTGAATTTCGCTTCGTTGAAATTTCTCAAAGCTGTTCCAGCATTTTTGGAGTCGTTTGTATGCGACTGATGAGGATTAGGTCTTATATTAGGTATTATGGTCGTTTCTGTGTCCTCTGCATCCTCTGTGTATTTATCACATTGTTTAGCTCTGTTGAGTGACACATATAATATAGAACTCTACAGTGCAACACCTACTTTGAAGGCAAAAGCGCTATATTCGTCCCTAAAAGTGATGGCTGCTATGAGGTAATTCGGCACAAAACTGCCCAATGTCTTTCTACTCAACATCTTGATTTAATTTATGGCACAGATTTAACTTCAGGCAAATACCGAAGGACTGGCAAAATTTCATAAAAGTTTGTCTAGCCGGTTTTGCGTGATGCTGTGACGAAAGCAGCTGGACAGACATACAGACATGCAGACAGATAAATTTTTTCGGTCCTCCAATGTATGAAACGTAAATATACAGTATCAATGAAAAAGCTAATATATTGTATAGATACAGGGTCGCGTGGTCGCTTATCCCAGCAGACCTGGACAGGGAGCCAATCTATCATAGGGCACTCACATATACACACACGCTCACACTCATTCACACACTACAGGCAATTTGGGAACACACATTAGCCATATCTGCATTACTTTGGACTGCGGAAGGAAACCAGAGCCCCTAAGCACAGGGGGAACATGCGAACTCCATGCACACAGACCCAAAGTGGGAATTGAACCCGGACCCTGGAGGTGCAAGGCGGGAGTGCTCAAATATTATAAATATATAAATCATAAACAAGTGTTTCTAAAATTCTTAAAGGAAAATGTTTCTGTGGGTTTTTAATACCACGTTTTTCTCTCTCCCTCTCTCTCATTTTAATGAATGGATGAAAACTGGTTATTCTTCTTTGGTGCTTTTGATGAGAACATACTTTTGCTTTTGTTGGGCATTGCAACAGACCTGTAAAGAATGTGTGTGTGTGTTAAAAGGAATACACCAACATTTCCGCAGTCTAAACTAATCTGTGCGTTATGTGTGTTTTCCTGTAAAAACAAAAAATGAAATTTTTTTAAATTCATATACACTGCTTATAAATCCATTTTCAAACAGGGTAAGGACACATCAAATAGCAATTCCGGCTACTTATTACAGTATTCCTAAATCAATAGTATACAGTATTATAGTGTACAATCATTGTATTCTCCCTCTGGAAAAGCAGTCACATCTCTGAAATGATAAATAATACATTTATGTACGCTTTCTAGACGCTTTATTAGGAACACCAAGGTATCGGAACCATTTCAAGCATCATGAAGCGATCCGAGTCCGCGTCTAGCCTTTCCACTCTCCCCTTGCCTCTCTGACCCAGAAAGCATTTTTTCCTGCAGATCACTCTTTTTTGTATTTTCTTTTTTTTTTGTACCATTCTTTGATCAGCAGTTTGTAAAATACTCAAGCTGGCATTTTCCCACCATGTGGACATTAACCCAAGGTGTATCTGCATGAATGTATGCGTTGCCCTGCTGCCACATGCTCGGCTGATTGGATAATAGCGTGGATGTGCGTGTGTACATGTGTTCCTAATAAAGTGTCAAGCGAGCGTACATGCTTTGCATAATTGTTGATTGACTGCAACAGGGAAAAATGTTCAAATATGCAACAGTTCTATAGTGATCAAGCAGGAAAAAATGCTACTTTAGGCCAAGAGTTTGTATTCTGTGTGTGTGTGTGTGTGTGTGTGTGTGTCTGTGTGTGTGTGTGTATTTGTTGTTGATTTGATGGAAACTTGGAAGCTCGCAACATGTTTTTCTTTGCTAATCCCTCCCTCCTCCTGCCCTTTGGATTGCGTTTGAATTAAGAGTGTAGCCTGAAAGGGGGGGGGGGGGGGGGGGTAGAGATGGGGGCGGGGGGGGTTATGTTCCTGAAAAAAGGGTCTATTGGAAAGAAATAGTGAATGAACAAAAGAGAAAAAGTCTGACTCGGTAATACAGCTCCGGTGTCACCCTGACCCGGGAAAACAAGATCTGTGTTAGAACCACAGGTCACGATCACCTACTGTAGGTCGGATAATCACGATCCTCCGTCCTCGCTCTCTCTCAATTAATTCTCAATGTGCGTGTTGATGCCATCTGGCTCATGTAGTCTTACAATACGCACCGGACTTTTGCACCGCTTGCATAACGATGCCACATTTTGTTGACATGTAAACGTTTTAGCATTATTACTCGCACTAGATTTGCACCTTGCGTTAGTCAGGTCATGTGATCCCTAAAAAGCAGCAGGTTCTCTTTATCTCCTTCCTGAACATCATCAGAAACAGGTCCTGCTCATCAGCACACTTTATCGTACGCAGGTTCAATTTTATGGAGAGCTCCTCCATGCACCTACGCGCACTCGCACAGAGATGCGCGCACACACACACACACACACACACACACACAGGAATACACACACCCCCACAGCAGTGTTACCTGAAACCCACACTATTGCCACAACACCGTACTCCTGCATCAATATTTGATTGCTATGTTCTACCTGCCTTTCAGCTCCTTTCTGAACCTGATGAAAATGCTCAATATAGTATATTTATATATACAGTATATATATATATATATATACAGATATATAGAATAAACGGCGCCTCACACGATCAAGCATGGTGTTGTTTTCTGAAACGAGCGTCCTTTTTTTTCACGATTAGATTTTCTGACCTAATTCTGTTCCCCTCTCCTCTCTCTCTCCTTTTCCATTTGGTGAACCTGATCCCACGGCCAAACTAGTTGCTAAGAGACTAACTGAAGTGGGGAACTAAAAGGAAAAGGGAAAACTCGTTCAGCAATAGATGCCAACTATTAGAAAAAGATTCGAAACTTGATTAAATGGCAAAACCGGCTGTTTCGTTACCTCACTGAATGACTGAGATATATATATGTATATATATTATTTAAAAAAAACATTTTTTTAAAATAATTTTTATATTTAGCCATGCATGTTTAAAATCAAAATAGAACTGGAGAAATACTACAGTGGAAAAAGACTGACCTATTTTCTTTGTCTTTCTCAACTCTGAGCCTTGCAAAATATGCATAGTGTGTAGCACCACCTGGTGGCCAACTTTTTTTACATAAAATTTACATAAAATTCAAGTAAAAATGCCGGAAGACCCAAGACGAACACTTTTTATATTTTTAGTTGTGGGCCCTGGCTCAGTGTGTTAAGGCTGATCAGAAGGTCGGTGGTTCGAGTCCCAGCTCTGCCAGTTTGCTGCTGTTGTGCCGCTCAGCAAGGCCCTTAACCCCTTCTGCACTGTATTACTGGCTGACCGTGCCCTCTGACTCCAGATGACTAAGACAAATCTGGGATATATGTGAAGAATAAAGAATTTCACTGTGTAGTAATGTATATGTGACGAGTAAAGGCTGAACATAATGAACTTATTACTTATATCCCTAATAATGATAACTGTATTAAGGCACCATGGGAACACAGCTCTACAGTCTCTGGTTTAATCAATCCTGAACTCTTGTTACTGTTTGCATCTTTCCGTGCACGAGCTCAGTGTGTCCACCCCCATGAAGCAAAGGGCGGGAAGCAACGTCCTTCAGGAAGCATGGGGATGGGGAGGTGAATTCTTGCTGTGAGGGCGGGAGAAAAGTTCTTTGTGCTGCGAGCGGGGGGAGTGGTGTGCACCACAAAGCAGGAGGGGGTTGGGGGGGGGGGGGTAGTGATACCCCTGGCAGAGGCAGGGTGAGACAGAGCGATGCTCTTAGGTGGGCTTGGTGGCACAGCGTTGTGTCTGGGATCAAGACACAACACATTCGTGATAAACGTGAGCGGAAATGAAAAACTGAACTTAAGTGGACCGACTGTTTGAAGCTTAACACGAACCAGGTGCATCTTGTTAGGACCGTGGGGGTGACGGGAGGTGGAGATCAGCGCCTCCCTGATGTATGGAGTCTAAATAAAAATCAGTAAGGAGTAAGTTTTTTTTTTTTTTTTTTTTTTGAATGTACATGAGAAAGAATACAAGGAGTCGATATCAGTAATACCAACACAATACCCCAATATAAGATTATAAAATGATTAAAATATAATTACTCAAGTATTTTTCCAAGATAATTAACACGTTTAAATATGAGCAATATATAAAGGTAACAATAGGTTAGCTGAGCTCAGCAAAAAGTCCACAAAGGCGGAAAGATAAGGCCGAGTCTCCACACACTAATTCGGCACAAATTTTCATTGCTTTGATTTTTTGAACGTTCATGACCTGACTCGTGGTCGAGCATTGAAGCGGCAGTGCATGAAATTCCATGTCTCGAGAAAGCCGTAAACATTTAATAACGGTCTAGGAGGGGCTTTTTTTTTAAATGAATATCTTAGTTGAGCATATAAGTGTGTAATTTTCTCTAATTGCATGAAATGCATACAGGAAATGTCGTCTAGGGATTAAAGCTTTGTTGCCACTTCAGTGAAAGAGCTCCTGCTTACTGTATATAAGAGCAGATTTATATATATATTTATTTTATTTTTTTAGTTTCACAAACAAATTAAGGGAGGACCGCATGTTGGCGTAGTGGTTAGCACTGTTGCGTCTCCGTCCAGAGATGAGTGTTGGATTCCCGCCGCGGGTCTGTGTGCATGTTCTCTCAGTGCCTGGTGGGTTTCCTCCCACAGTCCAAAGACATGAAGAGTACTGCAGGCTGATTGGCGTAGTGTGTGTGCCCTATGATAGATTGGAACCCATCCATGGTGTACCCTGTCTCATGGCTTAAGTCACCTGGCATAGGCTCCAGCCCCGCCATGACCTTTTAATCATCCGCACTCTGGCTGTAGAATTTATTTATTTATTAATTAACTTTCAGAAAAGACGACTATATCATTTTTAGACGTAATCTAAAAGTTTTAGTCTGATCTGCAAGTCAGGAATGCACCTCTATTTCTACTGTACCGCTTCTTCAGAAGTGAATCTTAGTCCTCGTAGGGGGTCTAAACATGTGAAAGTCTAATGGAGCGAGATCAGGACTATAGGAAGGATGCTTTAACAGCTCAGAACAAAGTTATTGCAGAGCGTCGTCAGTGTGCGCAGAAGTGTGCGGACGTGCACCGTCAGGCAAGATCACAACGCCCTTGCATATCAGTCCTCTGCATTTAATCCAAAGTTCAGGTTTCAGCTTATATAGTCAAAGATTATAAACTTTTCCAATAAAGCCCGCCGGTTTAATAATCCCGCCTTTGTATCTTCATGTCCGTGCAGGTGAACGGCTTGAACATTGAGGGCATGCGTCATGCCGAGGTGGTTGCTTTCATCAAGCGCGGAGGGGACGAGACCCATCTACTGGTGGTGGATCCGGACACAGACGAGCATTTTAAAAAGCTGGGCATCACCCCGAGCAGCAGCCATGTCAAAGGTACAGTTCCGTCCAAATAACAGTACAAGCACAAGGATTATCGTAAGTGCTATAAAGTAATTATCTGCATGTACTTAGTATCATTTATTAAAGCTGTGGTCTGAAAAGCATTTATAGAAAACGCACTGCTTGATAATACGGATTTCTTTGAACAAATGCCAGTATTTATATGAGTAAAAAAGGGAGTATCTAAATGCATTGTAGAGGAATGCATTAGTACCGGTTAACATGAAGAACTCAAGAAAAAAGGTGCGAGTAGGGATATTTTTACTCTTGTGTGGGATGTGGGTGGTCAGAAATGAAGCTCACAGGACTCGAAGGTCTTATATAAAATGGACCATTTGTAAGAAATAAAACATCTTGTGCTGCGCTGTTACTGGGAAAGGAATTGTGATCAAGCGGATTATTTTCTCATTTCATTTTCTCCGTGCTTTAATGCAAAATCAATTATTTGGTCTGACAAGACAGAGGTGGAAAAAGCGTCTGGGTCGTTCAAGTCAATCCGAGACTTTTGGTGCAATTCAATTCTATTTTATTTGTCTAACGCTTTTAATAGTTGTCAATGTCGCAAAGCAGCTTTATGCAATCAAAAGAAATTATGGAAGTTTGTATGAAATGTGAATGTGTATGAATCAAAATGATCAGGTTGTCCCTGATGCCCAAGCTGAGGACGAGGAAAATCAAGGAAAATCTCCCTGAGATGGCAATAGGAAGAAACCTTGAGAGGAACCGGACTCAACAGGGAACCCATCCTCATCTGGGTGATATGGGATAACAGGGATTGATCTGCAGTCATACTGTTGATGTCTTTATGTTGAAATGGAGTCCAGTTCATTATTGGAGGCTCAGGAAAGTCCAGCACTGAACTGTCGAGCGACTGCAGTCACACGTCCTCAGACAACATCTGTCAGCATCAGCCGAGGCCAGGACTGTCTTCATGGTAAAGTGGAACCGCATCCCAGACAGACCACACGGGGCATCCATGCCACGAGATCTCCAACCAAAAGACGAGTCAGACAGGTCCAGGGGGCAGAGGGGGTCTGGATCACTGGCAGCTCAGGAGCGACATGTATTCGTAGCTCGACAGGGACAGAGAAAAGGAGAGAGCAAAAGAGAATAACAGAACACAGTTGTGAGAGCAAAAATGACCTGTATTTCTCTGTATATACCCCTGCTACACTAATGCACTTATCCCAGCAGTTCACTAGTGCTTGGATACTGCCATGGAAGAAAGTTTTCTCAGTAAAACTAAGTGCACGAGATCATCCGGTAGACGACAGTAGCGTTCCTGAGACCATTCATGTGCGGGGTTGCTTCTCACCCAAAGTAGTGAGCTGAGACACAATTTTGCCAAAGAACACCGCCATGAATAAAGAATGGTACAAAAACATCCTCATAGAGCAACTTCTCCCAACCATTCAAAAACAGACAATGCCTTTTCCTGCATGATGGAGCATGACGGCAGAAGTCACTTGCGGAACGAAACATTGAAATTTTGGGTCCATGTCCAGGAAACTCCCCAGACCGTAATCCCATTGGTCAATCCTCAAGAGGCGGGTGAATTAACAAAACCCATCAATTCTGACAAACTTCAAGCACTGATTATGTAGGACTGGGTCTCTATCAGTCAGGATGTGGCTCACAAGTTGTCAACTTGAACTCAGGGTGAATCGCAGAGGTCTTGAAAAAGAAGACCTCTGCTGCAAATATCGACTCGTGCATAAACATGTTATTGTCAATGAAGGCGTTTGATGCTTTAATGCTGACGGACATTTTCACAAAGCACCTTTACAGAAATAAAGAGCATTACAAAAAAGATTATCATAGATTTATGAATGTATGGCTTTATGAATTCATCAGTTTAACCTTAACGAGCAAGCCAGAAGTGAGGGTGGCGAGGAAACGTTTGCTCAGATGCAATTTCTTATTCCAGTCCATCTGTGGTCCATGTTCTTAAGGGAACCCGTCCTCATACGGTACGCGCATAAATAAATCAATACTATAAGCGTGAGCTGATTGAACTATATAACAAATAGTGCATCCTCTATGTGTAGCGCAGGATGTTAGGAGATACAGTTGCCTGGCATGATGTCATTTTAAAAAAGCATGTGATAGTGTTCGAGTGACAGGAGGGAGAATCGTCTGAAGGGAAACAATCAGGAATAAGAAGAAGGAGAAAGAAAAAAAAAAGAAAATATCGTGTTTAGGTTGAAACTGAAATAAGATCTGGAGTTAGTGTACATGCCTGGAGCAGTGCGCTGTCTTTAGACTTATTGTACAGCAGTAATGTGTTTTTTTTCTCCCTTAGGTTTTGAGGATCAGTCCATTACTAACGGCTCACCAAATCCTCGAGTCAATGGCCACTCCACACAGTCAGCGCACTCCGACCACAGCAGCCAAGACACCAGCACACAGGTGTGTGTGTGTGTGTGTGTGTGTGTGTGTGTGTGTGTGTGTGTGTGTGTGTGTGTGTGTGTGTGTGTGTGATTATATACAAGATATACAAACGGTTCTACTGTATACTTGTATGTATATAATATATGTGTGTGTGTGTGTGTGTAGAACTCAGAGGATGGTGACAGCCACTCACTGGACCCTTTCGCAGAGATCGGGCTGAGACTGAGCCCCACAGCTGCGGAGGCCAAAGAGAAAGCACATGCCAAGCGCGGGAGGAAGAGGGCACCACAGATGGACTGGAATAAGAAATACGAGATTTTTAGCAATTTCTGAACATGCAAAGTTTCACACACTCCCCAGTCCAGACTTCCCCCAACAGGCACCCCTCAACCCAAGTGTCTCGACTGACTGCTTCAAATGGTGACGGCTGTTATTTTTGTAGAAAATGAAAACCAGGACAAATATTTTTAAAGGATGATTGGAGCGGATGGAGAGGAAAAGATTCAGTCTATTTTTTCACTCATTTTAACTACAAAAGGATTAAAAAAAAAAAAAACTTCAACTATAATGAAAAGGGCCAAGAAGAAGAAGAAGAAGAAGGGAAGAGTTGCAAAAACACTCTCTAGGGAAATTTTATAAATGTTGAATTATTTTATATTGCTTTTACTTACGTTTACTGCTTCTGCTACGACCAGTCGCGACTGAAGTTTTACACGACCTTTAGGTGTTTGATTGTACTACAGTAGTTTAACAGTTTTACATCTGGGTGTCTCTACAGTTCTGCTTTGTTGACGCAAACCCTGAGAAAAAAATGTGCATGAATGGCTTTAAGCGCAACCCTTTAAAAAGGACATGTCAGTTTGAGGTGCTGTATGTTTTTTAGAAATCAGTATTAAGTTGAAAGGAACTGGTCTGATTTTGAAACTGCTTGAAGAAGCCTTTGTGTACGGACAAGGATGTTGCATCAAATTAAATAAAGTGAGGTTTTATTATGATAGACGACACGGTGGCCTAGTGCTCACCACTGTCGCTTTGCACCTTAAGTGTCCGGGTTCGATTCCCATTTCACATCTCTGTGCATGGAGTTTGCATGTTCTCCCTGTGCTTGGTGGGTTTCATCCCAAAAACATGCAGATTAGGCTAAATATGTGAGAGAGTGTGTGTGTGTGTGTGTGTGTGTGTGTGTGTGTGTGTGTGTGTCCTGCGATAGATTGGCATCCTGCCTCGTGTAACCCGCATCAAGTCTCCTGTGATCGGTGTGACCCTGTATACAGGATAAATTGGTATATACAATGAGTGACTTATTAATACATTATAAAGGGAAATTGCAGGTACACAGGTAAACAAGTGTGTATCTGATGACTAAGGAACAACACTAGAGGGCACTGTTGTCCACTCGACCCCTCCATGGAGTTGACTTGAGGACAGAGGTAGAACTTCCAAATGTTAACAAGTAGAGGGAGCCATTTCTAAATCACATGTTTAGATTTTTAGTTTGTAAAATGAACAAACACATCGTGCAACCACTTTGGTGCCTAACAACTCAACAATATGTATATAATATTGTGAATAATATCATTTGTGAAATGATTCATGGAGATGAAACTAAAACCCCATGTAAACCAAAGTCCAACAGGAAGAAGCGAAGGACACAATTGTGACCTACTGATTTGATTGGAGGTCGAGTAGCTGTATCATCTGATTCACAGATCAAAGGAAGAAGGATAGATGAAAGGAAGGAACTCAACCGTGAGTGACGAGAAACTCCTGCGTAATCGATACGCTTATGACAGTTAGAGACTTTCGAATTGGCTTCTGTTGCTTTTAAGGCAGTAGACGATGCAGAAATGGACAGATGACCACTCACAGTTTTTAACAATCCTAACCGCTTGAACTCGGTACATTCCAAAACGCGACCCAGGCTTGGGGTTGTGGCATTTCTCACTCTGTGTATCTAACATCATTATTTTGCCTTGTACACAAACTACATTGAGGTATACCATTTACTTTTTAGTTTTTTTTTTACTTTACTATTCTTTTCTTATGTTTGTTAGCATTATTGTGTTTGCTGTAGTATATTGTTCTGTTCCTGACAGTGTATGTATTCAGACCTCTGCTGTATGCTCATGTATATTTACTATGGGAATATATGCCAGGTTGCTTTTTTTTTTTTTTTTTTTCAATAAAAGTGTGATATTCGCACATGCTGACAGTGTGACCAAGTGAGTTTAACACAAGACATACTGAATTACGTGGATTTAAATTGCAAAAGACTATGGATTTGTTATTATCTTCGGTACCTTGTTACATTTACATTATGCAATGTGGCAGACGCCGTTATCCAGAGCAAATTACACTTGATCTTGTTTTAAATCTGAGCAGTTGAAGGCCTTGCTCAGGGGCCCGGCAGTGACAACTTGGTGGTTTCAACCTTGGATCTTCCGATTAGTAGTACAACTGAGCTTCCCCTGTTCTGTTAATGCAGTCAGCGTCACAGTGCATTTGTGGAAATGCAAATCCTGGAAAACCAGCACAAGACAGGAATACACATAGGATGGGAAACCTGCCTAGCTCAGAATTGAACCAGGAACCAAGGAGGCGTGTGTATCAGCCACCATTATTCCACCTTGCCATTGTGTAGGTAAAAAAAAAAATGGAACAAAGCAAACAAGTTGTAAGAATGTGGCAGACATTCATCACATGACACGTCAATACATTATGGTTGCTGACATTTAATAGGTATAGAGGTCATGAATAGGTGATGATTTTTAGCAAACACATAGTTTGTATTTTTTATTTTTATAGAAAAATAATAATAAATACATTCATTTGCCATTTTAATAGGAACATTTGACTGTTTTGGCAGCAGCAGTGCACAATGCGTACAAATTGTACAGCTTCTGCTAATGATCAGATCATACAACAACATAACGGCGGAGATGTGATCTGTGTGATTTGGACATTGGGATGGTTGTTGATGCCGTGTGGATTGACCGGTTGGATGATATTCAAAACTTCTGATCTCCTGGGATTTTTCCATGAAAACACAGAGAGGTCAGAGGAGAATGGACAGCCTGGTTTGAGCTGACAGGAAGTCTATATTAACTCACATTATTCATTCTTTCCAACACAGTGAGCAGAAAAGCATCTCACAATGTTCAGTACATTGATCCTTAAGATGATTGGGATAGAGCAGCAAAATGTTCAGGGAAGAACAGGAGTCTGAGGTTACTATGGGTACAGGGTATAATATAGAGTACTGTGCACGTGTCTTGAGCGACCCCTTCATTTCTTCATATTTTGTTTCAAAATTGCCAGATTTTCTTGTATGTATAATGCAGGCTTGAGGAAAATTTCCTCAGGCTTCCTGAATGAACCAGTGAGAAACAGGTGCAGATGATGACAGATGATCAGGCCAGTGATTAGTATACTGTATCCTGGTGATGCTGAATGCTGATTGGTTGGAACAGACGAAAGGGGAAATGAGGTCGCTTCTGAGGTTGTTACATAAACATCCCATTTCTAAATTGTATCTTTAGACACAAAATGATTTAATTTAATTCATGATAATTTGTTATGCACAGTACGTACTTTATGCCTACTTCACAGGGCTATTTTGCAGCTTTAAGCTATCGCAGTAGCTCAGCCTTAACGATCAAAGGACACTGGAAGAAAAAAAAAAAAAAAAAAAGAAGAGCTCTTTGATTGCTACTATCTTTTTCAGTTTCGGCCCAGGTCAGGCAGAGGTCTAACACGCATCTCTTACACTACTGCACATCACCCACACCAGTGGCACATTCATGTCATGACACCACTCGTGTACACAAATGAAGCAGCAGTCAGTTGAATCTGTGGCTTCGCTTGTTGGTGTTAAACACAAAACCAGGTGAGTCAGAGTGTGACTTCATCTACTGTTTTTTTTTTATTTTTTATTTTTTAAAGATTAATTTATTTAGCTTGGAATCCTGAGAATAGGATCGTAGGCACAGAGCAAAAGGTTAGCCATGGGGCATAACGTGCATAAGCATCGATGTTGGCAAAAACCTGTCAGGTCACAGAGGACATCTGCTCATATCAACATATAACTTCTGTGCTTTTAATACTGTATATATTAGACACCTTCTAACTACATGGTCTCCTTATTTGTATTTCCTTCTACATAGTACAATGCAAATATGGACTATGCGATATCTCCTTTGAATACTTGATATTGAGATGTACCTGCTACTTACAGTATGCTCTGTAAACCGTTAATAACTCGAATCTCGAATAGCTCGAATCTGACGTGCTGGTGGTTATTTGGTGATTTTTGAGGCTGGTAACTCTAAATGAACTTCTCCTGTAGAAGAGGTAAGTCTTGGTCTTGTTTTCCTGGGAAGGTCTTCATGAGAGCCAGTTTCATCAGAACAGCTGACCTTCATGTCTTAAAATAACATGCTGTTGCTACTTAATTACCTAATGCCATGTGTGTTTATATATATATATATATATATATATATATATATATATATATATATATATATATATATATATATTATACACCACAGGAAAACAATATATAATTGGCAAAAAAAAGTGTTTATTCGCTAATTTCTGTGTTGGTATTTTATATATATATAAAACTACTGTATCAAAAAACTATGCAAACTACTGCTTTGAACAGAAAGTTATTATTTTTTAAATGCTTTAAATTCTCTCAAAGGAAACCTTTTAGTCACCATTTACTCACTCTTCCTGTACGCCATCATTTCATAAAACAAAAAGTCACCCTCTCATAGCAACATTTACTTACAGCGTTGTGACCATGTCAACCAACACCACAAAGCTAAATACTTATGCAATAGATCAGATATGAACACATACACTCACGCACACACACGCACATGCACACGCACTTACACACACACACACACACACACACTCTCACACACCTGAGCACTGCACAGAACAGTTTCTCAAGAAACGTTTTTTTTTTTAAGAAAGTGCTTAGAGTTTAGACTGTGGGGTCTTTATAAAAGACAAGCATTTTCAAGCTTTACTAAAATAATTTTCAGGTGAGAGCAAAGACTCAGATTGGATTATACTTGAGGACGCGAAGTGTTGTGCACTTTGACTTACTGCTCAAAATGCTGAGTCAACAAACCAAGCAAATGATATTCCTAAAGTAAGCTCAGCCAACTGACCCTTAGAGAGTGAAAACCTGCAGTGTTTATACATAGTTTTAAAGTTTGGGGAACTTCAGTGCTTCGTGCAGAATAAAAATAAATAAATAAATAAAAGTTTTAATACACAACATATCAGCATTAGATTAAATCCACTCTTGCTTAATATTTCGCCTGAATTAATATAAAACAAAAAAAGGACACAAATACTATTTTTCCCCCGAGTATTAAAGTACTGACAAATACAGCATGATTACAAATACAGTACTGATTCCGCAAGTTATGTATTATGTCATTCTTCATGATGTGAAATGTACTTATTTTTTTTCTTCATTATTATTAACACTCAAAAAGTACTTTGGCCTCATGCAGTTTTACAGATTTATATTATAACTTCTTCAATAATACAAAAAACTAAGCTTGAAAATGTACTTCATTCTATTTAATGTTAATTACTTTAACATGAACATATAAATTTTTTTCCCCATTATTTATTTTTGTTCAATTTAAACATTTTATCAGAGCAAATTTGGTCCTTAATTTAAATACATTGACACATGAATTTTTTTTTTCACAGATCAATAACCTTAAATCCTAGATATACTTTCGTACAGTACATTTTCATCTCCTTTCATCCTTCAGTTTGATCTATTGATGTCAGATGTTCACGTATGAGTAAATATTAAAACAGGAGGGAACTGTCGCAATGAAGTTTCAGGATGAATGTACAGTAACCCGGGCAGTGCTTATAGATGGTTACTGATTGTGATTTTAGCTATGATTCTCACAATAGTCTGTGTATTCCCCTATAGTTTGTGTACACTGTTGCCATGGTAACAATGATACGGTAGCATGGGAACATGTGTACACACTGAACACTTTGAAACCCCAACAGAATAAAGATTATACTTTACATATCTGAAAATTTGAATATCATCTGGTTTCACCTCCTGCAGTTCATTTGCGGGATTTGTGTGTCTGGATGGTGTGTCTGGTACTGTAACCAACACACAGCAGATCCTCGTCTCTATTATACAAATGATTATTAACTTATCTTATTACATTGTAATGTCATAATACACATTATAGACTATGCATATGGGTAAATATGTCACTACAACAATAATACAAAATAATTACACAGATTGTGTGTTGGTGTCTTTGCTGGTGTTTTGGCCCTTTTTAAAACAAACTGTAAACAAAAGATGTAAAAATAAAAAAGGGTTAATCCTATTTACCTAGTCTATCAGATGTGTTTCTTTATTTTGTCTATTTAATTTGAATCAATTTATTTTTGTATGTGTTAATAATATAGAACACTAACTAATTAATATAAAAAAATATACAGTATGTACTGTACATTATATTGCCAAAATTATTTGCTCATCTGCCTTCACATGCTTATGAACTTAAGTAACATCCCATTTAATATGATCTTGGCCACGCCCCCTTTGCAGCTGAAACAGCTTTAACTCTTCTGGGAAGGTGTTCCACAAGGTTTAGAAGTGTGTTTATGGGAATTTTTGACCATTCTTCCAGAAGCGCATTTGTGAGGTCAGACACTGATGTTAGATGAGAAGGCCTGGCTCACAGTCTCCACTCTAATTCATCCCAGAGGAGTTCTTCTACACCAAACTCGCTCATCCATGTCTTTATGGACCTTGCTTTGTGCACTGGTGCGCAGTCATGTTGGAACTGGTGTGGGGTTGTTTTTGGCCCCATACTTCCAGTCAAAGGAACTCTTTGGAACTTTATACTGCATATGTGGAACATTGCTCCACTTGCTCACTCACACCAGCATGACACACACTAGCAAACCACTGTCAGAAGCACTAGTAAAAGAATAAGTAATAAATAATATCTGTACGGTTCACTCAGGTCATGTGCTTCACCAGGTGAACAGCAGTAGGTGTCGAACCAGTGAGCATATATATAGGAAGTAATATAAGTACAGTATGTACAGTACCTTAGGAAATACCGGACCGACACTGGCAGCAAAACTCTTTTGGAGAACTTAAAATGCGATTTGTTCTTTATGATTTCGTAACTTCATGGGTTATTTCATATTTTTGATGTCTTCACATATAGTATATACATCTATTTTTAAGGAAGAAAATTAATCAGTGTGTTTTGTACCCATGCAGAATATCTACAGTTAATTTAATTAAGTTCAATTCAACTTTATTTAACAGTTGTCATTGACACAAAGCATCTTTACATAATTAAATAAATAAATAAATAATTTTGAAATAAAAGTATGAAAGTATGAAATAAAAATTAAAATGACTACATTGTCAATTAAACACAAAGTGCTTCATGTTATAAGATGGAGTGAAAGTGTGACAACTTCTCTGTTTACCATGTTTGGTTTACAGCAAGAACCTATTAGAGCATAACAGACTTTTAAAAGCATTTTTTAAATATATTTTGCATTGCATACTTAAAATACTTTTATATAATGTCGTAATTTAGGGAGTCACTACTCAGTTCTAACTGTTTCACTAAAGTATTCTGTATCTATATACAACATTCATTCGAGTTTAACCAGAACTCGTGATGAAATTTCTTGTGTATGAAGGCATAAAACCGATTGACATTTAGAGAAGACTTCACGGAGTGGAACGCCTGATGCTAAGATAACTTGTCACCAACTTGCAGAAGAGATGCATCTGTCTGTGGGAACTGTACACACAATTATTCACCAAAAAAAACCCTTGCACATTACGGGAACTCAGCTGGGAGTTATTTCCACATCCCACATGTTTGGGTGATTACAGGAGTTCCTGAGAGGCCAGTGTTTCAGACGTTGAGCAGGCAGTCCGATCGTGGATCCGGTGTACTGAGGAAACTTTGTGCCTTGAAGGTAATTCAAAGTGCATCTGGGAAACACTGAGATAAGTGCATTAGTGTAGCAGGGGGTTATATAGAGAAATAAAGGTCGTTTTTACTCTCATGAATGTGTTCTGTTATGCTGTGTAATAGTGCAAAAGTCCTAGTTTGGCTTGAACATCCCTTGTAGTTTTAGCTCTCCTATTAAACATCGTGGACACCCATTGTTGCTTACATAAGTTGGCTATTTACAGTGCATTACGTAGTAAAAACAATAATTTCTTGCATATGATAAACATGTGTTCGGGAAACTATGGGCTGGATGATGCCCAAGCGGTTACAGCCTGTGGAGCCGAATGAGAGCCTTTTATTCTTGTGCTTGCTTATGTAATGCAGTACAGAAAAATATAGAAGAGTGTCAGACAACTGTACTGGATGCTGTACATCACAGAGACCCACGGACTGTCCCGAAAGTAGACGATATTACTGATTATGAGTATAGAATATGTGCTGTACCACCACGAGCACGCTAACACTGACTGATTGTTTCATCCCCTCCCCGATAGCAAATGAGTAATACCCCAGTTCATGCCTACACTTATTACTTCATCTCACGCACATACTGCTGTGACATAATAGTGATGAGTTCATCTTTTAGTATACAACCACGCCGTTGCTACAGTATCATAGCTACTAAAGCAATATCACATCCTCGAAACACAACTCAAGTTTCCCCACACGCTGCATGTGTAGATTTCGTTTGAAATGCCCTCAGCCTAGGCGGTGATATGATCACCCAAAATATGAACCAGTGCCTCAACCATAAACCAAAAAAATTTAAAAAATTAAATAAAAAAATGCTCTGAAACGGTGCAGGAATTTTTGCCTAGAAATAAGTATTCGCAAGTGGCGTGATGATTGGATAGATCTGATGAGGTTTATCCGAATAAAAGTTCGATCTGAAAAAATTTCTCGAGTGTCCGAAAAAGCAAAGAGCGCAGGACGTATTTTACATAGCCACTATACAGTACATGCTAATCAACACACCGAAACTGCAAATGACATTTATAGCTGTTGAACTCAACGAATCAGGTCATGAATATAGGACGGGTGCAAATCATTTGAAGCACATTTAGGGATGGAACTGAAATGTTCTCATGTCTGAAACTGTTGGACATTTCTCAGAAAATTATGACCCTTAAGCACATTGTTCCATCCATACTGTACTGTAAGTACGAGGCCGGCGAAACAGGCATTGCAAAATCTTAATTGTAAAATTTTCAAAACTAGTATTTTCTTTTAATAATAATGTAATGTCTCTGTACGTTTGAGTTGAAACTATCACTTTATACGTACATTATCCCTTTCGGATATGAAACCAGGCTGTCTTCCGTAAAAAAAGGCCCCTCGCAATTTTTACAGAGCGCTTTCTGTATTTCTCTACGCTTCAGGAGGTAGAAAGCGGGCATTCGCCCCAGAGCCCGGTGAGGAAAAAGCGAGAGGGAGGAAAGAGTGAGGGAGGGGAAACGTGTGAGCAGGGGAGAGAGGGAGGGCAAGGGAGTCTGGGTCTCCATAGAGACGCAGGACTGTTTTTGTTAGCGTGGTGTGTGTGAGTCAGAGGAGCGGTGAGTCACAGTCAGGAGGGAAACTCTCCTCGGAGCCAAATAAGGACAACTACACACTGAGAGACGGAGGGAGGGAGAAAGCAAGACACACACACACACACACGAAACAGAGAGGCTGGTCATATCTCCCTGTGAGCGGAAATACAGCAGGGCAAGCAGCCCTACCCGAGTTGTTCACACCTCAGTTTACAATGCAAACAGTTCGCTCAACACTTGTCTTGTATCTCACAAACGTATCTCTGAACCACCCTTGTTGTCTTTATTTGCTCCCTGTCGCCTCCTTTCCCTATTAGCTTCCTGCTAGGCTAGCTCCTTGTTTACTTTAGCACCGTGCTGTGTTAGGAGTGTATATGAATTTTGGCAGCCAGATTGACGTTGAGACTCGGTACATTTAGACCGAAGTTTACATGAAGCGAATTCATCTGTCCTGAGTAATGTGAGTTTTGGCGAGATTAGCATTTCAGTAAACGCGGACGTAGCAACTGCATCAGACCATCAAGCGCGGGCCCATCTCAGGCTTCAAAAATTAAAGTCTGGGTTTTTTTTTTTTTTTTAAGTTTTCATAGACTGTTTAACAAAGCCAGGATTCACAGGATTTGACATTTAAAATAAATATAAATTCCATAGAAAGATGGCCATGATGTTTTTAAGATCCCTAGTAATCCGTGCTAAGCAGCATGTTCAATCTGATAGAATACATGAGCAAAGGTGCTGGTTATTTAACAGCTGATGATGATGATGATGATGCCATGTGTAACGGATGAGGTGTTCATTTGCATTAATTGTACACTGGAATTTTAAAGATACTCCTTGAGGCATAAAAGTGAAACTACCCACACATATCATGTATGCATTTATGTGCATAAAGTTTAATGAAAAAAAAAAATTAAATATAGCGTATGCTCATAGGATATGAGTAAATAACAATCTCTTCAGGGCATTATTTAGATGCTTTTAGAATGTAAATGTGAAGCAAGTGCAGGAAAAATCCATCTTTACAGAAAGCAATCATTTTAATAAATTCATTAGCTGAATTAGCAGGTATATTTTAAGATACATTATTAAAAAATATTGGTTTTGTCTTTACATGAATCTAAGAAATGGACTTGTTGTGCAGTGGTCCTTGCAAAAAGTGACTTTCCAGCTTAGTCAATCATATTGTAGGTGTTGATTTACCAAGATAGATCACAACCTGTATTTTTCCACACAGGGCAACGAATGTTTTTTTAACGCATGTGAAAGACTCAGAATACGATATTCCAAACGGCGAATAGTTCCCTGCACAGGGTATTCGGCTACAGTATGTTAAACAAGATTTCAAAGCATAGGGAGTGAAACGGCTCAGTTCAAAGGGAACTGGGAACAGTGTAGGGAAAGTGAACGACGGTTCATCCCTATGCCAGATGTTCAGAATTTGCCAAGCAACATATTATGCAACAAGTTATGGAGTGAAAAAGAAGTTTATGTAATACATATGGAGTTATGTATGTAATACAAGGGCATTAGAGTCAAACTGGGATTTGTGATGAAATGTCTCTTTAAAGAAGTCCGCGATAGTGATGGGTCATTCATGAACAATTAGTTTTTTTAAATAAGACTTTAACGTGACTCAGACAGAAGGACAAGTAGTCTCAGACAGTGATCCGTTCATTTGGTACCGGACACGCCTGCGCAAAGCATTGCACAACCTCCACAGGTTATGTACAGTACAGGAAACAGAAATTAGTCTTTTGGTCCAAATCGTTCGTCCTTTTTGTCACGTGACTCCCACATATGCAGTGCATTACACAGGAAACAGAATTGAGTGGTTCTTTTCTGCAAGTCTTCTAGTCCGAGTCGTACATGTTTGGGCACTTAAAGGAGTTCCTGGGAGGCCGGCATTTCAGAGGTGAGGCAGGCATGTCTCCGGCATACTGTGAAAACATTCTAAACCACTAGTGAAACGCTGGGATAAGTGCATTAAGTCAGGTCAAGTCAATTTTATTTATATAGCGCTTTTAACAATTGACATTGTCGCAAAGCAGCTTTACACAATAAAAAGAAGTAAGTTTGTATGCAATGTGTATGAATCAAAATTATAAGATGGCGACGGTGGCAAGGAAAAATCCCTGAGATGGTAATAGGAAGAAACCTTGAGAGGAACAGGGGATTATACAGAGAAATAAAGGTAGTTTTTACTCTCATAAATATATTCAGCTATTCTACACAATCGTTTTGTGTAGAATAAAATATACAAAAATATTTGACATTACATAGTCTATTAATCTGTATACAGTGGAACCTTGGATTACGAGCATAATTCGTTCCGGAAGTGGGCTCATATTACAAAACACTCGTAAACCAAATCATCATTTCCCATAAGAAATAATGAAAAC
Organism: Clarias fuscus; assembly: GCA_030347435.1. Classification (NCBI taxonomy): domain Eukaryota; kingdom Metazoa; phylum Chordata; class Actinopteri; order Siluriformes; family Clariidae; genus Clarias; species Clarias fuscus. The sequence goes on from CM059222.1 coordinate 13,585,800, forward strand.
TCAAAGTATTCATTCCACAGCCCCAAAAAATAAATACATAAAAATAATTAATACAATCTATAAAATGAAAATAAAACAAATTAATCTGCACTATACCTTTAAAAAAAAGTACAAATAAATCCTGACAGATAAGTGTTTCCATTGGTGCGCGCAGTGTGTGTGTGTGTGTGTGTGTGTGTGTGTGTGTGTGGAATTAGCCCCTTCCCTCGCCTCGTTTTACACAGTAACACTCCTCTTCCCTCTCCTCACACACACAAACACACACACACACACACACACACACACACACACACACACACACACACACACACACACACAACGGAAACACCGTTTTAACAGGAAAAAAAGAAATCTCTCTGAGACTGGCATGAGCGTATATTAACGGACTCACTTTTTAAGTTTCACATATCACAAAGGCATAAACACAGCGGAAACACCGTATTAACGGAAAAAAGCGAGACTGGCATGAGCGCATACTAACAGAATCACTTAAGTTTCACAACAAACGGACACACACATAAACACGGAAACACCGTTTTAACAGGGAAAAAAGAAATCTCTCTGACCTGGTGTGAGCGCATACTAAGGGAATCACTGCTGTAAAGTAAAAAAAAACAAAAAAAACAAATGAACCAGCACCTTACCTTTGAAAAGAATCACGACAGAGCAGAGTTTCTGTGTGTTTGTGAAGCCGGGGAGGGGGTGAAAAGGCGATAGAGCGTCTGTGCATGTGTGTGTGTGTGTCGGTGTCAAATTGCGCGCGCACACTCATAAGAGACGAGCAGAGTTTCTGTGTGTTTGCGAAGCCGTGGGGGGAGGGGGAGGTGGGGGGAGGTGAGAGAGTGACGCTCGGTGTCAAAATAAGAGTCGCATGCGTGATACATGATACACGGCGCTTGTAAACTAATACTTGCTCGGTTTCCGAATAAAAAATTATTAAAAATCTTTGCTCGGTTTGCGGAACACTCGTAAACCACGTTACTCGCAATCCGAGGTTCCACTGTAAATTGATATCAATCATCCTCATTGTAAATGCATCAAATGACATTTATTCACAAGTTATACACATTTCAAAAGTATACATGGTTTAGACTGGTATCAGTTTTATAATATACAGTACATAAATACAATGTTTTATTTTAAGAGCCTGAAATTTCAACAGTAATGGCAATCCGAGGTGTTTACGTTACCAGGGTAACACACAGAGAAGTGATGTCTGTGTTGATGTTCCAAATGAAGTGTTCCAAATGAAGGAATTTTCGAGGGAAGTTCCCTTAACCGGGTGAACAGGGAGTATTGAGTTCTGTTTACGTACACTGTGGAACAGAACAGCGCTACAACCTCCCTTGAACCCGTTATCAAGTTTGCATTTGTTTTCACCCGCACGTAAATCCAATGCTTCGCTGTCTCATTAGACTATCAATTGACAGTTTGGAGTAATGATTTATTTTTCATAAGAGTCACCGAGCAGATTAACTTCCCTAGAACTGAGGCATTACGAAAAGGTGATAATGATGGGTCGCGGGTTTTTTTTCTTTCTTTTTTTTTATGGGCCCAGGGGGAGATAAGAAAACAATAAGTGTCACCTTGAGACTCTGAACAGCTGTGTCCTGAGATTAGAGGATTTCTCAATGTAAGATGAGTGCGCTATGCTGCAGCCGTTGAGCTAAACCCTATTGCACATCTACACGTATTGTTCAGTGAAATTTATGATAGCAGTCCGGGGTCGTGTGTGGGTGTGCAGGAGAAACAAGTATAATGTTAACATTGACGTTTAAGCCTACCACAGTGCAGGAAACATAAACGCTTGTTTCATCTGCAGTTTCCCTTATTCTATGAATATACCTTCGCGATTCATGGCACTTACATCATCATGTTTTTTTTTTTCTTTTTCTTAACTATGAAACTCTAAGCAATTCTGCTTTCAGTATGTCTTTGCAGGCTATATTTATCAGCAGCCAATGACTTCATTCAATACGGCTCGTAATGCAGACACTGTCTTAAAGACGTAATTTTTTGACTGACATCAAACGACAGCTCAGCCTTTGTGTCTGCGTGATATCTGAGACTTCAGTAAGCAGGTGCATTGCGAGATATCCAGGAACGTAACTAAACTAATTAAATGTGCTCAGTGATTAACTTGTATAATCAATATTTATACAAATGTTCCAGTATCTCCTCCTCAGGGTATCTAATCTGTACATACTGTACATCATGATAGTATCATTACCGTAGTTATAAGAAAGTCCTTCAAACTGAAGATAAGAAACTTTTCTGTTTTAGCAACACAAAATTAAGTGAACACTCCCAAGAAGTGCACACAGTAGACTCAGCAGTGATTCACACAATGTACGCTACATACTGTAATTCTGCTACTCGCAAAAAAACCTGCAGTGTGTACCAGTTGTGCTCGTTTAATCATGTAGAATTTGAACTGTTTAGAATTCCTACAGTGTTTTGAGTTGAACTTTGTACATTTAAGTCGTCAGCTGACTTTATTTTAGTGCCACATGCTGAGCCGAGACCTGACCAAATGAAGCAGCACCAGTTTCATAACCTCCGGAGGCGGTACAGTGTACAGTGGGCGCTATGCATGATGGGTACCAGAGTCAGTCTGAACTTATCAGACCATATGACGCTTTTCCATTGCTCCAAAGTTCTTCCCTAGCAAGGGATGAGTCTCTAATGAGTCTCACTGACAAGTGGTTTTCATATTGTCACACAGCTGTTTAGAGTTCATGTGGAAATGCTCTTCATTTCAATATTAAACCATCAGCTGTGATTTCCACGGTCAATTTTTATACAGTGCATCTTCACCAAATGTTTAAGTGATCATGGTCATTCATGATTTTTTTTTTTTTTTGACCACATTTCTTCCACAAAGTTGACGGTTCAGCACTAACCATCCAGGTTTTGATAATGGCTTGGACCGTTCTTAACCCAATTCCAGTCATATTAATCTCCTCAGTGGTTTTCTTTGCATGATGCAGGCCCTTGTGAAATGGTGACATTTTGCTGGCCAGGCAGTGTCCTGTATATTGATATGTTATTTTGACCATTCCTCAAACCAAAAGGATTTTTATATTGAAATTCTTCACATTGGTATTCAGACCTCAGACAGAACTATGTGGGACGTGTGCAAATGCAGTAGTTTCTGAAAACAGAAAAGCCAGTCTTAGTTATGCATGATTCTTACCTTGGACTGCTTGGAGCTCATTTTTCCTTGGATTAAATCACCTTGAGAGAAGAGTCTAGCACCACAGTCTTGCAGTTTGATGCTACGACAATGTCGCGCTGAATTATCACTCATATTAGCAATTCAGTGCCATTAACCAACTCTGAAAATAAAGATAATTTTCAGAGATCATTTGTAATGCTTGGTAAGCAGTTTATGTAAGATTTGTCATTTTAAGCCGCTCACTGCAAGGTGAGAGAAAATAATTGTAACTGTAACTGAAAATAACTGTATTACCTCAGTCTGCATTTTTTTTTTCAAATTTTGAAAAGCAGTAACATTCTGAGAAAATATTGCAATTCATGTGCATGTTAATAAACTTTACTTCTCTGTTACGTAATTTTTTCCAACAAACATCTTGTTCAAAAATCTATACCACTTATCCTCTAAAGGGTCGCGGGATAAACGTAGCCTAACTCGGGCAACTAGATGGGGTACCAGCCCATCACTGAGCACAAACACACACTTATTCACACAATTACTGACATGGAATTCAGAATGAAATTATATAATATACTTCCATCCATCCATCCAGGTACCTCTATAGGTTAACCTTTATACGTACATTCACTTAGGGAACACTAATTAGCTTCATCTGCATGTCTGTAGACTGTGGGAGGAAACCGGAGTCCCTGGAAGAAACCCACCAAGCACGGGGAGAACATGCAATCTCCATGCACACAGGAGGGAATCGAACCCTGACCCTGTAGGTGCAAGGTGACAGTCCTAACCCCTAAGCCATCATGGAGCCATATAATGTACAAGCATACTAATGATCTTTTTTTTTGCAAGGTTTTTGATCCATGCTAATATTTTATTTTGATCCGACGAACCAGTCTTGTTTTATCTGTAGCAAGGCTTTATCTCGCAAAGGCTTCTCCTTAATTTAATCACCGCTGTTAAATGAGGGGAGACAGGAGAATGGATAAAGGAGGAGGAGGAGGAGGAGGAGGAGAGATGGACCAGGCTGGGAAAAATACAGGCAGGAAAAGAGTGGGGAGGGGGTGAGGTGGTCTTAGATGGATATATTTAGCCAAAGATGGGAGAGGGAGATCTGTTCTCAAGGGTTTATTCCAGTAGGGTATATTTAGACTCCGGTCATGAAAAAAAAAAGAGAAGGAAAAAAGAATGATGTATAAACAGTATTACTGGAGTCTGATGTAAGACAGTGCAATAGGGCCACACACACACACACACACACACACACACACACACACACACACACACACACACACACTCTCCCTTTCTCTTTCTGACACACACACACAACCACTTGCTCAGTTATTCAAGTGAGACATGAACTGCTGAAAATTAATAATGCTCTGGGAGACAGGATTAACCACTGTGTCCCCGTACACACACACACACACACACACACACACACACACACACACACACACACACACACACACACACACACATACACACACTGAGGTAACAAAAAACACTCCCAGACTTTTCGGCCAGTGTTCCACGCTTCACGTACAGTCAAAGAGAAAGTGTCGAGGAGTGGAAGACAGAGTGAGCGACGCAGCTGAAAAAGCAATACTAACACCAATAACAGTGAAAAGTGCGCCTGGTGCGTATGGCTTAACGATAATAGCACAGAACCTGGACGAGGAGTCGCAGCGCGAGAGCCGCAGTGACGCCATTGTGGTTCCAACACACTTCCTGCCTGCTGCCACAATGTTTGTGTGTCTTGTATCCATAGCGACTGCCAACACATAAATACCAGAGGAAGAAGGGGAGTTAGAAGTGTGTGTGCGTGTGTTTGTATGTGAGAGAGAGTGCGAGACAGAGAGAGAGAGAGAGAGAGAGAGAGAGAGAGAGAGAACAAACCCATAATACCGGGAACAACTAGACCCAGTCTGGGCCTCAGGTCTTAGTGTTTGTGTGTAAGAAAGCCACATGGTTCTGGAGCAGTAGTGGGCTACGTGGTGGAAGGCCCCTCTGCCATACACAGTCTTACATGCACACACATACACACAGAGTAGCACAGAGTACCTGCTGTTCTGTGTTGTGGACCCACAATAAATTTAGAAAGTTTATGATCTCATGATATAAATTAAACCATTCATTAGTTTAAATTCCTAGTATAGTTTATAGTTTCTAGTTAAAGAACAACATCACAATAACTGCCCAAAACCGCAAAACATTAAATATACAGCAAAACTATTAATACTACAAAATTCTTTCTTTACACATATTACTATATATCAACAGTCAAGTTATCTTTCTCTCGCAAAGAAAAAACTGAACTTGAGGACTTATTCTGGACAGCGCTATTTTGCATTTGACTTACTCGCATAAAATGAAACTAACATTCTATTAGACATAATGGAGGCACTCAAGAAGCCTCAGGCTGGGTGGTTTCCATTTACATGATAGATGACAAGAAACTTTTTTTTTATCTTTGCTGTAACAAAGGACTAAGTGTTACACATCTGTTACAAGCAGAAATTTGATTATTATCTGAGAGGCTAGCAGTCTATTGTAGTTACACACTCCTGTGTACTCCACATGTAACCGTTTTCTAACAACTACAGGTTATTATGCAGTGCTACAATAACTGATATGTTCTCAAATATACAGTACAGTAGTACGTGTATAAAATAAAATTCATTATATCTCAGTTTACCAGGAGTGTTTTAACAGGATATTCTCTATCCGGTTAAGGGCAATTCCTTTTGTGTTAACACAGATGTTCAAATCATTTTTAATTCCTAATAAATGATACTGGTTTTGCTATAGTTTCCTATTCCAACACAAATATAATATAAAACGACTTTTATTTCTCTGTATAATCCCCTGCTACACTAATGCACTTATCCCAGAGTTTCACTTGGATTCCATCAAGAAAGTAAGTTTTTTCTCAGCACACCAGAGTCATGATTGGACTGCTTGCTTCATATTGGAAACTCTGGCCTCCAAGGAACTCCTTTAATAGCCCAAACTGGCTTGGATTGAGGTCACTGGTGATAACTCCCAGCCGAGTTCCTATAATGTGCAAGTGGTGTTCGTGAATGATGGTGTGTACAGTTTCCAGACAGATGTGTTTCTTCGGCAAGTTATCTGTCAATATTTAAAGATCAAGCTTTCAACTTGCTCAATGTTCATGAGAACGACTACAGTGCGCTCAGAGACACTTTTTCCAGGATCATCATTCATTGTTGTACGGACGTTTTTTTAAATGTTTGCACTATTTAAATGCAAGAGTCTCATCACCATTCTGTTCTTGAAGTGTTCTGTAAATGTCAATCGGTTTTATGCCTTCGTTCACGAGAAATTTCATCACAAGTCCTGGTTTGACGTAGACCCCTTGTATGTTACATTTACTGCTGTGAATTCTTCTCAAACAGTGATGTTATCCTCAGTAGCTACTGCACCTACATATATTATGAAAGAGTGTGTGGATGATCACAAGAATATCACATTTTCTGAACTGGTGAATGATTTGGTAATTGCATTCTAAGCCTCTCTATATAATAGCTTGGGGTTCATTTAATTATGTAATTTTTTTCAATCATCAAGGATGCTTTAGTATATTTACCATTAACCACATAATAATAATAATAATAATAATAATAATAATAATAATAATAATAATAACAATAATAATAATAATAATGCATTTTATTTATATAGGTGCCTTTCTGGTCACCTAGATCAAACAATTAAACAGTAAAAAAAAATAACAATGAAAATAGAAATAACACTGAGAAGATTTAAAACAAAAAAATAAATATAAAGGGACAGTGTCATAATTTAAGACATTTAAAAGCAAATGACTATTCATATTATCATATCATCTGATGTTTAACTCCAGAGAACTGAGACAGATTTTTTACTTCTATTCATCACTTATTCCTCACTCTAGTTAGTCACCTTAGCATAGTTTTTTTTTTTTTTTTTTTTTAACCAACTTACGGGATTCTTACCCTCAGGGTTCGGAAATGTGAAGGAGTATCAGAGGTTAAAACAACCAAGCTATAGTGACTACTGTGGGAAAACAGATATACAGTAAATAGTGATTGTGCTTATATTGAATTAGTAGAGAGAGAGCGAGAGAGAGACCTGTGTTTCCTTTTAGGAATGCTTGTATAATTAGATCCCTGCTGTCATGACAACCAAACTGGATTTTTTTAGGGGCCTGAGGCTGAGATTAGAGTCAGTTATAGCAGTATGAGTCAGAGTCTGAGACGCACAGTCATACTGACACCGCACATGAGACACACACACACACTAAGTTTTGACACATATGTTGCTTTTACACATTGTAGTCCTGAACAGAACATATTTGTCAAACAGGACTGTAAAACTTTATGCTTCGCACATTAGAATGCGTAATCCTTTAATTATTACATACTCACACACACCTTCATGCGTACATACAGTATGTGCTTACCTTACTAATCACTTAAGGACATTCCATTGACATAATTGTTAGTGCTATACCTACACTTAAATATAACCCTAAACATAAATTCAGTGAAAAAAAATGTAAAAATAAATAAATAAATAAATAAATAAAAACCTTTTTAACGTTTTACATTTAAAAGCTTTAGAACCAACTAGTTGTTCACACACTGTTGAAATATTCAAGGTCAAAATCCATGCAAAATATGGCGCTGATACTAAAAAAAAAAAAACTTAACCGGATAATCCACAGTAATGAAGTGCAACCGATCTCCACAGCACTGTACCTGCCAAGAGCTACATTCTCACCTTGTGACACAAACAATATAGCATAATATTACATCTTCTGTATGTAACAAATCTAAATGCAATATACCGTAAGTCATCTCATGCATCTAGTTTCTAATGGCCACACACACACACACACACACACACACGCACACACACACACACACACACAAAGGACAGGATGAGGGTTGTTACACAGTTTCAATATCAAAGATAAATAAACTTTTAATCAAATTTCAGAAGTTCCCAGATCATTCTGCTTACATGTGCATTTGTGTGGGTTGCTAGGAGACACTATGTGTGTATTTGTGTGTGTGTGTGTGCTGGGAAGAAGAATGTGTGACGTGTGTACAGCACTTAGCTGGGCGTAGACGTCTGAGAGGCCCTGTTCTCACAGAGAGAGTGAGGTTTCTGAGTGGAGGAGAGACGAAAGGAGGGGACGAGGAGAGAGGAGGCGAGGCACTGGAAGTCGTAAAGTGTCTAATAGCTCTGTCGGTAAAGAGCAGCTTCCCCTTGAGGCCTTCAGCTCTGCGGAGGGGGGTATAATATGAGTGTGCACTTGTGTGTGCGCGTGTGTCTTGTGTCATGTCAACAGTAGACAGGTGAAGATTGTAAGTAGTCTTCTCACAGACCATCAAAACCGGAGCTACACAAATCACTTTAGAGAGCCACTGAAAGCAAGCTTGAACAACAACCAACAGCTGAAGTGTGTGTGTTTGTGTGTGTGTGTGTGTGTGTGCATGAGGCAGAGAGAGAGAGAGAGAGAGAGAGAGAGATGACAGAGAGACAGAGCAGAGACAAATAAAGGCAGACAGAAAGAGAGAGATGGACAGAGAGAGAGAGAGAGAGAGAGAGAGACTGGTCCTGGTTCATAGTAACATAAAATAACACAGATGTGTGGTCCAACAAAGAAGGATCACAATAGGCCATTAACAGGCTAGATAAGTTAACCAATTAATATTAGCAACTAGCCTAAAGTAACTCCACTAGTGGAGAAAATACAATTGTTGTGCAGTTTTAACTCAGTTTTAGCTGAATATTACATAACATATTTGCTATTATTATGTATTAGCTATACTTGGCTAAAACACAGTATAAACAAGCTAGCTAATACATGAACTAGCTGGTTACTATATAAATTAGCTAGCTAATAAATAAAGTAGCTACCTAAATCATAAACTAGCTAGCTAATACATAAACTAGTTGGCTACATAAACCAGCTCGCTAATAGATAAATGAGCTAAGTAAAACACGCTAGTTTTTCTGTTTACTTTACTAAGAATGAATGTATGGCCTGATATTAGGGGCATTTGAAAGTGTAATTTCCAATACAAAATTGTATTCATTTATTTATTTTACTATTTTACAATATAGTTAGAGCGTGTAAGTTTAAGTTTTACGAATCACTACTTTGCAAATGTGTCATCTTTACTTTGTTTCAAAGCTGGTAAAGTATTAATATGAAAGATGAGATTCCCCGAACCTCTCAGCCCTGTAATTCGTATCCTATGAGCAAATTGATTTTATATTTGTGCATATCAGTGAAAATTTGTTTCCACAAAGAGGATGAAATGCTGTTTTTCGAAGATCAAACATCACAGACACAGACTGGCTAGACTGAGAAGCAAATGAGTAGCTGGAACAGCTCATCAAACAGGGAAAATAAAAGGCTGGAACGTTGTGTGAGTGAACGTCGTTATTGCCTGCCGTCTGCTGCCTGAAAGAGGGGAAACAGTCTTGCTCTTTTATTAGCAGCACTGCGGTGTAATTGCACCCTGCCTCTTCCTGTACTCCACACTGCTGGGGAGTGGAGGGAGGGAGGAGGGGTGACTGGGCTTCTGACGTTATACAAATCGGAATTCCCTTCCCCGTGCGCACTCGTTCACTCACTCACACCCTCGCTCTAACCCCGTCTGGCTCCCAGACACTCTCTCTCTCTCTCTTTCACACACTCACACACACATGGTGTCTGCGAGGGTGCCGGGCGCTCCCTCTGAAGACTCAAAGCGATCTTCAGGATTCTCTCAGTCTCTGAGTTTTGGGAAGGGAGAGTGGGCAAAAACTGCAAAAAAGTAACAGGTAAGCATTTGATCCTTCTCTTTGACAACTTTAAAGTTAAGTCCAGGTCTGCAGATGACTTTGTGCATTTCGATGGAGCTCTTGTATGTTTTAAGATGTCTGTGTGGAGCCTTCTGATTATGAAGTACACTCTCTGGGTGTGTGATGGGAATGTTTGTGAGTCTGCGGAAAGGCCGGCCTATTCAGGATGGTTTGTCCTTAGTTGGTCATGCATACACGAGCAGTGAGATTAGGTACGAGAAATCGCTGGAGTCCGCGTTGCCCTCGAAGTCCCGTCTGACAGAAAGGTCATCTGTAAGTAGGTCGTCTGAATGGGATTTCTGTCTGTCTTTGTACGAGTACTGACGTCTGTCAGCCAGACGTGCGTTTTTGGCTAGGCAAAGCGGAGGTCATAAAAAGTTCTGGAAGAGTAGGCTGCGAAGCCACACAGAGTGCTGAAACATTCCAGTCATTGTTCCTGAGGCTCGTAAGGCCGAGCCAGATGCCGCACAGCCTAAACAACTCGGAAGAACAGGGCGTGAAATAGGAGTGAGAAAAATATGCCCAAGGTCTCACTCTGGAGGGCTAGAACAGGGGAGAGCAATCCATTAGGGTGGTTATTCCTCACATGTTTTGCTCATTAAAGAACAAAGCCTCACGGAATAAAGAGGAGGACTGTGAGAGACAACAGCAGGCAAGAATTTTTGTCTTAAACCTGTCACTATTATCGCTTTGCACTAACTGAGGACTGGGACGAAAACCAGGAAAAAGTGTGCAAGTGGAACAAGTGCAGTGTGTGTGTGTATGGGGAGCGCTTGACCCTTGACACTTCCATGGCTTTATGATGTGTTGAAGCAATGGGTCACAGCTGGGAGTTTGGTTAACACACACTTACACACACACACACACACACACACACACACACACACACACTGAGTAAATGCGATAACATTGATTTAAGCCTTGTATTGTGTTTTTTTCTTTCAGATCCAACTTTTTATGCCCTTAAAGAGTGTAAAAAGTGATCTTTATAATGTAGCTCATTCAGTGGATCTGGAGTTGACTTTATTTGGCTTTATTTGTATTTGAGAGAATAAAGTGTTTATGCGAAACGATTACACTTCACTCGCTGTCACGCACGGCTGCAAGAATGCCGGTAGTCGCACCCTTTGGCTACTTTTGTTGAGTCACAAGTATAACATGCTGGATATTTACAGCTGAGAACTTTTTTTAAATAGCCTTTTCTCCATAAATTCCTCACTAAGAGTTTCACTACAGTGTGATCAGGCTCCAAATGGTTTCCATTTAAGCTCTGGGTTATAAACTCATTAAAAACAAGCATCCACACAAATCTTGCGAGAAAATCAAATTTCACAACTTGAACCAGCCATGTGTGTAGACAAAAAGAGGAACATAAATTGAACGAGAGAGAGAGAGAGCGAGAGAGAGATGGTTTGAACAGGGTGTGTGCTGTTAATCGGCTTCTGTGCAACACACACATAGACACAGGGGAGAAGCGTATCTAAAGTGTGTGGAGAAGAGGACCCAGCTGTTTTAGCTCTCCACTGGGGAGAGTAACAGCCATTATTCTCTTACTCACTCACACACTCACACACTTCTATATGCCTAGACACTCAGGCACCCACAATGATGTAGACAAAGACGATAGACATCAAAACGTCCCTTTCACCTTAGCTTAATCATTTAGTATTACATTAAACTGATCACGTCTCAATTTTTGTGTATTTTTTGCAATTGTTAAATTCTGAAATGGGACACTGCAATGCTTCCATCTACCTAAGTGGTACAATACAGTGTCAGAACACGAGCCCAGAGAATCAAGTGTGGAAAGTGAATCTCTCGATATTCTGAGAAAGAGCGAGGTCTGTCCCTTCCCTTCCTTTCGTCTTTGCTACGTATGTTCTCTCTCCTCTGGCATCTTCAGAGGTGGAACCACTTTCACCACACCACCCTATGAGCTGTCTGTCGTTCACAAGAGGGAAAGACTGAGCTCACTGGTTTTAAAAAACCACCACTTCAACCGAATAGAAGAAAGCAAAAAAAGGAGGGAGAAAAAAAATCTGATGGAAAATATTAATGGACGGAGTGAGCTGGAGAGCGAACAAAGTGTCAGGATCCTCCCTTTGCCCGTCTCTGCCCCATCAAGAGTGGAGAAAGCTTGGTACAGTAAATGGCTCAGAGTGGTGAAGGCCGATTGGGAAGATGCATTTACTCTCCTTCTTCGCATCGCGTTACTGACTCAGATGATCTCTTTACTCATTTGTCCTTCCAGTGTTGAGTTTTGCATCACTTCAGGCCAAAAGAAAATCCATCAAAATGCTGCAGTTACAGAAAAAAAAGATGTTTATTTGGTTGTTTTACAGAATACTAATACTACTATATACATATTAATTTTTTTTATCTTTTTTTTTTTTTTTTTTACGGTTGACTTTGTGCTAGTTTTTCCCTAAACAGACTTGTGCTGGGTGTGAAACTGTGTGTGAGTGATAACTCGAGTTATCCCTTCACAGCCAGTGACACTTCCTCTCGAAAATCTCCTCTTGCATTGACATAGAAAGTGAGACACACACCACGCTCGCACGCACACACACAGTACAATTACCATATTCAGCTGTGGATTGAGTGCTGGAAATGGAAGTGGTTTAGGGTCATTTAGCTTTTAGCATTAGTGTGAGTGGAGGAAAGAAGTTTGGCGGACACGCTTTACTCCTAGTTTGCCTGTTACAGTGGGACACATACAGTATACACACGCGCACACAAAGACACACATCAGTCTAGGTCCACATCCATATGCGTACTGTACACATAATACAAGGGGTTTGTTTAGGATGGGAGTTCCCCATGTAGGTGATCCTCTTGGAATGTTCTTGTCACTGACTGTGTGGGATCGAGATTACTTTAGAGATAATGTTACCGTTTTACAAAGCATCAAACAGCTAATTATAAAAGTCAAGCTACAAGGAAGAGCGAGCTTTTAGTAATAACAGAGTTTTGCATTATGCATACATGAATGAGCATTTATGGGTGAAATATATATTTAGTGCTTATTACTATGTTTTATATATATATATATATATATATATATATATATATATATATATATATAATATATATCTTATTGCAGTGGAAATCCGTGTACGCGGATGATGAGAAGTCTAATGTTTAAGCTATAACTGTGCAACAGTTGGGAGTTTTGCGACTTCACATCCTGAGCTCAGGTTACTGTCTTTGTAGCGTTTTTTTTTTCTTCTCCATCTTCCCCCTGTTTTTGTGTGGGTTCATTCTGAGTTCTTCAGTTAACTCGCACTGTCCAAAACCAGATAGGCAGATTGATTACACTAAATTGCCCTAGGTGTGAATAGGTGTGTGGGTGTGTGTTTGTGTGTGTAGGGTGTCCTGTGATAGACCGGTGTCCCATTCAGGGTGAATTCTCTAATCCCAATAGTCTCCAGATCCACCAAAACCACACTAAGATAAAGTACTGAAAATGAGAATATTTGTCAAAATTATCATGTAAATAAATAAACTTTGTATTACTAATAGGTGTTGTAGTAGAGTAGTAGTATTTGTCAGACATATTCTTTTTTATATCCCTCCAGCAAAGGTAGACTGCACATGTAAAATATGTAAAATTACTAATTACCAAATCATTTGGTTTATGAATAGTGATAAGAGAAGAGGAGCCTCTATTGTTCATACCATGCGTCAATTCTTATCCATTTCTAATCGTGAGTCTGTGCTGATAGACGTACGTCAGCACCTGTGATGTTGCTGTCCCTGTTGCAACCAAGCATCAGAAAGATTCTTTATCTCAAACTAGAAGTTGATCCGTTTAAATGAAAAATCAGGCTGATCCTGAGACGAAGCTCAGTAGTCACTTCCTGTCTGACCTCATGCAGGCCTGTCATTGAGAAGCTATTTTTATAAGCTCACAGGAAGCCTGGGCACTGCGAAGCGCTAAACGGACAAGAGCCAACCACAATGATCTGCAACTGCGTGACAAAGACAAGACTCACATGCTCTTAATGCAGTGTACTGGAGACCAGCGCCTCAACTAGGATGACCTCACAGGCGTGCACGCACACACCCCTCCTGCACCTCTTTCCCCCAGCGTACCTGCTGCCGGCCAGGGGAATTCCTGGCAGAGTGATTTTTAACCTTAATGACTGAATCACATTGCCAGGGATTTCCAATGGCTGGTTTGAAGAAAGCGACTCAGACGGTGCATGTTTCCCCCTTGCAGACCCAGACAGACGCACTCACTCACACACACACACACACACACACACACACACACACACACACACACACACACACACACACACACACACAACTACACATAAACATCCAGGCTCTTAATCCGACTGGAATGTGATTTTGCCCACGTGAATACTGAAAGGCGCCGACACACCCTCTCGAGCCAGTATGTGCATGCAAAAAGCCACTTTTATGCACACACACATTAAAGCATATACACATATCAGGAAAAAAATATGACAAAATATTGGCTCTGTGGTAGCAGGACTTAGCAACATGTGAACAGTGTATTAAAACTCCATGTTCACAGTGGTTAAGTTCTGCCCCCCCAGGGTCATCCCACGAGACAAGAAGGACAACAATTTACTCCAGAAAAATGGAAAGGATGCTGTAAATACTGTAAGAAATACTGAAAATTACTTGAGTACTACTATTAAACACATTTCTGAAACTTTTCCATTATCACAGCTACTAGCGAAGATTATTCACACAGTTCAAACGAAGTATTTAGTATTTATGATTACTTAGTATTAGTCTTTAGGATTCCAGTATTCATATATATATATATTATATATAAACTTTCCAAAAAACGTTTTTTTGAACCCCTGAGTCCCTAGGACCATTAAATTCAGGAAAAGCTCTCTCGTACATAAAAAGTTAACAGCATATTTTTTCCCCCAGTCATAATATCAGTTGGTTTCTACTCTTGACACAATTTCACATTCACTTGCATGCAATTCTTCTTCTGCACACTCAATGTCTTCGTTCTGATTGGTGTTTCACAAAGTATTCTCACTCTGAAGTCAGCCTGCGTCTGAGCCGTGTGTCGATTTGCACATCAGCAGTTTGCTGTCTAATCTCTGTAGGGTGTTCCAGTTTCAGCTAGTATCTTTAGTCCAAGTGTCAGACGTCAGTTTTCGTTTCAAAGCGCTGCACAACCCAGTCGCTCAGTCGATCACAAAAGCTGTTTGTCTCCCCCAACACCCAGAGCCGGAGTGGAAAGAGTCCTGAGGAAATATTCAGCCGGGCTGCCAAACTGCCTTTAGAAATGGAAAATGGAGTAAAAATATATAAACTAACAAAAGCTGAATAAAAAAAAAATCTACATCAACTTAGTTTTTGTTTTTTAATATATAAATCATCTTCATGATGTTTAAAAATTTTTTTTATTTCACTACCTCATTTTGAAAATGGATGGTTTCACTATAGAAACACAAAAGCAAGGAAATAATTATAAAGCATAAGATATTGATATGAAACAGTTTGTGTGTGTGTGTGTGTGTGTGCATAAAATGAAATTATTTTGCTCAAGTGTTTAGTTGTTGGTTGCTTACTTATATTGTCATGGGAAAAATATTTTCATTTTACACACACACACACGCACACACACACACACACACACACACACACACAC
The DNA here is from genome assembly GCA_030347435.1 of Clarias fuscus. Classification (NCBI taxonomy): domain Eukaryota; kingdom Metazoa; phylum Chordata; class Actinopteri; order Siluriformes; family Clariidae; genus Clarias; species Clarias fuscus. The sequence goes on from CM059222.1 coordinate 13,601,489, forward strand.
TATATATATATGTGTGTGTGTGTATGTATGTGTGTAAAATGTAATTATTTTTCCCATTACAATACAGGTAAGCAACCAACAACTAAACACAACTATACAACATGTCGTATAAAGAATGCTTTATTTTATATCAGACGTCTGGTTTCTCGATCAGTCCATGTACATAATCTATTATCACAGTTCACAAATCCGTCAGATGCTCAGGATATTTCTTAACTAGTACTCTCAGTTTTCCACACCTTAAATACACACGTCTATGTTTTCTCACACTCATGTGTTATTCTTGGACCAGACTCCTGTAGGTGTGTATGGTATGTCTCAGCGTCTGACTGTATGAGTGTGTGTGTGGATCAGGTGTGGTTCCAGTAGACTAGAACGTTCCGTTTTTAATTTAAAAAAAAAAAAAATTTTGTGTGTGGTTGTGTGGTTTCTGGATATACAGTGATAATACAACATTAGAGATGATGTTGAGCAGCGGAACACTGGATGAGTGCAGGCTTTCGCATGCGTGTAGGTTTGAAAGATCTGAGCATGGTTAGTTTTAGAATCTCTGATGTAAAAATATCCCAGTGTATCTGGTGTTCTCCGTTCGTCTAAGTGATGCAAGGCTTGCAGTGCTTCTTAATTCTCGGTATAATTGAGGGAACCGTTGTGTAGTCATGGCTGTTTATAAAGCACAAGAGAGGAGTTGTTTCGTAGTGCTGTACAGGGTAGAATAATGAATCAAGTGGAGAAGAAAATTCAATTAAATCAACCACAAGCGCACTACAAGATAAGTAGCGGACACAAAGTCTTTTATTGTGTATTGTCGGTTTTATGCATTCATTTCGGATTTGGTATTTTACTGTGCGTGTGTGTGTGTGTCAGTCAAAATATAATCCTCTTGCGATCAAAAACGAAAATGCATAAAATATATAATTCAAATTGGGTTAGTATGTATAAGATTAAATATAATAACAATAATGAGTTATATAGTTATAACATATTTATAACATTACACACATACGTGTGTATCTCTTTATTTTATCTAAATAAGTAAAGAATTATGAAAAATATACAGACCAATAAAATCTAATCTCAATGTATATGTTATGTGTGTTTTATGTAGCTGGTTTGCATTTTACTTCTGTCAATCTCCTAATATAACTACACACAGAGACAGACGTTTCTTGTCTCTAGTGCAGTAAATATGGAAACTCACAGATCATGCTCTCTCTCTCTCTCTGTTACAGTGTGTGCTGATGTCTCACTCTTTCTCTGGTCTGCATCAGTGGGCTGGTCTCCTGTGCCTGCTGTGCTGATAATCAGTGTCTCTCTTCAGCTGGCTCAGTTCAGCAGGAACAGGGGCCTGGTCTTGCCAACATAACACCTTAGAGACTCACATCCACATCCACACACACACACGCGCACCGACACACACAGATGCATGACACGCTCAGGAAAATCTACACCCGGCACACACTCCACAGCTGGGATCCAGAGCCAGATGTTTGTACACACGTGGACAAAATTGTTGGTACCCTTAGGGCAATGAAAGAAAAACTCACAATGGTCACAGAAATAACTTTAATCTGACAAAAGTAATAATTTAAAAAAATTCTATGAATGTTAACCAATGAAAGTCAGACATTGCTTTTCAACCATGCTTCAACAGAATTATTTAAAAAAATAAACTCATGGAACAGGCCTGGACAAAAATGATGGTACCCCTAGAAAATACTGAAAATAATGTGACCAAAGGGACATGTTAATTCAAGGTGTGTCCACTAATTAGCATCACAGGTGTCTACAATCTTGTAATCAGTCAGTGGGCCTATATATAGGGCTCCAGGTAGTCACTGTGTTGTTTGGTGACATGGTATGTACCACACTCAACATGGACCAGAGGAAGCGAAGGAAAGAGTTGTCTCAGGAGATTCTAAAGAAAATTATAGACAAGCATGTTAAAGATAAAGGCTATAAGACCATTTCCAAGCAGCTAGATGTTCCTGTGACTACAGTTGCACATATTATTCAGAAATTTAAGATCCATGGGACTGTAGCCAACCTCACTGGACGTGGCCACAGGAGGAAAATTGATGACAAATCAAAGAGACGGATAATCCGAATGGTAACAAAAGAGGCCAGAAAGACTTCTAAAGAGATCCGAGGTGAACTTCATGCTCAAGGAACATCAGTGTCAGATCGCACCATCCGTCGTTGTTTGAGCCAAAGTGGACTACATGGGAGACGACCAAGGAGGACACCATTGTTGAAAACAAATCACAAAAAAGCCAAACTGGAATATGCCAAACTACATGTTGACAAGCCACAAAGCTTCTGGGAGAATGTCCTATGGACAGATGAGACAAAAATTGAACTTTTTGCCAAGGCAAATTTTGCTAATTATACTTGAAGCATATCAAGAAAAGAACACTGTCCCTACTGTGAAACATGGAGGAGGCTCTGTTATGTTCTGGGGCTGCTTTGCTGCATCTGGCACAGGGTGTTTTGAATCTGTGCAGGGTACAATGAAATCTCAAGACTATCAAGGGATTCTAGAGAGAAATGTGCTGGCCAGTGTCAGAAAGCTGGGTCTCAGTCGCAGGTCATGGGTCTTGCAACAGGACAATGACCCAAAACACAGCTAAGAACACCCAAGAATGGTTAAGAGGAAAACATTGGACTATTCTAAAGTGGCCTTCTATGAGCCCTGACCTCAATCCTATTGAGCATCTTTGGAAGGAGCTGAAACATGCTGTCTGGAAAAGGCACCCTTCAAACCGGAAACAACTGGAGCAGCTTGCTCATGAGGAGTGGGCCAAAATACATGCAGAGAGGTGCAGAAGTCTCATTGACAGTTACAGGAATCGTTTGATTGCAGTGATTGCCTCTAAAGGTTGTGCAACAAACTATTAAGTTAGGGGTACCATCATTTTTGTCCAGGCCTGTTCCATGAGTTAATTTTTTTAAATAACTAGGTTGAAGCATGGTTGAAAAGCAATGTCTGACTTTCATTGGTTAACATGCATAGAATTCTTATTTATTATTACTTTTGTCAGATTAAAGTTATTTCTGTGACCATTGTGAGTTTTTCTTTCATTGACCGAAGGGTACCAACAATTTTGTCCACGTGTGTATATACTGTATACTGTAGAAATGTATTAAAGTTATGAATGTGGTAATAATATGTGATAATAAGAATATGTAGCCTGCTGATTATGGACTGGCGCCAGTGACTTGTCCTGTGACATCAATGAAACCGAGACATCAATAAAAGCTAAAAGGCTCCAAGTCAAATTGAGGCTGCTGCGTCTGTTTCCTTGTGATCTGAGATTATCTGAAATGAGTCCAAAGCTTCAAGGCGTTTACTGTCTCTTCGTCTGTTACAGTGTGTCCTCTTGTCAATTGTAGAGCTCAGCTTCCACCATGAAAGCAGTTGAAAACTGTCTTATATTTAAAAAAAAAAAATCTAAATCAAAAGAAACACCGGTCCCCTTGTGTGACCATGGAAACTGAAATACATATACACTGATTTGTACTCAGCTTGCCAAACAAAGAGGAAGTGACGGCTGTGTTTGAAAATCAATCCAAATACTGTACAATAATGCCGTAGCCCGGTTATTCAAAGACCAAAAACATAACAAAACAACATCCATTCATATGGAACAAAATAATTCAGAAGGGATTACAGTTATGCAACACACAGTTGAAAACATAAATACATAAATAGATAGATAGATAGATAGATAGATAGATAGATAGATAGATAGATAGATAGATAAAAACCCTGGCACCATGAACACTATAAATAAATGATGCACAGTAGAAAGGCTTTTTGAAATGGAGGGAGAAAAAAAACTCAAAGTTAAGTTCAGAGTTTTATTTTTAGCATTGTTAAAAGGGGAATCTTATCATATTACAGTGTTTACACCCATTATCACAGTTTCCAATAAAACACACCAGACTACACACCCTACTCAGTAAACAAAAGGATCAGTTATCAGGATTACATTTAGTCAGCATTTTTATATGTTCCGAGGAAATCCATTAATGTGCAGGTGTGGTGCTGTGATAATATAAACGGTAAAGTGTGTGTGGCATGTCTGTGTGTGTGTATATGTAAAGGGGGGGCTTCAAGTCCGGATGTTTGCTTGCACCGCAGCCGTCGCCATGGTGACAGGGAAAAAAACTGGCCGTCAGCAGGAGCAGATGGCTGCGTCAATGTGGAGAGTGACATCACCACACTTCCTGTTTCGAAGAAAGTCACCGGGCGCTTGCAGACTGTCATTCACAAACGCTCGCCCTTTTTTTTTTCTTTCATTTTCAATCCCAGACCCACAGTTACTATCTGCCTTCCTCTTTTTTTTTTAACCGCTTAATTATCTCATTTCTACTCCACAAAATCAGCAAAGATAAGAAAGAAGGAACAACTACAACTAAATGTCTTTAGTCCCTGCAGGTTTACTATTCACAGAATACTGATTCTTTGTTATACAACTATGAACAAAAATCACCATATCTGTAATGTAAGTAAGATTAAATAATCAAAATAATATAATAAGATAAATAACATAATATTGCTCTGCTTTCTTATTAACAATATTATTTCTCATATTAAAGCAATTTAATACACAGGATTTCAGAAGAAAAAGTTATATAATAAGAAAATGCCAAAATACATAGATGATGTAAATAGTTGTTGTGTACGTGTCTTTATTAAACAGCAGATTATTGGGTAGTATAGTAGTTTAACAGCCGCCTCTTTCATTTAATTGGATTCTACCGTATAAGGCTATTGAATAAATACCAAACTTTTCCCCTTTTTAAATCTTGCACAGATTCATCCCGGTGAGGCAGTAATAAAACACACAGAATCGTCAAACTGTTGAACAGGTTTAAACCGGCACCATTTAACCACCATTGCACTTCTAACCTAATCTCTCTTGTTACTACACACCTGCTGACACCTTTCCAGGCCTGCGAAACGGCGGGAATCACTATGGGAACAAAACAGGTAAATACAAGCCGCGATAAGGGTGTGAGGATAGCGTTCTGAGCAACACACACACGCACACACACACACACACACATCAACAGACATACCACACCCCACAGCTGGATAATGCTCGACTTTCCACCTTTGGCTCCCTCTTTCCGCCATTATGAAATATAATTGCCATTATTAATGCAGTGGCAGACGCTGCACCGCATGACATTACGATAGCGTGACAGCAACTCGTTGCCTCAGGCATTCAGCCTCCAAACACAACAAGTAAACACAACTCTTACACTTGAACACACACACACACACACACTATGCCTAAACCTCAGTTCTATGACATTCGAAGCGCAGCAGAGTCGAAAGTGATTGTAATCCCATTCCAAGCAGCACCAAGGCACACTTTCCTCCACAACTTCTAATAAGGTTTTCCACAAACACTGGCTCTATCATTCGAAGGTTAGGAAAAATCCATCGAGTCATCAGCCCGCGTCGGCAGGCTAAGGCCAGGCCCTGAGCAAACACACGTTACTGTAATGCAAACAGTGGCACTAGGAGAAGCGGCCCATTAGTGGTAAACTCGATGCAAAGCCACAGAGAGGGGGAGGAGGGCGGCGGCTTACTGGAAACAGGAGAGCTGGGAAAAAATGAGCCGTGTCCTCCATACCCAGAAACAACTCGGTTTCAAGGGAAACGACTGCTAGCCGGTGACGCATCCTGCGAAATGGTAAAGGTATGCATTAAATAAAGAGCCATGCTGTAATCCTTCAATTATACAGAATATTATAGAAACTTTTTTTTATGATTGATTTATTTCCCAAATTTTCTTCTTGGATGTTTCCTTTAAAGGGGATGTCATTTGAATTTTAAAGGTACTGGTACTGTACAGCATTATGAACATTTACCACAACATTTAATACATTAATACATTAAAAGCAGGATTTACATAAAGCTAGCATGAGAGATCATCGCTCTCCAACTATGTACTCTTAAAAAGTACTCTTTTAACGTACCGCTGTACCTGATCAACAGGAAAAACTGTGTCTACGGCTGAAGCAGGTTAAACTGCGGGAAACTCAGGTAAGTAAGAAGATCCAAAGCTGGGCCTCGCACAAAAGCCACTTGATCCGGGCTCCTGGAAGATTGGAAGAACTCCACACTTGCATTCCAGACAGAACACACACACACACACACACACACACACACACACACACACACACACACACACACACACACACACACACACACAACTTTCTCCTGTCAGCACCATCTTTGTCATCTTATCTACCTATCAACCAAGACTGGTACACAAACACTGGCTTTCTATTTTCTATGCATCACTAGACAAAAATGCACACAGGCCCAGAGAAGAGCAAAAGACTCTTTAAATGCCGTCTCATACCTACACACTTTCCTATTATTACCGGACAAGGGAAATAAACATTAGCTTTATTTTATCAGTTACTGAAATGTTTCCCAATGCATCTTAACCTCATTAAAAAGAAAGAAATAGTATTTGCTTTTTTGTAAAAATAAATAAATAAATAAATAAGTAAAAGAGGCGGCCTACCTCTACAACCTCATTTGGTTATGGAAAACAGTACTTAATAACCACTATCTGATTACATTCCGAATTCGACAAGCTCATGCTCATTTTCCGAGGTGATGTAATTATCCAAAGATTCATACAATCATGAGAAAGGAAAATGAGATGTATTTAGGCAAACTGACTTCATCACTTTATCACTGCATTCATTATGCATCCTGATCCTTGAAGGCAGATCCTAAGCCAAGGTAGGACAATAACTTTCAAATTTAAAACACTCACTCACTCATCAACTATACCACTTTATCCTGTATACGGGGTCACGGGGGGCCTGAAGCCTATCCCATCTGACTTACTGTAGAGTATGAGAAGGGATACAACCGCTGATGGGGTGCAAATCCATCACAGGGCACACATACAGTACACATGCTCATTCACACACTACGGGACACCAATTAGCCTAACCTGCATGTTTTTGGACTGTGGGAGGAAACCGGAGTACCCAGAGGAAACCTACCAAGCACGGGGAGAACATGCAAACTAATGTACACAGACCCAAGGTGGGAATCGACCCTGGACCCAGAAGGTGCAAGGCGACAGTGCTAACCATTATGCCATCATACTGCCTTCATTTAAAAACATTTCTATATTATTTGATCAAATATAATTCTCTTACAATATATATACAATATCAAACTACATATGTTCAAGAACAAAAAAAAGAAACATTTTGGTTTCATTCTTTGTAATTATTGCTGCTGCAATATCTAATGTTTTCTCCAACAGCATCGCACATACAGTACAGTAATAATGAACTCAGGTCAGCCTCAACGCTGAATTGATGACTATGAAATAGCGTAAAGGGGGAATGGCACAACATGCTGTCAGTTTTATTTACCTACTGTATAATCTAAATACGTTTACATGGCCAATCAGTGTGGTTCCAATCAGAGCGCACCCACTACAGTAGACAGTACAATTAATTGCTTCCTAAACTATGAGCAATAAATCAATAAATCACGTTATGATAATTCATTCTTCAGCATGTGACGGAAGTGCCTCTTCAAGAGAGGTGTGTCGTGTGTGTTGTGCTCTAGAATAACACCTGATGCCACTGGAATCTGTGCCCTTGAGGGCTTCCCAAGGCTCAGAGCACAATAGGATGATGAATGCTGACATTTGAGACAACACAAACTTAGGACAAAATTAGGCCAATTTTGAGAACATTGTCTTAAACACATGTTCTATACAGATGGCACACTAAGGTAAGAGGCAACACGCCAGCTCAGAAGCACACAGGGCATGCATGTAAAGCCAAGATCCTTAGATCAGAGGAAAGATTGCAGCAGAACTGCTAACACTTTAGGGACTGACAGTTAAGCGGAACAGCATGAGGAATGTGTGTGTGTGTGGTGAAAGAGAGTCATCTGGCGGCAAAGCCCTGACACAGCAGGGAGGATAGAGTGAATAAACAGGGGACAACAAATGCATATGAAAATATAAGAGAGCAAACTTCATGACTACATGTTACAGAATTATTAAGAAATATTATGTAGTTACAAAAAATTAAAAATGTTCTCAATTATTTGATTTAGTTTGATAGTGACACATTGGCTTAGTGGTTAGCACTGTCTTCTCATACCTTTAAAGTTGGGGATTCAAACCTTGCCTACAAACTGCATGGAGTTTGCATGTCCTCCATTCAGGCCAGAGACACGCAGTTTATGCTGACACTACGTACTGTAAGTGTGAGCTTGCGCCCTGCAGAGGGTTGGCATCCCATCCGGAATGTACCCTGCCTTGTATTCCCTGGGATAAGCTACCCCATGACTCTACACAGGACAAACAGTGTAGACAATAGATTGATGGATATTTTTTTCTTTATGACCACAGTGTTCTAAGGTCGTCAGTGGAGATTGTCCCTGCAAATTCCACTCAATGCCAGAACCAAGTCTGAATAAAAATGGGAAGGCTGTGTCAAGAACAGCATCCAGAATAACACTCACTCACTCATCATCTATACCGCTTAATCCTGTATTCAGGGTCACAGGGGGCCTGGAGCCTATCCCAGGAGACTTAGGGCACAAGGTGGGGTAGACCCTGGACAGGTGGCCAATCCATCGCAGGGCACACACACATACACACACTGACACAATCATTCACACACTATGGGCAATTTGGGGAACGCCAATTAGCCTAACCTACATGTCTTTGGACTGTGGGAGGAAACCGGAGTACCCGGAGGAAACCCACCAAGCACAGGGAGAACATGCAAACTCCATGCACACAGAGACGGGAATCGAACCTGGCTGGGAATCGAACCCGGACCCTGGAGGTGCAAGGCGACAGTGCTAAGCACTACACCCAGAATAACGCCTGTGCCGAAATAACAAATGCAGATCAGTTCTGCTGTGGCGACCCCGAATAAGAGCTGTCAAAACAACAACAGCCACAACAACTGTTAAACCAGTCTGATTTTCATAAAGCGCACAGGTTTGGAAGCAAATGCAAATGTAGTTTTACTGACAAATCCAGAAAAAGATAAATCAATATGCCAAGGCAGTAATCAGAAAGGAAGTTCACGCAACAGCACATCGCTGTCTAGTCTGACCACAGTTGGGTATAGTAGCCAAAAATTGTACGCAAGTGTAAGAGTAAGTATGAGTAGCGGTACTTCAAAATAATATTACTCAAGGAGAAGTAAAAAGTGGTCATCCAAAATATTACTAAAGTAAGAGTAAAAAAGTATTCGGTGAAAAGACTACTCAAGTACTGAGTAACTGTTTCACCATAATGTCCCATTTTTTTGTTTGTTTGTTGAGAAATTACTTTAATAAATTTTATTATTTTTTTCATTAAATAAATGAATAAAAACAAATATCTTTACAACACAGCAAATTAAGGTACAAGAAACACAAATTTCTTAATCTCACTTTTTTCACAACATAAAGCTTTGGAAGCAAATACTACTTACCTACTGCAGGTAAGATATGTGTGTTTGAACAGTGTTGACTATTTCCAGTGTAAGAGATACAGTACATTCAGTTGCCCTCCAGATGACTCAGCACATACAATATAACATTAGAACATGTACAAGAGGTCTCACTTTACCATAAACTGTGTCCAGGAGAACAAATTTAACAAACTTACATTTCTTAGCCTTTAGCTTAGCTTTTTTTTTTTAGCCTTTATGCTAACATTGCAACATTAAATGAAACAGCTAAACTTACGCAACATTTTGCCTCAGGTAGAGTTTTTATATGCTGGAGTGTTTAGGAAGACAGACACAGTATGAATCTGTTCTTTCACACTGTGTAAGCAAAACATGCTTTGTATATGCAGACAGGGGTGTTCATCCTCTTCTGTTGTAGCAAGGGAGACAGGTGCCTTTACCATTTTTGTTTTCATTCGAAGGTTTTTCATTCTGAAGGTTTTTTTCCCCTGCTATGCAGCCAGTTTGAGTGTGGTCATGTGGTTATTATTATTGCGGCTGATTGGTCAAACGGAGTCATGTGATTATTGTTGCTGCGTCTGATTGGTGAAACACAGTCATGTGGTTGATCCACCGGCTGCATTTCTCTAGCAAAAATAAAGACATTCTTTATTATTTATTTATATTTATTTATTATTATTATTATTTATCTATTATTTATTATAATACATGTGTAGAATAAATGGTTAGAAAAGTAACGAGTCGAGGATAGCCGAATGTAGCAGAGTAAGAGTAGCGTTTCTTCTTCGCAAAACTACTCAAGTAAAAGTAAAAAGTATGGTACAGTAAAACTACTCTAAGGAGTAATTTTTTTTTCTTCAAAAAGTTACTTAAGTAAATGTAACGAAGTAAATATAACGCGTTACTACCCACCTCTGAGTGTGACGCATAACACACACATCAGAAATACAGGGCAGGTGAACTGAGTGTTGATGTGCTTTTGCTAGCTGCGCATGCTTAAATCTGATCTACTCTATCAACTGTAAATCTCCCGAGGGAGCGTCAAACACATCACGTCTCAAAATATCAGACGATTGTTTGCAATGGGAGATTCTCCTTTTCACACAGGTCTCATATCGCCCTTGTGACTTTGTTAAAGGCAGGACAATGACTCTTGATTCCACCTGATAGACTAGACTTGTATCTAGACTTTGTCCTTGCTGACATTTCTTATATTAGCTTATACTGTACTTGTCAAATAGTAATTCAAATCAAATTCACATGGTAAATCTTTATATAATGTGTTGCTGTAGTTTTTACATTTAGTACAAAGTCAAGAGACTTTACAGATGGCACCTGTTTGTTTTTATTACCAACTTCCATATTGTCCCAACTTTTATTTTAATTAAGCTTGTATAGTATTTTAGTGGAACGTATGGAGTTGTGACTGAGGATTTTATTGGATTAACAGCTGTTGAATTAAATCCATCTGCCTAATACTGTCTAGATTCTCCTTTTGCAGGCAAAACAGCTCATCACATCAAGGTGTACTTTTGAATGTATGCTGTGGTATCTGGCACCAAGACCATAGCAGCAAATCCTTTAATTCCTATAAGATGAGAGGAGCACATCCCACTGATTTAGATCTAGGGAATTTTCAAGCAAAGTCAACATGAACTTGAACTATTTATGTTCCTCAAACTGTTCCTGAATACTTTTTTGGAAGGTGGTAGGGCGGATTAGCCGGCTGAAAGAGTCCACTGCCATTAGGTAATATTATGTGTCAAAGAAAGATCAATATGAATAGCAGGACCCAATGTTACCCTGGATAACATTGTCCAAACTATCACACTGCCTCTGCCAGCTTGCTTTCTTCTCATATAAAAGAGAATTCTGGTGCCATCTTGTCCCCAGGTTAGCAATATCCTTCACTAGTTGTACTGTATGTACTTCATGTATAACTTTTTAATCATTGCTGTTGCGCTTCCTTTCAAGACAACCCTAACCAAACTACTTTAAACATTTCCTAACAGCAAATAATCAGAGGTAGATCCCAAAAATTTACTGATCTTTTTGTCTTTGAAAGACAAGACATTAACCTTGCTAAGGACTCATTTATTCCACCTGCTCATGTCTGTACATGTAAAATACAGTATACAGATGACAGTTTCAGTAGTTTCAATACTGACCTTCTCTTTTCACTCTGCTCTTCAATAAATGAGTCAATGTTATGAGTGTTATTTAACTCTTTAATCCCTCTTAACATTTAACCAATTTAAAATGTACAAACCGATTCTAAAATGTTTACCCATTTTAAAGTATAGTGTTAAGGCATACGAAAAAGGTGATTGACTAGCATCCATCCTAATGGCATTTGAAGTTAGAACTTTAGTACTTTCAATCGATAATTATAGTGGTGAATGATGCAGGTCACATGATCGATTAAACGATGTGAAAGAAAGCTGAAATGTACATTTCAGCAATGATAATTTGTAATAAATGACTTATGGAAAAGCTGAACAAACCTCTCACAGCCGGAGGTCTAGAGAGAGCTGATTGGCCGAGCTCTCTCAGAGGGGAGGGACGAGAGGTACTTAGTGCTCCTACATTAATCACGGCTCTACAGCCAGTCAGGGGCGTCTGTGAGCTCGCGCAACGGAGGGAGTGGATAGCGCTGTCCTCCGAGTGTGTTACCCCGCCCCCAACGGTGCGCGAGCGAGCAGTTCGAAAAGATGCGGTCGGCTGGCGTCACGTGGTTCGGAGGAAACACGTGATAGTCTTCGGCCCTCCCGGCTGAGTGGTAGTAGTAGCCTTAATGTGGGAGCCCCCTAGTGACGGGGAGGAATTGGACACGACTAAATTAGGGGAGAAAATCGGGGAAAAATCAAAAAAAAAAAAAAAAGTCATGGATGACTTATGGAAACGGTAATGCATGCACAAGTTAAACAACATTAAATCAAGTTAAATTACACATTTATGCCAAAATAATTATGAAATATTATTTTCTTAAGTAAACTGTAATTATATGGCTACAAGAAGCAAAATGCTGTAGATAGGTTTTATTGATGATTTAGATCATTTGCATGAAATACAGATGATATACTATTCATCCAGTGGGTTTGGAGGGTATTTAGACCTTTTCCAGTTTTACTTATTTATTTGTGTAATAGTTTTAAATTGAGAAGGATTACATGTACATTTCTACACAAAGAGAGAACAATCTTTCATTTAAGCAAAGTATGCATACTGTACACATACAAGGCACACAAAACTGAGCCCAGTCCTACATGCTTCCCAAATAATGTAAAGAAAACTGCTAATTTTTCTCACTCCAGTGATTGTAATAAAATGAAAGCTGTAAGGTCCCCTTCATGATCGAGCTCTCACATGCTTGAGGCTTAAATGCTTTCTATGAACCTGGATGTTTATTGCATAAATGGCATAATAATCACATGCTGATACTGTATGATAAATCATGCAAATGTAATGCAATACACGTAAATCACATTTAGAAAAATATAGGGATGAACGGACGTAGCAATACAGATTACAGTCAGACTGATTAAGAGCGACTTTTGTTCATTTAAAAGAACAATAGTGCAACAATACAATTCTGCTAACAGATCTGTCAAAATCTTAAATTCATGATTATCTCTTCTCTCTCTCTCTCAACACGCACTACTTGGCTTTGATTCACAAAATAAAATGTTCTTTTTCAGGCTCATAAAAGTATAACATGAGGGGAACACATATTAAGAGGGGAACACAAATATACCTAAAAGTACAAATAAAAACAAGAGGAATAATTATTATACAATAATAGGTCTAATATAACAAAGCAGCAGTGAACATGTACATACAACAGAAGAAAAAATAAATAAAAAGAGATAAAGGAGAAAGGTGAAAACAAATCAAGACACTACAGGAAAAAACAGCAGGCTTTGTTAGTCACTCTTTGTATCTGCTGTCAGTTTACCGGCATGATGTGCAAACGTTTCAGCCACCAGCAGCGGGAAGACTAAAGATGCATCTGCATAGACCTAAGATGATAAACACATGGTTATTAATCATAACCAGCAGACCTGAGCACTTTACAATACAACATTAATATTGCATTGGTATTTCTCACACATTCTTATAATAGCACTTATGGAATGCTTGAATGTGATGACAATCATGACTGTATAGGGTAATAATGAAATGAAATAATGAAAAACAGTCAACTTTAGAATTATTAATAACTCAAAAATTGGTAGTAAGAATGAATGAAGTTAATTTATTTCATTTATATATATATATATATATATATATATATATATATATATATATATATATATATATATATAAATAAAAAGTTTTTATACAATTTTAAAATTATGACACGAGTGATTTAAGTGATTTTTAAATTGTTTAAGTGGAAATTTTCACTCATTCTGTAATGTCTATTAATATATTTTAGGGTCATTTGTCTGGATTTTTGCATCATTATGATTGCACAAATTCTACATATACCATATATCGAAATATTTGTGGACACCTGATCATCACACCCATATTTGTTATCTTAAATATCCAAATGCAAAATAATTTAAACGGTGTTAAAATGAGTTGGCCCCCTCTCTGTTGCTAGGACAGGCTCTTCGTGAAGTCTTCGCACTTGATTCCCAAAATAAATGTGTCTGTGGAGATTTCTGCCCAGTCAAAAATGTATTGGTGAAGTTTTGGATGAGAATGCCAAGAAGCTGCCAACACTGTAAATTCCCACATATGGGTGTGATAGACCAGTGGTCACAGTATGTGGAAAACTGACCATCATTCCACTCTTAGTTAAAAGTAAAATCAAATATTACTTTGACAGGTTTGGCATCCATGCGGATTTTCCCCCAAGAGACAGCCTCATCTGGTCTGGCCCCTGCATCGGAACCATCAAACTCCTGTGCCGTGTTCACGAATACAGCAAAGTCGGCACCATTTCTCTAAAAACAAAATCAAATGCCGACGATTTTAGATTTTAAAAACCTCATTTCTAATTTAAGCTAGTTGTTCATTATGTACCATAAGATTAGCATTGGCGATGTGGTGCTTCACAAGTCCTCCTCCCAGGATGATCATGCCTGTGCTTTTGGCAAACACAGCTTTACTATTCACCCTCCGAATATCTACATAAAATAACCAAGAAAGAAACAGTGTGATTACATTCAAAAATTCTGCAGGATGTTCAGAGAGGCAGTGTCCCTGGTTTCTTATATGTTCAAAAAACTAAAAAAAAAAAAGTCCAGAAGCATTTCCACCATTAAGGACAGCTGTGAGCAATGTCTCCCTTAAATCTCAGGACAGATTTTGTACTGAATATAAAACCCCATGTTTTGGTATTTGTTTTCAATCCCAGTTAACGAAGGTGTCTGAATGCAATACTGTAAATCAATCAAACAGATTTTTTTTTTTTTTTTAGATGGATCTTTTTTTAACATTATTCAGCAGACACTCAGTACAGAAGATGATTAGGGAACCTTCTGCGATTAAAGCCAGAATTTTGAGAACATTCTGAATTCTGAAGGTCAGATCTCTAATACATTTTGTTGGTGGCCCTAACTTATTTCCGCAATTCAGAAAGTGCTATCTGACAGCAGAAAAAACAAAGAATAATTTTGAAATATTAAATTCACAAATCATTTGTCCACAGTAGAAACTGGAGTGTACGCACGTGCAGGGCTTTACACTAACCATCTAGAGCTTGATGACTACTTACTTCAAATTCTCACTCACTCATTGTCTATACCACTTTATCCTGTATTCAGGGTCGCATGGACCTGGAGCCTATCCCAGGAGGCTTAGGGCACGAGGAGGGGTAGAGACAGGAATCGAATCCGGACCCTGGAGATGCAATAGTGCTAACCACTACACCACCATGCTGCCCTACTTCAAATTTTATGTTACATAATAATTACATGAAGCAATTTGGTTCAGTTTATTATAATGACCAGTTTTTACAATCCTTGTAGTGTTGCATGTAACTCAGATTTGCTGCCTCACAACATCTGATGGAATGGTGGCTGCACCTTCAGAGGGTTCAGCAGTGAGTCCAATCCGCAAAGTCTTTTAGAAGCCTAGGTATTGACTTGGCTATAATTATGATCTGGTATCAAAAAAGTTTAAAGACCAGTTTTGTAACACGCCAACAGATGACAGGACAAGGCTGCACGCACAGTTGCAGGGAGCATCAACCTTCACTGACAAGAGATTGTGAAGACCTTGACAGACAATGGTTCAAAACCATTTGTCAACTTGTGCATGATGATTGTTGGAGACCAAATCCACAACTTTGCTGCTGTTGTCGATATGTCAGTCCAGGCAATCCTTGCCTTGACCACTTATAAAATGTGTTCAATGTGCTGCCCATTGTGATGGATTGTCAATGCAACCCTCTTCTCCCACTCTTCACACACTGATGCCAACACCGCAGGAGAAATGCCAGCACAGGCCTCCAGTATCCATAGTTTCAAGTGCTGCACATCTCGTATCTTCACACCATAGACAATTGCCTTCAGATGACCCCAAAGATAAAAGTCTAAGGGGGTCAGATCGGGACACCTTGGGGGCCATTCAACTGGCCCACGACGACCAATCCACTTTTCAGGAAACTGTTCATCTAGGAATGCTCGGACCTGACACCCATAATGTGGTGGTGCACCATCTTGCTTGAAAAACTCAGGGAACATACCAGCTTCAGTGCATAAAGAGGGAAACATCATCATGTAGCAATTTCAAATATCCAGTGGCCTTGAGGTTTCCATTGATGAAGAATGGCCCCACTATCTTTGTAGCCCATATACCACACCATACCATCACTTTTTTTGTTCCAACAGTCTTGGAGGGATTGATCCAATGTGGGTTAGTCTCAGACCAGTAGCGGAGGTTTTGTTTGTTAACTTCACCATTCACATAAATGTTTGCCTCATCACTGAACAAAATCTTCTGCGTGAACTGAGGGTCCTGTTCCAATTTTTGTTTTGCCCATTCTGCAAATTGTGTGCGGGGTCATCCTCGTTGAGATGCTGCAGTAGCTGGAGTTTGTAAGGGTGCCATTTGTGAGTAGTTAATATCCGCCGAAGGGATGTTCGTCTAATGCCACTCTCCAGTGACATGCGGCGAGTGCTACGCTGTGGGCTCTTGCTGAATGAAGCTAGGACAGCCACTGATGTTTGTTCATTAGTGACAGTTTTCATGCGTCCACATTTTGGCAAATCCAACACTGAACCAGTTTCACGAAACTTAGCAAGCAGTTTGCTAACTGTAGCATGGGAGATGGGTGGACTCGTAGGGTGTATTGCATTGAAATCTGCTGCAATGACACGGTTACTGCGTTCACCAGATATCAACACAATTTCGATCCGCTCATCACGTGCTAACCTCTTCGACATGTCAATGGCTGTGAACAAAGAGAAACTTGTAAATAACTCATGAAAGAATAAAGTTACGTTAACACCATTGTTTTTCTTGTGAGATTCCTAATAAGTTTGATGTGTCACATGACCCTCTTCCTATTGAAAAAACAAAAGTTGGATCCAAGATGGCCGACTTCCAAATTTCCACCATGGTCACCATCCATCTTGAAAAGTTTGCCCCCTCACATATACTAATGTGCCACAAACAGGACGTTAATATCACCAACCATTCCCATTTTATTAAGGTGTATCCATATAAATGGCCTACCCTGTAGTCTTGCAACAAGGCATTAACAGGGATAATGGTACTTAAATTAAAATTGTACTGTAATATTTGTGACAATTGGAAGTAAGCAAGAATAGTTGGAAAGATCCAGAAATACTCTTAGCTGTTTATGAAAGTTTGGATATGAAGCCTTGAAACTGACAGGCACCAAGAAAGCCACTGAATTTCTGTCTTCCACATAGAGATGCCAATAAAATGGTTGCCCAGTATATATGTATGGTCCCGTTTCTACTGTGATGAGTGTGATCACACTATTTGAACGCATCTGTACTAACTGTGGAGCAAATAGCATTTTTAATCACTATGTAGCTACTGCACCATTAAAAATATAAGACTTATTCATCATAAGTCTATTATTATTTTTAGATTAAAATGTGTAGTTTTTGATTACTTTTGGACAAATATATATGGTGGCATTCATTATAAATATAGCGTAAATATAGCAAATATTAACTCTTTTTAACTACTGTATCTACTTTCTACTGTTAGCCAAGTATTGTTATTCCAAGTACTGAACTCAAACTCAACATTCTACTTTTAAATTTACAGTGCTGTGATAACCTCACTAGAAATGCAAAACTCAAAGGAAAAATGCATAAAGGTGAGCTTGATTCATTCACTTTGCAAAAGCTTAAGAAATACAAATATGATCTATTAACTGCGCACCTTCCACAATGTCCAAGACCAGTCCCGGGTTCTTATAGGAATGGAAGTAAATCATGTCACCCAATGAACCATCAGTAAGGGCAGGACTAAAAATCGGGATGTCATTCTGCAGGAAAAAAGGTAGAAAGTTAGTACCTCCAACATATATATATATATATTTTTTTGTTTTTTTACAATTGTACCATTGTGCACGGTTCATCTACAAGTGTCCTAGTAGAATAGTAAAGCATTACAAATGGCACAGATTAACCAAAATGAAAATGTGTTTTAGTCAACATTTTACCTTGTAAGCCCAGTAGCAAACCGAGTCAGGATTGTTGATTTCTTTACCTAGTCTGTGGATCATTTTTGAGGGAGTCCAACTTGTGCCCTAAGCATAAAACAGCATGCATTTAGACTCGTCCAACAAAAGATTAGAGTACAACATAGAATATAAGCATATAATAAAAAATGTTAATAAGGCGTATACTGGCATACACTACGGTGACGCAGGGAGCAGAACTTCCATATCACTGTTCAATTTTGTACTCAGGTTACCTCTGCGAGGTTTCAGAAGTTCTCACTATGCGGGTGGGGGTGGGTGGATGGGTTCCCTAAACCTAAAAACATACCAAAAATGGGTTGTCTAAATTGCCCCAAGTATTAATGAGTAAATGTGTGTAGATAGATTCTGACCGCACTATAACCAGTATAAATCAGTTAATGAAGAATGAATTAATAAATAAATGGGTTACAGAATTGCAGCCAACTTCTAATCTGCCTTGCAATATTTTAGCGATGTAATTGGACCATCAGTGAGATTTCTGCATGTGTATTGGAGGCAGCAGTGGGAGCGAGAGAAAGAGAGAGAGAGAGAGAGTGTGAGAGAGCAAGCGAGCTTTAAATGAGTTGTGCATGTTGTGATGTGAAAATTTTCCAGATCATAAAAAGACTTTTTCCAACCTCTGTTTTCTGCTCCAACACCATCTGGTCCAGGATGGGCATCAGCCAATCCTCAAACTTGCAGTAGTTGTCATTAGGGACCAGCAGGTTGCCAATTCTAAAAGAAGAAATTCCTGCTAAAATCAATCCCAATAAAGTGGCAAAGCTTTCAGGTGCAAGGTGTCAACATTGGAATATTACATTGATTGAAACTAATGACATTAATGAAGGTTAGCAGTCTTGGTAATGGAAATGATGACGCATACATCCCCTGCACGTTTTCTTCCTAATATAACCCTTGTCCACAACTACACAGGTATTTTTTTTTTTTTATCAAGTTTCACCCACATACATCCATGCATAAACTCCATTTAAGGTACTGAAAACAGACCTTTTGGAAAACCTATTTCAGAATGAAAATTTTCAGAAACTCCTCATCAGTGATGACGTGTGGACATACCTCCTGTGTTTGATGTGATATACTTAATGATAACTTTTTTTTAAAGCTTTCTGAGTTTCTAGTATGGCTTTGAAAATAGAATAAAATTCCCATGTGTTGGTTTGGTATACTTTGACAATTTATAATTTCTTTATAATTAAAATTTTACATCCTGGTGAGTGTACATATATCATTTATCTCCCAGTCCTATTCCATTGCACTGAAACAAACCTACTACTATAACAATGTGTTGGAATGCTTGACAGCTGTTACATTTTTTTTTTTTTTTAACCCACCAATGATCACAAAGTGATCCACTCATTTATTATGTAAATATATTTTTAAAAAATGGAAAAACCAAAAACTTTAATTTATTTACTTATTTAACTTAATTAAACCAAAAATATTTTTTTATGCGACACAATCCCTTTCCAAGTGGTCTTGTTCAGAAACAAGTAGAATGTAAAGATAAATTGATTTATATATATTTATTAATCCCAAAGAGAAATTGTAAAATACTAAAAAGAATATTAATGTTTGGAAATTATAAATGTTTTTTTGTACAGGCGTAATGAAGTCATAAAATAAACGTGTACAGTACAACAAAGTTTTACCCCCCAGAAAAACAGAAAAAATAACTAAGATGCCCAAGACTATGTACAGCTATACATCTTGGAGAATAACAACAGACCTCTGGTTCATGCTTAATCAAGCTTGCCAGGTGGCAGCTAGGTCCTGGCAAATAAATCCATTATTTGGGTATTTAGTTACAGTAGTTTCTCACCTGTTGATGGCTCTCTGTCGTAGTTCCTTGCCTGGAAGGCTAAACTCACCCAGATAGGTGGGAGCCAAACATTTAATAAGATCTTCCTCAATACCTCCTGCTGTTGACACTACCACATCCACCTGCATTACCACAGAGAATAACAAGGTGATGAGCAAAAACATAGATTAACCCACTATACATCAGGAAAAATAACATTTCTTTTTCCTACCATTTTATGCTGGACTAGGTAGCGGATGGTCTCACGTACACCGGAGCTGATGAGGTTGGATGTATAGCCTAAGAAAATGGTGCATCCTTTCTGCTGAGGGTCACAGGTGTGTTCCTGCTCATCCACCGGCTCCAGTCGTCTGGCAATCTAAAAACAAGACACATCACAATTAAAACATTAATCAGCACTTCCTAAGCGGCAATACTGAATAGCAGTCACAGATACATGCTTATTTTGTTTAGATAATTTGTTCTTCAAAAAAAATGTAATGCAGTATACCGGGGCAGCTCAGTGGTTAAGGCTTTGGACTACTGATTGAAAGGCTCCAGGTTTAAACCTCAGTACCACAGTTGCCCCCTTGAGCAAGGCCCTTACTCCCTCAACTGCTCAGATGTATAATGAGATAACTCTGAATAAGGGCATTTGCCAAATGCCGTAAATGAAATCATGTGATGCATCATCCCATGATAGTAAATTATCCATTTTAGTTATATAATGCTTGAGTATCAAATTCTGTTTTGCAAAGAGATGATAAACTAAGCGTTACAAGCAAAGGGGAAAAAAAAACTTCTTAAACTCACCATCTTATTGATTTCCTGTACAGCCATGGCAAAACTGCTCGCCTGGAAACCCGTGGTGAGGTAGGACTGCAGCAGAGCTCTGTGGTCGACTCCCTGATTAAAATCATAACCTCTGATCTGCGGCATGTCTTCTGGGAGAGAGGCACTCTCTTTCAAAACAGCATCTCGAGCAATGGAGGGGGGCTGATCTGCCATATTCACTGGAGGGGAAGAAGAAAAAAAACACACAATTTAAATATAAAAACTTTAATGGTGGAAATGCTCTTACTTTCACTACATAGCTATGATTTCTACTGTCAATTATTTTCTAATGCAACTTCAAGTGTTTAAGCAATCTACATTCATGTTTTTTTTCCCCCAACCACACTTGTTTCACAAAGTTGACAGTTCAACACTATCCCTTAGTTGTAATAATGTGATTGACAGTTTGTAACCGAAATTCATTTTTTTCAGATCTCCTTAGTTGTTTCCATTAGTTGATGCAGGAAAATAATTAGATAATTTTTGTCCAGCATTGTATATCAGAGAGGTTAGCAAGTAATAAAACACAGGTCCAAGTCAATTCTCGAGATCTCTTGTGAATAACAGTAACATCTTTGATTCTAATGTACACAAAAAAAAAACCCTGTCTGGGTTGTATAGTATTTGATGTCACTCCAGTTTCAATAATAAACTTCCTATATTTGTTGTCTGTTGCAACCACATACAGTACAGTGCTCCTGTATCCCTGACTACTGACAGCTTCTGCTGAACAGCTGATATCATTCATCATTTTAATTAGGGTTGCACCATTTGATAAAAAAAAAAAATATATATATATATATATATATATATATATATATATATATATATATATATATATATATCACTTTACTATTATTTAGACACGTATTGCTATTGCGATTTAAGCTGCAATATGTAACTGTAGGATGACAATGTAACATTTAGCATTCAATTTATCTAGGCTATCAGCAAATAATGGCACAAATGATAAGAGGATGTTTGCTTAAATTATTGACAAATGTTGCACCAATTCCTGATTATACATGCCCTACTGGTAATAAATTGCTGTCTTTTGCAATTAGGTAATTGCACCGGTTCATATCACAATTAAAATTTTTGTGTGATTAATTGTGCAGCTCTACTTTAACTCAAAGTAATCCAAGAAAATTAAACAATAACTTCCAATGCAGCTTGCTGTTTTCAAAAGGACTGCCATTGTCATTCTGGAATATGCCATATATGTGTGTGTGAAAATGCACTTACTTTCACTATTAAATATAGCAGTGAGTTCTAATGTTATTGTTTTGTTCAATTTGGTTTTGCAAACATTTAAGTGATCATCAACTTTTTTTCTGACCACATTTCTTTCTCGAAGATGATGGGTCAGCACAATCATTCCAGGTTTTAATAATGCACTGGATAACGCTTAATCCAATTTCAACAATCTCTAAAACAGAGTTACATCTTTGTCACAAACTCAGGATATGTCTTCCGGTTGTTTAAGAAATCAGAAGCTACTCACTGTATCAGTTAGGGTTAAATACCTTTATGCCAGTTTAATGCCACATGGTAATTCTGAAAATCAGTGCTTAGTTAAGCTTAGTTAAATTGAGCTTGGGTGGGCAGAGTATTTAAACTAGAGATGTTAACTTATTCTTCTTCTTTCTAAATATGAATGCTTGAGATATCACCTGAATTATTTCCTAACAATATAAATTACAAAATGAATAAAACAGAAATTCTGAAAATACACTTATCTCTTTGAATACAATATGTTCCTAATATTTCAGCTGCTCCTGTCAATATACAGACATATTATTCACATAGTCCAATATTCTAGACTTTTCTTTTAACTTCCGATGATGTCATTTTTATTGCACAGGTATTACCCTGCTTGACTGTTCTTGAAATGGCCAGGTTTAATCCAAACCTCAATGCCCCAAAAACAAAACAACCAGGTCTTTGTTTTCTTTTTCTTGATGCAGGACAGTAATTCGACCCTTCTGAAACAGATTAACATCTTTGCCACATAGGTCTTCTGACATGGTTGTTAAGAAATGAAAATGTGCTCAGTGCATCAGTTAGGATTAAATAACTTAATGACAGATGAAACATATTAATCACTGCAGTAATTATCCAATAGAAAGGTCTTATCTATTTCTTTGTTAAAACCAGGTTGTAAGGTTTTTATTTCCTCCAGTGTTCATTAAGGTCATACAGAAATTAAGCAGTACAATTTGATCTGCTAGTTGTATTAATAGTACAATAAGCTAGAGCCTTAGACATCAAAATAAGCAACATACCTGAGACACTGTAAGCAACTCTGCAATGAAGCTGATGAGACAAGTCTTGTTTTAAAGCTGCCAGCCTGTGCCACACCCTGGAGAAGATCAGCTTTCAGATTAATCAAGGTCCTTAAGACCCTAAGTCATATGAGAGAAGCATTAAGCACAGTCATTTAGCTGCACTTGCGATAGTTTTTAGCCACAAGGCTAAAAGCTAACAACATTGTAACGTGGCTATGGTTACTAGTTAAACTTTTCAGACTAATTTAAAATGCTTTACTGAACAACGCAAACATGGCAGGATTATTGATATCATTTCTGTAAGAACGTACCCTCACCTACTGAAGCTGAAACTGAATTAAGAGTTTCAGAGACACAAGTATCGACAACACACATGTTTTGCTGCGGCAAAACATGACTTAGACTTGAGTCTACGGCAACCCGAGCAGGACAAAATAGCGAAATGCATTTCCTTATATATTTTATTTAAACATAATTATATTGAATAAATAATTTAATGTATAAAATTAAATATGATAATGTTTAATAATATTATAATATAATTTTTAGAGTAAATACTAAATTAAATATTATAATATAACTATACAAATTATAAATATAATATAAATATATATCATATACATGTAATTCATTTGATTAATAATTAAATAGGGAAAAGCCTTTTCTTACACAAGAACATCTTTAAAGAATTTTTAAATTGTTAAAAAAGAAAGCATAACTTGGTAAGATAACCAATACCTATACTAATACTAATAACATAACGAGCCAAACAAGTAAATAAAGGCCTTTAAATGATATTATGCAGTGCTGTGAAAAAGTATGTGATCCTGTTTTATTTTGCATACTTGACACACTTTATTGATTCAGATCATCAAACTAATTTGAATGTTACACAAAGATAACCTAAATAAATACAAAATGCAGTTTTTCAATATTGATTCGAGTTATTAAAATAAATTTAAAAAAAAAAAAAAAAAAAAACTAACCTACCTGGCCCTACATGTATGTCAAAAAGTAATTTCATAGAAGTATGTCAGAGGCAAAAGTCAGCGGTAAAAGGAAACCGTGAATGAATTTTGATTTTTGGAAAGCCCAGTTAAATTCCATTCGTTACACCCCTGCCTGATTACTACCAGGCCTATGAAATCAAGAAATCAGTTAAATAAACTCTGTCTGACAAAGTGAAGCACACTAAAAGATCTTTAAAAAAAAATCTAAACATGATCCAAGGGATTTCACAAAAACATGAGAAACAATGTACAGTAACTGACATGTATCGGCCTGAAAAGGGTAAAAAAAAAAATAATAATAATAATAATAATAGATGAGGAAGGGGAATGTCACAGATTGAAACAACTCAAATCATAATATTAAAGCTAATTATAAGATAAACAGCTGCCATCAGATGTTACCTAGTTGAACAGAGTCTACAAGATATTTCCAAAAGCATATGGAAACCCTGATCACCACACCCCTATATGGTTGTGTTTTTTTTACAACACAATTACATTAGATGTCTTTGTTTGCTATATAACATTACAATTTCCTTCACTCAAACCTGTTTCAACAAAGCAACGTCCAGGGGCTAAAAGCAAACTGCTTAAAGACATAGTTTGACAAGGTCAAAGTGGAAGAACTGAAACACTAACCCCAGGGCTTCTCACCTGACATCAGTGTCTGATCTCACTGCTGCTCTTGTGGCTGAATGAGCATAAATCAAGTCAAGTCAAGTCAATTTTATTTATATAGCGCTTTTAACAATTGACATTGTCGCAAAGCAGCTTTACACAATAAAAAGAAGTAAGTTTTTATGTAATGTATATGAATCAAAATGACAAGATTGTCCCCGCATAAATCTCCACCGCTATGCTGCAAAATCTAGCGGAAAGCCTTCCCAGAAGAGTGGAAGTCATTATTAGAGCAAAAGGGGCCTGAATCTGGGAGGGAAAGTTTAAAAACAGGTGATCAGGTTCACAAATATTTCAATGTACCCTCAATTGCAGTGTCAATATGAGTTTATTTGTAATTAAACAATGAAAGTGCAAGTCGAGTCTTTAAGCTTAAGTTTACACAAAATAGTGTGAAAAACAGGACCATTCAGTAATTAGCAGTTCTGCGGGTGGAAAGACCTTGTTTATGGGAAAGGTCAGAGAAGAATGGCCAGACTGGTTTAAGCTGGCAGGGAGTAACATCTTTATGAGCATCGAGCTTCACCTTATAGTTATTGAGGTATTATTATATTGGATCTGTACATTAAACAAAGCTCTTGACATGTATAAGTGTGATTTTAATTTTTTATGTATGCATCTATGCATGTGTGTACTTCCAAAAGAATATGAACAGCAAGGCCATTATTTTCATTTTTGCTATACACTTATACATTAGAGTTTAAGCTCAAAAGTTGAATATGAGACAAATAATCAAGATTTTAGCGTTCATGTTCTGATACTTACACCAGATGCATGAAACTAATTAGAACATGCTTATGGTGACACATTCTCTAATGAGGAGCCATTCTTCTTAGTCCCCACACATGTCTCTCTTACAATATGCATATAATAAAGAAATATATGTTATAAAGATGGTACAAAATAAAGACATGTGCATGCATGTGTGTGTTTCTACATGCATCACATTCAATCGGTTATATTTGATATAATAAATATATTTATTAGAGCTGATATGAAACATCTACATTATCTATTTTATCATAAATCTATATAGATTGTTGTAAACATAGGCAACACAAATCAAATATATGCTACAAATTCTAATTATAATATGTCAGTGGGTGTATAATTTCTTAATTAATTATAATATCATTTAATTGTTCAGTATACTCTTTGAGTCTGAGCAGTGATGTCTGTCTAAGGGATGTAAGTGTGACAGCCTACAAAGAAAAGTTGGTGCTGAAGTTGTAACGCTACGCCAAGTCATGCCCTCTGCTCGAGCCAAGTCATGATCACCTGCGCTCCTCCCCACATTCCTTTCCACGGCTTCCGTTTTGCCGCTTCATTCACAGGCACGAGCACACCTGATCCGCATTTCATTCATTAGTTTTCACGCTATATAATTCACCCAGGAACAACCGTCCATTGCCGAATTATTTCGTGCTCCAAGCCCAGTGTCTAGTTTACCTCTTGCTTCTAGTGTATCTACTAAATATACCTTTGCCGTCTATGTTGTTGACCCTTTTCTCCTCTGACTACGTCCTTAGCTTCACGACTCGGAATTGTTTGCTGCGCTGACTGATAACCCGGCTTAGACCCTCTGCTTTCGCTTTTGTCTTCGACTCTCTCTCTCAAACTGCACGCCGGATTCAGCGCGCGCGCCGCAGCCTTCACCTCTCCACACAGCTGCGCTCACACGGCCGCTGCTCTCTCTCAACCTGCGCGCCGGATCGTGCACGCGCGCTGCAGCTTTCATCTTTCCACACAGCCGCGCTCACGCGGCCGTTGCTCTCTCTCAACCTGCGCGTCGGATTGTGCACACGCGCTGCAGCCCTCATCTCTCCACACAGCCGTGCTCACTCTGCTGCTTCTCTGTGCCACACAGCCACGACACTGCCCACTTCAGACAGCATCCCCAAGTACTGTATCCTTGATTGAACTTCTCTTCTGTCCAACTCTTGTATTTTTTCATTAAAGTCTATTATATTGAACTCTATCTGTTGTGTCTGCTTCTGGGTCCGCCACGCCTGTCTCACACGGACCAGCCGTGACAGAATAATTCGGCCAAGATGGACCCAGCAGACTTGGGACAGCTCAGGACCGCTTTGGAGGCCCAGGGCACCCTCCTCGGCACCCACCAGGGGGAGATTCAGCAGGTCAACCAGAACCTTAAGCTTATGGCAGATACCCTCACTGCACTAACCTCTCGGATCGAACAGCTTCAGGTTACATCACCACTGCCGCCAGTTCGATCACCACCACCGCCTATTCGAGAACCTCGCCTGCCACCACCTCAGTCCTACAGCGGAGAACCCGGCACCTGCCGATCTTTCCTTTCCCAGTGCTCACTATCTCTCGAGCTCCAAGCCTCAACATTCCCCACAGAACGTTCCAAGATAGCATATGTCATCACCCTCCTCTCTGGAAGGGCCCGTGAGTGGGGAACGGCGCTTTGGGACGCCGATGATCCCCGTTGCACCAATTATCAAGCGTTCACAAAGGAGATGAGAAGAGTCTTTGACCGCTCACTCTCAGGCCGAGAGGCGGCAGGGCAGATGTTGAGACTTCGTCAAGGAACACGTTCAGCATATGAATATGCCATTGAGTTCCGCACCCTGGCGGCTTCTTGTGGATGGAACGATTGTGCCATGTATGATGTGTTTTTTCACGGACTGAGTGAGGCTGTCAAGGACGAGTTGGTCTCTCGGGAGCACCCTGAGGACCTAGATGGACTCATGGATCTAGCTGGCCGCATCGATGCGCGCCTCCGAGCTAGGCGTCGTGAACACACACCACCCCTGGTGAGAGCAGGACCAATCACCCCCCCACAAACCACAAATCCCCCTGCAGAACCTATGCAGATCGACCGGACCCGAATCTCGCCTGAGGAGCGCCAACGTCGGCGGGATAAGGAGGCCTGCTTCTACTGCGGCCAAATAGGACATTTCCGTCTTCAGTGTCCGTTAAAAAGGTAGGCCCCCCAATGAAACTGGGAGTCTTGGAGGGCCGTTCACAAGAAAACCTCTCAGGTAAACGTTCTTTACTACCTATCATGATCGTCTGGAACAACCAAGCCCAACCACTCAAGGCTCTCATTGACTCTGGATCCGACCAAAACCTGATCTGTGGCGTTACAGCAAGGGAGCTAGGAATCCCTCGTCTGCCCCTAGACAAGCCCCTGTCTGTCCAGGCCCTTGATGGAAGCTCCCTACCTCCCATTACTCACTGCACACCCCTTGTCACCCTTCGAACCTCAGGTAACCACGTAGAGACCATCTCCTTTTTCATCATGAAAAGCTCTCATGCTCCAGTCGTTCTTGGGAATCCATGGCTGGTCAGACACAATCCCAACATTGATTGGGCCAAGAACACCATTCTCGATTGGAGCCCTGCCTGTCTGTCTTCATGCCTTCACTCTGCCAGAGCTCATTCACCACCCTCTGTAGTTAATGAGGAAGCTCCTGATCTGTCCAATGTCCCGCCCGAGTATAGCGACCTCCGGCTAGTTTTCAGTAAGTCACGTGCCCTCTCTCTGCCACCCCACAGACCCTACGACTGTTCCATCAATCTCCTCCCAGGCACTACCCCCCCGAGGGGGCACTTATACTCCCTTTCGGCCCCCGAGAGGGAGGCTATGAACAAGTACATCACTGAGTCACTGGCAGCAGGGATCATCCGCCCTTCGTCCTCCCCGGCTGGGGCTGGTTTCTTTTTCGTGGCTAAGAAGGATAAGTCCCTTCGTCCCTGCATTGATTACAGGGGCCTAAATGCTATCACTATCAAGAACCGGTATCCCCTGCCTCTCATGTCTACTGCTTTTGAGCTCTTGCAAGGAGCATGTGTTTTCACCAAGCTTGACTTGCGCAACGCATACCATCTAGTGAGAATACAAGAGGGAGATGAGTGGAAGACCGCCTTTAATACCCCGACAGGCCACTACGAGTATCTGGTGGTCCCTTTCGGGCTGACCAATGCTCCTGCGGTGTTTCAAGCCCTGGTCAACGACGTCCTGAGAGACTTCCTGAACATCTCTGTCTTTGTCTATCTAGATGACATTTTAATCTTTTCTCGTTCCCTGAAGGAGCACAGGGTGCATGTGCGACAGGTCTTGCAAAGACTCCTTGAAAACAAGCTTTATGTCAAGGCAGAGAAATGTGAATTTCACAGAGACTCCGTGTCATTCCTGGGATTCATCATCTCCCCTTCCAGTCTACAAATGGAGCCATCTAAATTAACTGCCGTCACAGAATGGCCCACTCCTACCTCAAGACGGGACCTTCAACGATTCTTGGGGTTTGCTAATTTTTACAGGCGCTTCATCAGAAATTATAGTTCCGTAGCAGCCCCTCTCACTGCTCTAACCTCCACCAAGATCCCCTTCTCCTGGAGCAAACAGGCTGATAATGCGTTCACTGTCCTGAAGCACAGGTTCACCTCTGCACCCATACTAATTATCCCAGACCCTACCCTTCAGTTCGTGGTGGAGGTGGATGCCTCCGAGTCAGGGGTCGGAGCCATCTTGTCCCAAACATCCCCCAAGGACAGTAAGTTACACCCCTGCTCCTTCTTCTCCCGTCGCCTCTCCCCAGCAGAGAGGAACTATGACATAGGAGATCGAGAGCTGTTGGCTATAAAACTAGCACTGGAAGAGTGGAGACACTGGCTGGAGGGAACTGCCGTTCCGTTCTTAGTCTGGACTGACCATAAGAACCTGGAGTACCTCAGGTCAGCCAAGCGGCTCAATGCCCGTCAGGCCAGGTGGAGCCTGTTTTTCTCCCGTTTTAACTTCACACTCTCGTATCGCCCGGGCTCCAGAAATGGAAAACCTGACGCCCTGTCCCGGCAGTTCTCCACACCCCATGAACCATTGCCGGCCGAGACGATCCTGCCCCCTCGTTGTCTTGTGGCAGCCGCTCTCATGGATATCGAAACGCAGGTGAAGAAGGCACTCAGTCGGGAACCAGGTCCAAGCAACATTCCCCCCGGCCTTCTCTTTGTCCCAGCGTCTGTCCGATCTCAGGTGCTGGAATGGGGGCACAGCTCCCGAATTGCCTGTCACCCGGGGAGAGCCCGCACCCTTTCCCTCCTTCAGCAACGGTTCTGGTGGCCATCTATGAAGACCGATGTTGATGGGTTTGTGACAGCCTGTGACACTTGCGTCCGGAATAAGTCGACCAACAAACCTCCGGCCGGTTTCCTGAATCCTCTCCCAGCCCCTCACCGGCCTTGGTCTCATATCGCTCTGGATTTCGTTACCGGTCTCCCCAGTTCTGATGGAAATACATGCATACTGTCCATAGTGGATCGCTTCTCCAAGTCTGCCCATTTCATCCCCTTGCCTAAACTCCCGTCAGCCAAGGAAACGGCTGAGTTGATGATCCTCCACGTCTTCCGTCTGCATGGTCTCCCCTCCGACATCGTATCTGACCGCGGCCCCCAGTTCTCCGCAGGATTCTGGAGGGCATTTTGCAAGTTAATCGGAGCAACACCCAGTCTATCCTCTGGTTATCACCCTCAGTCGAATGGGCAAACGGAGAGATTGAACCAGGAACTGGAAAAGACCCTAAGGTGCATGGCCTCACGTGATGCAACCACTTGGAGCAGGACACTCCCCTGGATCGAGTATGCACACAACTCTCTACCGACCTCTGCCACAGGCCTCTCTCCCTTCCAATGCTGCTTGGGCTATCAGCCACCACTGTTCCCATCCCAAGAGGAGGAGGTAAACATGCCGTCAGCCCTGTCCTTTGTACGCCGTTGCAAGAGAGTGTGGTCCCAGGCCAGAACCCGTCTCCTGCGCACCATCAGCACCTTTAAACGGCAAGCTGACCGGCGCCGCTCGGCAGCCCCCAGATACAGAGTGGGTCAGAGGGTGATGCTGTCTACCCGAGACATTCCCATCAAGACAGTCTCCCACAAATTGTCTCCCAGGTTCATCGGACCATTCACGGTCACCAAGATAATTAACCCTGTTTCCGTTAGACTTTCCCTACCTCTCTCTATGCGCCGCGTCAACCCGACGTTTCATGTGTCGCAACTCCGACGACTGGTCCCCAGCCCTCTATCCCAACCGCCCCGCCCTCCCCCTCCTCCTAAACTCATTGACGGTGGTGAGGTTTTCACCGTGCGCAAGCTGCTAAGAGCCCGACGCCGAGGCAGAGGCCTACAGTACCTCGTCGACTGGGAGGGTTATGGGCCTGAAGAGAGAAGTTGGGTCCCCGCCAGGTTCATCGTCGACCCGAATCTAATCTCTGATTTCCACCGGCAACACCCAGAAGCACCAGCTAGGACGCCCGGTGGCGCCCATAGGAGGGGGGGTACTGTAACGCTACGCCAAGTCATGCCCTCTGCTCGAGCCAAGTCATGATCACCTGCGCTCCTCCCCACATTCCTTTCCACGGCTTCCGTTTTGCCGCTTCATTCACAGGCACGAGCACACCTGATCCGCATTTCATTCATTAGTTTTCACGCTATATAATTCACCCAGGAACAACCGTCCATTGCCGAATTATTTCGTGCTCCAAGCCCAGTGTCTAGTTTACCTCTTGCTTCTAGTGTATCTACTAAATATACCTTTGCCGTCTATGTTGTTGACCCTTTTCTCCTCTGACTACGTCCTTAGCTTCACGACTCGGAATTGTTTGCTGCGCTGACTGATAACCCGGCTTAGACCCTCTGCTTTCGCTTTTGTCTTCGACTCTCTCTCTCAAACTGCACGCCGGATTCAGCGCGCGCGCCGCAGCCTTCACCTCTCCACACAGCTGCGCTCACACGGCCGCTGCTCTCTCTCAACCTGCGCGCCGGATCGTGCACGCGCGCTGCAGCTTTCATCTTTCCACACAGCCGCGCTCACGCGGCCGTTGCTCTCTCTCAACCTGCGCGTCGGATTGTGCACACGCGCTGCAGCCCTCATCTCTCCACACAGCCGTGCTCACTCTGCTGCTTCTCTGTGCCACACAGCCACGACACTGCCCACTTCAGACAGCATCCCCAAGTACTGTATCCTTGATTGAACTTCTCTTCTGTCCAACTCTTGTATTTTTTCATTAAAGTCTATTATATTGAACTCTATCTGTTGTGTCTGCTTCTGGGTCCGCCACGCCTGTCTCACACGGACCAGCCGTGACAGAAGTGCTCTTTATTAGAGGGGGATTCTCGCAGATTTTAGAGATTGCAGTTTTAAGACTAAAGTAGATTAATGGATGTTTCTGTCATCTCTTCAGGAACTAAAATGCATGCTTAATTGGGTTAAGGGCTAGAGATAAACTTGGTCAGTCTAAAACTTTACATTTTTCCACTTATAAATCCTTTATTTTATTGACAGAGTCTTTGGATCATTGTCGTCCTTCCGATTAGCCTTTCTTTCTTTCCATCAGAAAAGGAACACGCTTTTCATCACTTTGGAAGAGGTTAAGATTATCATTTTTTTCCGGAATTATCATTATTTATTATCGGGACAGCTTTACAGGACAGCCATTTTCTATCATCGTGCTCTCGGACTGATTCAATGAAACCATGAGACATATTTCTCCCGAACCCCCACACGCACATACAGTACATACAATATACAAAATACAGGGTGGGCCAAATAGGGATACAGTTAACACTTAAACATTTTTCCTTTGTTAGAAATTAGACTTACATATATTATAATTACATATTAGACATTTTACATTCAACATTTAATCTCTCAAGTGCTCAAAGAGTCCACCTTCTTGATAATAATAATTTTTATAATTTTTATAAAACGTGATTGTGAAGGTGAAGCAGATTGTAACCCTACTTTTGGCCCACCTTGTACATAATATTTTATACATTCACTTTTGCATTGAAAATATTGTATATAAATGTAAATATTGGTATCTGGTGCACTGCAGTGTCTATTGTTTGTACAATACACGTGAGCTACTTCTGTGATTTGTTTGCATCTACGAATGTTCGGTCCATTCTTATCTAAGATTTGTAAAATCGAATGTTTGTATGTCGGGGACTTACTGTAGTTGCCTTATTTATTTATTTATTTATTTATTTACTTACTTATTTTGGGTTATAGCTTCTCTCCCTTTTTTTAAAGTGCTCAGAGGAAAATGCCCAGATCTTGTGTTTATTTATTGTGCTCTTTACTTTGTTGCTATACAATTACAGTTTCCATGTACTCCCCAGGAAGGTTTCCATGTACCCCCCCAGGTACTCCCTGGCTGGCTCTGGACTTGGCTTAATGACTGGAGCTTAAAGACTCGAGATTTGACTTGTACTTCCATTTTATTTCTTGTGAACATCTTTGATGTGTGTATGTATTAATTTGCTTCCTCCTTATAGTTTCCCTTAGGGTATTTAAACAGCATGGTCACACCCAGCACAACAGAAACTGAGTGTGTTTATACAGGGGTTTTACACTAACCAGCAAGCGCAGAAAGAAAAAACAAACACACACACATGATCATTTTATGGCATTTATAACATGATATAAATATTACACTTTTTATCAGGTTTCTTAGATATGTCAATCTTGATTACAATCATAATGCATTTCGTTTTTTTTAGATTTCTTAACGGTGCTTTCAGTGAACACTACTTTATAGTGTGCTGAAGGGAGAGGGAGAGAGACAGAGAGAGAGAGAGAGAGAGAGAGAATAAATGGATATGACATCAGACCTACAAGAAACACAGTAACCCTACAACTTGTCATCCAAAACGTGTCAGGTAAAGCATGTGGATTATGTTTTTACTGAGTCACATGTGACAAGCACACTACTACCAAACACATACCTTAACTGTTCCATTTTAACTATGATGTCAAACAAGACCTGACTATGATCCAGGACAACTGGCATCACTGCTCCCACTCAAATTATATATTGGTGAGTAAAATCTTTATTTAGTCTGTTTCTGCACAAAGTGGATAAATCTCAACTACAGAGCTGAACTAAAACACAGTGTTTGTAATGAAAAACATAACCACTGAGAGAATGTAGCCTGTAACTGCGTTTTTCCCCCTCCCCATTTAGCCCCCAACAACAAATGTTTGGATACCCCAGACCTGAATATTAAGCCTGTTGATTTGGTCTCAGTAGTTAAACTTTTATGCATTTTGAAGTTTATACGTGTCCTTTTGAACTGGTGTTGGTGGATCAGTTGTAGGTGTCTTCTCTGCCATGTAGAAGGCCCGTGTTCAATCCCCAGTAATTACCCACTGGATGTAGTTTCAGTCCCAAGTACGAGTTGAATCAGGAAGGGCATCCGGCGTAAAGCCTGTGCCAAGCTTTATGCGGGTCGGATGGTCCACTGTGGTGACCCCTTGATGGAAGCAGCATATTGGTGTTTGAAGTATATGGCTGTAGAGGTACTGGGTCTTACGTATTAAGCTTTTACTAAAGTATGAGTGCATAAATTATTCATTGTACGAAAGGTGTTTAAATCAAACCAGGACTTTTGTTTGTGCAGAATAACAGAACACAGTTACAAAACTAAAAATCTTTATTTTTCTATATAATCCCCTGCTGCACTAAAGCACCTATCCCAGCATTCAATTAGTGCTTAGATACCATCATGGTAGAAAATTTTCTCAGGATCCTGGAGCCATGATTGGCCTGCCTGCTTTACATTTGAAAATGCCAGCCTCCCAGCCTCCTTTAATGGCTAAAACAGGTACTGTTCTCTCTTTTATTTCTAAAATAGTTGAAAGGAGTGTTTACAACCAGATGTCTCTTTATCTCTCACAGAATAATCTTAATGATCCCAACCAATCCGGATTCAAAGTGACGCATTCCCCAGAAACTGCCTTTCTGTCACTCTCTACTGGTGTCCCACAGGGTTCAGTACTTGGTTCTCTTCTGTTCTCCCTCTATATCTGGTCTCTTGGTAAGGTCATATCATCGCAACCTATTCTCTCCTTTCCTCCATCAGAAACCAGTTTACACCCGGATCTCAGCATGTCTGGCAGACATCTCATCCTTGGTGGCAGCTCATTAGCTGAAGCTCAATCTGAGTAAAAAACGAACTGCTGTTCATCCCTGGTGACTCATCCTCCTGTCAAGACATTGTGATCTCCCTGGACAACAGTCAGATCACCCCTTCAGCCACTACCCGCAATCTTGGGGTAACTGTGAACAATCATCTGTCATTTTCCCAACACATTGCTAAACTTATTTGCTCTTATTGATTTCTTCTTTACAACATCAGAGGAATCCGCCCATTTCTTTCTTCACAGGCTACTCAGGTGCTTGTTCAGCCCCTTGTTAATGCAAGACTGGACTACTGCAACTAACTCCTGGCAGGTCTGCCTCTGTCCACCATTCGTTCTCTGCAGCTGATCCAGAATGCAGCTGCACGTCTTGTTTTGAACCTTCCACACAACCCCACTTCTCAGCTCCCTGCAATGGCTTCCTGTAGCATCAAATTCAAAACCCTGCTGCTTGCCTACAAAGCAAAAAATCGCCCAGCACCCACTTACCTCTCAGCTCTAATGACACCAAGCACCGCACCATGTTCCCTCCAATCCTCCAGCCTCCTGGTCCCACCATCTCCCAGGGATCAAGGAAGACATTCATCCAGACTCTTTTCTGTTCTGGCAACTAGGTGGTGAAATTAACTTTCTCTAGGTGTCCATAGAGCTGAGTCTTTAAATGATGACTCAAGACATATTTTTTCTTTAGTAATTGGTCTAAAAAATCCCCTTCCCAACTGTGGTTGACTGTTGGCACTTTGTTAGCAACCTAGTAACCCAGTGTAAGTATCTATCCAATGACAGGAACTTCAAAACACTTTTTTTTTAAGTCGCTCTGGATAAAAGCGTTTGCCAAATGCCTAAATGTAAATGTAAATATAAATGTAGAAATTACTTGGATCAGGCATTCCACTCTTTGTGCAAACGACTGCAGAAACTCTAATTTACGTTTTACATTTGCGAATGACGATTCAGGCCAAAGTGATGCAGAACCGAGTGCACGAATGTAAAATGTAAAAAAAAAAAATGTTACATGGAATTTGCTTTTCCAATGTTTTACTGCAGCTTAGAGTCTCATCACTGTACTGTGCTTACAGTAGATGTCAACCAGTTTTATGGCTTCTTTCATGAGAAATTTCAGGTCCGGGTTTGACTTGAATGGTCTCATAATAAAGAGGGGCCCAAAACAATGTATACACATTCGAGATAAAAAATATATGTCTCTCTTTTGATGGTCATATAATAACATTAAAGATGGTGTGACTACTGACGTCTTCAGAGACAACATAAACACCATGAGGTTTGAGGTGTTAAGAATCACAGGTGTGAATCTCACCAATATTGCTTCTTGGCTATTTGCATTCTTGTACTATATGCATTAATGAATAAATTGATAATAAAAAAACATGTCTTTTAAATATTAAGATTAATTTTTAAAAATAATATCCTAATGTTCATCCAGAAACCTTATCTATGGACTAGTACTACACTATAAAACCCACCTGTTGAGTGAAATTAATTAGATTTTTCATTCTTTCTTCAAAGGCAAAAGTCTGACCCATTAAGCAGCAGGTTAGCAAAATATTTCATTCTGCCCCTGTAGGGAATTTTCTTTTCTGAAGGTGTGTGATGTTGGTGTGACATTTCTACACCTGCATGTGTGACCTTTCAACTCAGCCACATCACAAGAAGCTTTGAAGTGACTTCAGGAGCAGGAGTGCAGAGGACAGTCCAACTGAGGTTAAATAGCCAGGATGGAAGACCACAACCCTACACAACCTTAGTGGAACTTAAACAGCATCTAGGTGAATACACAAGGTATAGTCTCAAAAGAGAAGCTCTGATATAACTGCAGAATAAAATTAAGCAGCCAAAAGCTGTACCGAACAGAGACGTGATCAGTCTCATGCTGCAGGTAGTGGCTGTGAGATGGAAGCTGGAAAAGTGTACAGTAGCAACACTGTGCTTCAAGCTAGAAAAGCTGTGGATCAGTTGAGACTGGAGGCCAACCTGGAAAGGATCAAGGTGAGAATTCATTAGAAACATCATTTTGTGATATACAAGCCTTGTATTAGATGATTACAGAGATTTTGAAAGGACAAGGTTAATTAACCTTATCTTTTCAAAATCTCTGTAAAAATCTAATGCACATGTAATTCTTGAGTTTCATTAAATAATAAAAAAATACATAAATTTAAGCACTAATTTGGGGCAGCATGATGGCATCGTCCACGGGTCCTCGATTTGATTCTAAGTTCTGATTTGATTCTGTTCTCCTTGTGAACCTGTGATCTCCAAAGAAACATGCATGTAGATGGATGAACGTGTGAATGCATGAGTGTGTGGTGCCCTATGGTTGATTCGAGTCCCATTCATGATGTATGTATTCCTGTCTCGCACCCAGCATTCCTGGGACAGACACTGGATCCATGCTGTCCCTCACCAGGTTAATAAAATGGCTAATAAATAATGAGTGTATTAATGGGAGTCACGTACCGTCTCAGCAAGAAGCTGTTTTTGGACAAGAAATGCATTGGTGAAAATGTGTTTGTGTGTGTGTGTGTGTGTGTGTGTGTGTGTGTGTGTGTGTGTGTGTGTGTGTGTTTATGAGTCAGATCTCAGCTGCGGCTGCTCAGCTCGTGCAGTACTGTCAGGAACACCGACGTGGAGATCCGCTGCTCACAGGCATCGCTGCCTCATCCAACCCCTTCAAGGACAAAAAGACTTGTGTGCTACTATAAGAGCTATATGTATATATGAATAAAGACAGTGTTTTAAGCTATATTCTGTCTTTATTGTGCATGTCACCTTTTTTTCTGCACTAACTGTCTCACTTTTATTCTTTTACATATATCTTTTACATACATATTTTACACATAC
Organism: Clarias fuscus; assembly: GCA_030347435.1. NCBI lineage: Eukaryota > Metazoa > Chordata > Actinopteri > Siluriformes > Clariidae > Clarias > Clarias fuscus. The sequence goes on from CM059222.1 coordinate 13,639,086, forward strand.
TTCTGTATGTTGCTATAAATGTAATATTTTTGATGATACATTTACATCCTGATTTTAAAAGCATAGATGCTTACAAATTATTAATGCTTCTAAACAACTTGTTTAATGTATTCAGTTTAATATATTGCCTTTAAAAAAAAAAAAAAACTTGAACAAAGTGAGATTATGAGAGGTTGTCAATTGTCAATTTTCAGATGACAGTCAAACAAAAGTGCATTGATTTTCCAATCTAAACACAAGCATTCAAGCTGTCACTCACACAACTAAGCTACACCCCACCTGGGAAGGAGGCAAAGAATTCCAGGAGGTCCATGTTTGCACAAATTACGTCGTGAAAGTGTAGATTGGTTAGCACATTAATCTGAGCTACATTTTCTCCTTACTTCGTTTTTAAGCTGTTGAACAGATGCACTTGTTAAGGAGAGATTAGAAGTGATTGAGCTACAGTAACTAGCCAGCATACTGAGCAAGAGTTATAAACTCTTATACATATGTTGTTGTTTTTTTAATGCCAATAACAATGGATTTTTTTTAATAATAAGCCTATAATAATGTCCTATAACCATATTCATTCTGTATGCTTGCAGTATGCCAGTGTTTAATTGCACAGACTACTTGCATTATACAGCATAATTTAGCAATGGTAGCAACTAGCTAGCTAAGCTACTGAAGTAATGAAAGAGGCTAACAGAGGTTACAAAAATCAATTTCTTTGTATTTAAAGAACATTTTAGAGCATGTTAATACTTCTACTTGAGTAAAATATAATAATAATAATAATAATAATAATATAGGTACTTTTACTTGTAGTAAAGTTCATCTTATTACTTAGCAAGTACTTTTACTTGAGTAGTGAGTTTGTGTATTTTTGGCTCCTCTGACTTCATCTAGCAAACTTGTGTTTTAAAAACAATTATGCCTTATTAATTGATTAATTTGTTGACAAAATTCAGCTCAAGGCAAACTTGTTTTATATGACCTTTTATTAAATATAAATATAAAAAATACGCCAAACTTTTAGGTATTCTTGTACTGTGTACAAGAACATGAGAATACACTCTCAGTAAGAGACATTTCAGAAGATTTATGCTGAAAGAAAAAAGTTACTTCATCCTAATGATTAATATTTTAATAATTAATTAATAATTATTACTAGACAGAGAATGTTAAGCGGTTCAGTTGGTCTAATCGCAAGATGAATGGCGATGGTCTCCTGATGGAACCGATGCACCACAAATGAAATCATGCATGATGTCCTGAAGTGGCAGATACAGCTTTGAGATTAAATTATGAGGAGATACAGTACATATAACATGTTAAAGGAATATAATTTCAGCCCTACCCCACCACACACATCCAAACTTGTTAGTCTTCAAGTGCACTTTTAGAAAAGATTCATAGGTGCCATGTGTCAGATTTAAATGCCTGTTGTTGTTGTTGTTTTTTTTAATAGCAATTAATGCAATATAATATATTACAATTTATTGACATCTGTGTTAAGCAAATGCTTATATCCAGAATATTTCATTATATTTGCAGTGATGTGTGCTGTCTTGGTGGCATGATAGCTTAGTGGTTAACACTGTCGCCTTGTAGGGTCAGGGTTCAATTTCCACCTTGGATCTGTGTGCATGTTCCCCCGTGTTTAGTGGGTTTCCTCCGGGTTCTCTAGTTTCCTCCCACAGTCCAAAATCATGCAGATTAGGCTACGTGTGAGTGTCTGTATGTGTCTGTACGTGTGTGTATGCCCATAGATGTATTTGCACACCATCCAGGACGTACCCTGCCTCATGCACTAAGTCATCCAAACATTTGGTTTTATACTACATGTATTCTTCTTAAGTTTGATGTTACAGGCGTTGTTAAATTTTACAGTCAGATTAGACAGAAAGTTTTGCTTTAGTTCCTTTATCAGCAGGCTTGGGAATATTGCAGGATGCAGTTTAAATCACAGGTGTATATTAAGGTTCTCACTCTAATACAACATACAAATTATTTGAGTAATGCATTCATACTTGTATGGCAGATGAACTAAATCAAATAAAGATCCATAAGGCTAATAATCAGCAAATGGAACAACAAACGCTTTTTTATTTTTTATTGATGTGACAAATTATTAAGTTAAGAGCTATTTAGCAGGTATTAAGGCAATCTCTAGAGCTGTACGAGTTGTATGCCACTGTTAGCAGCTGCTATAACATAAGAAAATCAAGTAACTGGGTTCTTAGACATTGCACAATATTAAATAGATAAAAGATACAGTGATTCATTAATTCTTTAATAAATAAAAAAAACATTAACATTGGCAAATTGTTCTGAAATAAAAACATTAATGATGTGCGGTAAATAGAACATAATCAAATTCAAGACATCCGCAGTGGCATCACCCTCTCCTGTTACTGTTTTTTTTTCTGCAATGTCAAAACCCCACAACACACATTTGGTTAGAATGCACATGTAAAGGAAAATTGCAGAGCGTCTTCTGATGATTATGTCGCTGCAGCATTGCACTGGACGCTGTCTCTGCTGGAATCATCACTGTCTAGGCCTCCACACTTCCACATTCATATCACTAGAGGCTACAGCCAGCACCCCTGCCTCAACACTCAGCTAGAAGAGAGAGAGAAAGAGAGAAGGGAAAACAGAGGCTATGACAACAATCTCATGGTAGAAATACTGATCCAAAACAAGACCTTTGAACATTCATAACATGTGCCGGATACATCTAAGGTTAAATTCATAGAATGACTTAATATGTACGGAGAGATAAGATGAGTAAAACTGAACCTCCCCAGTAAATGCTCACCCCGTTTGCTGTTGCGTTATTGTGAAGCGTGCACAGAGTCTTCGGGGGCGCACATGGAAGGAGAACCTACAACAATCCAGAAAAACACAATGCTCACTTCAGGGAGAAAAAAAAAAACACATAAAACATGCTGTACAACAAGTGACAGTACACTTTCAGTAAATGTTTATTTAAATCCATTAAGGATTTAACCTTGATTGTGCGATCAGAGGAGCAGGTGTAAAGAGTTCCAGGTGAGTAATGGACCCCTGTCACCAGTGAGCTGTGGCCTACATTAAACTGGGCTACTGACTTTAATGAGCCTTCATTTATGGAGAAGGTGTGAAGGAGTCCACGGTTATCTCCGGCCCACAACTCATGCCCGCTGTACGACATGGACAACATATAGGACTCCAGCTACAGACAGACAGACAGACATTATTAGTCTCTTAGTAGCATATCACACATATAACCATTTTTGTATACTGTCACTATATTTCTTATAGTATTCGTTTATATAGAGCTGACACAGGAAAAAAAAAAACATTTATTTAATTATAAACTACGATTCTTTTGTGTTTTATATTGCTGGCTATTTTATAAATGTAACTATTTTGACATTTATAATAGAGATTAACTGATTGATCGGCCATTGACCAGAACAACAGAAACACATTTTATGGCATTACATTATCAAAAATTGCCACGGCATTTTCTCGAATTAGCCTCAAACCCAGTCATTACACACACCAACACAAGTCTCAAAACACAGCAAGTGTAAATTATTTGAAAATCCCATGTTGCTCAGTAAAAGTAGATTCGATTTTAAGTTCAATATTTTTTTTAAGTTATTTTGTATCGTTCAAATACCACCCTTGGTTTTTAAGTGATAAAACAAAGGTTATCAGGAACAGACTACATTTACTCATTCACTCATCATCTATATCATTTTATCCTGTTTTCAGGTTCAGAAGGGGCCTGGATCCTATCCCAGGAGACTTAGGGCACAAGTCGGGGTACAGCCTGGACAGGGTGCCAATCCATCGCAGAGTACACACACATACACTCACCATACGGGCAATTTGAGAACACCAATTAACCTAAGCTACATGTTTTTGGACTGTGAGAGGAAATCGGACTACCCGGAGAGACAACCCACCAAGCACAGCGAGAACATGAAAACTCCATGCACAATGAGACGGGAATCGAACCTGGCCGGGAATCGAACTCGGACCCTGGAGGTGATTTATAAAATCTTGATACTTATAGAATCGGTACCTACAGTAGGTAACGTGATACTATCATATCGCGTGGTGACTGGTGATCCCAGTTCCTAGTAGCAAGCATACTTAACAAGTAAGTATTATATATACGTTTATTGTATTTTTAGTGTAATGGTTTAGTACATTTTTAATGCAAGAAATAAAATACTTCTGAATGTACTGTAGTATGAAAATATTATAATCATTCATCCTATTGAATTGTGCTAGTGAGCATTAACATATAGTGTTACCAGGTATGTATTTATTTAGCACAATGTTTAGGAATAAATATTTATTTTTAATAAACTGTACTAGCTATCAGTATTTTCAAAATGTAGCTGAATCATTGACACCCATTTGTGCTTGCCGAGCATCCTAGTCCAAAGGCATGGCATTAATGGTGTTGGGGTACAGTTGGTGAACAGCGACCTTGGGGGGTCACGCTTTGGTCATACTTATAATTTTGGGCCGTATAATGTTTGTATGTCACTTTTAGGTATTCTTTATTTACTGCACACTTTATTTTAAACAGCTGCTTAGATTGATGTGTAGATATTACTTACAAGTATTTTCTTCAGTGGTTTTCCAGCTCTGCGGTCGAACACAGCCACTGTGTTATCTTTGCTGCCAGACAAAATGTACTGCTCATCAGAGTCCAGACACAGCACGATGTCATTATGCAGTCGAAGGCTTTGGACCAATGGCTCTGCAGCTATAACAGAGAAATGAGATCATAACATGTGACATCACCAAAGGGAAGAGTCATTCTTAGCGTTACAGTAGCATCAGATGAGCAATATCTGTCATGTACAGGGGAAACAGGCTGATGGCACTTATAGAGTATGGCACTACTGTATAAAGAGATGGATACACCATGATCTACGAGGAGTGTTCAAGACAATCCAGGACTTTTTATTACATTTCTTGTGAATGAAGGCATAAAAGAAACGGACATTTAAAGAAGGCCATATGTTGGTGAATGGCAATCCAGTTGTTTCCAACAAGTGGAATGCATGAAGCTTGAAAATTGATGAATAATTGTCACTAACGTGCAGAAAGGAGGCATCTGTATATAGGAACTGTATGCACAATCATTTACAAACACCACTTGTACATTACAGAAAATCAACTGGACTTTATTGCCACATTACCCGTTAGAGACAGGAAGCAGGCAGACTGATCAACGAGCGTTAACAAGCTCGCCTTATTATCTGGAGATTGCAAGTTTGAATGCTGTAGCCTTCTGCAGGAGCCTAGAGAGAGCTGATTGGCCGAGCTCTCTTAGAAGAAAGGGATGGGAAGCAGTCCAGCTCCGGCGCTCTCACATGGATCACGGCTCTAGCCAATCATAGGCGTCTGTGAGCTCACGTAATGAGTGCATGAGTAATCCGTCTGAAAAGATGTGATTGGCTGAGATCATGTGGCTCAGGGGAAACGTGATAGCCTTCGCCCTGCCTGATTGGCCACGGTTAAATTACGGGGAAATATCGAGAGATAAAAATTTGCAAAACTTTCTACCTTGATGGTACTATATTGTATAGAAAAAATAAAAATATTTTTTTACTTTATTCATGCTTTGAACAACTCTTAAATATGCCTTAAATAACTTGTACACACTAGTCATCCTGCTATTAAAAATAATCTTTTTAAGTAAGTAAACCAATTCTGATACAACTTTAGACCACTGACCTCTTGTGTCATAAACGCTGACTTTCTGGTCATATGAGCCAGAAAACAGCATGTGATCCTGACAGGAGAGCGAGAGCACAGCAGCACGGCTTTGTATCTTTCCCCGCTCCGCCCCTCCGGCGTTCAGGTCCCAGAGTTTCACCGTGCTGTCGAAAGAGCCCGAGGCTAGGAGATCACCACTGGCTGCCAGACACCACACCCAGCCTTGGTGCGTGCTGTTGTAGCGGCTGTGAGCTCCCAGTATGCCCAGCAGCGTCCCGCTCGAGCCACTCCTCACATCCCACAGGTTCACGTTACGGTCTCTAGACCCAGAGACACATATGGATCCTTCACCTCCAACCAGCAGGACTGTATTAACATCAGCAATGTGGCCTGAGGAGAGTGTGATGTGCTCCAGGGCAGGTGTCGAGAATGTCTTTACATTCAATCTGAACAAGAAAGAGGTTAAAAAAATTTTTTTATTAGAAACTACATGGGAAGGATATGATTTTTAGATCATTGTTATTTATTTATTCATTTACACAGGAATGAAACGATGATGTAATCAGTGATGACATACAGTTCAATAGTTCAGATATTGTTGGCATGTCTATGTTACATATTACAGCGTTACATTCACAAGGTGGCCAAATTAATTGTTCTAAAAGAATTGAGTGCAAACCAAGAGAGTCATTGTGATCCGTTGATTTTTACAACTGAATGAACACAGTTCCCGTACTATCCTAGGACCTACTAACAAAATGCATTAACACACACCCACTGTCTTCTTGCTCCAGGTGTCCATCCTCAATTCGTTCCTCATTGTGTTCATCCTCAGCGGCAGCATTCTCTCCTCCCTCTTCTCTGACTATTAAATTATTGTCCTGCTCTTCTCCTTCTCCATGTCTTTCAGGTCCCTCTTCATTTTCTGGCCTGATTTCCAACACAGCAGGGACAGGCTGTCTCTCTGTGTCAGCTGCATCCGGTTCTCCATTCGCTCCTGCTTCTTCTTGTTGTCCTGCTTCAACGGCTTCATCCTGGTCTGCTTTGTCTTCCTGACTTGCCCAGCATTCTATTAACTTTTCCATCTCAATGCACGCTTTGGGCCAATCGAAATCATTCCTCTGCCCAACTGGGAATGAACTTTGGGGACCTGTAAGTCTCTGAGCGCGGAGCTGCCATGCTAACGTGTCCTTACGCACCTGTCCCAACGCCCTGCACACCTAAAAGGGAAATGAGGCACAGGGTCAAGTTTAAAATCAAATGATCACAATAAGTAATCTGACAAAGATTCTAAAAGCTGACAGGAGGAAGAGCTCGCAAAATTGTATTCCTGAAGATGACACGGCTGCTCATAGAAAGGGCCTCGAGAATGTGAAAGACCTCTTCCCTCCACTCTTTCCGTCGAAGTAAAATGAGCCAATCAGGGGCGCTATAGAGCCGATTGTGGAGTAGGACGTGTTTTGTCGGGCTCTCGTTGAATAATAACACTTTATGTTAAAATCCTTTTTTTAATTTCTAGTTTATTTCACTAACTGGTCGGTAATACGCAACCATAACTTGGTGACAAGTTTAGTAATTATTTTGTTGTCAGATATGGCTGTGAGCTTGAGAAAATACAAATACAGTGGTTCAACACAGTACTGACCGGGGAAAGCCATAGTGGTTTATTACAAGTTAGTGTAGTTATGTTGAAGTTCCTGTTTTAGTCTCAGTACAAAGCTATTTGTAATTAACACTTCATAACCATAATAAGGATGATGTTGACTAGTTAATGTTTAGACCTGTTTATATATTTTTTTGTTCCAAGCTTATAAGATGGTTCAGTTAGAGCCTGATTTTGGCTCAGTAGGATCCAGATAAGCACAGTGTGTGGATATGTTTGTGTGGGTTGGGTTAATCACCCGGTTTTAATGGGTGATTGGGTTAGGGTTCAGGCCAGTCAGCAGTACTTTTTTAAAATCTCTTTTTCTCTCTCTCTCTTTTCTCCTTTTTAATTGCTCTCTTTTTTCGTGGCTCTATTTTATTCTTTGTAAATCTGCAGCTTCACTATTGCTATTAACTTCTCATGACAAAAATAGGTGTTTCTTCTAGACAGGCTAATGGATGTTTGATCAATTTTGTTAGTTGGAACGTTAAATCTCTTAACCATCCTGTAAAGAGGAAAAAAGTCCTTATTCATTTGCAACACCTCAAAGCTGATATTGCTTTTCTTCAAGAGACCCATTTACGCACATGTGACCAATGTAAATTAAGGGAGGGGTGGATCGGACAAGTATATCACTCCAACTTCCACTCAAAGGCGAGGGGGGCTGCTATTCTGATTAATAAAAACTTACCATTTGTAGCAACTACTGTAGATGCAGATACTGCTGGCCACTATATTATCGTAGTTGGGCAAGTATACGGGCTTCCACTTATTCTGGCTAATGTTTATGCACCCAATTGGGATGATGAAGGTTTTTTTGCTAACTTTCTGTCTCGGATCCCAAATATGACGACCCACCACCTTATCATATGAGGTGATATAAATTGCATTTTTTCCACTGTTTTAGATCGCAGTTCGCCTAAAAAAACGCCCAAATCCAAATCAGCAAAAGTTTTACAGAGTTTCCTGGAGGCCTATGGATTGACAGATGTTTGGCGTTTCTGTAACCCCACTACAAGAAACTACTCATTTTATTCTCCAGTACATAATACTTTTTCACGCATAGATTATTTTCTTGTAGATAAAAGACTTTGTCCTCTTGTAACAGATTCGGATTATAAAGCCATAGTGATATCAGACCACTCTCCACTGACTATGTCAATCCATATACCCACTGCAGGACCTAACTATCCTTGGAGATAGTCCTTGGAGATTTAACTCCTCGCTTCTTTCAGATGAGAAGTTTGGGAGCTTTATGAGTTCAGAGATCCTCATCTGTCATCCTCAACAGCTTGGGAATCCTTAAAGGCATATCTAAGGGAGCAGATTATTTAATTTTATGCAAAACAAAATAAAGAGACCAAGGAAAAATTTACAAAATTAGCAGATAAGATAAAGGAATTGGATTCAATATGCAGTGTGTCACCTACACCAACTATACTCAAAGAACGCCTATTATTACAAGCAGAATATAATTTAATTTTGACAAAACAAGCGGAATATCTGGTTTTAAAATCACGCTCCTCATTTTATGAGCACGGGGGAAAAAACTGGTAGACTGTTGGCCAATCTTTTGCGACAGTGATCGGCTAAACAAGCTATACCCAAAATTAAAAATGATCATGGTGTAAAGTGTACTGATAATTTAACAATCAATAGCTGTTTCCTACACTATTATAAATCACTTTATACCACTCCTTCATCTGTTGATACCTCGACATTAGAGGGCTTTTTTCAAAATTTATGTATTCCTACAATAAGTGTAGATACAGCATCACAATTAGATGAGTCTATATCCAATACAGAAATAGCCATAGCAATACAAAGTATGCAATCTGGTAAATCACCTGGACCAGATGGATATCCTTCAGAATTTTTAAAAACCTTTTCCAATCAGCTCTCTCCTCTGTTGGCGTTAGTTTTCCGAGAAAGCTTTTCCTCTGGATCATTACCTTCAACTATGCGGCAAGCAGTTATCTCCTTAATCTTAAAGAAAGAAAAGAACCCTCTTGACTGTAGTTCATATCGTCCAATTTCATTGTTGAATACAGATACGAAAATCTTAGCAAAGGTTTTGGTCCGCCGTCTGAAGAAAGTAATGCATTGTGTTATTTCACCTGATTCACCAATCAAACAGGATTTATAAAGAACAGATACTCTTTTTTTAATATTAGGCGACTGTTGAATGTTATCTATAACCCATCTCTATCTGACAATTTGGAAACAATTATTTCCCTTGACGCAGAAAAAGCATTTGATCGAGTAAATGGGGATTTTCTTTTTTATACTCTTGGTAAATTTGGTTTCGGCCCTAAATTTATATCATGGATAAAAGTGCTATACTCATCCCCACTGGCTGCTGTTCGGACAAATAACAACTTATCCCCTTTCTTTGAGCTTCAGCGTCACCTCTTCTCTTTGCTGTGGCTATTGAACCACTGGCTATCGCATTAAGGGAAAATGCCAATATTAAAGGTATCTCTCGTGGGGGGGTGGAACACAAAGTTTCCCTGTATGCTGATGACATGCTGCTTTTCATGTCCGATCCTCATCACAGCCTACCAAAACTTGTGGATTTACTGAAAGACTTTGGTGAAATATCTGGCTATAAGGGTAATCTACAAAAAAGTGAAATGATGCCAATTAAAAACGAAATAGCCCAGTTTCCTGATTCGATCCCCTTTAAGATTTTTAGTCCCAGAAAAATCAAATATCTAGGGATTTGGATAACACATAACCATGCAGATCTGTATAAGGCGAATTATCAGCTTCTACTTTCCAAAACAAAATTAGATCTCGAAAGATGGGACTTGCTACCTCTCTCTTTGGGCGGAAGAATAAACACAATTAAAATGAATCTGTTTCCAAAATTCCTTTACCTATTTCAGTGTCTTCCAATCTTTTTAACAAAATCTTTTTTCAATAACTTAAGTAGTCAGATTTCTACTTTTATTTGGAATAAAAAACAACCACGTATTAATTAGGAGGAATGGCATTTCCAACCTTTATTTATTATTATTGGGCTGCTAATGTAAGGGCAATGTTATTCTGGGCGCAGTGTGCAGTCAACCCTCCCGTCTGGGTAGCTGTAGAGGAAGCAGCCATGGGATCAATATCACTCTCATCATTATTACAGTATGCGCTAAATTGCCACAAAAACAACCCACATCTTCTTTTACCTCAAACCCACTGGTTATACGTTAAAATTTGGAATCAGTTTCGGCGTCATTTTAAGCTTACGGATCTATCTCTGATAGCACCACTGAATGGGCACTGCATGTTTGCTCCGTCTTATACGGATAATGCTTTTGGGGTTTGGTTTGAGTGTGGTGTTGTGTCATTATACGATCTTTACATTGATAATATCTTTGACTCATTTGAACAACTTATACAAAAGTTTAACATTCCCAGGACACATTTTTTTTTATATCTACAGCTGAGGAATTTCATTTCCTGTAATTCTGAGTCTTTCCCTTTGCCTCCTTCTCCATCCCTTTTAGATTCTGTTTGTAGCTGTAAACCAGATGCCAAACAGATGATTAGTGCTGTATACAAATTATTAAACACAAGTAACTCAGCCACATTAGATCTACTAAAAGACAAATGGGAAAATGATTTACAAGAACAAATCTCAGACAAACTGTGGCAAAAGATAATACATAGAATTTACTCATCATCAGTCTGCCTCAAACACAGAGTGATTCAGTTTAAAATTGTTCACCGGCTTCACTGGTCCAAGGTTAAACTGGCAAAGATTAGAGAGGATTTTGATCCCACGTGTGATCGATGTAAGGAGGAACCAGCTACACTACTGCATATGTTTTGGACCTGCCCAAAGCTAAACAATTTTTGGAGTTTTATTTTTGATACCTTGTCAAAAATATGCCAGATACCATCAGAACCATCCCCATTTATTGCACTTTTTGGTGTTGACCCAAGTGGTGCTCGTCTGAATGACGCCAAGGCCAATATGATCGCCTTTAGCTCCCTTCTCGCTAGGAGACTGATCCTGGCTAAGTGGAAGGAGTTGTTACCACCAGTGGGTGCTCATTGGATTAAAGAGGTCTTGTACTTTCTTCACCTAGAAAAGATTCGCTATTCTATAAGGGGATTGACTCAGGAATTTTATGATGTCTGGCAACCATTTATAAGCCATTTTGAAGATACAGATGCAGATCAACTGGATCTGTGATAAAATTATTTCTTTTTTAGTCTCTGTTTCTAATATTTCCTTCATTACATTTTCTGTTTGATGCGTAATTTATTTAATTTTCTTTCTTTTTCTTCCTTTTTTCTTTCTGCTGACTGGCTGTTTTTTTTTTTCTTTTCTTCAGTTTAGATTTTTGTTGTTGTTGTTTTTATTGTGGGGTGGGGAGAGGGGTATGGGTAGAAAAAAATAATAGTGTACAATGTATGTATGTATATGTAACTTGTTTATATTTCCAATAAAAAAAGACTTTGATCAACAACAAAAAAATGAGCCAAACATGGGTATCTAAGGGCAGTTAGTGCTGTCGTATCAGTGTTTTAAGCAGCAAAAATTTGATGCTTGGCTCTGTGTCTCAGAAGAAGCATTTTACTCATGTACAATAGGCGAATTGGTAAAGGATCACACTAGGAAGAAAAAAAATGGAGAAAAGTATGGCACTGTGAAGAGACAAAATTTTTTGTAAAAGTTAAAATTACAATCAAATTTAAAAAGTGGAATAAACAATGTAAGACCACCAATGTACCACCATCACACTTAAGGTAGCAACATTTTGGGGAAATTGACTTCATTTAAAATCCAAAGATGTGCTATACACTAATCAGCCATAACTTTAAAACTATTTACATTACATTTTTACTGTAAAATTAAAATAATTTTAGGTTTCACTTGTGCCTTCATGGATCTGACTTGTTTGTCCGGCACATCCCTCGAGTGCTCAATTGCATTACGATTTGGAGAATTTGAACTCTTTGCCTCGTATGCGGGAGGCTATGATGTACTGGTTGATCTGATACCTTTCTATCAAGATCAGCATCAATGTTTTTCAGCAGTTGTTTTTCTGCTGCATCGGCTTTTTTTTGTTGGATTGGACATGACAGCCTGGTCTTCAGTCCCCAGAGGAATCGATGAACACTGGGTGCACATGAATCTGTCACTAGTTTACTGGTATATAATTAATTATCAATGTTATTCAATACATCAGGTGGTGGTGTTTATGTTAAGGCGGGCTGGTGTCCATAGCATGTGTACAGAATGGTGCACAATATGAGCCATTTAGAAATTAAGCCAAAGAGTTTCTGCTGCCCTCTAGTGGCCAACCGATGTAAGCGTTTTAACCCCACCCCACTCTCATGTCATGCAAGTATAAAAAACTTTTTTTTGCATTACATTAATATGAATGTTTATTTTCATAAATTGCATTCTATTACTTCTATTCGATGCACATAAATATCCATCCAATTGCTTTAATATGTTTAAATTAAGTTATATTTGATAGGAAATGGTTGATGATCCAAGTTGTCCGCCTTCGTACTGGTATCACATCAAAGTCGAACATGAATTGCACTTAAAGAAGAAACTGTACATTTGCGAAAGAAGACATTCCTACTTCTAAACCTAATCAGCTCACCTGTGGCAGGACGCTGATGACACACCGAGCGGGCAGGTGAGAGGCTATGCGTGCAACCATCTCCCATGGCAGAGACAGTAATCCAGAAGGGGAAGGACTCATCTCTGAGGTGCTGCCACATGGCTTTAAGTTTAACCTGCATATAAAAACAAACATGATCACTTATTTGTTCATCCAGCAAAGCAAAGTAAGTGTACAATTTATATGTGAAAATGATTCCTTATGCTCATGAGTCCAGGAATATGATTGTCCCCTCAAGGGAAAAAAAACATTAATGTGACAACCTGATAATTCATTACATTATCTGACTTCATTTTATTGCCACTTCATAACACCGCCTCCAGAGGCTTATAAAGTAGACACTATGCATGATGGATGCATCGCTTAATGTGCCTCCCTTCTTACCCTAGAATAGGGGCAGCAGTGGCTCAAATGGTCAAGGCTCTAGGTTACTGATCGAAAAGTTAGGAGTGCAAGCTGCCAAAGATGCCATTGTTGAGCCCTTGAGGAACTTTCACTGTGCTGTAAGGAACATGTGAAAAAAAAAAAGAGCCTTAATCCTAATCCCACAATCTAGACTCATCAGATCACATGACCTTTTCCATTGCTCTAAAGTGTAAACCTTATGCTCCTTAGTAAATTCAACTGTTATTTTTCCCTGATTAGTCTCACTAATAAGTGGTTTTCATATGTCCCCATGCGGTTTAGTCCCAATACTGTGAGTTCTTGTGAGGTCACATTGTATGCGGATGGAAATGCCATTACTTTCAGTATTAAATGTTGCTGTGATTTCTACTGTCAATTTTTTTACCGTGCATTTTTCTAAGCATTTAAGTGATCTCCATTCAGGATTTTTTCCCCACAAAGTTTAAGGTTCAGCACAGTCCTTGAAGGTCTTATTAATGTGTCTTAATGTGATCTTATAATTTTGCATCATACATATTCACATTTCATACAAACGTCCATGATTCATTTGATTGTGTAAAGCTGCTGTGCGAAAATGACAATTGTCAAAAGCGCTATACAAATAAAATTGAATTTATTTGAATTTAATTAATGTCTTAACCCAATTCCAGTCATTTCAAGCCCATTTTTTGTTTTCAGTGTTTGATAATGCAGGATAATAATTTGACTTTTTGTCCGGGCAGTGTATAATGAGATAAATGTAAGTCGCTCAGGATAAGGGCGTATACAGGGCCAAATACAAATGTAGATACAAATAGAAATGTAAATTTAAATGTAAATGATGAGCGATGATTCATGTTGATATAGATCTGTCACTGCGTATGATTAGAGGACCTGTAAAGTCTGGTACAGCACAGCAAAGGGATGAAGTATAGAAAGTGAGAAATGCAACTTACCCTAGGTGTGTGGAGCGAGGAGTGTGATGCTGCTCTTCTTCTAAACACAATGCATCTCTTGCTCTCTCCTTCTCCCCATCCTGCTTCTGCTCTCCACCCAGCATCGACATGTACTTCGCTACTAGATGCAAATCATAAAGAAATGGAAGAAAGTCATTAATCTCCAAAGCATCTGATGAGTCTTATCAGTGCGCTGACTGTGATCACAGTAACAGCGCAAGATCTTATTTTTAACCAGGTTTCGAGTCTAGCTGTTACTCACCAAGCAGATTCTCGCTCCAGATTACATCATGACTTCCCTTTCTAATCAAACCCTCATGATGAGTCAGATCGAATCCATAGCCAAGCTTCAGTCTCGCAGCTGACCGCTGACGTCACTACTACATCATTCCAAATGTCAGTTACTACTCTTTGTTTATTAAGCTGGCATTAAACCTAATGAAATAAAACCAACTCCGTTTGTACACATGAAGCCTTATTCATAAATAAAAATGTATTTCGCTAACGGCGTTTGTTTTTTACGTCTTATCTATCAACAGTTATCTTTTTGTTTTGCATTTTGTTTGGTTCCGGCGCACAACATTTACGACAGAGGTGTGGTCAAAACAGGAAATGATCCCTCACTGTGATAAAAGTCTCCTTTATGAGTTTAACAAAACAAGTTTTACTCATTGAAATATATAAAATTAAATATATTAAAATATATTATTCTATAGAATACGGATATAAATTATTTTATTGATTTTTGTACACTTAGTCCCTTTTATCTGCGTACTGCGTTCTTTCTAAAACAATCTACCTTTATTTTGAAAGAAATTAGAGCTTACTATCAAATGCCGTCCTAGAGTTTATATTAGTGCACTACGTAAGGTGCAAAGTAATGGCTTCCACACTGTATTTAGTGCACTCTGTGTTCAATAGCAAGTCGTTTGGAAACCGACCTAAGTGTCCATTTTGGGGGGAAAAAAACAAAAATGTCTCAGTTGCTGTTTTTGCCACGCGACCTTTAGGTTAGTTGCATGTTCCGACTCCTTTGATTTAAATATATGAATGAGAAATAAAAGTGTGCGTGCACAGTGAGCTTCTTGTTAGTATTTTTATTTCGCATGTAAACTATTGTTTAGTTATTTCTGATCTTATAGTTTAAGCTTAATATGTTGTCCTCAGAACACTTGCAATATGCACATATTCAGCTGTAATGTTGTACTGTATAACGTTCGTTACATACAGTATAAATCACATGGTATTTAAATAAACAAGTAATTAGTGAGCTGCGTACAGATATGAGATTAGTCATGAGAGCATAAGCCATACATAAGAAAAATCAAGCTCTACTCCACAGGAACATCATCATTATATACACAGAATAAAGCTAAAGAGGTGTGTGCAAATCCTGAAACAGTGTTTATCAGTGTTTCCCAGGCCAGTCCTTAAGGACATAAATAAACAAACACAATAGGGTTCTTCAGGTCCATCCACCTCGACACTTATACTACACAATATTTACATCAAAATATTTGTGATGTGCCTTAGAATTCTGCATCTAATCTGTGTATCGCCATTGTATTACCTTGATTCCCCTGAGATGTTAGGGGTCGTCTACCTCACTGTCACGGAAACACTGCTAGCAGTTACGATGGCAGAAGAAACCCATTAGAATTGGACACAGCAACCTTAATAGCATTCTATTCATAGTAGGTAAATACCCAGCGAGACTCTGTGAGGAATGCCATGAATGTGAGATTGTTGAGCATGTATTGCTCTCGTGCAAGAAATATATACAGGAGAGGCTAGATATGGTGGCACAGCTCCAAGAACTAGGGAGAGTAGAAAGCAATGTTAAGAGTCTTTTAGAATGGAGAGTTTGGAAAGGAATGGGAAGGAAGCCTTTAATGTCGTTTTTGAGAAAAACTGGACTGGAAAGGGAAGCTGAAGAGAGTGAGATCTACAGATTTGAGAATGAAAGGAATATTCATTTTCACAAAGTGTGCTGAGACATTGTTTTCAGGTCTTCTTGTCAGATATTACTGAACATTTCGCTGATGAACAATGCCTTTCCCAGCATGATTGAGCAGTTTGCCTTAAAGCAAAAGTGATAACTACAGTAAGCGGCTTGGGGAACAGAATTCCCCAGACCTTAATCTCATTGAGAATTCTAGAGGCGGGTGGAAAAACAAAACCCCCACAAATTCTGCCAAACTCCAAATATTGATTATGCAAGAATGGGCTGTCATCAATCAGGATGTGGCCCAGAAGCTGATTGGCAGCATTCCAGGGTGATTGCAGAGGTAGAAGGAAGACGAAGAAGGATCCTCACTGGAAATACTGACTCTTGGCATAAACCTAGTCTAATTATCAATAAAAGCCTTTGACACTTATGAGATAATTGTAATTGTACTTCAGTATACCATAGACAAGCAGATCTGAAAACACTGAAGCAGCAGACTATGTGAAAATTTATATTTGTGTCATTCTCAAAACTTTTGGCCATGGCTGTATAGGTCACGGTGATGCAACATACAATACAGAACTCCAACTCGATGCTGAGTGCTACTGAAAGGGAAATGTGTCGAGAAGAAAGAGTGTGTGGAAGTGCTAGAAAGACAAGATCAGGGAAGGATGTATTAGACATTTTAAGGAAGGCTGGTCTGGAAAATACGGCTTTAAGAGGCTGGGAATCTGGGGGAGAACGAGACCCACCTATTGGATTCCAACCACCGCTAAACATCATTTCCAACATGCAGCTCATACAGGTTTTGCTGTTAGCTCCTTGAAAAACAAAAGACCAAGAGCCTCTTGTACTCACTGTCTTCCAATGAGCTTTAATGAACTAATAGTTTAGAAGGTTTGAGGTTTAAGCCCCAGCACCTCCAAGCAACCTTGTGTAAGTCCCATAACCCCTTTCTACTCCACTGTATCATGGCTGACCCTGCACTCTTACCCCAGCTTCCTAATAAGCTGGTAATCCCAAAAATATATATATTTCACTGTAATGTAATGTATATGTGATGAACAAAAGCTTTGTCTTCTTCATTTATTTTATTGATGATGGAAGTTAAAGCTTTGGAACCTCAACTGTTTATGTGAAAGAGGTGAAAGAGCCAAATAGACTAAAAGACAGATAAACCCACCTAACTGTTGTCTTTCGATATAGATATAGATAGAGAAGTGAAGGCGAAATCCTAGCAGTAAACCAGTACCAATTGGTAGTCCAGCTGCATTGTGGGTTATGTTGGAAACAGAAGTAAAAATAGACCCATTGATTGAAAAACAAGAGTAGGATTTCATAGCAAACCTTGAATGCCATTGAAGATCACATGGTAATAAATAACCTTTATATGTGCACTATTGTTGGTGGATTTTTTTTCGTGAGGTTCTATTAGAAAAAAAAACATTAAATCATCATATCTCAGTGCTGAAATGTTTCACGTTTATAGAAAACCTAGCTTACTAGTTGTGTGATAATTACTTCATGAGCTTTAATGGGTGTGTTATATAAGAAGAGGATATGTGAAACCCTGTCATGCCTCTTGCCATTTCCAGATGTTTCATAATCTTAGTACACTTTGTGTGTAACTGTTTCTGTTTCGCAGAGCTGTATTTCAGCATCCAGTTAACTTTTTGAGAATATTTTCCAGGAACAGAATCTTAAAACGTTCCTGAAAGGATGATTGCCGCGACAATAATTCTGTTTGGGTGGAGGCTTCATGTAAGCCATGTCTGCCCTAAAGACATTTAAATGAACAAAACCAGTTTGACGACAAACCTTCCTTCAACACTAATAAATTTATAATAAATTTAAATATATATTGACAGAGTTCTTTCTTATTTCTAAATAGGCATGGAGGATGAAACACAGGAAGAAATTCTTGACCAGTTTAAAGAAAAGCGGCTCGGGGGGTGGGGTCTGTTACAGCTGACGGCGGGCACAGGACTGGCGGTCTATGCCATGTGGGCAGGGATTCTGATGCCTGGCTTTCGCAGAGTGCCACTGAAACTACAGGTTAGTTCGAAAAGCAGCAGGTCAAGCAAAACATTTCAGTCAGCACAGTAAGTTACTTCTCACATGGTCACATGATCGCTATTTGTGTTCATTTAGGTGCCTTATATTCCAGCCAGTAAGCATCAAGTGCGTAACGTTATGACTATGCTGAAGGGCCGCTCTGGAAGTCTTGCTGACCTGGGCTCGGGAGATGGTAGGGTTGTAAGTAAATCTCTTAGAATTTTTGTCATCATGCTTTTTAATAATGATCGCTCCAGTATAGCTGTGCCAGCTGTGATTTTTTTCCTATAGTGTACATTTCCAAACATGGCTATACTTACATTTACATTTTCTATACAAGAGACTTAATATGTTCAAATACTGTAATGAGAAGTTGAGTATTAAAGCAGCAGTTTTTAATATTCACCTGTGTGGTGAATTCCAGTAGGAACATTATGCTCTCCCTTGTCTTCTAAATGACCTTACTCACTCTGTTAAATCTATTGATGTATTCATGGTGCCATATAGGTTGTGATTTGCAAGTTCCCACCTCTACATGTTTGAAGTTCGGTTCCTGGAGGATCCCCCACCCTTCTGTTTTCTCAGATAATTAGCAGGCGGCAGTGGGGTGTAGTGGTTAGCACTGCCGCCTTGAACCTCCAAGGTCTGGGTTCGATTCCCGTCTCTGTGTGCATGGAGTTTGCATGTTCTCCCCGTGCTTGGTGGGTTTCCTGCAGGTACTCCGGTTTCGTCCCACAGTCCAAAGGCGTGCAGATTAGGCTAATTGGCCCGTAGTGTGTGAGTGTACGTATGTGTGTATGGATTGGCACAGGGTGTACCCCACCTCGTGCCATAAGTCTCCTGGGATAGGCTAAAAAAAAAAAGATTCTAGAGCCCATAAGGACCTGTGGTGACGCAGGTTTCACAAACCTTTTAAGTATTCTGGAAAGTTCCTTATTCAACATCCCAATGCATCTGTGAATCTGTGTATCCATGACCTCATTTTCAAAATGGTGGTAGGTCTGGGAACCACCTGTGAAAGAACTAGCTCATTTGATTTGATTTGTTGTTTTATTACTAACAGCAAGTTTCATAAAAATTATCATTTTCTACATGATTTAATAGTAACTCATATTTTATATTTAACCTGCCCTGACTGCATTACTAATTACAAATTACATACTGTATGTCACATGAGATTTCAACCCTAAAATTGTCAGAGAAAATACCATATTTCAAAATGTGATCTATATGGTCTGTGTTTATATCCCCCATAATTTATTTTAAAGAAAAGAAATGGGTATGTGCTCTTATAGGTTAACCCACATTTTAACATTTAACAGGCCTAAGTGGCTACTACTGTTCTACTGATCATCATCATCATCATCATCTATACCGCTTAATCCTGTATTCAGGGTTATGGGGGGCCTGGAGGCTATCCCAGGAGACTTAGGCGGGGTACACCCTGGACAGGGTGCCAATCCATCGCAAGGTGCACACATATCCACACAATTTGGGAATGCCAGTTAACCTAACCTACATGTCGTTGGACTGTGGGAGGAAACTGGAGTACCCGGAGGAAACTCACCAAGAACATGCAAACTCCATGCACACATCGACCTGGCCGGGAATCGCACCCGAACCCTGGAGGTGCAAGGCGACAGTGCTAACCACTACACCACCATGCCGCCCTTGTTCTACTGATATGTGCTTTAAACAGTTATGCAATATTTTTAAACTGAAATTACAGAACAGCCACAATTGTAGACACGTGTGAGTAGTTTAGTAATATACTGTAATGATGTAATATCCTTGATGATATGATAACCTTCTCAGAACATAGGTATGGTCAATGTAGTGCTGCACTATTCAAAATTCACAAAGCAGTCATTCTTGAGAACTGGGACGAAACATGTCCAGCATAATATAAAGATATTGTGTTTGTATATAAAATTCTGAAATAATTTTTTGATTATGATCAATTTTACAAGTGGAATCAACTCAGCACAACAAAATAGTTTGTTCAATTCTGCTTAAAAAATTTATTTATTTTTATTTATTTTGATAGTGTTATAGGTTAAGGTTATTATTATATTATTATTATTATTATTAAGGTTATTATTTAGATAAAGGTTCAATTTTTTAATAGCTAAAAAAGAAAAATTATAAAATATATGAAAATAGCACTTATTTGTGTTAAGTAAAATCATTAATTAATTATTTAGACATTCTTTTCTTTAGCTCATTAATTTGTTGAATTTGTGTTGTCAGTTTCTATCAGCACCATCAGACGTTTCTAAAAAATAAATAAAGTCTCGAACCTCCATGGACCCCTTTATGACTCCCTAGCTGCGTTCCACTCCGAAGTGTACTTCACAAGGTGCTCCCTACTCCCTGCTCCATTTGCAGTGATCGTCAGTGAAGGGAACTTCCACAAAAAAAATTCACCAGCGCAGACGTTACTTCCTCCGTGCGTTACCATGGTAACATAAACACCTCGGATACCTGTCGCTGCTGATGTGGATATTTCAGCCTATGGACATTTAATCTCAAATATTTATTGAAACAAACACTGATCCCATTATAAAACATATGCTACTAAAGCATGTGTAACTTGTAAATAATTAATAATAATAATAATAATAATAATATTAAAGAGATGTAAAGAGATTTATTCATTTTTATTGTATAGATTACTAGCCTATATAATACTACGGATTTCTTGATTGAATTAAAGTTTTAATTATTGTGTCCTATTAATATGATGCCGTCCTTGATAATAATGATAATAAATATATAAATAAATTTTTCGAGCTCCATTTTCTTCACGCTCCAGCAAGGCACAACGACTGATGGGAAATATTTCATTCCCTTTTCCGCTGAAGTGAAGATCAATGTTTCAGTTGTTCCCTACACCGTTCGCGGTTTGCGTTTAACTGAACATTTTCGGAACGCACCCCCTGTTTGTTCTATTGTCCTGTTTAATTGCCCAGGTTCTTGCTGGTTTGATCTTTTTTTTTTTTTTTGACATTGATACTGCAGTGGTCACACCTATAACATGTCAACACTGTATGTCGTGAATTATATTAAATTTGGGGTACTTTTTAGTAAAATGAATGAATTTCAATTTCACATTAAATATGCATCTAGCAAATTATTGAACATTCATTTCAGACAAACACATTGGCTCCAACATACATTTCAGAAGTTAGCTAGCATCATATGGAACTTTGTCAACACCAACACCATCAAACGTCAGCACCATCCGGACATTTACCTGACGCTGGTAACTTTTTGAGTAACAGTATGGACAAATACATCCAATGTAGATTTAATCTCACAATACATTTTACATTTTCTTGTTATACTCAATGTAATCATTTCCCTTTCCTCAGTAGAAGTTGAATCTGCTTCCTAAATAGAAAATCCTTTGCATTTTTGTAGTTAAAATCCTTTGCATTTAAAAGCCCTCTTTAGTCTGTACATGGAGAAGACATTCTGTCTCAACTATAGACCACAAAATGACTTGAAATGTGAAACAGGAAGCACTGCGGCGGAAGTTCATTCAAGTTCAACCAATAACACTATTTGACATCCAGCCCCCAAAGCAAATAACTTTAATGCACGGTCCATATTCCCCTAACCGCAGTGGGCTTTGTGTGATCATACAGCAAAGGAAAGGAAATTTAGGTTTTATAGAGTTACATTTTTTCCTTATATTATAGTACTTTATATTATACAACTGTTAGTTCCGTCCGGGCAATCTGGACGGGAGGGATTCCAGAAGTGATGAAGGGATTGTAACACCACTGGGACACTATAACTATACCTATATGGATTACTCCATGTCTGAGGCATTCAACATTCTTTAATTACGCTAACTATCTGTCGCAGCATGGGTGATGAGGAGAGAGCTGTTACCTGCCAAAATGCACATTTAAAACCATCTGTGGGCACGTTGTCGCAAGTAAACACATCTGAAAAAGTTATGTCAATCAAAACAAAAACAATTTAATAATTTCTACTTAATAATTGTGTCTAAGTCATTCTGTGTTGTAATACGAGCTAGAAAGCTTACTATCTTCTAACACAAGGCTGAATCGCAAATCCCTCTGTAACGCCTAACAAAGGGCATGACTTTGTGTTTAATAGTATTAAGTGAAAGGACTCTGCACTAGAAATGTTCACACAATTTAAGCAATATCACACTCTAGGTCGTGCTCGGGCTACGCCCTTGTGTTTTGACTGCATCACAGTCATGCTGATAAGCAGCACAAGAGGAATCCCTCATGTGATATTGCATAAATGATACGTGAACATTTCTGGTGCGGAGACCTTTCGCATGTGCCCCATTGTGTTTCCATATTTACTGTACATGTGTTCCATATATAAATTCACATTAACTACTGCATTATTGTATGTGTAATCTTTTTTTTGTTTGTTTGTCTGTAGGTCTTAGAAGCAAGCAGACTGGGTTTCTCTCCTGCTGTAGGCTTTGAGTTGAACCCGTGGCTCCTCCGTCTCTCAAGATTTCATGCATGGAGAGCCGGGTATTATGGGAAAGTCTCTTACCAAAGGGAAGACCTATGGAAGGTGGAGTGTTTGACTGTACATGGAAGAAAATGATCTCATTTCTATTTCTGCTCGAAAAAAGTATTACACAAATATTAAATATTATATACATTTTATGTTTACAGGTTAATCTTTCAAGCTATGAGAATGTCACAGTGTTCTTGGCTCCGAGTGTGGTAAATTTCTTAATTATTGTTACAGATGCTGACACACACACATGGACACACATGATTATAAGCAAAACTATTTGCATAAATATTTTACTGAAAGTATCCCCTTCCTTTAGCTCACACTTCTGCAAAAGAAGCTACTAACCGAGCTCCCTGAAGATGCCATGATTGTTGCTGGACGCTTTCCCTTTCCTGATTGGACGCCGTGCAGGATAGAAGGGGACGGTGTGGACAGAGTATGGGCCTACCACATACAAGCACTCAGAAAACACCATCTGTCATCAAAGGACTGCAAGTCAACTGAGGAAACCAGCTGATCCGGGAGTCATGTGACTTATTTTAGAAACAAACAAAAGGGACATTCCAGCCCTGCTCTTTTAGTAATTTTATGGTTGTTTTACTAGACAGTTTTATTTCTGGAAAAGGGATGTTTTTAAACTGATATAACTTTCACTTTCACTGCTGCATACTGTTCACACATGCATGACTGTAGTGACTATTTTTGGAGAGTTTAGTGTGATGCAGTACACCAAACACACTTCTGGCCATGTGACTTGGTGGTTGGGGGTACTCCTAAAATATAAAGGTTATTATGTACTCCTAAAATATTCAAGTGTCTACTTCCTTTTTAGCAGAAGCACAAGCTAAAATGTCACTTCCTGTCAGTGCCTCAAGTGTCTACATTTTGCAAAAATGTGGCCAGCATTAGCTACTGTTTGGTTGGCGTACAGGGGGATTAACAAATTGTGGATAGCAAGAGATACTAAGGAGAGGCTACAGTCAGTGTGGACCTATTTAAAATTTGCCAGATAAAATAACCAGTAAACGTATGTATTGTATTAAGCTAAAGTTGCCACTGAGAATCATATACATTTGTAAGTTCTAGTATTCATTTAACAGTAAATATATACAGAAATAAAGATGGGGACACAGTACATGTCTATTTCAAGCAGATTTACTTGATATACCTTGTTTACTGGAAGTCTTCCTTAAATGTCATGCGAAGAAACCCCAATTCTGCATTTTTCAAAATCAGTCTTTGTGTCTCAGTGTGTGTGAGGTCTTTTTGAAGCACAACTGTTACTTCCTGCTGTTCCATGTGACCAAATTAATTTTACACATGCCTAAAAAAACATAAAATAAATTACAATCAGGTATTTGATTCCTCTTTATATTTCTTTTTTTATATATAGATTTCATTATATATACATTGTACTATATATTGACCTGTAGTTTTGTGAATGTTGGGATTTAAATTTAAATGGTGCTACAAAGGAAACTGAGTAAAAAGAAGAACATTTACATTGTGACATGTTCATGCACGAAGTTGATGAAATTACGGGCGTCATTGCCTATTATGTAAACATGCCTCATTAGTTTGTTAATCTACTGGATCGGCATATCTGTAACAGGGCCTTGTGTCTATGTCTAGTAAATGTTCCAGAAATGAAAAAAAATGATTCGATAGAGCGATATGTCAGTTATATAAATTACACCTCTGACGAAAGATCTAGATCGGTCTAACCAGCACCCAGCTGCCAAAATATAGCCCAAGGTGGTATGCTTGTACACCATCTGCCAGCTTGCACGTTTCTTCAGCTTGGTTAATGAAGACTTTTTTAGGGTTAACCAGCTTTTACATGCTGGCTAAAATGCTGTCCAAATTGGACTAGTCTGACCTGTCTTTTGTTACAATAAAATGGATTTTTCGGCAGAAAAAGGGCTTCCTAGCATAGAAGTTGGGTAAATGTGGGTTTGTTTGTCAAAATGTTTAGATATAATATTCTTAGAAAGAAAAAATATCCATCCGCACGGTGACGTTGTGGTTAAGAGTTCGCCTTGCACCTAGAGGGGCCAGGTTCGATTCCTGCCTATGATGTGTGCTTGTTGGGTTTCCTCCGGGTACTCCAGTTTCCTCCTACAATCCAAAGACATGCTTGTTAGGATATTTAGCGTTCCCAAATTTCCCATTGGTTGCGAATATTGACTGGACGTCCCACCATGGTTGTAAAATGAGAATAAATACAATGGTAATCACCACTGGCCTCCACAGTCCCCTGTTGAACTACAGAGGTTCCTAGATGGATGGAGAATATTAACATTTATATACACTTGAAAAGTTTGCTATGGCTTCATTATGCACATTCTCGTCATAAAATGCATTTCAGCCTGTATATTCGTGCTCTTTTAGCTTTTGCTTCAAATGAGAGTCAGTATTTGTGGCTAAGTGTTTTTATTTTTGTGCGTGTGCATACTATGTACTGTTACACGGTGTTTGATTTCGCCACACGTCTTGATGCGGCCGGTTTCATCCGGCCCAAGATTAAGATTTCACTTCCGGTGGGGAGGGGCGCTCATGTAGAGAGAGAGGAAGCTACGAGGCCTGCACAGAAAAAAAGGAGCTATTCTACAAACTACAGGAGTGGCCCAGTTGTCTTTTATCGCGACGTAAATCAGGGCCGAGTGCTATTTTAACATCACAAGGGAGATTTTATATTTAGCAGTGCGATTAAGCTGGTTGGCGATTTTACACGCGCGTGTTCACCTGCATCCGGGAGGCACGCGCTGGTTGTCACTCCTCAAAGCCTACTGCAGCAGCAGAGTCAACAATAACAAGTGAGCGCTCAGACTCAAACAGGCCCTGGATCTGGGGGGAAACATCATCGCCGCGATGGCGTGTCTCGGTGTTTTTACATGGTGAGGAAGTTTGTTGGTGTAACCGGGGCAGTATGAGCCAACAGACTAAACCCCATCTCAAACTCTAGCCTCAGAAACGCAGCACCCGGAGCAGAGCGGAGACCGGACATGGTGAGTCGACATTCTTTCACATGCAAACACTTTTTCTCTCCTCAGATAATTTACAGTACACTGGTTATTTGGACGTGGTGTGTATATTTAGACGTCACAAACACACCAGTCGTTTTGGCCAGGTCTGTATAAGCAGAGGCCTGGGGTATTTAATTTACGTTGCTTAATGGCGCTTCCTTGTTTTTACAGTATCGCCACAAATAGTGTCTCCTATCGTGATTGAGCGTTTCCGTATAACTGACAGAGTCGGAGGGGTGGATTATGAGTTACCTGTCCTCTGGACATTAGGATGTTAGGGTGCTTTTTCGAAATGATGTCTTTATTTGTGTGAGGTGTAAAACGTCTTAAGTTGAAGGAACACTTCTACCTCTTTGGCTGCCCAACTGTAATTAACGGTCTCCATTTCAAAAGCGACTTAACGGCCATTCGGGCCAGATTGGAGCGTCGCGAGCCTCCGCCTCAGTGTGCGGTATGAACACGATGCAGCGCGCGACGTGTCGTGACTCATACAAAGAATTCAGCCTCAGTATGGCTGCGCGACCTCTTCCTCAAATTCTCTTCCTCCTTCTTACTTTTATCAACAGGCCCAGGCAAATACCGAATCAACAATAATAAAGTTTGCATTTCTCAGAGAAATGCATGAAGAAACAGTGTGTATTTATGAAATTAGTAAACAAAAGTCGGTTATGTCGGTCTGCTTACACCTTTGACATATGTGTATATCTTTGCTCTGTTCACAGGCGTCAGAGGAGGCCTCTTTGCGAGCCCTAGAAAGTCTTATGACTGAGTTTTTCCACAGCTGCACTACTAATGACCGAAAAAGAGAGATTGGTGAGTCTTTCTTCGTTTTATTCATTTATTTATGCCACGAGGAAGGCCAGGTTTCAATTCCCACCCAATGCAAAAACCACAGCCATTGGATGCAGTGCCTGTCCCAAGCACGGATAAAATGGGAGGGTTGCATCAGGAAGGGCATCCGATGTAAAACCTGTTCCATGTTGTGTGCAGATCTGGTGGTCCGCTGTGGGGACCTCTTGACAGGCCGCAGCCAAAAGAATAACAACCTTTATTTTTGTTCAACGTTGTGTCCCAGGAAAACCAGAAAGACCAATTATTTATTTATTTATTTTTATTTGGAGGGTTTCCTCAGGAAGGGCCTTGGCCAAGTTCTTGTGCTGATCAGATGGTCCATAGTGGCGCCCCTTCGATTGGAGCAGCTGAAAGACCAACAACAACATATTTATATCTCCCTGTTTAGTTTCAGCTTATATTTCAGTGACACCGCCTGTGCTAATTCACACCTTAATGACTTGTTAGTAAACGCTAATAGCAACAAATAAAGCCACTCACTGTTTCATCTCGAGCCACTGTTTGCTCAACCTCATCAGATGAAAGCGTTCATAGGAGCACTTTAATATGCCTATCTGTGTCATAATGTAGTTGTAGGAAGAAGAGAGACCTCCAAGCTTCACATCATCTATACTACTCAAACAAGGTTCTCTTCAGCATTTGTGCGTAGTGAGTGTGACAAAACCACATGTGGCATTTAACAGCACGTCATGCAAAAATGACTGACCAAGAATTCAGTAGCTGCCTGAGAAGACATTGGGTGTGAAAACTTTTTTTACTTGTTTTTTGTACACCCAAAAGTCTGGGGCTACATTTTAAGTAAGTGCACCTACTTAAAATGCACTTTAACCTGGCTTGCATGCAATTAATTTTTTATAAATCTTTTTTAAGTAAACTTCCAACTGTTAAAATTGCCATTGGGTAACAAGGATGTAATGGACACTTATTACTAGTTAGCATTTTGCAAGCTATATGTGGCTTGCCTTAAACCCTGTCTCTAGACTTTGTGAACCTTGACACAATATAGTTGAACTATTTTCCTTCAGTTGAACTTTTAAATGGCATTAACATTTGTTCTGTACTTTGTAGAGGAACTGCTGAATAGCTTTGCTGGCCAGCCAGGCTCCTGGAGACACTGCCTCTACTTCCTCTCCAATAGCAGAAATGAATATGTCATGATGTACAGTCTTACAGTATTTGAGGTGAGTATACACACATTCACATACACCTCATTTAAGTCCTAAAAAATTATCTATTATATGGTGGTAATGCACTCAATATCCATGATGTATACTAACCTTGATATTCATATTTAGAACCTGGTCAACAAAATGTGGATCGGCGTGGCCAGTGAGGATAAAGCAGAGCTTCGCAGCTGCTTGCCAAAGTTGTTGCTGTCCCAGCATGCTCTGTTGCCCTTCTTCATCAGAAATAAGCTCTGCAAAGTCATAGTGGACATCGGACGCCAGGACTGGCCAATGTTCTACCATGACTTCTTTAGCAATACTTTACAGGTACCTCAAATATGCATGTTTATTTGGAGATCTTCATTAGTTGTTTTAGTCTGCAATATCATTCTTTTTAGCTTATCTTTGCATATTAGAGTTTAATTTTTTGTTTCTTTTGTCATTTTGTTTTAAATGTATCCCTAAATACGTATTACTTGAAACATTAAATTGTAGATTAAGTCCTGTCTTTGCTGTTTTCCCATGAGAAAAGTGTTTACTAGATCTTGGAGCATTGCTGTTGGAATTTGTGTTCATTTAGTCACAAAAGCATTATTTAGGTCCGTACTGATGCCAGGTGAAATGGCCAGGGATTCCATTTGCCATCCCAAATCTGGTCAGGGGGGTTGAGATCAGGGCTCTGTGCAGGCTATTTGAGTTCCTTATGGAACTTGCTTTGTGCACAGGGGCATTGTCATGCTGAAACACGCTTGGACCCCTAGTTCCCGTGAAGTGTAATTGTAATGTCATGACAGACACGTCTATACAATTGTGTGTTTCCAAGTCTGGCAAAGGCTCACTTATGGGAGAGATGGTAATGTGTCTGAATCTTTTGACCATATGGTATGTTAACACTTTTTTAGCAGAGTAAGGGAAGGTGCAATAATATAATCAGTTTTGCAGTAATGACCTACTTGCTAGTAATTTTCAGAAATTCTGTGATTCTGCAGTAACATCCAGTAAACAGTTTAAAAATAATTTTCAATGTTGATCTGTTGCTCCAGAAACATATAAATTTCTAACATTAAATATTTAATTATCTTGTTACAATGGCACCTCTCAAGGGATAAAAACTGCCTGGCAAAAATTAAAGTTGCCATTATTTCAGAAGGGTCAATTTATTGGGCTGCATCAAACAAAGAAAGGGGTGCTTAAATTACTAGAACTGGGTTTAAAAAAAAAAAACCTTCAATACATGATCAAAACCTGGAAGGATAGTGCTGAACCGTGCAAGTAAGAGCAATTCCATACACACACGTTGTGATGAGAACTTGCACGATTGTGACTAAACAGCTGTGTAATCAGGAAAAAAATGCTTCCATTTATTATGAAGCATAAAGATTTGGCTTAGAGCAATGGAAAAGGGTCATGTGGTCTAATGAGTCCTGTTTGACCATTTTCTTGCTTCAGTTAGTCATTTCTAGGCTCTTGTGGAAAAAAATATGGCAATAAAATGAAGTAAGCTGGCGACCTGAATGTACTCGATGACCAGGTTATCAAATCAAAGGAGTTTTTCTTCTCTGATAGCACAGGCATATTCCAGGACTCAAATTGTGAAAGAGTGAATCTGTGAGCATAACGTATCATTTTCACACATGAACTGACCACCACACTGTGTGCTAAAGTCAAAGCTAAAGTGGAATTAAGTAAAAATGTTTTTTTTTTTTTTTTTTTTTTTTGCAACTTTTTGTTGGCCAGGCAGTGTATTAGGTAGCAATTGTATTGTCAGTTGTCAAAGTCCATTTGTTTGAAACAGCCATATCATGCATATATTAACTATATCATCCAAGCACAAGGATATGAGTAGCTTGACATGGGACAGATTGTGATAACCAGACACCTGGGTCTCACCTCAAAAACAGGTATTGTGGGGTGTTCTCGCTATGCAGGGGTTAGTATTTTCCAAAAGATGTTCAAGGAAGAAAAACTGGTGAACCTGTGTCAGGGACATGGCCACCCAAGGCTCACTGGTGTGTGTGTGCGGCGAAGTGTGATCTTACGGATCTTACTGTAGCATAATATTGACGAAAAAGTACATGCTGGCACTGATGGAAAGATGTGTTAACACACAGTGCATCATAGCAGTGCATTTTAGCCAGTTTCCTAAACAACCAAGTCTGGAGACCAGGCATTGTAACTGGAGCTTCTGCTTGCTTTGTGATCTAATGAATTTGTCCTTTGTTCACCAGGAAGAGAGGTTTCATTTACCATGTTCAGGGTACTGAAAAAATTCGGGATCAGCAGCAATTGACTGTATTGATCTAACTCACACATTTAGGTGTCACTTGCGAATAAGTTCCTTATTTTTATTCAGTTTCCTCTCAAACTCTCGTCCTTGTCTTCTCCTAGTAGTGTCCTTTGTCGGTTTTGCCTCTTGTTTTGCTAATTAGGGATCTATGTTTAGATTTGGTTTGTTGCAAGTCTGTATAACAATACCTGTTAACGGTCGATCAGATACAGACAAATTTAATACTATATTGCTTATGAATTAGTTCAAATGAGGTGAAGCAAGTTTCCTGTGATTTTCTCAGACTTGAAGGTAATTTTCAAACATCCCTCATTTTACTGCTCACACACCTTCAGTTCCTCCCTGGTGTTTAGGTCCATTTAAACTTTGCAATTTGTGGACAAATGGGAAGAAACATACGTTTGTGTATGTTGTTATTTTTTGTTAAACTGTATTAAATATATATCTCACTCACTCACTCATCATCTATACCACTTTATCCTGTATTCAAGGTCACGGGGGGGCCTGGAGGCTTAGGGCACAAAGCAGGGTACCCCCTTGGACAGGGTGGAAATGTCATATTTCCTACAAATGTGGATTTCCTGTGCTGTTATTTTACCACATGTGGGGGAGAGCGTTTTTTAGTATCAAGGACTGATATTGTTCTAATACCCTGGAAAGGATTGTATTTGTGCTGTATTTCTATCCACTAATATATTTTAATATGCAATGCTTGACCCGACACTAACACATTTCTATATTACTTAACTGTCTGTGTGTGCATTAGTTGGTGCAGTCCCCTACTCTGGCACCCTTGGGTTTGGTTCTGTTAAAGATGACTTCAGAGGAGCTGGTGTGTCCGAGGGAAGACTTGAGTGTTGCTAGAAAAGATGAGCTGAAAAAACTCCTACTGGAACAGATACCCACTGTATTAAATCTTTTAACTGGTGAGACAAACACATGTGATCGTTCATTTCAGATGTTTTTGACATGGCTTCAGAGAAAGTTACAAAGCTTTTGAGATTTTATAATGATATTGTTGAACTTTTTTTTTCTTTCTTTCTTTTTTCAGGTATTCTCGAAACTGTTTGGGATAAGCACAGCGTGTCAGTAACAACGCCTCCTCCGTCACCTACATCAAGAGAGACAGGTGAGTCGTGTGCTGACTTTCCCTCCTGTGGGTTTGGGTTTTTCTACATGTAATTCCCTGGAGCTTTTGCAAGAGTGACTAAAATCCCCTTATCCAGCAGATATGCCCTAGAGAAATATGGGGAAGCTATGTGGGTTTTTAAATGTTTTTATTTTAAGGTGGGTCATTTATGAAACGTCTCTTTATTAGGTGTACTGACAGGTGATGCCACTCCGCTGGTGCTGGACCCCGAGAGTAGCACATTGTGTCTGCTGACTCTGGAGTGTTTGGCTCATCTCTTCAGTTGGATACCTCTATCCTCATCCATCACACCGGCCCTACTGGCCTCCATCTTCCACTTTGCTCGCTTTGGTTGCCAGCTTCCAATCAAAACCAAGGCTCCACCCACATCCAATGGAGACCCAGCCCCTGGCAGTATCTTTGCCAATGGGAGCCAGGGAAGGACGGGGCACACAGTGGACCATGCCAAGCGAGCCCAGATAGGCATCATGGCCATGAGCTGCATTAATGAGCTGATGTGTAAAAACTGCGTACCGCTGGACTTTGAGGAGTTTCTTCTCCGTATGTTCCAACAGACTTTTTACCTCCTACAGAGACTCACAAACTCGCACACCAACATACACACAGTCAAAAACAGACTGCAGGAGTTGGATGAAAGGTAAGGGCACAGGCAAAAAAAATGAAAATGCACACTTGCATATACAAACTATAAGCAGCAGAGCCAAGAACTGACGGCACACACTTCGGTGATGACTTCCCCCATTTCTTACTTTTTCTTTCTCTTCCACTTTAAATACTGCTCTGGTTCAGTTATTTGGAGAAGTTCACAGATTTTCTGCGACTCTTTGTAAGTGTTCATCTAAGGAGGATCGAGTCCAATGCTCAGTTTCCTCTAGTGGAGTTTCTGGCTTTGCTGTTTAAGTACACCTTCAACCAGGTAAACACATCCCATACCTACACACATTCTCTTTCTCATTCAATGCTCTCTGTCCAATCAGTGTCTAAGTATTTTACTTTTGATATTATATGAATAGCCAACACATGAGGGCTATTTGGCTTGCCTGGATATATGGAGTATATTCCTCGACTACCTAACCACCAAAATCAGGAGCCGACTGGATGACCGGGATAGTGTCTTAAACAGGTGTGTTTTTACGTAATCCCTTGATTGCTTTTAAAAGTCAATGAAAAGTAGAAAAATACAAATTTATAGTCTAGGAAATCAGGTCATGCAACATGCTGCTCTCCGCTTAGAGTTCGCATAACTAAGCAAGTATTTCCATTTGTGACAACTTTGGCTGTGAACTGTTAAGTTTCCATCATCGCTCTTTTTTCCGTTTCAAATAACTAGATCTTTAGATTTAGAATTCACAAGTACCCTGTTGATGGTCATGAATGGTTGTGTTGAGAGTGATTTTGCTTTGTGGCTCTGATTCACCCTGGCTGTCGCTTGCTTTATATAATCATTGCCTCAGCACACCAGGCATATGATCGCTTTTGTACACTTTTTGGCCACAAGCTCCAGCACTTGGATGGTTGTACACTAATTAGTTTGTCACATTTCCATGCACTTGCATACATTAATTTTTACAAAGGAAAAAAACAACTGCAGTGTTTCTTAGCGTTTTAGAGTAAGATACTCAAAGTATTTGGGTTAATAATAAAAAAAAAACTAAAGCTTTAAAAACATTTCGTTGATGATCTCTATCCAGCCACGTCTTTTTCATAGTACACAGCTCGACCATGTTTAGTGACGATACAAATGCTTGCATTATTATTTTTTTACTGGTTTTCTTTAACAAACCCTGAAGCCATATTTGATATAAAATTTTTGCTGATCTAATATCAATGATTGTTTATTCAGATGAGCAGGCCTGTTGATGTTATTGTTGGCTTTATGCAGGTATAAGGATGCTTTAGTGCTGCTGCTCAGAGAGGTCCTGAACCGCATTCAGTTCAGGTTGAACCAGAGTCAGCTCGAAGAGCTGGACGATGAAACCCTTGATGATGATGTAAGATACCCATACAGACATCCATTGTCTCTCTTTTTTTTTTTTTTTTTGTATAAAGTGGATCATTTTTCTGTGGCTGCTGCTTCTTAGA
The DNA here is from genome assembly GCA_030347435.1 of Clarias fuscus. NCBI lineage: Eukaryota > Metazoa > Chordata > Actinopteri > Siluriformes > Clariidae > Clarias > Clarias fuscus. Next base: position 13,672,515 of record CM059222.1, read on the forward strand.
ATGTTTCCTCTGTACTTTAGGAGCTAAGTTTATGGGCTATGTTGTGAGACTAAACATTTTGTCTTTGGTTGCTATAGCAACAAACTGAGTGGCAGCGATATTTGCGTCAGAGTTTGGAGGTGGTTGCCAAGGTGATGGAACTGCTCCCATCCCAGACCTTCTCTATTCTGGTAAGCGTGTAGCTACACTTTCTGCTAATTTTCTTTTTCCTATTCACAAAGCATATTAGCACGTCTAATTTGGTAAATTAATGTATAATTAAATCCAATCATACACAGTGAATCACTTCACAATGTGAACATGAAGTGTATCACGTCTGCTGTCAACAAATTCATTTTATATGATACGTTTGTGTATTTCAGTTCCCAGTCCTTCAGGAGGACTTGGATGTTTACCTTGGGCTGCAGCAGTTCATTGTTACCACAAGAACAAGTAAGGCTTGTTTATTTCTTCACACAATTTCATGTGCACCATTCTCAAACAATTGTTTTATGTCGCTTTAGTATGACCATGTGACTTTGACTAAGAAGTAGTGATGCATATTGCTGATATTATATTGGTTTGTTACAATATTGTATTAAAAATGCAAATGTACCAAGAAAATTTCAAGTACTAAACATGTCATTTGTTCAATATTACGTTTGGCAAATAGCAAATCAGAAAGATTGATCAACTATTTTTCAATTTCCTGTTTTTTATATATTGTTTGAATAATATGTGTAGAATGTTTTTCACTGTACTCCCAAATATTACCTGCTTTCCCGAGCATGTTACACATCATAATAGTGGATAGTGGTTATGTGCTTTAATAATTTTTCATTATGTTGAACTTTTAGTATGCTGCCACCTTGTGTTTCATCTCTGTATTTAAAGTTGGCTGAAAACAGAGCTTTACAAGTGTTTTCAGTCATCTGAAATAAAGAAAGGGTATGTTGGATGAAAGAGTCTCAAGATTTATTAAGTTTGCATGAGGAATTAGGCTGATCTGCGGCATCTCCTGTCTCCTTGTTTATCCTTTATTTATGCACCATTCAGTAGAGCCGCATCATTCAGGTCCGTAAATATTTGGACAGTGAAATCTGTACAGGACACAGCGATATAAAATTAATCCGTCAAATGAGATTGTAGACTTTTAGATTTACGGGAATTGACAAAAATATTGCATTTCCTGTTTAGCAGTAACAAAACAGAAAAACTAAATCAGAGAGAAAGAGAAAAAGTTTTAGAAGTGATCAAGCCAACTATTTAGAACATTCTAAAAAAGACAGAGTTCACCGGTGAGCTCAGCACCAAAATGCTTAGAAGACAGCTACACTAGATGATTGCTGATCTCATGGTTTGGGGAAGAATGCTCGTTCACAACATCTAAGCCAAGTCTATAACATATTTTGGACATCAATAGTAATCACAGTTTTACCTCAAGATTCAAACCACTGGTAATGCTTAAGAACAAAACAAACATGGTTAGAAAACATCTAAAAAGCCTGTCCGGGTCTCGAATAAAATTTTTAGAAGTACTGAAATAGAGGAACGTGGGTAAGGAAAGGAAGCGCTTAAGTACCACATCATCTGTTAAACATTGTGGAGGAAGTGTTATGGCATGGGCTTGTACGGCTGCCAATGGCACTGGCTTACTTATGATTATTGATGATGTGACTACTGATAGTAGTTGCAAGATGAATTCTGTAATGTATAGTGCGATACTTTCTGCTCAGATTCTAATGCTGCAAAACTGATGGGACAGAGCTTCACTGTACAGGTGTAGACTGACCAAAGCATACAGTGAAAACAAATGGTTTCTTCAAATCAGTCATTGAATGTTCTTAAAGACCCTAAGTCAGTCATTTGAACTCAATCCAGATGTGCATGCCTTTCACCTATTGAAGACAAAACTCTGAAGTCAGAAAAACCCACATACTTTTTTTTTTTAAATAGACCTTTCACAGGAGCTCTTCAAATATGTCACTTTACTAAATGCTAAAAATGGAATACAAGTAAACAGCAATAATCCATGCAAATGACTGCACGATTTGCAGTCATCATGTTGAGATTTCCATGTTATTGTTTTCTAATATGTAAACTTGCTCACTTGGGAGCAGAAGTAATACATACAGTTTTTTGAAAAACAATTTCAGCTTATATCCGTTCACATGCCACTTGATAAATAAGGCCTCTTATGTAAGAAGTTTAGGTCTCTGTGATGTCATGAATGTTCAGATGTGAGGTCAGTTGTACGTGTTTAAACATTGCATTGCACAACATTGTTTTGCAGTTGGGTTAAAGTAACACAGGCCGTTCAGCTTCTGGCATGTGGCTAAACAACAGCATATAAGAATGATCTCAGTTCATTTCTCAATGCAGTTTAAATCAAAAAGAGTGGTGATTCCACAGAATTTCCACTCAACACACAAAACAGTACCCTACACTTCCAACTTTAGTGTAATGTGACAATTTAATCAGCAGTTGATATTATCGGTTTCCTCTTTGGGATCCAAAAGAATCTAGTAATACACAAAGTAGTATCAGTACCCTGAGCTTTTTGCATCGTGGTTCGCATGCCAACTAATTTCACATTTTTTTCTGGACTTTTCAGTCTTGAAGTTCTGTAATTCTGTATCTGTACACAGTCCTAGATGACTGACTAACCACTTAACTCTGTACTAAGCTCCTTTTGTGTGGTTTTTAGACGGGTCTGCGGTCAAAGAGCCGTTACTTCACGTCCTGCTTTCAGTTCACTGACGGTCTTTATAGACTGCTAAGCCCTCAAAATAAGCTATATATATTAAAAACAGTTACTGAGCAAATATCAGTGACACACTGGGTTTGTATTTGTGACTGTAATTGCAGAAGTTTGTATCCCCATGGTTCTTTTAGCAAAAGTTGCAGCAGGACAGTGCAAATTGAAGACCTGATTTTAATGAAAAAGAGGTATAACGTGTGTAATGAAAAGTGTGCAAAGCTTGATCTCCTAGAGTTAAAACCAATACATCAGGACCAATGTGTGGCCTATAGACTGCAGGCAAATTTCGCAACTGGAGCTGTTTGGAAAGATATATTTACAGTTCAGTATATATATATATATATATATATATATATTTTTACGTTTTCAGTGATTATTTTTCAGAATTTTCTATATTAAAGTACAATTTAACTTTTCGTTTAATTTGTGATGATAAATGGACGACTCTAACCTATCCAAGTATCTTTTTGGTGTAAATTTTGTTTAGTTTTTTTGCACTCAACTGAAATAGTATGCTTTTTGTTTGTTGCACTTGGTTGAGAATTTGTGCTTCACTTCCCTGCTTAACTTTACTGCGTGCAGATCGCAGGTTAAACATCACAGCGGAAGCTGACTGTAGGAAGCTACACTGTGCCCTGAGAGATTTGAGCTCCCTGCTGCAGGCTGTTGGCCGTTTGGCTGAGTTTTTCACCGGAGACGTCTTTACAGCTCGCTTCAACGATGCCCTAGCTATTGTTCAGAGGTCTGTTACCCTTTTCTAAATGTACACGTTTTCGGATTTAAAAGTTTAATCAAATTCCGTTGTAGCCGCTATTTAGGCGAAAACTCATTTTGATGGAAGAATATGTCACCCTTTTATTATGTGGCATTGCCATGATTTATTTCTATTTAACAGTAGAAGGATCATTTTAGTTGTGTCCATAGCCTTTCTGCATCTGATTATTACAGAATAATTGAAGATTCTTACAGTAGATGTACACTTTACTGTCATGACTTTATAGACTTTATATATTTTTTTGCAATAAAAAAAAACAATACAATTTTCTTATTGTTTTGTAAGTTGCACAAGAACATGGGCATCAGGGCACAAAGCATTTGGTAATTCTGGAGGAAAAGGAAAAAAAAAACCCTCAAATGTAATTGCCAAAGAAAATTCATTGTAGCCTAATGTTGGTTAATGATAATTCTGCTATTTGCTGTTGTGACTGACGTCATGGAAGTAACGTGTCTGCAAAAGGTCAGTAGTCCTGAGCAATCCCTCAGCTGTCTGGCTGGAAGTCCTGCTCAGTTGTCCTTGCTTTCAATGGTGTAATTAGTGTCAGTGCAGAGTGAATAGCCAGCTGATGGTATCCAGTAGGTCTCACAGCTTGAATTGAGCACATGGGGAAACTTGGACCATGGATTTTTTGGAAATGTCAAGGAGAACAACATACACTAGCAGTGCCAAATTAATTTAAAACAAAGAGGTGTATCAACCAAATGACAGACCATTAACATACCTTTCACAGAATGAATGTTATGTGCAATAAACCACTATATTCTTCCCTGGTTTGATGTTTATTTTGATCTTTCTTTCTTTCCGTCAGGCTTGTGGAGGTTACTTGTTATGGCTCTCAGATCAGCCTGTATGATGTAGAAATGGCTGTTCCTTCAGTCCTTAAACCTGACCTTATAGATGTGTAAGTGCACTCAAATGCAAAACAAAACAGTGTGTGTATAATACAGATATTACTATAGACGTGCTCAGGTTTATTGCTGAAAATCATGCTTTGTTGACAAGTTTGTCATTGTATCTTGTGATCTGCAAGGATGAGAGACTGCACTTATGTTCTCTTAGTTTTCTTATATTGTGATTGCATTTTTTTTTTTTGCAGTCATGCCCAGTCACTGGCTGCACTGCAGGCATATTCACATTGGCTGGCTCAGTTTTGCAGCGAAGTACAGCGGCAGCAGGATCAAACTCGATTTGTTGACCTCATCACATCATGTATGGCCGCCACGACACCCCTCATTAATGGCAAGGTAATATTTTTCCCAAGGCTGACTATCTAACAAGGAGTAAGTTATGTTTACTACAGGCAGTAAGTATACAACTGAATGTTTAGTCTGGGCATTCAGACAATCAGACCACATGGTTACGTTTTCACACTCAGCCAAGTCAGGTGAGACTTGCATTAACATGGAATTTCCTGTTTATCCAGTTATTCACAGAATTTACATACAAGGATGCCAAATTCTACCCATAATCGAGAACTCAAACAACATAATCAGTGTTTTTCTTTCAAGTCTGTAAACAAAGTGTAAAGACCATTTTAATACTGTTCTTGCTTATTTTGTAATATAATAATGATCCTCAAATAATCAGCTGTCTACAAAAAAGTCAGTTGATCAACTGTAAATAACTTTCACTATAAATAACTTTTGTTTAAAGCTTATACACATCTGGTTGCTTTTGGTTTTCTTAAGATCGACACTGCAGAAATTTTCTCACATCCGATGCATACTAGGAATTTCTTGTTAAAAAGCTTACATGTCTGTAGATGTCACCCTTGTGTTGAAGTCGTGCACCTTCCTACTGCTTTAGGTTCCTGAGAAATTGCTATTATCTGCTTGCCATCTCCTGGTATCCATGGCAACAACAGTGCGCCCTGTGTTCATGGTGTCATTACCTGCGGTACAGAATGTGTTCAATCTCATCACGGAAAACCACAATCACAGGCTGCCTCAGGAGGTTTGTGTGTGTGTGTGTGTTTGTGATATTTAATCATCACAGGATACCCATGTTTAGTTCTGTAACTCATTTTATGTTTTTCTGTTAGTGTTTTTTTTCTCTTTAATTCAGATACATTATTTTTTTGTGTGTGTACTTGCTTATTTTGTAATGTGTGTTCTAGGCTCATGTTCTGGTGTGTAGGGCTTTGTCAAACATGCTTCTTTTACCGTGGCCCAGTCTACCAGAGGCAGAACAACAATGGCCAAGCCGATCAACCAGTCATGCCCGTCTAATCAGCACCATCACACATCAGTACCGCCTGCTGCCCCGCCCACCAAACCACCATCCCAACAGTGAGTCTAATCACTCTCAGGTCCTTCAGATAAATTAGAAGGCCTCCTTCCATTGTACCAAAAAAAAACCCTGAATTTTATTTTAATAATTAATATAATATAGCGTGCACATTTAAAGAGATTTTTAGTGCATTGATAACACGCGCACACACACGTGTATGTATGTATATGTGTATATATAATATGAAATATTCCCACACTTGATTAACTTTATTGCAGCCGATCTGAGATGTTCCGCAAACCGTCCAAACAATGCTATGTGCTTCCTTCTTGTCAAAATGACGACGTACGTACTTTTGCTGTCGACCTCACATTTTAGAACACTCGGTGTAGCACATCATTAGAAAATGAACTAGATTGCAGATTTTGGGCCAAATCTTGTTTTTAACGTGAAGCGGAGATGCATCTTTACCCAGGAGTAGCTGGATCAGCAAAGAAGAAAAACTGATCAGTCATCAATAAATGTAATAACGGATGTGCATGTGCTTGTGATGAGCATTTGGATGCACAGCAATCCTTCAAGCTCTTATTTTTACAAATTTTGCTTGACTGTTGGCTTTTTTTTGTGACAAGTTGTTTTTCTCCTTCATGTGAAAGGTGAGTTTCATGTCATGACCCCATGATAAGGAATTAGAGTTTGGAGTTGCTGTCGCACCTTAAGCAGGAAATCCTTGGCAGTTTTCCCCTCTGTAAATGGATCTGTCTTGCACCTTTTGTGAGCATGAGCTTATGGAAGGTTAAAGCACCCAAAGTGCTGTTAAATTTGGCCAATTTTTTATAGGTTATTTATTTAACAATTGCTTTACAATGTTTGTTAACCTTTTTTAGGTAAAGTTGTGCTGCAGCAAACCTTGTGTGTACTGAAAGATCTAGTGGACAGCATATCAGGAGAAGCCACAAAATCTCGTCAAATCGGTTACCAGAGCTTGCAGGAGTCTGTCCAGGTTACTCTGGCTCTGTTCCCACTGTACATTCATCAGCCTGGTAAGTCGCTGTACTCCAGTATACTCCTCACAGAGTAATGTTTACTGGTGAAATTTTCTCTGAGGTGTAACAGACTATTCTAGAAAAGTACAGTAAATAGGGTGTAAATGTGTTTTTAAATGATGTATTTTATACAATGTAAATTATAAATGTCTTCACACAGACCCTTGTTTGTACATAAAGTGACGCATGACAAAATGTTTCATTAGGCATTAGATTAGATGCATGTTGATATGTGGTTCAGAACATATAAAATGACAAAAATAGTAAGCCTACATTTAAATGTAAACACTTACTTGTTAGTATAAATGTAACTGATATTGAGCCACATTTCAATAGATAAAATGTGAGTTGGCCTCAAGTATTATCTTGTCCTTAGACCATCACTACTTACAAACAAGCACCACCAAAGCCTGTATGTTTATGAACACATTACTCAAGAATATAAGCTGTAGAATGTTTTATTGCAAATGATGGAAGTTATAGGGCAACCCAGAATGCATTTTATTTAAAAGCATAAATTACAAGTAATTTTCAAATTGACAGCCTCTGGTTTTGCGGCATGTGCATGTACACTGAATACAAGACCGTTTTTGTCAACTTTTCACAATGAAGATCTCATTAGCATGAGAATTTAACATCTGTTGACTCCTACTCTGCCCAGACCTCCCTCTCTCTGCTTCTTTGCTCTGCTATTTTCCACACACACCAAGTTACTGCTTCATGTCCACTGTACTATTTGACACTCAGACACTTTCCTTTTTTCCGTCTACCTTTTATTTAAAACTTATTTTTCCTTAGAACCTCTTTCATCTTTGTACATCACTCATCGTAACACTTTTGCTCTGCCCACGACTCCTAAACCATTCATGGGAATTTGACCAAACTTTCACAGGAAGTATAAACCTCCACTGTAAGGATTGTAGAAGAATAGCCTTTGCCACCTGAACTGCAAACATGTACAAATAAAATTATTATTTTTTTTAAATCTAAAAATTGCAGTCAGTGTGGCAATACCTGATTTCACCCAATCTGGCAACATTGAAACCAGGAAGAGCAAGCCTTGCATTAAAAACCTTTAGAAGGAAGTATTTTTGCATCGTTGTCACACTTTCATGCATTTCGGTCACAAAGATTTTACAACACAAGTTTTTATTTATTTATTTTTTTTATGAAGCAAGCTGCCTACTGCACCATTAATCTATCAAAACTGAAGTTACATGCAGAGACGATTTCCTCCTTTAGGTTATTCTGGGCCAGTTCCAAAAGGTTATGTGGAAGGGTGTTGGGATTGGTTCCACTTCATCTCATATTGTTAGTTACAAAGCCAGGTTGGGTCTGAAATAAAAATTAAAAAATAATAAATGTTGTTTAAGGGAAAATGCCCTGTAGATCCAGCGTTTTGCGCATTTAAAAACTGAGTGAATAGAGACAATATCCACATGTAAAGATGCTATATCCTTAAGTCATACTTTTTAATAGAGGTTGCTTCACGTTACAGTAGGTAAACATGTCTATAAAGAAAGTATGACTTTAGGGGTAGGATGTAATTTTATTTGACATTCATGGTTTTGTTTTGTTTTTTAGTTTTTCTGTACATTTTAATTGTTTTGCTGTTGTTTTCTTTCTCTTATTCAGATATAACGGATGAGATGCTGAGTTTCTTCCTCACACTATTCCAGGCACTTAGAGTGCAGATGGGAGTCGGATTCACTGAACAGGTTATTCAGACTTTCCTCAGCATGTTCACCAGGTAACCATGCACACATCTATGCTTTAGTAAATCATTTTATATTAATAGCACTACTAATGTTAACACAACCTTTGCCAACTTGTGCGGATCAGATGGTTCGCTGTGACAACCCCTTGACCATCGCAGCCGAAAGACCACCAACAACAACAATAATAATATACCATATACCATACAATGTATAAACATGTACAAGTACTTTATTTAAATAACTGAACATTAACAATAATATTATTGTATTATCTATACATATAATAAAACTAAAGTTGGTATGTCTGTACATTGAAGATATTTGCAAAAAGAATTATTTGGTGGGGGGGACTTAAGATGATAGAACACATCAAGATTATTAGGATATGCTAATTTAAAATAAGAAATTTTTAATTACTAAAAAATCAACCTTGAAAAAAAGTCATTAGTTCATTATAAAATTCAACAGATGGCGCTGTATATTTTTAAATACATGCTTATGAGTGTACTTTTAAATTCTGCTTAATAAATGTGATCTCACACCTTCATTGTGCACTTCACGGTAATGCATAAAAATTTTTGTTAATTTCAAAATTTAACAGCTTCCGTTGTACATTTTTCTAAAATGTACTTATGAAGTGTGCATTTAAATTCCACACAAGCAAAGTTGTGGGCACATCAAGTACTGTTGTATAAAAGTACACTTTATGCAATACAGAAATATTTGTAAAAAAAAAAAAAAAAGACATTAACGACAAATGACAAAACATTAAAGCTGTTATGCTAATTTAAAGAGTCTTGGCAGCTTTTTAAAACTGAGAGTTACAATATTTAAAAGGGAGTTTCTTCTAGAGCCTTGGTGCCACCCCAAAGAATGCTCCAGCACTCGTTGTGGTAACATTAAAGCTGGCTGATGACACACCAGCCGAGGCTGAACTTTAAAAAAAAAAATTTTAAGAATGCTTTGTAAAATAAATATCCCAGTGCCCTTTCATATTTAAGTTTCTTTGATAAAATAACTTTGTTTTGCTGATTTCTGTAGTTCTGGTTTGTACTTATTCAGGGTGAAGCCTTTTCAGTTTTGGAAAATATTTTTCACTTATATTATCAATTATTGATTTATCTGAATTGAGGCAGCAATCTGAACAATCAGCATCTGTGTTAGAAAAATGACTTCTAACCTTTATCAGCTTATACTAGCAGCTAAGGATAGCGTCCTAACCTCGACAACCCAGCAGTTTGCTACCATTAGCTTTGGTATGCATGCTTGCTAATAGAGATGAGAATCACTGAAGACTACCCGATATGATGATATCACAGCTTTTATTCAAATGTTTTAGGGAGCAGCTGGCAGTCAGCATCCTCCAGGAGGGCAGTGCTGGATCAAAAGTTGTTGAAAAATTCCTCAAGATTCTACAGGTATGAAAATATAATACTAGTTTTTTTTATTATTATTATTATTTGCCTGTGTGAAAGATAATGCATGCTTCCGAAGTTAAGGTTCAGTGAGCTAAATGAGTAGATATAATTGTAACTGATCTACTGTGTGTATTTGTGCAGGTTGTGGTTCAGGAGCCTGGTCAGACATTTAAACCCATGTTACCCAGCATCCTCAGCCTTTGTATGGAGCAGGTTTACCCCATAGTGGCAGATGTAAGCTCCAGTCACTCTAAAACTGTCCGTTGTACAATGATTTTTCAGTTTTTCAAACTTGTAGTCTAAATACTTTGTGTTTTGCTTTGCAGCGCTCCTGTCCAGATGTCAAAGTTGAAATGTTCGAGCTACTTTTTCAAATCCTCCATCAGAACTGGAGGTTCTTCTTTAAGACCTCGGTCCTAAACAGTGTTCAGAGAGCAGGAGCAGAAGAACATATGGAGAATGAGGCCCAGTTTATTGCTGCCATGCAGGTATGCAGCACAAAGCTTAGTTTGACTTTAATGCAAACTAAAACCTTCATTGCGCCCAGAAAAGTCATATAGCCAAAAATGTATGTGGTCTGTACTGGACACACCTAGCCTGTTGGTACTGTTACCAATAACAGAAATGGCACTCTTGTGACAAAGCATTGTATTACCATGTCACCACATGATGATTTCACTTTCAATGTTCAATCCAAATATCTAGGACTGTCTTGATATTTTTGTATAATGCAAATTGAGACAAATTACCTGCCTAACTGGCAACTTATCATATTTTAGCCATGAATTTGGATTGCATATGGCGTAAATGTTCCTGTACGCATTTAAAATAATGCACAAATATTTGTATTGTTGGATTATGTGCTTAGTTCCTGGTTGTAAAAAGGACCTCTGATCTAAAATTGTTGACTACTATTGAGAAGAGATTTAAAATTGGCACAATCTTTTTCTCACACTGTATTTCCCCTTTTCCTGGACCATTGATTGGCGAGAAACATGAAAAAGGAAATGCTTTATAAGGTATATTATTCTGTTTTAGTGCAGTGACCTGAATGATGTATGACTTGTGTTTGATAGGCCTTTGGACAGTCCTTCCTGCAGCCAGATATCCATATCTTCAAACAGAACTTGAATTATCTGGAGGTTCTCAACACAAAACACAGACTGTACCACAGGGTGAGAGATCCACTAATTGTCAGATTGTTTGATTCTTGTGTATGTGTTTATTCTGCTTACCCAGTGTGTGTGCGTCTGCGTGTTTGTTCGTTCAGAAGCTGTTCAGAAACTCCATGCTCTTCCATTTCATCAACGTGCTGCTACAAGTTCTCCTGCATAAGAGCCATGACCTCCTGCAGGATGACATCACTCTGGCCCTGTACAACATGGCCGCTGTAGATTTCTCAGCTTTTTATTCCTCCTTCCTGCCAGAGTTCCTCAACAGCTGTCAAGGCCTCGACCCTCACCAACGCACAACGCTCGCTCGCAACTTCACGCCAGAGAGGGTGAGCACTTTAACTTAGCTTTTCAATGATGCATAGTAAGCGTGTTGTGTTGCAGTTAGTCACAGTGTGATTGTTATTCAGAGGTTACATCACCCTTGAAACCCTTGTTCAAAATACTGAATCATATTAAACTGAACTAAAACCAGCAACTGTCTTTTAACAAAGTACTGGTGCGCATTGCAGCAGAAAATTTGCAGCAGAATTTTCGGGGGATTTGGTCTGTTTGTTTCCAAAATTTTTATTGCTTTTTACAACCAGCCTTTTTTTTTTTTTCAAATCATTAATAGCATTAATATTGTGAAACCTTGATGTTTTTAATCTAGGTTATAATAGTGAGAAAACTGCACGCCTCAATATGATAGAATATGATGGATTTGAATATGATAGATTTTCTACGAACCCAACAGTTTGCTACCATTAGATTAGCTGTCACTTGCTCCTTGCATGCTTACTAATAACAGTAAAGAGTTAGGTTTCTGAGATTACATTTGTGTTCTGTGGATTGATTTGGTCTGCCTACAATCCACTACAATCCTCTCTTGCCAACTTAATTTCTGTAGAGGTACAGTTCTGTGCACATGTTTTCGACAGGTATGAAGAAATGCTATAAACTAAGAATGCTTTCAAAAGTGTATATATTTAAATTTTTTATTTTTAATTGATCAATTTACAAATGCATTGTGAGAGAGAAGAAAAAAAATCTATATTTGATATGATTACTCTTTGGCCTCAAACCAAACATTAATTCTTACACTTGCACAAAGTCAACCATTTTGTAGGATCAAAGTCAGGTGTATGATTAACAAATTATACCAAGCAAGAGCGTCAATTTCAAAGCAAATAGGGATTTCAAGAAGTGCTGTTGAAGCTATTTTAAAGAAGCACAAAGAAACAACAGGCAGTGTTGAGGACCGTAGACTAACGGGTCGGCCAAGGGAATGTAATGCAGCAGATGAAAAACACATGCTCACTTCCCTTTGACATCGAAAGATGCCCAGCAGTACCAACAGCAAAGAACTGGTGGAAACCAGTAGGACCTGGGTACACCCATCATTGAGTCTGTCTGGGATTACATAAAGAGACAAACAGATTTGATGCAGCCTACATTCACAAAAGATTTGTGGTTAGTTCTCCAAGATGAGAATCAAGTTCAGCACGATACTTGCTGAGTTGCTTTGAAAACTGTGTGCACGTGGATCTAGAAGAATTAATGGCAATTCTAGTTTTGCAGGCAAAGAATGGTCACACCAAATACTGATTTGATGTGACTTTCTCTTTTGTTCTTTTACTTTTCATTTGGTTAAATGATGAAATTAAACTATTAATACTTCTATTTTCGAAAGCATTTTTACTAGGGCTGCAACTAACGACTATTTTAATAGTCGACTAGTCACCGACTATTAAAACGATTAGTCGACTAATCGAATGATTTATTACATTTTTCTAAAATTTAGCATGAGATTGCTTTAATTATGTGGAAAATGATAGTAAACACAAGAAAGAAGGGAGTACTTCAATGAAAAATGCAAATTTTATTGAACTTTGCTGCTGATAGGCCGATTCATACTAAAAGTAAATAAAAATGCCCTGTCTAAAACCAATTAGGCATAGTGCTCGGTCAGTATAGACATAAATGCATAAATAAAGAAACTCTATAATTTTTTTAAAGGACAGGCACATTTGTTTTATAAGAAAAAATAAATTAAAATCAGGTGTCCAAGGTGGTTCAGACTGCATGCATTTAATTTAAAATACTTTTGTCAGGCACAGTCGGGCATAACGTTAAATCTCTTTTTTTTTTTTTTTAAGCGAAAATACGCTTATACAATGCACATCCAAAACGAAACGTATTGGCTTCCATGTTATTTAAATCTTACCGAGGCGAGTCAAACTCCGTTTCATTAAACTGTCCGACGTGCTTTCTCTTTAAATGTTCGTGCATCACCGAGGTGCTGCCGTGATGCGCAAGGACTGCTTTGCAAACCATGCAAATTTTATTTGCCGTATCCAGGCTAAAATGCTCCCAAACTTTAGACGTTTCGCTACGCGCAGCTGCTGCGTTGGACGCCGCCGTCTCTGTATGTTATCGCTCAGCAGAGAAGCTAATGCGCATGTGCGACTCTCGGCAGAGATTGTAATGAAGAGAGATGCCTCACTCGGTCGGAAAAAACATATCTGGCGACAACGTCGACAATGAAATTCATTGTCGACTAATATCGACTATTTTTTATATAGCACTGTATAGCTCAACCGTTCACTGTTGTTCTAAAAAATTGTTGGCAAATCAATCGTTCAATAACAATTTCTGGCAAGCCTTTCATGAGCTCAGCCAATGTGTGTGCCAGAGTGAGCTATTCACAGACAATGCCTGTGTGTTTGTGGCTAAGTGAGGGGCAGACTGAATCACTGCTCTACACACCTTTCTACAAGTAAATAGTACTTACAGATAAGCTCATGGCATCATAAAACCATTACTACAAAAGTTAGAAACATTAATAAAAGTAAACATTTCCTATGTACACACACAAACCCACAGTCACTAATAACTTTAGACATGACATTCCACACTAATTTTTTGTGTTGTCCTCTCTTGTACTCTAGGACCTGCCATCATTTTCTCAGGGAGTGTATCGATTGGTGAATGACCTGCGTTTTTACAGACTGTGCAACGGAAGCCTGCCTCCAGGAACACTGAAATTATAGCGATGTTTCCCGTCTAAGTGCAAAGCCAAACCACATCTCGTCTTCACGAGGAAGCAGATCACTTCCACACAAGTGATAAAGCCACGCCCTCTGCCAGGACCCAGCCTACAATCTCTCAGTAGCGGCGTGATCTCAGAACCACACCCTTTGTGGGGTTTGTTAGCTTTTTTTAATGTTTATTTCAGCAAAAGTTCACGTTGCCAATGATCATGAGGCCAAAGTATATGTTCCACTGCTGCAAAGGTGAGCGAGCTGAAGAGCTGAAGCTGGTTTAAGTTGAGTGCACGTTTAAGTGGGTGTGTAAGCACTGCGGCTTGGGTTTTGAATCATTGTTCTTTTAAAAAGAAGTGCCATTCATAGCACTCGGCCGCAGATGAGGTAAACAGTTCTGATTTATAAAGAGTGAACATAGTTTGACTTGGACGCTTAATTGGGTCTTTGGTGACTAACAGCGTGAGTACGGTTTTAAAATGGACCTCTGTGATGCAGAGCGCGAATTACATTTTCTTTAATTTCTGATTTTAACGCCTTCATCGCCATGGAGACGGATTCACTCCTTTCATATCATTCCATCCTGATTCAGGAGATAGACCTTCAATAAAGTTTTATAAGGAAACACCTGTGTATTTGCTGCTCTTTACTTTGTTCACTCCTTAAAATTTTGTGCTTTAATATTTTTTTTAACAACAGTAATACCAGTCAAAATACAGATTTAAAGTTCAGTCAGTGATAATTGAAATTGTTTAGGCAGGGTTTCAGCTTTACACATCAGTTCTTCATTTAAATGTACTGTTAACAGTTTTCCTCACTGATGCGCGTAATGACTGTGAATGGAGAGGGTCAAAAGACCAGTTGTCATTCTGGCACAGCTTCACCTGTTCAAATCAAAAATTTTAAAGCGATTGCTTTAATTGTGTTTTGTTGTTTCTGGTAATTTATGAAAAAACACTTTGTGCTTGATGGGTTGGGGAGAAATGAATGTAATTTGGACAAGAAATGAAAGAAGTCACGCAGGTCCTATGGGATGGCATTTGGAACTGTAGCAGTTACTGGTCTGCCCACATCTGGTGACGGCCTGATCTTAGGCATCACCAGTAGACCAGGAGTTTATATTTTCACAGACCTGTCGAAGAGGAGAGAATTATAGTCCTATTGTACTATAATTAGTGATGTGTATGGGTTCAGCATTTTTCAACCCAAGTACATTTCAAAGCTGTGTAATATGAGAGAGTTAAATTAAAACTTTTTTTCCCTTACTTTGCACTGTAATACAATTGTCTCAAAATTGTACCATGTTCCTAAATACATTGCATTTCATTCAGTGCCAGCACTTAATGACTATCTAGATCCGTCTAGAAAAATAAATTGATTACATTCTAATTTGTTTGACTTGCTCTTGTTTTTGGTAAATTAAAAAAGAAAAATTTTGTAAACTAGTGTTTAAAGGAAGGTATGTTAAAAGTATGACGATTGCACTGAGGAAGCTTATTTTCCCCATAATTTAGTGTTGGATTAAACTACCAAGGCAATCTGTTAGTTTAATGTGGGATTTAAAGACTTTAAAAAAAAAAAATTACTTTGCACATTGTATATCTTCAGTTTGTGCTCCTATATTACATTATTCAGTAAGATCTATTCGAAAGCACCTCTCTTGTTGAAGGTGCTCAACTTTTTCAAACTCTGTGTCGTGGGTCAGTAGCCTATGGTGAGTGTTATTTATTTGTATACGAGGTACATGTCCTGATCCTTGCTCAGACGTGTTCGCTGTCCCACACACGCATCCCACTCGTTCCATGAACAAGGGTAATGTTTGTTTTGTGACCTTGTCCCAGAATAAACTTTGATTTTAAGCGTGTATATTTCAGTATTTGCTTGGAGACCGGAGACCTCATTTTCATGTTCGTGATGTTTCAGAAACCAAACAGGAAAAGCATTATTTAAGTCCTTATCTTGAGGGAACAGTGGGAACTGCATCATCTCTTGACTCTCTGGTGGATCAAGATCAGTCCTAGTAGTTCTCACTGTATGTTTTTTAAAATGGAAATTTCATTATAACTTGCCTTTAGATATCATTTCAGTTACTGACCTTTTAGTAATCTGATCTAATCTCATTATTTAAACCAACAGGTGTAAAGAATGACCAGTCTCACAAAGGTTTTCATTAGGAATTCTCTACACAGAAGGATTTCTTGGTTCCTTTCTTTCCTTCCGATGCATGTCCCACCCTGGAGCTTTTCCCTAACTTTAGTTAATTACTCGTGTAATGTCATTAAACCAGTCGGTCATGATCTTAATCTCAGAGTAAACATGCGAGTGTGACCCGTCAGGTGAATAACCGCATGTGTGTGCGCGCGTGTATGTATATATCACTGTTAGCTGGTCCAACAGCAAAAAAGCAACCTCCGACCTCTCAGAGTAGTACACTGGCGCGCTTCCTCGGGTGTCTGTACAGAGTTGAGGGAGCTTGACCACTGTCTGTGACACGTCTGTGTGTGATTATGGCGGGTGTTGCACGGTGTGTGCTGCAGCGGTTTCCCATGAACAGCAGGAAAAGGATCATCGCGCCATGCACAGGAGTGCTGCTGGCTCAGCACCTGACGCACGCGCGGACCAACAGCAGCGCCTCAGGTGCGTGTGTGTGCGCGCGCGCGCACCCCAAATTGTCCCAAAAGCCGTGTTTACTGTATTTATTTATTTTCAGTTCTTCGCAAGTATTAGACTTGTTCAAGAATTAGAGTCAGGTTTTGACTTACGATACATTGTTGTTTTAGAGTTTAGAGTCTGTAGTAACGTTACTCCAAAGTGTCGGGCTGTTGGTTAATTAGTCAGCTCAGTGCGCGAGACGTAGCCGTTATTATGGGATGCACAGTTCAAGGACCAGGATGGGCTGGGACACACCGGAAAGAGACCATTTTCCCTTGTCTAACTATTCCTGACATGGCTAACAAGATTTCGTACACCAGATTCTGGTTGTACTTGTACTAATGAAAATAAGTGCTGCAGATGAGTCACTATTGTGAGTGAACTGCTCAGCTTATTCTAATGCATACATGTACTGTAATACATACTGTACAGCTCCACAGTACATACTAGTACGCTCAGACAATCAGATGTTCTCTTGCTAATCTCCAATTTTGTAAATCGGTGCAGTAAATGCAGCTCCAGTCTTCTCTAATTGCTGGTCCTTAGACCCATCTCTGAAGTACTTCTGATTGATGCATCTACAGTATAGTACGACAGCACAGTGGCTTAGTGTGCATGGAGTGAGCGTGTTCTCCACGTGCTTGGT
The DNA here is from genome assembly GCA_030347435.1 of Clarias fuscus. Lineage (NCBI taxonomy): Eukaryota > Metazoa > Chordata > Actinopteri > Siluriformes > Clariidae > Clarias > Clarias fuscus. Next base: position 13,689,937 of record CM059222.1, read on the forward strand.
GGGTTTCCTCCAGGTTCTCCAGTTTCCTCCCACGGTCCAAAGACATGCATTAACTGGCATTCCCAAATTGCCAGAAATGTGTGTGCGCCCTGCAGTGGATTGGCATCCCGTACATGGTGTACCCCGCCTCATGCCCTTAGTCTCCTGAGATAGCGTCCAGCCATCCACCGACTCCGCCACGATCCTATAAACAGGATTAAGTGGTATACAGGGCTGTACTTTTTTGATGTAATGAGTAATCTATTGCGTTCGGTCCGAAAATATAACTAAGTAACAAGGTCCGCCATGTTATTTAGTTATATTTTTCGAAAATGTAATCCGTTATTCAGACAATTTATGTAATCTTTGAGCCAGACAGCAGTGATTCCGTTAGTGTGTGTGTGAAAATCGTCCTACAAGCCCCACCTCCCTCTGTTATTCATGCTGTTCGTAGTTAACCCTTAGGTGTCGAATAATATGGAAGTATAAGTGTCAAAATTGCTCAAAGCAAAATAGCAGGTTGAATTACATGAACTGAAAAAAACTTGTTGCAATAAAAATGTTTGAATTTTTTTGCATTGCAATTTGATCTGAATTGAAAAAAATCCTTAGAGCATTTACAATGTTTTAAATTTTTGCCACTACAATTTATTGTGGTTGTATATTTCAAATGAAAATGTAATTCAAGCATATTCAAAAATATTCATTTTTTTCAAGTGTTAAAAATACAATCTTCATTATTTTTCAGTCTTACAAATTCAGGTCGACAAAATTCAGTTAATAAAATTCAGGTTACTAAAATTCAGGTCTTCACATCCGGGATATCATAGAAAGAGCAGTGGCGTGCCGATTGCTGCTGTCCATGCCGCAGTGTACTTTAAAGTGTGCTTCCTGCTCCCTGTGCAGTGAACTTCTCACAAACTACTTACCGATCGGAACACAGCACTCTTAACTAACTGGCTGGGTTGCCAGTTGCACAATAAACGGTTAAAATAGCCCTCCGCCGTAAATGCTATATTCAAAGCAAAGCCAGTGCTCCTTCATTCATACGTGTGAGCGATGTGTTTCCTGCCCCTGCGCTCAGTAATGTAGTCACATTCAGTAACAAGATGGGATTAATTTCCTCAGCAGCAGCAACATACATGCTGTTTACATTTTAATTTTTATTGATTATAAAAAGATAACCATAACTTTTTAAGTAAGAAAAACGTAAAGTGTGGATAGTACGTTTTAATGTCAGTCTGATTAAATTAAAATATTTTTTTGTTACTTTTTTTTTTGTACATAGGTATTTTATGCAACGCAATTACTTTACAATATTTAAATTTAACAGCGGCAACCTGGCGGAGCTGGGGCTCGAAAAGACGACCTTCCGATCTGTAACTCAGAACCTTAACACACTGAACCAATTTATATTCTTTATTTATATCCTTTTTATATATCTTGTAGATTTTGTCCATCATTGCACTAGTAACTCTGGTCAGTTCTCACATTACTGTGTATACTGACTGTGTGTAAGACATACAGTGTGCAGTCTATAAGCTGTCTTACTGATACTGTCTCTATCGCTGCTGAATATCTGGAATTTCCTTCGGGATCAATAAAGTATCTATCTATCTATCTATCTATCTATCTATCTATCTATCTATCTATCTATCTATCTGTCTGTCTGTCTGTCTTTATTCTTTGTCTTGAATTGTCCCTATCAGTTTATTTGCCCAGTCGGAGCACAGACTCTGATGTCTGCAATACTCTGATACTTTGGTGTCACTCGCTGACCCCGGCTGCTGTTTGACTGCTTCCTAAATTTATTTCTGCTGCTGTACAGAAGTTTTCCACAGACTGTCCATTACTGAGCGCAGGGGCAGGAAACACATCGCTCTCTCGCGTGTGAATGAAAGAGCGCTGGCTTCGATTTGAATATAGCGTTTACGGCAGAGGGGTATTTTAACCATTTATTGTGCAACTGGCAACCCAGCATGTTAGTTAAGAGTGCTGCGTTCCGATCGGTAAGTAGTTTGTGAGAAGTGGACTGCACAGGGAGCAGGAAGTACACTGCGGCATGGACAGCAGTAATTGGCACGCCACTGCTCTTTCTGTGATATCCCGGATGTGAAGACCTGAATTTTATTACCTGAATTTTAGCGACCTGAATTTGTAAGACTGCAAAATAATGAAGATTGTATTTTTAACACTTGAAAAAAAAAATTAACTGCAATTTAGTAACTTGAATATTTTTGCTTTGAATTTTAAATGCTTGAATTACCTTTTCATTTGAAATATGCAACCACAATAAATTGTAGTGGCAAAAATTTCAAACATTGTAAATGCACTAAGGATTTTTTTCAATTCAGATCAAATTGCAATGCAAAAAAATTCAAACATTTTTATTGCAACAAGTTTTTTTCAGTTCATGTAATTCAACCTGCTATTTTGGCACTATTATACTTCCATATGTCGACAGCATCGTCAATGATGCCAATCACTTTTTTTTTTCTTTGCAAGTGTTTTTGTAAGTGAAATTATATTGTAGCAACCCAGAAAAAAATATGCACACAAACAGTAAATGGTTTTCTTTCCAAAAAAGTTTATCGCCAAATAAATGTTTGTTATTAAATTAAAACTCAGAAGGTAATGCTGTAATGTAACTGATTACATTTTAATGAAAGTAATTTTATAATGTAATTTATTATATATAATGTATATATAAACTTTAAAAAGTAACGTCCCCCAACACTGGTGATACAGACGATGAGTGAGTGAATAATATTTATATACTCGTGGCAACACGATGGCTTAGTGTTCAGCACTGTCGTCTTGCACCTCCGGGGTCCAGGTTTGATTCTCACCTCAGGGTCTGTGTATCAAGTTTGCATGTTCTCTACGTACTTGGTAGGTTTCCTCAGGGTACTCCAGTTTCCTCCCACAGTCCAAAGACATGCTAATTAGCATTCTCAAATTATCGATGTGTGGGAATACACATGTTAACGGAGATCCTACCTTGATTGTAAGATATAGTGTGGAGCAGGGGAAAACTACAATGGTGTCAAAGGTGGGATAATGAACCAAAAGTGAGACATTTGCATTCAATACAGGACAAAGTAGATTTAATGAGGACAGGAGAAAAAACTAAAAGAGAAAATATTAATTAGCAGATTAAGAAGTAGACACAGCAAATACTGGATGCTAACCGCAGTAAAACAAGAACAACAATTATGGAATGCGCAATTCAAATACATTAAATTTTATGAATCTTTTTAAACAATTGGTAGAAATTATTTCTGGCTGTTTTAAGTTATGGTTAAGTGAGGTTCAGTAAGAAAATGAGGGGACAAGGTAGACCGCATGAAGTTGAGTCAGAAAATAAGATCCTAGGTTGAGTAAAAAAAAAAAAAACTTCATATTCAACAATGTAAGGAGTTATGGAAATAGCTTACATGTGAACACTATGAATAAGTTCATGTTTATATGTGAAAACTATTGGATTGACGATGTTATATTTGCTTAGCCATTTTGACTGTAGTCCAGATTTCAAATTCAGACCCCAAATTTACCAGAACCCCATCAACCAACCCTAAATATATGAACATGCATTGCCAAGGCAGCTATCCTAGCTGGACAATATTAATGTAAAATGTCATAGGGCATGCCCATTTGCTGATGGCTGGAATACTGTTGTGTGGCATGGTCTGCACCACTTTTTGTTTGTTTACTATTTAGAGAGCCGGGACATTGGCTTTTTTCTGCTCGCACACAGAATGAGCAGCTTGGTTGAGCAGAATGTCAGGTGAGTCTATGGTTAGAGATGACCATCCACATAATACCTCCGTCTGTTATTGGGAAAATGGTTTGACTAGAAAACTTGGGCAATCACACTACCAGTGATTGTGCCTGGAGTTACGTGCACATTCAGAAAATTAAAAAATTTAAGCAACATACACTTAGTCATCTCCATTGAAAGAAAATAGGCCCTGCATTTGGTTCTAAACACTAGTTATCAAACATCACAAGTCCTACTGTATAATACAGCTTTAAAGATGGTTGCAATAAAATAAGTACTATACCTGGGTAAGACACTGTTTATTTGTTATGGGCTGAAAGCCCCTACTTTTATTACTATTTTTGCGCAAAAACTTTTATTATTGTGGGTTGTATTGGTACCCTTCGAGAACTGGGTGCGATTACTTTTCTAAGTAATCAAGTAAATTCTAAGTAATTGGGTTTCCCCAAATTCCTGTTCATCCTATTCATGACTAGGTTGATGTATCTCCCTAATTGTACACGCATCCCCATGAAACATACCAAAATGTTCTGCCAGGTCAGCACAAAACACACAATTTTCAAGTTAATGAGGATTTGTTTGGGACTTGAGTCGAACTCTTTTCTCCCGTTAATCTTTTGCTGTGATCGGAACGTGAGACGTCACATTTAATTGCTCAAAGATCTTTACTGTTTTGGGAAAAAAATCACTTTGATCAAAGGAATGTAACCCCTTCTAAAACTTGCTTAAATCTTTTCCATTGAAATTAATTGGCTTCAGTGGGAGACAGTGAATCAGCAAAACAACTACCTCCAGTTCTCTCTCTTACATAGTCTCACTCGAATTTTAAACCCACCTCACGAAACTTGCATCAGAATTGTCATATGGAAAGGTCTCAGGAATGCTATGGCATAGAAAGGAGCCATTTTCACAGTTTTGCCCAGAAAAAACAATGCATCCATGCCAATACTTCACAAACTCCCAAGTTTCTTCATCCTCTACTTTCCCAAAATGTTCACAATTAATGCAGGTTGTGTGCTTCTTTCACTGTTTTTCCACTGTTTGGACATGACACCAAATTTGTTTCTCACAGGATAAAATAGAGGTTTATATTGTTGAACGCTGATGACTCTCAAACTCAATAAAAGTGTCAACATCACATCCACAAATAAGTATACTACTGAATAAATGTCAATCAACGATACCCAGATGCCTGACTCACATTGCCACCTTCATTGCGCATGGCCTCTCCTCAACTAAAAAAAAAGTTCAGGATTTCAAGTACTACACAGATATTTGCTGTCTAGGCATTGACGATGGAAATGATAACATCCCAGTCATCCTACTGCCCAGTCGAGGTTGACACCATGGGCTCAAATTCTGGGTAAAGCGAGAGGTTACAGCAACACCCTGGAATCGAACTTGCGATCTCCGCATGATAGGGCGGGCACTTTACCACTGCGCCACCCGGAGGCCTTTTGGCCACTCGCCACCTCTTGCCACAGAACTACAAAGACGAGACCCAAATACTGGCAAGACATTTCTGATCTACAACTTTAGTGACCCAGAAAACAAATCAACCTCGTAACCAATGCTTGTATGCTTGCTCCAACATAACTGAAATATCAAACAAAATTCAAAGTAGGAAAGATGGTCAAGGCCGCGCTCACATGCAACAGTGACAAAGAAAGTGAGAGACTGAGAGACTAAGTCACCATCATGATACACAATCATCACACATCTCTTGAATGATATCAAGACCTGAAAGAGAACATCAAGATCAAGAGTTACACAAGATCAAATACTGGTCATAGGACAAAAGGACCTAAGAATCCTTATCACCACCTGTCCAGAAACAAAGTGACAACTATAAAAAGAGCAGAACAGTGTGCTCAACAAGATCCACATGCACATTAAAAAGCATTGCTTGTGGTGCCATGAAGGGTTTAAAGGACCCACCACATCCAACCCTGCCAACGATGCGCAACAGCGACCTAAAATCTGCAACAAAATCTCCAACCTTTAGTCAACTCAAAGCTTGTTCAAAAATAGTCGTCAAAAATGATCTGTGTGCGGGCGAGGTGAGAACGAAATGTATTATAGACAGATAGACAGATAAAATGGAGGAGTTTACATGCTGCCGTTTTTTTTCACAAAAAAGCCTGCCATCCTGACCCCAATTTTTGTAACACATACAGGAAACTCAGATTAGTTTAAATTCTTTGTGTGTGTGTCAGCTGTGTGTAGGGAAACGACCATATCTCAGGAACCCTATGACCTTTGCAGAGAAAAAAAATCTACACTGTCTTTCAGCCCTACTTTAGCCTTCCTATATTATTATTATTATTATTATTATTATTATTATTCAATCACCTTTAGCTTTGATTACAGCACACAATGTGGCGGTGTGAAATAATATAGCCCTTAAGAGTGAATTAATAGATGATGAGTAAATTAATTATCCACCCATGAATTGATCTCATGATTTAATGCTTTGTATTTACTTCCCACTAATCATCATTCATTGGTCCCTTTTTCTCACTGCTTGTTTTTGCTTTAAACTAAAACAAGAGACTCTTAATACTTATAGACTAATCTGAAAGTATTTTTGACATAACTGACTACTTTTTTGCCTTATAACCATACAGTGTATGTATGTAAAAGACTTCATCATGTGTAACTTAGGAATTGGAAGTTTTATCCATTATATTGCGAAATAAGTATTTATGGTCACTGTTTGGCTTTAGGTATTGCATAAAAAAAATTTTCCACAAAAAAATTGCCTAATTTCTTATTACGAATATAATATATATCATTTACCGATTATAATTTTTTCATTCACTTTATTATATATATATATATATATATATATATACATAAATAAAATGGAAATATATACTGTACAGTCGTGGCCAAAAGTTTTGAGAATGACACAAATATTAGTTTTCACAAAGTTTGCTGCTAAACTGCTTTTAGATCTTTGTTTCAGTTGTTTCTGTGATGTACTGAAATATAATTACAAGCACTTCATACGTTTCAAAGGCTTTTATCGACAATTACATGACATTTATGCAAAGAGTCAGTATTTGCAGTGTTGGCCCTTCTTTTTCAGGACCTCTGCAATTCGACTGGGCTGCTCTCAATCAACTTCTGGGCCAAATCCTGACTGATAGCAACCCATTCTTTCATAATCACTTCTTGGAGTTTGTCAGAATTAGTGGGTTTTTGTTTGTCCACCCGCCTCTTGAGGATTGGCCACAAGTTCTCAATGGGATTAAGATCTGGGGAGTTTCCAGGCCATGGACCCAAAATTTCAACGTTTTAGTCCCCGAGCCACTTAGTTATCACTTTTGCCTTATGGCACGGTGCTCCATCGTGCTGGAAAATGCATTGTTCTTCACCAAACTGTTGTTGGATTATTGGAAGAAGTTGCTGTTGGAGGGAGTTTTGGTACCATTCTTTATTCATGGCTGTGTTTTTGGGCAAAATTGTGAGTGAGCACACTGCCTTGGATGAGAAGCAACCCCACACATGAATGGTCTCAGGATGCTTTACTGTTGGCGTGACACAGGACTGATGGTAGCGCTCACCTTTTCTTCTCTGGACAAGCCATTTTCCAGATGCCCCAAACAATCGGAAAGAGGCTTCATCTGAGAATATGACTTTGCCCCAATCCTCAGCAGTTCATTCGCCATACTTTTTGCAGAAGATCAATCTGTCTCTGATGTTTTTTTTAGAGAGAAGTGGCTTCTTTGCTGCCCTTCTTGACACCAGGCCAACTTCCAAAAGTCTTCACCTCACTATGCATGCAGATGCGCTCACACCTGCCTGCTGCCATTCCTGAGCAAGCTCTGCACTGGTGGCACTCCGATCCCGCAGCTGAATCCTCTTTAGGAGACGATCCTGGCGCTTGCTGAACTTTCTTGGACACCCTGAAGCCTTCTTAACCAGAATTGAACCTCTTTCCTTGAAGTTCTTGATGATCCTGTAAATTGTTGATTTAGGTGAAATCTTAGTAGCCACAATATCCTTGCCTGTGAAGCCATTTTTATGCAACGCGATGATGGCTGCACGCGTTTCTTTGCAGGTCACCATGGTTAACAATAAAAGAACAATGATTTCAAGCATTTTAACATGTCAAGTCTGCCATTCTAACCCAATCAGCCTTGACATAATGATCTCCAGCCTTGTGCTTGTCAACATTCTCACCTGAGTTAACAAAACGATTACTGAAATGATCTCAGCAGGTCCTTTAATGACAGCAATGAAATGCAGTGGAAAGGTTTTTTCGGGATTAAGTTAATTTTCATGGCAGAGAAGGACTATGCAATTCATCTGATCACTCTCCATAACATTCTATATGTTATGAAGTATATGCAAACTTCTATTATAAAAACTTAAGCAGCAACTTTTCCAATTTCCAGTATTTATGTAAGTCTCAAAACTTTTGGCCACGACTGTATATCCCATAACATTTGGGATCACTTATATCTTTCTATTTGCTAAAGGGGTCCAAAATATGCAATGATCTTTAAACAGTTAATGTTGAGATGTGTCGGCTACTTGTGCTGTTAATTGGTGATTTTTGAGGCTGGTAACTCTAAATGAACTTCTCCTCTGCAGCAGAGGTAAGATTCAGTTTTACTTTCTTGAGATGACCTTCCTGAGGGCCAGTTTCATCATGGTGCTTGAGGGGTCTTGCAAATGCACTTGACAATACACGTTACATAATTATCTAATTCCATATGTGTTATTATATACAGTAACATATCGTTTTGAAATCCCCAGTATTTTTGTAGAATGTAGAAAATAAATCACTAAACAAAAAATAAACAAACTGGGTGTTAGTCGAGGCATATAGCTTATGGTGTAATATTTATAAATTATATTACTATTGTTGTTATTATTATTATTATTATAATTATTAGGAAGAAGATGACTGACTCTATGATTTATCTATGAAATCTATCTAACAATCTGCCTGACTGTTAATCTGCTCTTATACTTGGCACGTTAATCTAAACCAAATAATGTTAAAACAACTCTCACGTTAAAATAAATATTATCAAACTGCACTTCATCTGTGAGTCATCTAACATGATCATGACAATATGACAATACAAATTTGGTGCATCTCACAATTAATAAGCAATTATTCTCTAATCTAAGTAATCTAAGTATGTGTATGACTGTAAATTATGTGCATACAAGATCTGTCTAAGAAAAGTCAAGCCATTGTTAATATAATGAGAATGGTTTGCCCGACATTGACGTAACCTGGCAGCCAAGGAGAGTGGACAGGAATGCACATGCACGAACAATAACTCTAGTGCTATAGTCATTCGAGCACTAGACTCCATAGACTGAGCATGTGTTACTGTGTGGTCTGAGCAAGTAGAGCAGCAAATCTGCATCAAATTTTGCGTTAAGCTTGAACATTCCTCCACGGAAACTATTTGGATGATTCAGGAGGCTTTTGGGGACGATACAATGAGTGCAGTGCAAATAAAAGTGTGGCACAAAGATGGTCAAGAATCTGTTGAAAGTGATCCATGTTTTGGATCCACGTTCTGGAAGGCCTGCAACAAACAGATCATTTGTGAATGGAGTCAACAAAGACTGGCGACTGAGAAGTTAATTAGGATTTTATTACATGTAGTCATTACGTGACTGGATTCTTTCAGGAAGGCCTCGTATAGTGTAAAATTGAAAAATGTAAAATGAGTGAAATTCCTTCAGTGGCACAAATTAAAAGTAAGAAAGGAAAGAATATGATGAATTAGTGTTCTTGTGATAAATAATGACTAAGAGTGTGTGCTAATAAATAAAGAATATGAGTGTGTTTAGGCAAAGGGTGGATTCACACTATAGTATGTAAAGACAGCTACATGTTTATTTTGCTTTCAGTACACAACTGAAAATATGAATCTTAATACAGATGTTCCTGGTGGAAAAGAACGCACTTTGGTTGCCATCAAGCCGGATGGAGTTCAGAGGCGTCTGATTGGTCAGATCATTAAACGCTTTGAGCAGCGAGGGTTCCGCTTGGTAGGTCTGAAGATGGTGCAGGTGAGTGTATGGACACATTTCTTTTTCTGAAAATGCTGCCACACATGAGTATTAAAGCACTTAATTGTGACATAATGACACTTTATTATGACATAAGAAAAGCTTCAATGCATTAAGCCACAAGCCAGTTTTTGATTAATCTTATTTTGGTTTTCTTATACAGAGGTATATATATTGTATGTGAAAGGCAAAAAAAAAAAAAAGATCAACACCATTGATTTTACTAGAAATGTCAACACATTCAATTATCTAAATTTGACCTTTAGAATTTAGAAGAAAAAAAAACAAACAAAAATGTTCTGCTAACATGCACTTCAAGCTAACATGAAGTCTATAACAACCTAGAATCACTCTTTATAACCTTGAAGATGTACTTGAAGGTGGATGGATTACAACAGAAAAAGGCCACATTCCACCGCACATGCTTTGTCGGGCTCAGACTCACCCAAGCTGCACAGATGAAGATTAGAGGAAAAAACTAATCCACCTGGTCTTTTTCCAGTCTTTACGGTGTAGTTCGGGTGACCACGACAGCCTCATGTTCTCGTTCTTGATTGACAGGAGTGCAAGAAGTTATTTCAGTTAAAGTTTTAGTTAAAGTTTCATTTGAGGATTCCTTTCAACATTTCTTCATTCATTTGACCGTCATTACTATTACAAAATTATATGTTGTTTTGTATTTATATGAACAATATAAAAAAAAAAACAGTTTCTTCGTATGACATTATTAGTGAAATACACTGTGTAATCATTTATTGCTATATGTGTTTTGTAGGTATCCAAAGAATTACTTGACGAGCATTATGTGGCTCATTGTAAGAAACCATTCTACCCCAGCATAGTGCAGTATATGACCTCCGGGCCTGTGGTGGCAATGGTGAGGATATAGAATTAAAAACGAAACATTTGGGACCAGAGCAATTTCAGTCTTTATTTTTTTCTTAAGGCAGTAAAATAATTCCTTTTGTTGCCCAATTATTTAATTTCCACAGTTTCCCCATGTACATTCACACTAGGAGTATAAATAGGTGCCTTTTGTTGAAGTCTGAAGATACATCACTAAAATAAGTCTAAACGGCAGTGCATGATGAAAGCCAAATACTAAGGGAAGAACATTTATTTCTGATATGATTTATATCAGAATATACAGTCTTATGCATAAGTTTAGGCACCCCATGATAAATAACAGATTTTGGTGATTTTTTAATTGAAAAGATGTTAACACGGGCTCTTTGAAGAGTCAAAGTATTTGTAAAGCTTTGAAATTGGCATTTACTAATGACAGCTGTTGCCATGCATCAGATCTAATGAGCTGATTAAGGTCTGAACCCTTGTAAAAAGAATCTGAGACGCTGGAACTCTTAGGGTGCCCAAACTTTTGCACACTGCCATAATAATGCTTTTTATCTTTGTTCAATTTATGACCTAAAAAATAACTATGCACCAATGTTTGCTGAAAATATTGTGCATTTTTTCCATTTCCAATAGAGACTCTGTTAACATCTTTTCAATATTTGTTTTTTTTTTTTACCAAAACCTGTTATTTATCAAAGGGTGCCTAAACTTTTGTATACGCAAATAGTAAGAGGATTCCATTGGATAATTACTGCAGTCATTAATAATATGGTTCAGCTTGCAAGTCATTTAATCCTAAGTAATGCATTCCTTTTTTAAACAACCATGACATATCCTGTGGTTGTGGCAAAGATGTTCCTCTGTTTCAGAAGGGTCAAATTATTGTCCTGCATCAAGAAAAGAAACCAAATAAGGAGATTGCTGAAAATGTGTAAATTGGGTTAAGTACTGTAAAACGCATTAATAAAGTACTTTATGGTGGTGAACCATCATCTTTGAGGAAGAAATGTGGTCAGAAAAACATCCATAATGTGCGTGAATGGAGATAACTTAATCTTTAGTGAAATCACAGTAGAACTTGTGGCTGTGCCTAATAGTAAAAGCGTGAATGTGAAGAGAACTCAAGGGATTGGGACTAAACAGCTGTGTAGCCTTAAGAAAACAACTTGTCAGCGAGGCTAATTGAAAAAGTCAATTCAATGTGCTAGAGAGCATATAGAAAGGTCTTTGAAGTATTGGGAAAAGGTCATGTGGTCCAGTGAGTCCAGATTGACCCTATTCCAGAATGATGGGTGCATCAGGGTAAGAGGAGAGACAGATAAAGTGATGCATCCGTCGTGACTCGGGGCAGTGTTATGATCTGGGAGTGCTTCAGCTGGTCAGGTCTAGGGTCAGCAACAATATGCTCCCATAAAAGAGGTCAGACAACTACCTGAGTATACTGAATGACAAGGTTTTTCTATCAATGTATTTTTCTCTCCCTGATGGCATGACCATATTCCAAGAGGACAATGCCAGGATTCTGAACTAATCAAAGTAAAAGGCAATCTAATGAAATATCAGGCAGTGACACTGGTTAAACAGCTGTGTAGGATGCCAGTCCTACACAGGGCACCATGTGAGCACATGCACATTCATACATAGAGGGAATTTAATTAGCCTATCCATCGATTAGCATGTTTTTGGACAGTGCATGAAAACCGGAGAACCTGGAAACCGAACATGCACAGGCGATCTGTTCAGCCCAGAAACCAGAACTTCTCTAGAATTCTGAGCTGGCAAAACAACCCAATTTCACTGAAATCTTGTGCCACGTACTAACGTAGCACCATCTGTTTCAGAGCAAGCTTAAATGAGCTTAAAATGGCCTATAATAAGTTTCTTGTCATAAGGATGAACATTTAATAACATCATGACCCTTCTTTCTAGGTGTGGGAGGGCCACAATGTAATCAAGTCAACACGTATGCTAGTGGGAAACACAAACCCAGCTGAAGCTGCACCTGGAACTCTGAGAGGAGACTTTAGCATTCATGTTAGCAGGTAGACAGACACACTCAGTCACATTAGTAACATTATGATGTTGGTACATTTGATTTTTGACAGATTTTGACAAACCTTTTTTTGCCAGTTTTGAGTGCTCAGGTGCCTGATGAGGAGTTTCTTCTGTTTTGTGCTAATGTTTCAGGAACGTCGTGCACGCCTCTGACTCACCTGAAGTGGCGCAAAAGGAGATCTCGCTTTGGTTCCAGCACTCTGAGCTGATTGACTGGGTGTGTTGTGACCACGGCAACATCTATGGTCCATGAGTGTGTTTGTTAGTTAAGTTTAAAAAAAAATTTTTTTTTTAGAAAATTATTTATAAAATACATTAATATTACTGCTACAATATATATTTGAATCATTATTTTTTCCCCCCAGTTTGAAGGTAAAATTGGGTCTGTGTGCATGGAGTTTGCATGTTCTCTCCATTTTTAGTAGGTTTCCTCAGGTACTCTGGTTTAATCCCATGTTTGAAAACATGCAGATTATGCAAACTGACCTTTCTAAATTGGCTCCAGGCTTCCCAAGACCCCGTACAGGATAGACAGTGTAGAGCATGGGAGTAAAAGAGTAAAATAATGGCATTGCAAAATATAGAATATAGTAATGAATGAAAATTAAGAAATGTTTACAGTCACTGCAGATAATTTTCACGATGAGTGCAGAGACGTACAAGCAGTGTGTCTTTGTGTTTTTGTCACCCCTTAATTCTTCATACTGAATAAAATGAAATGATGCAGAATAAATTGAAATCACATGTTTCACTATAACAGCCTGCAAAATGTCTAAAGATTTAAAAATAAAAATTCATTGTACATTGTCAGCAGCAACCTCATGTCCCCTCTCTCATTTCACCGGCCTGATCATCTGTCATCATCTGCACCGGTTTCTCATCGGTTCATGCCTTTTATTATGCTTGAGTGATTCATAGGTCACTTTGTGACATTCCTATGAAACTGGTCAGATTCTGGCTCTGGACTGAAAATGAGAGCCAAAAATATGACAAAATTGATTAAAAGGTACTTCCGGAAGCTTGGAGAACTGTCCCTCAAGACTACATTTAAACAACAACAACAACAACAACAACAAAAAAAAAATACAAGAAAGTCGGGCTCTTTGAAAGCAAAATATGACGAGTTGTGCAGTGCCTCTCTATATAAATTGAGGTGCCCTAGTGGTACATACAGTAGGGTCACATGCTGTCCCAGTATTCATGATAAATCGTTTCCTCTAATCGTCTAAAACCATGCTAGCTATGGGGCTAGCTATTCTAAACGATTTAAGTACTTAAAATGAATGGACATTTAAAACCATCTAGCTCAGTACCTTCAGTTAAACTAAATCTAGCAATATTAAACAATGAATTCTGAATTGTTTGGAGATATACTGTAGTGAAACCATTCCAAAAGCATTTTTCATTAAAAGCAAAAAGTGAGACACAAATAGTCACCGAGTCTTTTTTTTTTTTTACAGTCAAGAACATCCTTTTATTCAATCAGTTAAAGGTGCTGCTCTTTTCAAACTGTTTTTCTTATTATGGAAAAGAAATTGTAATTAACACATGCATTTCACCATGAGCTCTGGAGGGCATGTCTCTAAAGAGGGCAATAGCTTTTTAGGGTTAGTGAAGAAGCTACGGGCTGGGGCAAAGGCTGCTGGGAAATTGATCTAATCTAAGCTTATCACTTATCCCAACACCCTACACACTCTACCAAAAAATACAACCCAAAAGCAAATAGAAAGAAAAAAAAAAGTTAAAAGACGGATGGTCAGCGCCAGGAAGGGACCAGGCCCGGGGAGAGTTCTGTCCACAACATTATGGCTTTTTCTTCTCTTGTTTTTTTTCTTCTTCACGTGTCTTTATTCATTGCTGATACTGTTGCTGGCTTCATGTACTTAGGAAAAGTTTGCATATTGATGTGGGACAACAATCAGGCTGTGATTTGTAGGCCTGAGATTATTCCTTCGCTGGTGTATTCATGGTTTTCAAGGCTTCTTTATTATTACTAGAGTTCAGGTTTGACAGTTTGGTCTGAGGGGCTTGGCTCATAACTGCAGATTAACCTCAAATCTTGGTAAATTTGTTATTTTTTTTATGTTAAATGATTATTATTATTTTTTAAATTATTTTATTATTTCTGAATCTGTCTCTCATCCGTTGCTGAACCCATTCCGTAATAAGGTGCTTAGTAATTTCAGGTCATTTTTTTTAAAGTGTTTAAATAGCTGGTCTCGTATAACCACTGCAAAGGTGCATCATCTATAACAATTCTCAGTGTGGCATTGGTGCCACCTAAATATGCAATATTGACAAAAAAAAAAAAAGAACATTAAAAATAAAATTTGGTATAAAAAAAAAAGAAATACAAATAAATACAGTCAAAACAAGTCACAAACCTATTATTACCCAGCAGCCTAAATTCCTTCCACTACCTTTTAAGAGGACGTCCTACGTCAACCAGTTTCTTCCTTCACTAAAGTATGATTAACTGCTCCATGTTGGAACCTTTTCCCCTTCAAACACCCTTTGACTGACATCCCGCCAGAGCCCACAGGTGTAACTTGTTCACTTACATTAACTGTTCAATGGAGAAGCTGAAGAGATCGGTATGGTATACAATGTGAAGCATACAGACAAGAATAACATGTAAGCTAACTGCATTCTGCTCAGACAAAAAGTTTTTTCTTTTTTTTTTTCTTAAAAACCCCTCCATTCAATGAAAATGGGGAAGGGCGGGAAAGAAGATGGTTATGCGACTACAGACTATTCCAGTGTCCAAGAGAGGCAGAAGACAAGGAAAGGAGTACAGAGGAAGGAAAAGCAAGACAGGAAGGACTTTTTTTTTGTCTTTTTTTTTTCTTTAAATTTTTGCATCAACAATAAAAAGAGAAACTAAGTCACACCGATTTCCTTTAGTACTATATATACTGCTTTGAAGAGCTTGAAGAAGGAGAGAATATAGAATTGGGTTGAAAGGGGGGGGGGGGGGGTTCTCAGGTGGGCACTGAGGATTACAAGATGGAGTCTGTGAACAAAGGCACTTTTTTAGGGACAACCTTGAAGATGCTCTGAGTCTAACACTACATCACAAAACAAATATTTAGAGTTTAGAGTAATTTACATTGGGACCGGGAGGGGGTGTTGGTTTAGGCGAGGGGGTGGGGTTCACTTTGTAACATTTTCAGCTTTATTTATCAAAATAACGTTCAGATCGGCTTACAGAGGTATCTCTGATAAAATGGGAGTCTGATAAGAAACAGCAGCTGTTAATGAAAAGGTCTCGCTTTTGCTGCAGTGAAAAATTTCAAGGGCGATCGAGTTGATTAAAAGCATCTCCCAGGAAAAAGGGAAGATCTTGTCATTTAGTCTGGATTCGTTTTTAAATCTCTATGTACAAAAGCCAGCAATGCTCGTAGGATAACGTCTTGAACAGGATTGACGACGTGTCGTGACGTGTGTATTATGGCTGCCAAATACATAGTGCAATTTCTTCTGTCTTAAAAGTTACATTGTAAACAATCATTCCTTTTTAGATTTTTGTTTCGTTCTCAGGACTTTGCATGTATTCATTAATGCGTTGGAATTTATCCACCCTCCATGACTAAACCCTCTGTTGGGGGGAAAAAACAAGCCTTTTCGACTAAAATGAACCCCTCCCCCTTTACTAAATTCTAAACAAGAAATAGAGTATGCATGTTTTTTCCTAAAAATTTTGCGTTATGATAACACTTACTTGTTTTTCTTTTTTTTTTAATTTATGTATAATAGAGTTTGAATGTACTGTATTCCATAAAAAGCACCAGTTTCATTTAGTGATATATATATTTTTTGATGTGTTGCAAAACTGTTTCTTCAGCCCTCCCAAGTTTTGAGAACAAATCATTACAAATAAACATTTAAAAAAAAGGAAAAAAGGCTATTAAAAAAAAAAAGAAAGAAAGATTAAAAAACTCCCAAAACTTACAAAGACTTTTTTTTTCTCTCCGCCCTGTAGTTTAGAGTCCCGGACCTCTTGGACTTGAAACAATAACAGAAGGGTATTTTCCCTCCACTTCTATCACACCCTCTAACAATCTAACAGACGAACACATTTCTCTACCCAAGGCATTGCACATGGCTCAATCAACATACATTATTTTTCAATTACAAATACTTCCCATCCAAACACAAAAGAACTCAAAAGCCACATCTTTCTCCTCAACACTACTGATACGGTTTACTATAGAAATACATATTCCTTTTTTTTTTTTTGTTAGTTTTTTTTTTTGTACTTAATTTTCAAGGGACTTCACTTATTGGGCTTTTCCTTTGTTGAGTGTACAACCGGGTTTGGAGTACTGGTACTATTGAAAAATAACTTGTTTAATAATCGTAATGCTGCCATACTTCAGAAAATAACTAGACTGCCACTGAGCTTATTACACAAAAAAAAAAAAAATGTTTATATAAATATATATGGATATCTCCTGTATATATAAAGATGTCTGTAATTAGTGAGCTGTCACTTGCCACTTGTTTTGCTCCAGACATAAAAATTTCTTCCTCTATAGCTTATATGTGAGAAAATAACCTGAATTCATGTTTAACAAATTGCATAATGGGAATACAGAGGCACTTCCATTGATTAGAAAAGAAAAGTCCATCGCCATCATTAATTCTCATTTAGCAATGCTAGTCCTCTACTACGCTGATGACGAGGCCGCCTTTTGGCTGCCACGCTTCCCTGCAGTGAGACACAGAATCAGGCAGTCCAGTTATTTTGTGAGCTCGGTGATTTGAATAATGAGGCTAAAAATGAAAATCGACGTTTAAAACAAGCTGATTTATGAGAATTTCAGCATGACTATAGAAAGGCAGATTAGGATTGCCCTATGTTAAACCAAGGCTTCCCTTTTAGATCATTCGGTGGAACGTGTTGTGTGCAGTCTTGCGTGATGTGTATGTATGTATGTGTGTGCGTGTGTGTGTGTGTTTGAAGCCATGCTCTGAGCTTGCTGCCTTTAATTAATGAGAACGTGGCAGATGAAGTCATGTCTGATCTAAATGGCCGTTGCATACCCCTGTCCTCTCGAACACAACTACAAACACTCTTTTGCTCCACAGTGTGGCCTCGTGTTCTTGGAACACAGCCGTCTGGGAGAGTAAACAGTACAGGATGGGGCATCTCTACCATCATAAACATAAACTGGATGTCCACTAAGACTTTCCAGTGATTTTCTTCACATTCTTGAAAAACGTGTAATTATGTATAATTACCAAATCATAACTGCTCACAATGGCACAGTTATAGGAACCAGGTGTTCAACACGACTAAAGCCTCTGACGCTTCACCATCACGGATAGAGCGTCTAGGTTTAATACATGTCTCTAGTCACAAATGGGATTTTTCAGGGCATGATATTGTCACTGGATTTAAAAACAAAGCGTTTTTGTTTTTACAATTATTGGAAAAAAATATATATATATGAGAGAATCTAGATATTGTGACTCCTGGTTCCAGACACAGACGCCGTATGGAAATGAGATTTTAATGGTCAGGACGTGTGGAATGTTGCTGTTTTAAAAGAATCGGTCGTATGCCAATTCCCATCCATTAATCAGGTCAATCGAGAGCAGTTGCCAAAGACTTCATGTCACATGCTTCTTCTCAGACACATAAAACCATCATATCTGTCACAAAATGCTGCTCATGTTATGCATCAGGGCAGTTGAACACACTTGGAGGAAAGTGCTAATTGATTTTTTCTGCATACAGGATCTCAAAGATCCGGTTAGTGTCACTCTGACGCTGGAGAGAGTAACACCATCTGTACCGCCCGGAGAGTACGGCCAATTTAGCTCCTTTGGTCTCTCGGTCATTGTTACCTCTGGCATTTTTAGGATGGAACCCAACGCAACCCTTAATGCACCTACTGTAACAACATAATGAAGTGTAAAATAAATCAGTTATTCTAAACTGTCTCTAGAGGCGGTAAAACATCATAATGCTTTCTGATTTGGAATGTAACGCATGAGTTTAAAACTCCCTTTTTGAGGTTCCTAGCAGTAGCTCAGAGACATGACGGTGAAAGTGTGTGTGTGTGTGTGTTTATGTGTAAGGGTTGGCATTACCCAAAGGGATTACAGTCTGTGTTCAATCGGCACTAAGGGCGAGTTTAAGGCCTGAATTTGATTCTTTTTGATTGGACAGAATTCATAGGTAGTTTTTTTTTGTCTGAATCGTAGCGTGCTTTCCTACATCAGTACATCAGTCTTCTACGACTGTCGACTTACATCCAATATTAACTTTAGTGTGTGATGATCACTTATACGTTTACCTCAAAAAAATTGTGTGCAAACTTGTTTTTTTTTTTTTTCTCTGTCTATCCTATTTTCAATAGCGGACACGAGAGTAGTGTTTTATTTTCCGTACTTTTCTTTTTCTAGTGCAATACTTTAGGTTTTGTTTCGTTTGATTGTGTTCTCTCTCTCTTTTTTTTAGGAATTGTTGCTAAGCTGGCTGTCATAACAACGGGCACATCGAGACCAATCTCTACACTGAACTACAAACGGTGTCAGAAGGGAAGATTAGTTGGCTTCAGCTTCAACTCCATGCTAGATGACAGGATGCTTAACATCTCGATTATTTGATGTCCCAATAGTTTCTAAAACTATTCTTGCTTTTCTTTTTTTCCCTTTAAATTAAAACCTCACCATCGTTGATGTCCCCAGCCATTGCACAATATAAGTAACAGATTCTCTTTTTTTTTCTTCCCTTCTTCGGGTTGTTCTTTTGTGTTTCTGCTTTTTGTTGATGTCATTTCTGTGGTTTCTGAGACACTCCATGTCCTCCTTTCAAAATGTCACGTGATCTTCTTATTAAAAAAAAGGGGAAGGGGGTCATTGCCGTAGGTTGACAGGATCAGAAGGTTCCAAATGATAAGAAGATTTGCTGGTTTTCTTTGTTGTTCTTTTGGGCCAACGGGGGTTAGAGGGCAATTTTAGGTGGGATTCTTTTGTTTGTTTGTTTCCTGATTCAAGATTCCAGATTGTAGTGACAGGATTTTAATTGCTTGTTGGCAGGCAGGTTTTGTCAGAGGAACCAAGACTGAAAAAGAAAAAAAAAAAGCAGATTTTAGAAGACACGCATACACAAAAACAAAACAACACTTTAAAACCGCATGCTGGCTAATATTCTGTGCTGAATTTTTGAATTTGTCCACTAGATGTCCCACTTGTCTAGCTAAGCAGGCTGGACTTTCTCTCCCCACCCTGTCCCTGTCCGCCTTTAGGAGGAGTCTGAACCTTTCGCCTCAACAGCATTATCACTGACTTAACAACAATTTAATTACCTGCTGGAGCAGACCTTCAATTTGATGAAATTGCACAAAAAAAAAAAAAGCATCAAGATACCCAAAATTTAAATTCTACATCAGAGTAAAACTTGTAGGCTGCTCGTGCTGTGCATGACAGCTGACTGGCTATGAGCAGTTTGGTTTCTCCCGGCCGGCGTATAAAAGTGAGCTGAAGTGGCTTGAGAACATTCTGGAAGTCAAGTCTCGGAAGCACTTTGCCTCCAGGGGAGCGGCTTGTGTTTTGCTTGAGTCTCCCCAAACAGCCAAACACACAAAAGCCATCCCGTCACAAACACTTCTTCCTCCTCCTCCTCCCCCAGCTCCGGGTATCGCCTCGACTCTTCCCCTGTGTGCTCTGCTCCTCCCTCTCTCGGCTCTATCGCGCTCTGTGTAATCCTTGGCAGGAGTTAGCACCCTCTTTCTTAGCCCCCTCTTTTCACTTTGACCCCCCTCCACTTGCCACCTCTCAAGTTCAAGTTCAACTGGCTATGACATCATGTCTGGTTGCTGCGGGTAACCAGACAGTCAAGACGTGGCTTCTCGGTTTGCAGGGTCATGCTGAAACTCTCACCCTCTCTCTTCTTTCGCATTCTTTCTTGGGACAAGGTGAATTCAGGCCTCTTGTTTGGCCACAAGGGAGCTCCACCAACCCAACTTTCATCTGGAGTTAAGTTACTTCAGGAAGTCTTTTTACACTGGGTCTTTGTGCAGGAATTTTACTGACGGTTTTTTCCTACTTTTTTTTTATTTTATCTGTCAAGCAGCGAAGGTGGTTATTTATTGCATTATCTTCTCTATTTCTTTTTTTTTTTTTTTTTACAGTTAGTGATCAGAAGCCAAAAGGAACACGATGGAGGATGGTCAAACCTCCAGTTAGAGTCGGCTAAAAAACAGCCAGTGCATGAAAGGACGTCCCGAGAAGACTGGTTCAGCCAAAAAAGGGGTTAATGGGGTGGAGTGAAAAGTGAAATGAAGACTAACAGTGGGAGAGACAGACCGAGCGATCGGGAGCATTGGAGAGATGGAGCTGCACAGCTTCAGATGGTTGCCATGTGTTGTGGAGTCGGCCCGAGGCGGGTGTGGTTTACACAGTAATGAGTAAAGTGCAGCGGCTTATGGAGGAGGCTGCCCACTCGTAACGCTCAAATCAACCTCCACTGCTCCTCTCCCACTGAGAACTGCTCCAGATGGGCCAGATAAACATACCGCACTGCTTATTGTATGTGGGAGAGAAAGTGAGAGAAACAAAGAGCGGGAGAAGCAACGGAGAGACCACACTGACACGCAGAGAGTACACATACGAGACTCCGTTCCTGTCTCTGGAATCGAAATAATTAGTACATCGGGACTTGGCCGTCCTGCAGAACGATTTTCTTTTCTAGATAAACATACTGAAATTAGAGAAATATGACATGTTTTTGTACTAACTTGTGTCTGCTGGGGGATATTTAGAAAGTTGTTGTCCCGTGATCCGATGCTGACAAACCTGTTGGGAGTTGTGGAGCCTGGCGTGGAGTATGCTAGAAGAAAAATAGAAACAAACCGCTGTTTATTAATTTCTCCTCAGACTGATGATCATATGTGCATTTTTGCTTTTTGGATAACTTCGGCATGAATCAGGACAACAACACCCTATTGTAACATCTATACTATCACAGTAGACAGTATTACATAAATAATAGCTTTTCTACATGTAGATTCCAAGAAAACCACAGTAGGCAAGTGAAGGTCAGTATCAAATTTAGGGCAGTTTAAAACTGATGGACTCCAAAGCACAAAATGGTTCTTATTAAAAGACAAATCACCAGATGTCTTAATGAAATGCTAGCTAATTTTCCAACCTTATTTACCAGCCATAAATATATGAAATTCAATGCATTTATTTTCTTTATAACATGGCAAAATCACATAAAAAATCTTAAGTTGTAGCTCAGTTTGTGTCTATTTTAAAGGTAGACTTTCCATACAGATAAACCTTGAATACACGCCTATAGGTCTGGGTTATTTAACGGTGTATCCCACTGTACATCCTAAAGTAAAGTGTCCAACTAGTGACATAAAAACAGTTTGCGAGTCTGTCTATTCACCATATGTAAATATAAACTCCTGAATAAAATAGAGGTAATGATGACATCAGATGCACCTTGTGAGTTTGACAATGTTTAAACAAAGGAGCAGATATCCAGTGAGATGCACCTTTAAGGATATTATCAGGACTCCATGTATGTAGCTACAGGTTTGTGAAATCGAAATTAAAAGCATTGTTAAGGGTTAGTTCGATGTAAACAGATGACAGACTTCAGGACACTGACAACAATAAAACTAGAACAGAAGTTATGAACAAAAGTAAGAAACACAAAAAACATAAAAAAGACAAAAGCGCTCCGTCCAGTGCCCCCTCTGTGGTGGGTTATTTAACTTGAAGATGCCAATACCATCATGCCCCATACGCCTCCTTCAGAACAGCCCTGCTCTACTGATCAAAGATCGGCTGTTCTTCTTGGTCTAATTCAAAAAATAACACAGCCATGCAGTATTTCACCACTGACCTTGGATCAGCACTGGAGTTGGCCGATCGCATCTCCACAATCCCAAAACAGCAAACTAATCCGGGCTAAAACTCAACCAAATGGAACTCAAAGCAAACCAACGTAAAAAGTCAAAAGTGCATTAGATGGATTCATTTATTTGACCAATTTGTGCGATTGATATGGGGGTGTATGAAGTGATTTGAGTCCACATTAACTGCCCTAAATTTGTACCCTTCGTTGACTGTGTTTATATCCGTTCACCAAGTTGTAAGTTGCTGCCTGGGCCAGATGAAAAACAGACCACCAAAGAGCAGCTATGATGGAGTTGCACTGGAATATTGAAACGTACAGGAAAAAGGTATCTAAAGACAGAACTGTGTATTTCTGAACTCTAGCTACAATCATCTAATTACCGTGAAGGTTATAGTATGAAACTTAAATTCAAGATGCATTGGGCCACAGTATTGAGAATTAAGAATTGAAATAAACAGAGAGATATAGTGTGTTGGGCAACCTTTGGGCTTTTATTATGTGTATTTTGGGGGCCAAAGAATGAACGGTCCGAATTTGGTCCTCGGGTATATTGAGAATGGCGGGGAGGGGATCACTTACACGGAGATGCGGGCGAGGTGAGTCCGCCATCAAGGGGCATGCTGCTGGGTTTAGAGTCGGGCATGGGGAGGGGCACTGGACGTGCCACTGGGGGTGGCGGAGGCAGCAAGAAGGAGCCGGGCATTTTGCTCTGGCTGCTCCCGTTCGGCTGCAGACAACACACACAGGGTGAGGAGTGTGGATACGGTCCGACACCCCATAAGACGAAAAGACCAAAGACCAAACGGCAAGACAACGCTGGTTCTTTCCAAACAAAGATGTGGCTGAAGGCGTGGCTGAAGGTGGTGAGGTGTTGAAAAGGGGGAACAACCAAAAGGATGGCGAATGTGCATCGACGTTGGGTATGGAGGCTTTTATGTTCGTGTATGTCTGTGTGTGTCTAAATCATAGATTCACCACAGGCACGGACACTGGAGCAGTGAAGGAGCGACCGGGATGGAGGGCTTTTCAACATAAAACACATACGCACAAGCATGATGAGAGATCCATAAGAATGAAATCAACACAAATAGGCAAGAGAGGAAATACTAACTACACAACATCAAAGCAAATGGAAAAAGCAGAACAGAAGGAGGAATAAATGTTGGAATGAAATATATGGAGTCTGCTGCTGATTGAGGTGTAGATGAGGATTTGTTGAAGAAACTAAGAAAGAAATTTACAAAGCATTGATAAGAGCACATGGCACATAACAAGAAGATGGCGAGGCTTTTATGCTTGCCTTTTAATCTTAGATTGCACATTGGGCGAAAAACCCATGAGAAGACAAGACAGGAAGTTCTCACAGTGTTATTAAAAGACTGGCCTTTCCTTTTGCTCACCAATTAAAGAAGCATTCATAAGTTATTCATACAGTTATGTATGAAATGATGCTTTAAAAAGGGATCAAGTAAGTAAGTGCAATACAAACGGATGTCTGTAGCTGTTTTCATAGAAAGAAAACTAGAACATTTAATATATCCAAAACTGCTGTTTTTTTTTTTTTAAAGTCTACATCCTTCTATTTGAACAGAAGTGAATAACAAGACTGCTTTTTTTGTTTTACAATTTACATCGGGATGCAGGAAAATAGCTGTTGTTTTTAATTTTATGGACCCACATTTTTGTGAGTTTTTTCCTTGAAAACACATTAACACGTTAAACTGACTTTTCTTATATACCTTTATTTTTTTGTGGGAATAAAAGCAACATTAATACTGTAACTCCATGATGGTTTTACTTTCATGCTGCACATCATCGTTAATCTGTCTTCGAGTTGAACCATAGGAAAAACCTGAACAGCTATTAATCTGTCAGGCGTGTCAGTTTAAATGACTTGAGAATTATTATTTTGATCAAATATTACCCTCAGTCTTACAATAACTATGTATTTGACAAACTCATTTGCATACAGTGACTTTGTGGGCATCTTACCTGACCTCCAGCTTGGCCTGGTCCATCAGCACACACAAACTGCACAAACTCTTTGAGTGGGTCCTGCCCCGGGTGGTGGTGGTAGCGGATGGTGGGGTGAGTGAAGTAAGGGCTCGACTGCTGGATGATGGAAGGAGAGGGAAAGTGCAGAGATGAGGCTGAGGCACGAGGGCTTCCTGCAGAGAGATAACACAGGATAACAGAAAATTAGCACTCAGGAAACGGTAACTGATTCGATGATTGAAATAAATGTGGAAAGCCTTCTGACTCCGCAAATGCATGAGTAACGAGTGATACAAATTGCTACACAGATGACCATGGTGAGCTAATGTAGTATGAGTCAGTGAGAGGTGGTGCTACTACATACAGTACATCCACACCTTCACACTTGCACACACCAAAATCCGAATCATAGGTATTGATAGTTCATGAATGATCAGCCGTTTTATGACGAGACTAAAATATTCGACACAGTTAAAGCTGAATATTTTTTCCATATTAAGGGTGAAATTGCTTCGAAAGGACTCTTTCACGGGAGTGGAAATTAAACCATGCTATTCCTTTCTTTACTCTAATGGTGGGGTTTTCTTCATCTTGATTGGTATGACTGGGATGAACTCTCGCCCTCATCTTATGGCGTGCCAGCCTCCCTGTGCCCATCCAAACAGTCCCTCCAGCTGCCCGAGTAAGCCTGCCAAGCGCCCGGCTCCCCCAGACGAGAGCAGCCAATGCCCTGCTTCGCTCATCCCCCCACAATCGCCTGCTCCTCTCCCCTTGTCTCGCCGTCTTTCTTTCTCCCTCCTTTAATCCCATTAGGGACTGGGCAGAGGCCAAGCGCACTGGTGAGAGTGCCACATACTCCAGAGCCTGGGCCACGGGGCAACGACAGCCCCAAACACAGTCAGGGTACACAAAAACAACGCATGGCCACCATACAGGGAGGGAACCAAGCATAAGGCTTGTACCAGATCTAACCACATAACATGTGAGAAGCAAAATGAAACAAGACAAACACAGGGCAAAGAGAGGATCCAGGAAGACTGCCACAGTGACACAGAAGATTACAGGTTTTCAGTGCTAAATTGCTGTGTCTGCAGAACCTCTTGCTAAGACTGAGTACAATGTAGAAAAAGTGCATGCAAAAAGTGCATGTTTTGTTTATTATGTAGAAGTCACTGGGACTCAAAAAGAAATTGTCCATGAATAAATCACAAATAAATCCCTATTTCTAAAGAGTACAGTAGGTCAGATTCCATTGTAAAGAAATGAGCAGTATTCACTCTTGTAAAATTATCCGGGACATTTCAATGAATATGGCACTTGTCTTTTTCTGTGGAAAGGTGTTATCTGACTGCAATTATCTGGTAAATATTAAATGAAATGTTTACTTGTATAATGAGCAGGTGTTTTCAAGAACATTACATAAGGAATGCCATATTAAGTTGGTTTAAGGTTCTGTAAAAAAACTAACAAAAAAAAACATTCTTCTCTGATTACAAAACAAGACCCCATCACTTTAGTTGCTATGTTAAGTTGATATTGATCTATATAAAAACACATTAAATAGGTTTAAATTGATTGAGAAGCTCAGAGCATGGATCTGAATGAGAAAAGTGAAGCACTGCACCCCCAGACCAGACAGAAACAAAGTCCACCACGGAGAGAGTGAAAAGCATCCCACCACAAACAGACTGACAGACAGACAGACCAGCTATTAAATAATAATAATATTAATAATAATAATAAATAATAAGAAGAAGAATAAATAATTAAAGCTCAAGAAGAAGGTGAGGGAGGAAGCCAAAAATGGGCAAGGTAGTAGAGATCCCACACACAAATCTCCAAACCCAACTGCAACCCAACAGGGCAAAACACAGCCTCACCTCTTTGGCCAAACCAAAGGTGCCCAGCACTGTATGTGAGGCCTTTGTGAGGGGAGACTGGGGGAAGCGGGAGGGTGGAGGTGGGTGGTGGTGGTGGTGGTGGTGGGGGGTGGGTGGGTGTTTAGGGGCTCTGAGTTCTCACCTGGTCTCACTCCTGCCAGCATGGGCAGTGGGTGGTGGGTGAACGGCATGCGGGCAGACCTCGTCTGGCCGGACAGAGCGCTGAAATCGAATTTCCCCGGCTTCTTAAGAGAACCAGGCGACGAGAGTCCTGGCAAAAAAACGGGATCAACAGAATGGCAGAAGAGAGATAGGAGGTTTTAATGAAACAGGCTCAGCGTTCGGACTTTGACTTGATCTGTATGCTTTAGTTGGAGGAAAAAAAAAATCACCTCTTTTGTAGCAGCAGTGGGGGGAAGGGAAAAGGATGGGAGAGGGAGGACTGGCAACGAGAAAAATAGCTGGGTGGAGGCCATGGTGGCAGCTCCCATTAGACTCCATTTAGTTTGATCTGTCTGTATGTCTGCCTGTCTCACTGCTCCGTAGTGTCACCCAACACGCACGCCAAGGGTCATTCTAGGGTTTAAACCTTAGCGCTGCTCAGCTCCCAATGAGAACGCATGATAAGCATGAACAGGAATTCAAATATACCTCTGTAGCTGAATGCAAAATAGCATGGTCGCTTTTGTGTGTTCCTTTCTCAATCAGGAAATAGGCAACATTAGCTGATAAGAACGGATAAAAATCTGTGAGATTCAACACCGAATACTGTTCCCCCTCAAAACAAAGAAAACAACCAAAATAAAACCCCACTACAACGTTGCAAACACTGACTCCCCAGATACAATACAGATTTTAAAACAATACTGATTTGAAAACATGGTCATGGAAGTTGTTTCATTACCGATACTAAATTCCCACAAGCTCTCTTTTGTAGGCTACAGTATATACAGTATAAAACACACACCACCTCTCCTTTTTTAAAATGCCTTTCTTTCCTCTTTCCTTTCACCGTTTCCCTTCTGTGCTCTGTGTCTCACAAGTAGGCATTCTGACCTTTCATTTTCCGTTTAAAACGGAAAGTTTCCCTAAAAATTAAAAGATGAAATTGACCTAAATTGCTTTCTTTCCTGCCGTATGCATGTGGTGTGGCTCTGCCTTCTCTCTGTCCACATACACGTACATGTCCATTTTTTAACATCCATATACTGTATATATAGCAGACTAACATCATGCATAACCAAACTTTTAATATTTTGCAGTCTACTAACTTTAATCAGGGTGGTCAGAACAGATGCTGCATTTACACACTCGTACTTCTAGTAAACAATTTAGAATTAGAATTTTGCTCTTTTTTTCAATACCTGTTTGTTTTCTCATCTAGCTAACGCAACAAAATAAAATTTCAAATTAGGAAAAGCTTGACTAATTATTTTAGAGCTTTATAATGAGCTTTATAATGGTATCTACAGTATAGTCCAGGAAAATACACAGCAACACAACTTTCTTCCACATTTTAGTGTTTGAAGTGAAGCTTGTTTAGGTGGAATTTCGGGGACCGGTTGGAGTTGTAAAAGCACACCACTGTAGTAATTCGCGCTCTGTCCAAACATGTAAACTAATATATATGATGGTTCATAGCAAAAATAAAAGTCAACAATCTAAGGTAGAATGGTATAAAGTGCACAAAGAAACTCTTGTTCAGAATGAAACCTGTCTCTTTTAGAAGTCTTCGCAGAGTTGACATGCCGTTCTTTCAGAACATGCTGTACTCTGAGTGCGGCTCAAGCCAGCAGCCCGAGTCTGCAAGTTGGCGCCAGACGAAGAGGAAGACAGGAGGGAAGCGAGAGATGTGCGAATAATGAGGGTGGAAGTGTGAGAAATGGAGGGAGAGAGGAGGCGATGACATGTGCCCCTAGTATATAACGGTACATTAAAGTGTCCTCCCGTTTCTATAAACGTCGGCCCGAAAGCCACAGGGCCTGTGCTCGGGTCGACGAGCTTTTCCAAAGTTTGGCGCAAACAAGCGAGCTAAGTATACACTGGGCTTACCAAGTGACCCAGAAACACAGCCAAATGTGTCAGGGCTGAGGAAATAAAAATGAGTCTGTTTTATGATCAAGACCTGTGGCTAGTTTTGAGGGAAATTATTTTGATATACGATAATCCAAATACACAGTTTAAGATGCGGAGCTTTCAGGCAGTGGCAGAATGATGGGTAAAATTTTCTAGGCCGGTATAAATTAGCCACATTGCACAAATGTCGAAATCTAAGGACAGCATTTGCTCTCTTAGCCCTCGCCTACTATTTCTCTCTTATAATGCACATCCCAGAATACTCAATATTGTACAAGATCAGGCTGTGAAAACTGATCAGAAAACTTTTACCATCTCAAGTTTTAAAGAATGAGAGAGAGATAGAGAAAAGAAAATTTTTGGAGAGATTTGAAAAAGCCATAATACAAAAACTAAGAAGCGAGTGACATGGCCTACTAACAGATGGTCTGACTCACATTATGTTGTACTTTAACCCAGCCTGATCACACACACAGCCTTTACGTACACACGTGGACAAAATTGTTGTTACCCTTCGGTCAATGAAAGAAAAACTCACAATGGTCACACAAATAACTTTAATCTAACAAAAGTAATAATAAATAAGAATTCTATGAATGTTAACCAATGAAAGTCAGACATTGCTTTTCAACCATGCTTCAACGGAATTATAAAAAAAAATAAACTCATGGAACAGGCCTGGACAAAAATTATGGTACCCCTAACTTAATAGTTTGTTGCACAACCTTTTGAGGCAATCACTGCAATCAAACGATTCCTGTAACTGTCAATGAGACTTCTGCACCTCTCTGCAGGTATTTTGGCCCACTCCTCATGAGCAAGCTGCTCCAGTTGTTTCCGGTTTGAAGGGTGCCTTTTCCAGACAGCATGTTTCAGCTCCTTCCAAAGATGCTCAATAGGATTGAGGTCAGGGCTCATAGAAGGCCACTTTAGAATAGTCCAATGTTTCCCTCTTAGCCATTCTTGGGTGTTTTTAGCCGTGTGTTTTGGGTCATTGTCCTGTTGCAAGACCCATGACCTGCGACTGAAACCCAGCTTTCTGAAACTGGCCAGCACATTTCTCTCTAGAATCCCTTGATAGTCTTGAGATTTCATTGTACCCTGCACAGATTCAAGACACCCTGTGCCAGATGCAGCAAAGCAGCCCCAGAACATAACAGAGCCTCCTCCATGTTTCACAGTAGGGACAGTGTTCTTTTCTTGATATGCTTCATTTTTTTGTCTGTGAACATAGAGCTGATTTGCCTTGGCAAAAAGTTCAATTTTTTTCTCATCTGTCCATAGGACATTCTCCCAGAAGCTTTGTGGCTTGTCAACATGTAGTTTGGCATATTCCAGTCTGGCTTTTTTATGATTTGTTTTCAACAATGGTGTCCTCCTTGGTCGTCTCCCATGTAGTCCACTTTGGCTCAAACAACGACGGATGGTGCGATCTGACACTGATGTTCCTTGAGCATGAAGTTCACCTTGGATCTCTTTAGAAGTCTTTCTGGGCTCTTTTGTTACCATTCGGATTATCCGTCTCTTTGATTTGTCATCAATTTTCCTCCTGCGGCCACGTCCAGGGAGGTTGGCTACAGTCCCATGGATCTTAAATTTCTGAATAATATGTGCAACTGTAGTCACAGGAACATCTAGCTGCTTGGAAATGGTCTTATAGCCTTTACCTTTAACATGCTTGTCTATAATTTTCTTTCGAATCTCCTGAGACAACTCTTTCCTTCGCTTCCTCTGGTCCATATTGAGTGTGGTACATACCATGTCACCAAACAACACAGTGACTACCTGGAGCCCTATATATAGGCCCACTGACTGATTACAAGATTGTAGACACCTGTGATGCTAATTAGTGGACACACCTTGAATTAACATGTCCCTTTGGTCACATTATTTTCAGTATTTTCTAGGGGTACCATCATTTTTGTCCAGGCCTGTTCCATGAGTTTATTTTTTTAAATAATTCTGTTGAAGCATGGTTGAAAAGCAATGTCTGACTTTCATTGGTTAACATTCATAGAATTCTTTTAAATTATTACTTTTGTCAGATTAAAGTTATTTATGTGACCATTGTGAGTTTTTCTTTCATTGACCGAAGGGTACCAACAATTTTGTCCACGTGTGTATTCAGTGTTTAAAGGATTGTTCAGGTGTGAGCTGTTTTACTGAAAGTCTTTACTTTGTATAAGTATATACACATCTACTACACTCAATATACACTTATTAATATACAGATGTTAAACATGCAGTACTGTACTTAATAAATCAGTAATACTTTCGGACTGAGCTACATTACATGGCCTAACTTCTCAGTACAGAAGACACTTAAACACTAAACAATTTATTTGAGTTCTAAGATAAAATCTTATCCAATACATATTTTAAAAAATATATATATTTATGGTGGAGCTAATCCTCTTCTGTAGTTCAGTGATTTTTCTTCTAAAATAAAATTATTTTACATTATAATTTGACATTCCTTTATTCATAATAATTGTGTCTATTTAATTGTGGAATTTAATGATATATCAAATATGAAATTTAACATGTCTTACTTTAGGCAGTTAAATGATGAACGACACCTCCTGCACCAGATGTTATTCAGCAAAAATAAGATGTTAGTGGTAACCAATTAGCTCAGTATCACAGCCAATTATGCTTCATTAATTGAGAGATGAAAAAAAAAATAAAATCGAATGCAAAGAATTATTGAATACTATTAAAATGTTTTCAGTGCAAGTCATTCTGCAGCTTTGTTTAAGAATTCTAAATGTATCTTAGTTCATGAATGGATAATAAATAATGAAATAGATAGATTGATAGAATAATAGATGTCCATACAGTTCACAATTTGCGACTGATTCCATGATGGTGAATTAATTAATCCTCTAACATATGCGTCTCTGTCAGTGGCCGGAAACAGACGCCAAAAAAAAGGCTTTGGAGTTGGAGCCGACAGAAGTTTCTATGATCTCCCCTTTCCTGTCTACACATATGTGACTGCGCGTGCGTGCCTGTGTGTGAGTGTGTTTCATTTGTTATTTCTCTTTCTCTGTCCAGTTCCTGGCACAATGCATCGGCGGACTGGCAGCCAATCAAATGCTCCCATGACCCTCCAGTCTCGCCGCACTAACAAGCTGGCCAACAGACAAACCTTGAGCTGTCACACAGCGGCACACGTGAAACCAGAACACTTATACAACACCAAGTTTTGTCCCTAAACACAAAGAAGAAACAAAGTCACATGCACACACATGAAACTATCCACATATCGTAGCGACGGCACACGGCCTCGTCTCCTGGCTGACACGTGCGCGTGTGCAGACGCATAAACGCAGAGTGTGTTCTCCTACCATGACTAATTCACTACTGAGGGACTGAGAGTGAGGCAGGAGTGCTGAGTGAACAGTAGAATGAGCTGAATGTTAAGGGAGTCCTAACACTGACGCACAAAGTGCCAGCCCTAATGATGAACGACATTGTCTCATTCAGGTACTGGATCACCTCTGAGGCATAGCGGAGCGTCACTCACGTTCACAAACACACAAAACACCCCTCCCACCTCCCAATCAGCACCACTACCATCATCATCGCACTAACAGATGTCTTCTGTAACACAGTAGCTCCCATAGCTGTTGACACATGGAGGCACCATCTGGACCAGAGTGCTGCTTATCTCCAGATTGTGTGTGTGTGTGTGTGTGTGTGTGTGTGTGCGTGTGCGTGTGTGTGTGTACATGTGTGTGTACATGTGTATCGGGGGGGCATATTTTGAAGACATGAAGCCTATAGGCTTATAGAGGAAACACCTGAGTGTATTTGCGCTTGTTTGTTTGTTTAGGATGTTGTATGTGTGTGAGTGTGTGTTTACAGGCGCTAGGTCTCAAGACAGGGCTTCAGCAACCCAATAGCTAAAGTATCATTTAGTTAAACACACAAAACACACACAGGCATAAGTAGCTGCCTGTGCACTTGTGTATTATGGTAATTAATCTGTATTAATAATTATGGGGCAGTCAGAACCTTTCAGAACCTCTCGGAAAAGCTAATGCTTGGTTGTAAATGCAAAAATACTCACAGCTTTTTTTTTTTTTTTTTAATCTTTTTAACAACCACAGTGTTCTAATGAAACACCTTATTTCCCTTTAATTCAGTGAAATACAGCGCTATAGTCCTGCTACTTGCGTACAACATAAATCACAAGATCCAGCATCCAACCGGACCAATCACGGCATTTATTACAGTTTCACCAATTAAACATTATATAATATTACAGTGAGGGCATTAATGGCCCTTTATGAATATATTATTTACTTCATACACTGGGATCCAAAAGTCTATTGTTGAAATGTTTCTATTTTACATTTGTTTCTAATTTAATTTAATTCTTTGTCATTATAAATTACTAGAGATTATCACCAACAACTGGAGGGGAAATAAAATCTTACGACTAGTACCTTACAAATATGAATGAAGTTTAACTTTAAAATCTTGAGTGGCATGGATTAGTGCAGAAAATGCAACAATGTCTGATTCAAAAACAACAACAACAACAAAAAAACTACTTATGGGGAAGTTCTGTCAATGGTGGTTCTGTCACTTATGGGTGTTGTTGTTAACAATGTTAAACATCAAGTAATATCCGACCTTTTTTGTAAACAAGTTTACAAGGTTATTATAAAAAATTTGCTAAAGTTTTAATAGTAAGCTAGAAACAGTGCAATAAATTTGAATGGTATATATTTTCTAGCTTAGTTTTAAGGTTTTCAAAATTTTAAAGCTAAAAAATGTGGTCTCAGAATTTTGTACCACAGATGGATCTTATGTAAAAGTTTCAAGTTTACTTTCACTCTATAGCACAAAAAACCTAAGACGGAGTATTCCATAAATTGTTCAGCACAGGGAGTACTCTTGTACTCTGTTGCAACCTTAAACTCTCCCATCTTTATAGTAGTTCAGCTGTGGTACCGGAATTTAAAATGTTTAATATAGATATAATGTTCAATATTTTTAATGTAACATCCTGTCAAAACATCCTGTCAAAATGTGAAAATGGAATCTTAAAGTCGTGTGTTAAAATAAAAAGAAAATACAAAAAAATAACATCTGAGATGAACTAACCTGAGTAAAATAACCAGGATAAACGTTTGTGAACATCTGATTATCACACCCACAAAGTTGGAAGCAGAATCTACTGGTACTGGATCCCCCCTGTTATTGCTGTAGTTTTAGAATTTATTTTCACTAGAACTAAGAATTCCAAACCTGCTCCAGCATGATAGTGCCGCTGTGCACAAAGCAAAGTCACTAATATTTGTTGAATATAGAACTTCAGTGTGCCTGTGCAAAGCCCTGACCTCAACCTTACCGAACCCTTCTGGGATAAACAGTAGAACCAACTGTGTACCAGGCTGTCTTGCTCAACATGAGTGCATGACCTCACAAATGCTCTTGTGGCTGAATGAACAAATCCCAAAATCTGGTAGTAAGCCTCAACAGAAGAATTAAGGTCTGCATACTTTCGGCTATCTGAAGTCTCATTTGCTCATAAAAAATCATAAAGATCAATGGTTCTGAGGGTCAGGGTCATATGTTGGGATGACCTTTAATTACGGGGTTTGATAACTAAAGAACGATCCAAGACAAAAAGAAAATATCATGTTATATCAGAGGACCGGTCACATTTCCATCACTCGTTGTTACTGTATAAATGAAGTGTTCTTTAGACCTCTATCCAACTATATATTTATAGTAAACATGGACAAACTTTTATTTTTCTTGAACCTGCTAGGATAAATAACCTTCTGTGGTGCATTTTGCAGTAATCACGACTACGCCCTACTTCCTCAAAAGACCTTTCACAGTGATAACTCTGAAGTCCCAGTGTGGAGGGGTTGAAAAGAACAGGCATTTGTAGCACACTTCAACTTCATTTTTCAAAGCTGAGAGCTGGTATTCTACTGTTACACAATCACTGACAGTTACATAAACAAGTCCTAGAGTTGAGTAATGAAAATCCTGGCTATGCAGTGAACTTCCCTACTCACCAGTTATACTACAAACTCCATGAGAGATATCACGCAGCAGCATTATACACCACTATTTTTCGTTCAGACTAACAAACTGTAGTCAGAGACTGTGATAACTTTCGAAATCAATGCTGAGGACCTCCTGGTACAGATTTATCATGAGCCTAATCCATCTAATTAATGAATTATCTGTAGGCTGACTTGTTTGCACTTTTAGAAGTTTGAGTCCTTGATGATAGTGCAGTGTACAGTACCTCTATGATACAAATGCAAAGGTTTTAGAGTTACATACATTACCACTCAAAAGTTTGGGATCACTTGCAAATTTCTTTGTTCTTGTTCTACAACAATCCTGGGGATTTCAAAACTATAAAATAACACATATGGAATTAGGTAATTATGTACAGTAACAAAAACAACAAAAACAGTGAGTTGTTATTTTAAGACATGGAGGTCTGCCTTTTTGGAATAGTTCTTGCAAGAACAGTATTGACAAGTGCAAGACCCATCAAGCACCATGATGAAACTGGCTCTCCTGAAGACCTTCCCAGGAAAGCAAGACCAAAACTGACCTCTGCTACAGAGGAAAAGTTCAGTTAGAGTTAAAGTACCAGCCGCAAAAATCACCAGTTAACAGCACCTCGGATTAGAGCCGTTATGAAGGCGTTTACAGATCATGAGTAGCAGACACATCTCAACATTAACTGTTCAAATATTGCATATATTCAACACCTTCAGCATTGGTTTACATTGTAGAAATAAATAAAAATCAGAAATGACCATGGAGTTGAAAGTGATCCCAAACTTTTGAGCGGTAGTGTATATTTAGTTTATACGATATACACTATTCAGGAGACTACTTTTAGTCTTAGCTTTCTACACACGTAATGTTCATTGTGGTGGCCAAACATATCAAGACAACATACTGTATGCTGTGTATTATAGACCTCCCTGGGCACAAACCAGGTGATGTCACTAATTAGTTCTCGCCTACCTGGCTGAAGAGTTGTGCTAATTAGAATCAGATGGTTTATTTAATAGTTGAAATTAATATGTGGCAGAATTTTTCTTTTCTTTTATACACTTTACTGAACAGCAAAATGTTTTCTTCTTATATCCCACCATACAGTAGCTGGGATCAGAGCGCAGGGTCAGCAATAAAACAGTACCCCAAAGCGGATAGGGATAAGGGCCTTGCTTAAGGGCCCAATATGACATGGGCAGCTGGGGTTGACCTTCAGATCAGTGACGTTACCCTACTCACCCAGGTTTTGAAGGATAGCTAAAGAAAGGACTTCACACTAGATACTGATATAGTAATTCCATTGCATAACATAAATTATTCTTACAATTTCAAACAAAAATTATTTTAAACATGACATTTTAAGAATGTCATTAAAACATTGTAGTTCACTTTTATCTCAGTACATTTGGCCACCACTGTATTAGGCTAGATACTTTGAAACTCAAAAGTCAATTAGAAACAGGCATTTCTTTAGTTTTCCTTGTAAAGCCGTGCCCTAAAACATATGACTAGACGACAGCTACAGAAACTTGATTAGAAGGAAATTAGAGACACTCCTTGTCACTTCTGATTTTGTCTCGTTTATAGAACCTGGGGTCCCACAGAAACTGCTGTTTCTCTTCTGAGCAGTTATTAAAGCTACCAGATTTTGAGGAAAAGTGTCTCGCGTACAGAATAGCATTCTGATATAAAAGTGACTGAAGAAGACTGAATGTCTGAGCCACGTTTAGTCCAATAGCATTAAACACAAGCCAAAGAAAGCTGTTGAACTATAAAATTCCTCAGAATGTTTGCCATTAATGTGATGATATGAAACACAACTTTTTAAATTATAAGCAGTATAATAGGACAAGGAGGGACAGGGTATAGCTAAAGACATATGTGTGTGTGTGTATATATATATATATATATATATATATATATATATATATATATATAGTGTGTGTGTGTGTGTGTTTGTGTGTGAGAGAGAGAGAGATGGAGGCGGAAAGAAAGAGACATAAGGAGAAGTAGAAACATTGAGGCAGAAGAACAGAGTCACTTGGATTCAGGTTGTGAGTGGTGTAAAGCAGTAAAGATGAGGGTAATGTGGTCTAACCATGGTAAGGAAACTGCACGCCATCGCTCTCATGTTTAATCTTCCTCTCCTGCATACTGGCCAAATGGTGCTGCACTGAAAAACCCAAACAAGGGAGAAGGGCAAAGTTAACAATATGACAGAGAGAAAGAAAGAGACTTTGGGGATAGAGGAAATCATGGGGCAGTGTTAATTCATTTTTACATCAGATACATGGTGATAAGCTCTACAGTCTGTCTTGTTCTATATGACTTTTTACATTACATCGTACTATATATGTACTTGAAACAAAAACAAAAGCCCATAACACTAAAGCAGTATCCAATATGGCACACATGGAACCGATTCTTACTGAGAGAGAGATAGAGAGAGGGAGAGAGAGAGGTGGGGGGTGGGTACAGTATGGAACATTGAAGGCATAAAAAAAAAACAGTAAGCAATCATGGATTTTTCAAATCTTGCGTCTTACTTCTGTCTAAGTCAGCATTAATACAGGAAACATATGAGTGTTGTGCTGCGTGAATGGAATGGTTAAGGGATCATAGAACAACTGGACTGTTCATCTTACTGGAAACTTCCATTCTACAGAGGGTGTGAAGCCCATTATGTAACTTGCTTATGAGAGAAACACCAGAGCGTCTCCAGAAGCAGTGGTGGTGTGTGGGGGGATTAGTGAAAGGGAAACAGATGCGAAAAATGTGGTCATGTTGCGGCAGTGCAGTGGCTACCACATCCCAGACATGATGATCGTCTACACAACTGACTTTATAGAAGTGAAATGCTATTTAAGATGTTTAAAACAGTTCTCTCCACCCTGACATTCAAGAGGAAATACGAAAGTTCTTTCTACAAGATTTATGGCTACTTTTTAGTATAGCCAATATATACGCCTCATCTAGCAATAAAACTGAGATTATATATTAATAAATCTCACAAAATGGAGAATGGTAACATTCCTACACATCTTCACCCACACAGCAGGCCTGAACACAGAACACACATGTACGTACACACTCACACACACACGCACACACACACACACACACACACTTCATGCATGCAGCTCTATCTTTCTTCCTTCTGTTAGTGCCAAAGCCCAAATACCTACAAGTAATACTTAATTATGTTAAGTTCAACTAGAGCACTAGAGTGTACTTAGTGTTAAATAATTTTATTTGGATCTGAAAAGAAAAGAAAAGCTCCCTCGAATAATCTATTGCTTATAGTAACAAAATACACATGGATTTGTATGGTGTACACTCAATGAAAACATATAGTACTGTATGTAGTACTGTAACAGCTGGTTATTGCTGTTATCGTCCTTTCCCCAGTCAGACCTCACTCATTACACACTAGTCTCAAAACACCATGTGCGATAATTAGTCTCAAAACATGTGTGTTAGATTTTAGGCGGTAAAACGTTACAGTTTCTTTATAATCCTACAGGTGGCGCACTCGGAACTATTCCCACACTGGAATCCTGTGTAGTAGAAGTAAAACTATTTGCTAACTTTGTTTAGAAATAATAATTCTGATGCATGACAGAGACACATGCTGCTCAGTAAAAAAATTGCCTTTTGTTAAATTAAATTTTAAGTTAAATGTTGAACTCTTGTATTTGAAGTTAGTTTGTATTGTTTAAATGCTGCTTTTGGTTTTTAAGTGAGAAAACTAATGCTGTAAGGAATGCGGTACATTTAATTACCCAATTTCAATTCAGTTCAAGCTGGTAAATAAAGCTAAAGTATAAAACTTTTTCATTATGAGCCAATTTTTTTGAGGTCTTAAAATAATAATAAAATGATAAAATTGCGATACAGAATTACAATATTAAAATATTTGGTGACTGGTGACTCCCATCCCTAGTGTACAAATAGTGCCCTTGATCCGGGGTTGGACAGGGATTTGGGATTCAGCCTTGTGTTAGAAGCAAGTTAGCTCTGTAGCTCTCGCTTATCATTAAGAACGTCTTAGAAGCAATTAGTAAGGGTTGTTTGACACGATGATTTTTTCTTGTGTAACTGGTTTTGAATGTGGGTTTTGGCAGGCAGCTGCTTTCCCCTCTTTCTAGTACTACAGAGAGTACCGACCTAATTTCACGCATGCTGGAGACAGACAGCGTAATCAATGTTTGTTAGAACACCTGTGATGTGGAGTGATACAAATGGTTAGACATCCCAGTGCGGTTATTCCTCTATATCACCGCTCGTGGAACGCTTCTCGTCCAAACACTAGAAGACTCTTCTGGGAAGGTTTCCACAAGGGGTTGGAGCATGGCTGTGCAGCTTTGCACATTCAGCCACAAGTGTATTAGTGAGGTCAGGCACTGATGGCAAGACAGGAAGGCATGAGTATGAGTAGGGACGGGGATTTAAAAGGATTTAAAAGTTTGTAGTAAGATATAAACACAGCTCAAAGACGGATTCTTAAAAAAAAAAAAAAAAAAACCTTGCTTCGTCTTATTTAGCCTTAGCTGACTAGCTGTGTGAACGTGAGGAACTGCGTTTGGTGTCGACTTGTCTATGATTATCAGAAGGGTGCAAGTCAAGTGTTTGATATTTAATCACACTACTTGTTTGGTAGTAAATTTTGTGTTCCATATTAGTTTAAGTGGAAAAAACCAATTTAAATGTGTAACATTAACTTTTTATTATACATTTTTCAAATACTAGCTACTACTAGCTACTAGCAGTATTTTTAAATACTGCCCATTGTGAGGTTTGATTAAAAAACACAACAAAATAAATGTACAAATGCTGTTTATGTACGTAATGACATGCAATGTTTTATTCATCATACTGTACCATATTTTACCCATTATATGGTGCTTTTTTATATATAGATTTGACTGTAACCCATATGTTGTTGCACAATGTATCCACCCACGCTACCCTGTCCAGCAAAAGAGAGGTAAATAAACAGCATTTCTGTGGTGAATTGTGATGGTACATTGGCAAGCATTTTAAGCTGTAATCATTAGTTACCGTCTGCTTTGGAGGGTAGCGGCTGGTGGGGAGATGGAGATGATTAAATTAAACGGTAAAAAGAGACATACAGTGTGAGCGAAATTGCTTCGTCACCTCCCTCACTGATTTGCTATTTGCACTATAGACTGCCCTATATGGAGCACTGTATAGGGTGCGGTGTAAAGCAGACACACGAGTGAATGCAGCCACTGAGAAGGGAGTGCACCGGACACTTTGGCCTTTGTGGTATTTAACAACATATTTATTCATTTTATTTTAATTTTTTATTTTTAAGCTTAAAAAAATGGTGCATTACAGTATGAGAAAAATACAGTGCACTATTGGGTGAACGAAAGGAATGAATTCAGACACAGAGCGACAAACAGAGACAGAGCGTGAGGCAGTGATTGGCTGAGCAGGCGGGTGGATGAGTGAGGAATTGAGTAAATGGTTAGGTGAAGAACAAGAAGTATAAAGAACGAGCAGTCACATCACACAGCCAGTCTTCTAACTCAGCTTGAAAGATGTTCTGTAATTTTGATCTGATGGGTCGAGTTGCCTATTAGTCAGTATGTCTTTTTATGTCTTAAAAAGGTATTTTGCGTAACCTACAGGGACATGAACAGTATTGCTTTTAATGTTGGCTATGTGAAGAGACTAAAAATGAAGGTGACATACAGTATGTGTGTGTGTGTGGTGTGTGTGTGTGTATATATATACCTGCATCCACATCGTTAGGCCAGCCACTGGGCTGTGAGCCGCCGGGTGCAGGGGAACGGCCCGAGTAGAACACATCATCCACAGGGCTCTCCATTTCACTGTCATCAATGGACTTACGCTTGTTTGAGCTGATAGCAGGAGAGAGAAAGAGAGGATAAATAAACAATGCAGACAGACTTGAAATCTGCCATTAAATCTGTCTGTGAGCTGGAAGTGGTCAGTTTAAGAATCAAATCAAATTTACAATTTCAACAGATGTACTCAAAACATGTTCTGATATCTGACATCTACTGTATTTAATTAACTGAGCTACCGTACAAGGTGAGGTCACATTCATTATCACATCATTCAGGTGTTTGTTCATTTTCAGCAACCAGATAAATTCCAATGCAAAATCAGAGCCCCATGAGATACATGGTAGTGTCGTCAGTAGAGTTGTGGCCTCACATTTCCAGGCTCCCCGGAGCTTGGGCTCCTGTCCTTGTGAAGTTTTTGTATATGTTCTCTCCATGTTCACTTCAGTTTGCTTATTCATTTACTCAAATGAATGATACCAGCTATGCTTTAGCTAATGAGATGAACATTATATTGTACAGATTTCATTCCTTTAATCAATTACAGTGAATCATGTCCCCCCAACATCATTCACATTCTGATGGTGCCAAGGCTGCCTGTGGCCGGGAATTTAACTCGCTGTACTCTCAAGGGGGAGGGGTGGCAAACTTGCACTCCCACATCAGTCATGGTGACATTAGGCAATCATGGGCATCTGTGAGTGTGTGAGCATTCCTCTAAGTGTGTGTTATGCTGCCATCTAACGATGCGCAGACAGCAGTTTGGAATGATGGGACTGGGCTGCCGTCAATTGTTTACATTTTGCTGTTGTTTTTATTATTATTTTAAAATTAATTCTTAAGTACCAATCCAGGACTTTCAGGGTTAAGTGACAATCAGTGAGACTGAAAAGCACGTCTGGTATGCATTCATAATTTAGATGTAGGATATGTGTGTGTCTCTAAGCCAATAAAATACACTTTAACTAAACTGAGAGATGGAATAAAAAAAGATAAGAATACCAAATACATATAATAACATGAGTTTTTAAAGAAATATTATGCTGTATTAATGTCATAGTACGTAATGAATCTAGAATGTGATCATAAAAAAGAACATAAACATGCTTGCCTGATATAATGAAAATAATTTAGAAAATTAAGTTCTAGTCCATCTGCCATCCCATATATCACATCTGTCAAACTGCAGTTCTGGAGAGTTTCACTGTTTAGTAGACATTCATAGTTCTCTTTAGTAAAGCCTTTACAATTGGGTGTTAATCTGCTAGGTAAGAACAACAATGCTGTGGCCCTCGAGGACTGCAGCCTTTCATACAGAACATTTTAGGCTTGTTTGATATATAATTTGAGATGGATTGCAGTATCCCCAAATTATCGTACACTGACCTGAATTGTACTGGTCCTGATAATGAAATCTTTTTAAAACTTTCCTGTAATTAATTAACAATAACGATAATTTAAACTGATATAGAATGCTGTGACCTTGGCTGTGTCCAAAAAATGGATTGTAATGGAGAAAGTGGGAAAAATCCACTGATCTGGTTGTTGCACAAATTAAAACATTATCGCAATTAGATCATTCGTTACAGGAAAGCTAAAGCGTTCAGCGTAACTCCTAACTAATTTGACGAAGACTCACAAACATTAATTAAATACAATCAGCACTCCTACTAGAAAAAAACAATATACTGTAAGTTTGCATCTATCAAACACTTTCTATCTTAGTGGTATGACATCATAGTTAACAAAACCATGCGATTTATATTTTTTTATGTTGTAATATTAATCTTTAGTTTTTTAAAATACACCATGCTCTTGTTGTCTATGATTTGATGCCGTGTCTGTTAAATCGACAAATTAAAGAAGGAAATGAAGCTTTCAGAGGAGAATATACAAATCATTTTCTTGTAATTCCTGTAATACTGTATCAACATGGTATAATTAGACTAACACATGGATGGAGTTATTGTTTAGTACACCACAAATACACGCAAATTCGAACGAGTGTCTCCATCCGAACTGTAAGCTATACGGGTTGGTAATGACGCTGATCTATTTGGTTTTATCCCTTGAGTGTTAGACTGATCTAGCAATCAAATCAAGCTTATTGCCTTTAACTGTTTACGTTTGCTTTGATGGTGAGTTTGCTGGAACTCCCGAGGCTTACTTTTTGGACGGATTCTGTTACATTCAAATTTCCCTAAATTCTTTGTAAGTTTATATTATTTCATATTATTCTGTTTGATTTTTGAATGCATAGTGAATGAATGGTTTTCTAAGTGATATAATGAAAGGAATATTTGATTAATTAATCATTTCTGTTTGCTGATTATAATCCTCTGAAAATTGCTCATAGTCAAAACATTTTGCACCCTAAACCAGTGGAATTAGACGGCCTTTTCCAGCCTATCAGCTACTTAGCTCATCTTGGCCTGGTTAAACATTTTTTCAATCCTAAAAACAAAATTGCCATCAAGAAGAAAAAAAAAACCCTATATATATATATATATGTCAAACAAGCCTGGCGT
The DNA here is from genome assembly GCA_030347435.1 of Clarias fuscus. Taxonomy (NCBI): domain Eukaryota; kingdom Metazoa; phylum Chordata; class Actinopteri; order Siluriformes; family Clariidae; genus Clarias; species Clarias fuscus. The sequence continues at coordinate 13,732,908 of CM059222.1, forward strand.
GCATTGGTGTGAATGAGAAACAGGCAGATGTTCAGACTCAGACACAGAGAGAGTTACTGCACGACTCAAAGACAAAAAGAAGTGGAGTGCAGAGAAGAGCAGACCGTGGGGTGTACCTCCGAGGGAGACTGCCATACAGCTCCATTTCAGTCCTGCGGCGGCCGAGAGAAATGAGGGGAAAGAATGCAGACAGGGAGTGTGTGTGTGTTTGTGTGAGTGAGTGTCAGAGAGAAAAGCAAACAGTCAAAAGGATAGAAATAGAGACAGACAGAGAAAAAGAGAGACGGTTTTATAAATGCAGAGATCAGAGAGACAAGAACAGATAAAAAGAGAAAGCTGTGTCACAAATTAGAGAAAAGAGGGAAAGCATTGGACAAGCACATTTACTCAGAAGGAAGTAAGCGAACATCGCTTTGTATGCGTGTGTGTACCTGGTCGATGGGGTGGACGTGATGGACCGGCGGCCCAGGTTGATGTTGTAATATCCAGGACTGTCCAGGTCGGCCAGGGAGAAGTTAGGACCGGTAGCCGTGGCAACCGGAGCTAAAGGCAAGAAAGAACAGAATTACAACCATCACAGATCATTCAATTCAGTTTTATTTATTTGCCGCTTTTAACAATGATGGAAATGAGTTTGAAAAATTACTTAATAAAAAATATAAAAATTTTGCATCATATTTTGTATGGGCATTTTAAACTACGTATTTCTTTTCAACAGTTTTGTTCTGACTGGGGTGGAGCTACATGCTACTGACATTTAGGTATCATGCGGTGTTCAGAATCACTTTTATACATTTCACGTTAGTGTCAGTGTGAGGAAATGAAACCCTTCCAGAGGATGCTACAAAAATGTTTAGATGAAGAGAGGAAATGTGTCTGTGTGACTCACTCTGAGACACGCGGACCAGCTCGGCCACGTTCCACACTCCTGAAGTCACAAAGCAGTCCTGGAAACTCAAGTGCCCTGGGGTGCGACAAAGCAGCAGAGAATGATACACACACACACACACACACACACACACATATAAAAAATTATTTAACCACATCCACCACATCGTTGAATTCATCCTCCTATTTATAATGTGCACTGTCACAGTTGGATAATAACTGGACAAACATTTTTGGTTTCTCTCACGAGGCGTCCGGAGAAAAACTGAAGCCTAATGAGGATGCTAAACATGGCCAAGGGACTGTGTGTTCTGCTGCAGTTATTGACTGTGATTGTAATGATTTTTTGAATTGACATAAACAGTACTTTGAATTGTATTTAAAGAGCTGTTTGCAATTTTTAGATCCCTCGTCTGCTTGTGAGGCAACACTAAGACTTGCACGTCCTGATAACCGACTCAAAATCCTCTGCTCAAACTGTTTAGTAGAAAGTGAACAGAGTTTTGCTATAATTTAAACTTTAATAATCAAGTATTGATCTTTTCCAGGAACATGACTACTATGACATCAGTCACAACATTGGATGGCTGGAGCACCGTTAACAGCATTAGGTATTTTTGTTGATAATTATGTTCGAGGACCCAAAATTAACAGCAATATTACCTGATTATTATGATCGGATCACCTGATGCTTTGTCACACAGATAAGAGTAGCCTAGCAATTGATAGATTCTGTTCTGCTAATTCTTTTCATATTTTATTTCTAATTAATAGCTAACCACATGTTCTGGGGTTAAAGCCCAAATAGCGTAAAAAATTAACAGCTAGTACACTATGAAGCGTGTTTAATCCCTTGGTCCACAAGGGATTTGGAATTCAGAAAATTGTTGTTTAAGATGAGTTTTTTCACTGAAAGTGCTACAGTGACTGGTTTTGTATCTCGGTTTTGGCACTGGCATCTGATGAGTAATGTCCCTTTTGTCATCCAGAAGTGGGCGGGAACATGGTGGACAGACATCGTGACATCACATGCAAAGGGGCAACAGGTCGTGAGCCCGGAGTTTTAAAAAAAAAGATGCATGGGAGTTTCACAAATTCAATTCCAATGTTTTAATTTTTTAGGTGGGTGTTAAATAACTGTGCCTAGAGATAACCCTGTAAAGCCAAACACAACTATAAACAGAAATAAAAGACACAAAAACAAGCAAAAATAAAGTTTATTATAAAAATACATAGAAAGAAGCATTTAGAGGATTTCTTGGCTAGGCCTGAAAAATTGTTGGTCAATCCAACAGCTCCTGCAATGACACAGGAGCACCAGAGAGGGAGAAGGGAGTCGTGACAATAACTACGCTCAAGCTGCATGTGCTCACTCACGTGTGCGTATCAGTACCAGTGTGTGTCTGTTTTCGAAACATATATGCATGGATGTAATAAAACAAACAGGTCGTCTCAACTGAATGTGTATATGTGTGTATGTGTGTGTGTTTAGCAGATACTACAGGTAACTGGATTATTGTTTCTTATCCATCCACGTGATCAGCTGGGGTCAGTGTGTGCATGCACGCATGCAGCAGCAATGTTGGAGCATGAGCTCAGCGCTGCTCTATTTGGGAACCATGTGGTTTCCATCACCCAATCATGCCAGAGTGATTTATGAGCATTCAAGCAACCTAGCGCTGCCTAACTATGAACTGGAATCACTTGGATACGTGTGCGTGTGCTTGTGTGTGTGTGTGTGTGTTCACGGAAATATGTACAATATGTATAGTGTGTGTGAGAAAATGTTTCTGACATAGGATAATACCATAGTTTGGAACATTCAATCAGATAACACTAGATTCAATGAAATTTTTACTACGTCATATATTCTGTATGTTGCAGCATATAACTGGATTAAATAAGCGTGACTCCTTCATTTCTGGCAGTAAAAACACAACTACAACTCCTTGGAGAATATGACAGCACTGTCAGTTGTAGTCAAATGAAAATATAATAATGCTTACATGTTTAAATATATATGCATTAAACAAAATGTATCTGTTCTAAGCTTACCATTGGGTGGCGGCTTGACGTCTGCATCTCCTTGCTGGTTGGAGTTCTCTGATTGTCCAGATTCTGAAGAAAAAAAATGACAAGTATTGAGTTAGGCATATTCCAAAACATGGTGACCGAGCCAAGAATAAGGAGACTTAGCCACTTAGTCATTGCACACTTTAATGAATAATGACACAACAGCAAACTAATTGTACAAGACATGTAACAGACTTTGACATTCTCGTTTCAGTGCAGCTGTCTTTCAAATCCTAAAGTGCAAGTCACTAATCCTGACTGGTATTAGTTTATTCATCAGGCTCCATGCTGGCGGACGTTCCTGACGGCCTTCCTCAGTGCTTGCACTTCACCTGTAGGTGTTCTGCCTCCGCCACAAAACCAGCTCTTGGAACCAATCAATGCATGCATTATTATTTTGTATGAATTGTTTGAGAGTAACAACAAACCTATTTGACTGTACACTATACAGTATGTTTGTGAATATCTGACTATCAAATGTATATATGTAAGGTTTCTTCAAACTGTTGCCACAAAGATGGAAACACAATTGTCTTTGAACGGTATTGCTTTACAATTTGCCTTTAATGGCACCAAAGGGCAAAAGAATGTTTCAGGAAGACAGTGCCCGTGTGCACTTTGCCAAAATGAAAGTGGAAAAATTTGAGTGGTCTGCACAGAGCCCTGATCTCCAGCCCATTGAACTGGGACGAACTGAAGAGCCAAGACCGCACCAGGACTTCTCGTCCGACATCAGTGCCTTATCTCACTTTTGCTCTTGTGGCTGAATGGACAGATCTCCACAGCCGCGCTCCAAGTGTGAAGGGTAGGTATTATAACGGGACAGAACCCGGAATGGGAGGTTCAACAAGCTCATATACTGCAGGTGTGATATTCAGATGTTCATAAACTTTTGGCCATATAAATGTATGATTTAAGGTTTAGAGTTGGTAATTTTTTTCTGGCAATGTTGTCCTCCAAAACTACTGTGTCAATATTACATAAAATAAAGTAAAAATTTACATAAAATGGTGTGCAGCCATCAAGACCTTTACAGAGCGACTCTAAGTAAACTGATATCAGAGAATCTAGAACCTTCTTGGATGTTGTACTTGGCCCTGATTCAGTGACATTCTTTCTGCTATATACTGTAGTGCGTTTTATTAACTGCATATTCTCCTTAAATATTCTTTAAAATGAGGGTCGGATACCAACTGATCGACAACAGTCTTTCATTCTTTTACCGCCAGCATAGTGCCAGAGCTGTTTTTCTGAAGCGGTGTAAGCTCTTGCTGTCATTGCAAGTGAGAAAATGAGCCACAACAACAGTAACAGACATAAATAATGGAAAACTGATACAAAAAAAGAGGCACTGGCAAAATCAAAATGTGGAAGAAAATCAAGAGCCCTGTTTTCCCCTCACTTGCTCCCTTTCTCATTGCATGCGCTTCGGTCGCTCTGCGGAATCCTGGCAGCCATCTTAGCATTTGGCAGCCATCTTAGCACTAGTGGTGTCAGAGAATTCCTGCTAGCTTAACATTTGCAAACGCCCTCACTAATACAGGGACACGCTGCTCGTAAAAAAGACAAAAATACCACCTTTAATACAAATTTAAAAATGTCTCGAGCTATACAAGCATTTTCACAGTGCTAAATGCTAATCTATCTAACAGATTAATGCTAATCATTTACTGAACACAGCTACACAGCTATATGAATTATATGAGTTTTCTGGTCAGTTTGCATACAACACATATATACAGACATTTATGTACAGAAAATGAGGATTTCATTGCTGTTTTTTCAAGTAGTGTAATGAGATACACTAATCAGGGAAGAGCAATGCTGCTAATTTTTTTATCGAAGAAAAGTCAAGCAATGTTATGAGCTATAAGATGCTTAGCAAATGTCAGTTTGTTGTATTGTTTTCCACGTGTTCCTATTGCCCCCACTCAAATCACCAATTAGCTCTTACTAAAAACGCAGCTGGTCTGATTATTTATTGATTTATTTTTACAGAAAAGTACACTTATGTGAACATATCAATTAAACCTTAAAATTGGAAGGAGACCAAACTACCAAAGAAACCAAACCAGTTAATCCAAACGAATGAATTGAAATAAAATAATTGACTTAGAAATTAAGGTAATTATTTATTATATCATCAAACATTGCTAAAATTTGTCATGATCTTTTGTGTGGAAAGATGCGACCATAACAGCATATATGTAACTGAGAAAACTCAAATATGCAATCGAAAGTTGTAAGAATAAGTAAGAATAAAAATATTAACACATTGAAATAATAACATGTTACAAGACATAGAAGGTCCAAACACAAATGTATTGAGTATACAGTACTATGCAAAAGTCACCTGAGACACCTCGCATTTCTTCATAGTAAAATAAATCATATAGATTAACTATAAGAAATGAAAATGAATGTTTTACTGTGACAGGCTGCAAAGTACCCAAAGATATCATTTCAGCAGCAGCAACCTCATTTCTCCTCTCGTCTGTTGCAACCACTCAGCATCCAGCATCACCAGTATACAGTACAAACCACCATCTGTACCTGTTTCCCACTGGTTCATGCCTTGAGTTAGAGTTTTTTTATTCTTGAATGGTTCATGTTTGTGTGGCTTAACAAACAAATAAAAAATTCTTCTGAAACTGGTCACGTACAAGACTGAAAATGAGAGCCAAAAAAAGTCTGGCTCTTTGGAAGGAATAAAAAAAAAAAGAAAGAAATGGAGGTGGCTCAAAACTTATATGTATATTTCATGAAAATGCACTAAAATAAAAATATATAACTAAGAATATGTGCATCACTTTCCCCTTCCTAAAGTATAATAAGACAATAATATTATATCAGAAGGTATTTTTTCACCTCTTCTCCCAGCTATCTCCCCCTAGTGGTGTCCTGAACTGTACATGAACAAGTGTTCTGGGTCTCTCAACAAGCTCTAATCCAATTACAAGACACATTAATGGAGCCTTACTGTGCAGAGCTGGACCAGAGTGAATGGAAAAGCTCATTCTATTGGACAGAGACAAAAACGATGCGAGCAGGGGGCAACTCACCCTCATACTCACAATGGAGGCTCTGTCCATTATTAGAACCGAGGCCCTATGGTGTCCAGGCTCTGCTGTTATCAGCAAATCACAATACACCCACCATGCACGCACAACAAACACGTAAATACACAAGGCTCACTAATGTATGAAAAAAAAATGTTCAATACCATTCTTATCAATCCAGCACACTCACCCAGAGGACCCCTGAATGCAGCACATGCCAAAACTAATGCATCACACACGCACACATGTAGAAGAGCAAAAAAAAAAAAAAAAAGGGGGGGAAAAAGCGCTCTACCAACATGGGTTTAAAGAAAGAAAGAGAGACCTGAAAAGTTAAGCTAATATTCAAATAAAGGTCACTTCAGAAACTTTGAAGAACTCTGACAAACGGAAAAGCACCAAAACTAATTGACTCATTTCCAAGCGCATATTCATAAACAAGCGTGCTTGCAAATGACTGTGCACAAAGGTTTGTTTTTCATTTAATTATTTATTTTGTAGCTTATGCATTTGCCAATGAGCTCAGATTGCCAGTTTATCGCAGACTCACACTGGCAAATGGAGAGGATTAATCTAACACAGGCCTGCTGCAGGACATCTCAAACACCCACAATATAAAATCAACAGTACATAGAGAATCTGCGTCCAGTAAAGTCATAGCGGAGAGGGTAAGAAGAAAACTGCAAAGAAAAAACGGTTTATCGTACATTTTATGAGATAGTAATTCTTGTTATAGCTATATAGTTTTCAGAACAATTTTACATTTCTTGTGTGATCCGGAATCCACAATAAAAGTCAACATCTTTACATCATCTTTGCAGAGTAATATCAGAATATCAGTCACAGTTAGGATAAATCCCCAATAAGATTTTTATTTATCACATAAAGTAACTGTGTAAGATAACTAATTAGTGCAATCATTTTAGAACATAATGAAAAGAATAATAATAATAATAATAATAATAATAATAATCATTTGATAATAATAATTTTGCCAAACTATTCAGGGCTTGTGTGTTTAAACAGACATAAACTAGGCAACATTTTTAACAAACTTATGTTATAATATATATCAACTTAAAAGTCTAACCTTCAGCCATTATTTTTTATTAGGGATGAGAATCACCAGGGAACACCCAGTACAATATTATCACAATACCTACTGTAGGTGCCAATTCGAATTGTTATTATGATTTAAATTTTAGAAATATTACGCTTCAATTTTTTTTTTTTTTTTTACAATTTTAAACAAACTTAGCAAATAATTTGCTCTATCATACGAGATGCTGTGCTGTGACATTTGCAGTGAACGGCAACATTTTACCACCTCAAATGAAACCATTTATAAATGAAAAATATGATTTAATCAAAACAATCGAGTTGCAATCAGTGCGGTCATACATGAACTGCCACACAAAAGAACTGCAATATGCAATTAAATGGATTCCCCCCCCCACCCCCCCATTTCTATTTCATCACCAAAATTTGAATAGTATATCCCAAATAAATGTTGGTGTGATAACCATTTTCTATTTTGTATGTATGTTCTCTCTTAATTTACAGCCTCTTGTATAAATGTCCTGATCTTGAAGTCCATACGACCTTTCATCTCCCATTTATTTATCTGTACTGTATGTGTATCAAAACAAACCGATTTGCTCTGTTGTTCTTATTGAAATGTGCTTTTCTTCATAACAAATCCAACCACCAGAACACACACACAGTACAATAAAAAACATCCTGGTTCTCAAAACGTCTTTGAGTGGGTATTTACAGGTTATACACTATTAACTGCGTTTAATATACTGACTGATAAATCCTGAGCTGACACCTCCACCCTACAGACGGAAATACACGCTCACGCTTTACCACACGGAAAAAGGACAAAGAGGCACGACACACACTCCCTCAACCCCACCAAATACGTTTTGCATAAGAGGTTTATTGGTATGTTGCTAAACATTCTGACCTTTTTTAATCCCTAATGCGCTTAAAATGTTCCAAACCCTTCTAATCCCCAAGGCAATCCCACACAGATGTTCTCAGAGCTCTTCTATTGGAGTATTTGATTTAAGTATCCCCCTTCCTGCCGCTGTGCACATTATTCATTTCCTATCTTATAAAAGCACACTTGATTCTGTGCCTGCGCCCCCCTCACCTGAGGCTCTGCGGCAGGCGCTCTTTACGCTGCACGAGAGACGCAGTCACATCAGCGACGAGAAAGCTGATGGGGGCCTACCTGCTCCTGAGCCATAACCGCCCACCTCTCTACCCCCCACTTACCTACCTACACACACACACACACACACACACACACACACACACACCCTAAACCTGAGCTCACCTCATTGTGTGTTTTACAGTATTATGTGTGTGTTTAAGGCTTCATGCACTGTAAGTGGTTAATGAGGTCAAGAATGAATCTGGAATTATGAAACTAATGTATAAATGTATAAATCTTCTTACTATACCCTTACCTTTATCAGAGGTTATATTCCTTTTTCAAATCAGGGCTGGGTATGGACACCTTTTTTTTTCTTTCATTAAAAAAAAATTAATAAATGAACCAAGAACCCATAAATGGTGTGTGTGTGTGTGTGTGTGTGTGTGCGTGTTTACTGTGTATAAACTGGTGCTTTAAAAAAGCTTTGCCTGACTAGTCTGGCTTTCATTTGCTTTTTTTCTTTCTTTTATATAATATAACATTCTTTAACAATATACTAAGCAGTACTAACATATTTTTCTCTGCAACAATTAATTTTTCTAAAATTAACGTTTGGAAACCATCGTTTTTACTGAAACACTCATTTATAATACATTAATATACCTGACAAAATTTTGATTGAAAATAAAAAATGAAGGTAATTAAGACTTGAATAACAGAGAAAAATAAATATGTAATTTGTAATTACAATGCAATGAATTAATAAAACGTAAAAAAAATTGCTGCTATCAGACAATGTACCAGAAATAGAGATTTCCAATTTCAAACAAATGTCATTGTCTTATCGCTGCAGGAAAAGCGTTTGACATATCTAAAATTTACAATTAAACATCTTATAATAAAATCATTATATTGCCTCCTTCTTTGCGTACAGTGTTTGCTTTAGGAGGCATATCAATGTCTAACTTTATAGACACTTAAATCCATGCATCGAATCCTTGTACTATTGTAAGCAGAGGCTCATTTAAACTATAATATACTGTATATTAGAACATAAATTGAATAAGCTGCGAGGAAAACCTTAGTGTATACGCACAGCACTGAGAGCATGCTTTAAAATTCATGTACAAGTGCGAAATCCACTACAGTGTGAGATTTGTATGTAATATTGTGTCTGGGTGTGTGAATGAAAGCCTTTGGCTAGGCAGACATTCTACCTCTGCCCATGTGTGTGTATATAAACGCAAGTGTGACTGTGTGTCTGGGTAAATATAAATGCAAGCAGAAGTGTGTGTGAGTGTGTATGTGGGTCTGGTCCTGTGTATGTGTGGTGTGTGTCGTGTGTGTGTGCTTGGCCCGGGTTGTGCCAGAGAGGAGCAGGTGTGCTGAGATCTGCCCTGCCTTGCATGCTGCCCATCTGTGTGCCCGTCTGTGCCCACTGCCTGCCAACTACACGCCCAGCGCAGAGAGAGAAGGAGATAGAGAGACACACAGAGACAGAGGGGGAGCTCTAGGGCCTAGCTTAAGGCTATAGCAGGAGGGGAAAAAAGACAGAAGAGAGAAAGGGAGACGGAAATGTGGGTAAACCTGTTGAAGATTACGCGGTAAAGAACCTGCAGAATTACATTATGGTTGCTGCAGTAATCTAATAAATTCATCACAAAAGGCCACGAAATTCTGTGTTTTATGAACATGTTTAGATTCTGTCTATTTGGAAATAAATCACAAATTGAAATCACATGTTGACAAGATTTAAAAGAAAGTGTGTTGCAGGAAAATAAAATAGAATAAAAGGCAGAAGAAGGACTGGAAAAGAGACTAAATGATAGGGTATAGTAAAGCAACTGGACTGTGGAAGAGAGAGAGAGAGAGAGAGAGAGAGAGAGAGAGAGAGAGAGAGAAAGAATAAAAGAATGGGGGGAAGGGAAGCGAGGCTGGCAGGATGCCCGTTTTTTTCATGTTCTGTCCGCACGTCTCCTGGTTAGAGAGATGTACACGCAGATGTATAGAGCCGTCTGGCACAGACACACAGCACTGCAGACAGCTGCTCTTTTCTAAGATAATAGTGCACCTCTAATCTATACATTCAGTGTGCATGCAAATGCATCACACACACACACACACACACACACACACACACACACACACACACACACACACACACTCTTAATCCATGCGGAAGGGACTGGCCCTGTGAGCGATCTATCCACCCTACCGCACAACTGATTCTGTGAGAGTCTGAATCAGCCATGCAATTTCTGCACACTTGAAAGATTAAAGCGCTGCCGCAACGAGCCTCCGATTTAGTAATTAAAAGCTGCCACTTAAACTTGCTCTAATACAAAACAGAATGCTAACCACGGTGCCATCAATGTGGTATAATCCAGATCTATTCACAAGATGCAAGTACAAAGTGTTGTAATGCTGATTGGATTAATTCCAGATGTGAATGAACAGTAAAAGGGGGAGATGGAGGGAACAGCTGCCACCAGGGGGCGCACAGGGAGGTCAGTGGTCAGTGAGTAGCTGTGAAAGCTCTAAGGAACCAGTTACAGGAAAAAAATGTTTTAAAAACTATAAAAATAATACATCTGTTAAATTACAAAAACAAGGAAAATTTACTTTAATTCTGTGACGTTTCCATTTTTTAAGCTTGTGAGTAGTTTAAAAAAAACAGATTTTTTTAAAAATTATAAGTAGTTAAATGATTGGTTGAAGTACAACTGACTTTTACGTTTATGAGTTGGCTCTTCAGTAGCTTTACTGCTTCATTCAGTTCTGTTGACATGATCATGACCAGAAAAACCTGGTTTCTTAAAGACAGTCATTTTACCGTAAATGATTTTGTAAACTCTGGTAATGACTTCTCTGGACTGTTGGTGTGTTTTGATGTGGGGTTAATAGAGATGTACAGTACATAATCGCATGAGCTCCTGTTCTTCACCTTTCAGTCTTTAAGATTAACCGGATTATTCTTGTTATTCAGTTTAGTAGGTAAAGAATAAAACACATTGTGCTGTTACTGTATATGAGCATAATCTATCTATCTATCCTGTATATAATAATATTTTTTTACACATTTATAGTTGTGGAAACATATATTACTTACATTAAATAGTTTTCTCTCTTCTGAAATTATTAATACAAAAAAAAACATCGGCTCTATTTTTAAACAGTCCATTAGATTTACATTATGTGTTAACATTTGTCATGCTATTTGTCAAGTCTGTGAATGAGCTGTCATGATATAATTCATAACGTAAAATGGCACATTTACAGAAGACTTACAGTACAAATACAGTACAGTAATGAGACTCGACCACAGTAAAAGATTTAAATCGCACAAACATGTTAAAAAATCCTGTATGTCCATGGATGACGATGTCGGCCGAGGTGGCTCGGAGCCCACTGCAGTTGTTCCCATGAACATTCAATGAGCGGAACGCCTGCTCCTTGAAAATCGACGGATAACTTGTTGCTAACATGCGGAAGAGATGCATCTGTCTGTGGGAACTCTACACTGCAATCATTCACGGACACCTGCATTTCCAGAAGGTGAGTGCACGTTGGGTAGTGGAGGAGCTCTCTGCCTTGAACTGGCACAAAAGTTTGCTAATCCACAGTGAGTTGAAGGGACACGGGAAAAACCAGGATGTCTGCTCATTGGTCCGATGTACCGGGATATCCGACTACCTGGATGGTATCTAAGCACTACCGAAACGCTGGGATAAGTGCATTAGTGTAGCAGTGGGTTACAGTATATAGAGAAACAACGGGAGCTTTTAATCTAATACCTGTGTTCTGTTATTCTGAACCATCAAAAGTCCCAGCTTGACTTGAACACAGCCCGTATAAAGCTGTGATTTGAACCACAGCCGTGGTGGTTTCAAATCAACAGATTCTAACCGATCAGATCTGAGAACTCAGTAATGGAACTGTATATATAATTAAAACTTTACAAAACGTTCACATGGAATAAAAAAAACATTCTTAAACAGATTAAGAACTGTAAATGCAAACGTATTCACAGCAAACAAATTAACTGTTACTGTTAAAGGAGCAATGACTTAATTGTAGCAATTAGCACTTTAAATCTAATCATACTGTATTAGCGCACAACTCTTGGCAATAGCTGACCTGGATCCCCTGCTATCTGCTATAGAAACTTCGATCTGTTTTTTCCGATAGTTATACTGTAACACCCGAATACAAAGCTGCAAATACATTATTGTGGCTTGCACTAACATGCACATTAACACTTAGATATACAGTATGATCCCTTGTCTGTGTTGCGTATCGTTGCAATGGCCAGAACCAAATTCCTTGTGAAACTTGGCCATAAATCTGATTCTGAAAGGAAATACATGAGGCGTAATTTGAATGTCAGTAATCATTTAAACACTCAAAATATTCAAAAACTCAATTGAATTTGTACAGGTTGTCATTCTCTTATGTGGCATTTGCTAGCTTGCAGTTAGCAAGGTAGCAGGTGACGACAGGTTGATACTGTCAGCTTTGATTTGTGTTTTCCCTCATGCCAGACCAGGTCTATGAGTGTTGTTAGGTTGTAAGTTGTAAGGTGTGAAGCGTCTGACTGTGTCAGCGTGGGTTTTCTTCAGAGTCGTCTAACCTCCAGAAGGTGAATTTGCCACACAAAATCTTCCCTTAGATGTAAACCAAAGTGCAAATTTTCTGAAATACCCCCCTACTCCGGTTAATCTATTCTTACACTCTATATTCCGTCTCAGTTTTACCGTTGTATTATCCAGTTCTCTCACAAGAAACGTGTCACCAGACACCAGCGCTGAGTCCAAATACTACACAACCGAGCTTACATAAGTCTATTATATAGTGTTATGTCTGCAGATCAGAAATAGTAGCAGTGGGCAGGGATTCAGATGGAATGACATGGTAGTGCATCATAAGGACTGTTATCTTCTAAAGAGCTCATAGGGGAAGTGAACTGATGGGAAAGAGGGCGGAGAGTGGATAAAGTGACCCCAAATTTGCAACAATAAACCCATTCTGTGCCCCCACTCATTGACCATATAATGTAGCACTAGACTATATAATAACGCTTTCTGAAAAAAAAGAGAAAAAAAAAAGTGTGGGGAGGATATGTGGGAGAAGATATGCAATGCGCCCCCCGGGGGAGCACTCTATATGCATTGTGCGTGTGTGTGTGTGTGTATGTGTCGGGAGTGTGGATCATGTGATGGCACCGTGTGCCAAAAAGAGAGCTTGAAAGTAAGTTGGTGAGAAAGCGAGGGAGAGAGAAAGAGAGAGAGATAGAGAGAGAGTGAGGGGGGTTGGGAAAGCTGTGGGAACAGCGGGTCTTGCCAAGAAAGACAAGCACAGGGAAAATAAAAAGAAAGAGACTTGTTGGCAAAGCGTGAAGGAGGCCAGATAGTGATGAGAGAGAAAGTGATAAATGTTAAAGGAGAGAAAGAGAGAGACAGTTAAAGTGGGAGTGAATGGATGGGGATGAGACGGGCAGGTGTGGTGAGGAAAAGGGGAGAGCATTTACTGTACGCCGAGAATGTAGAATGATAAGAGCAAAAAGGTTGTAAGAGCACACTGAGGGTACTACATGACTAAGAGCAATATGTACCCCTCGTGTAATGAATTCTTGTTTTTCTAAGATGCCATCCAAAGAAACCGCCAATCAATTCAATCTTTTTTGAATGCTTTAAAAAAAAAAAGGTGACGAAATAAACCCTGGTGTATAATAAATACTGGTGTATAATAATAAGTCACGAAATGCTGAAATAAATCTACCAAGTTGTCTTTAACTGCAGCAACACTCTTAAAAAAAGACTTGAAGAAGTGGAAGAGAGATGAATAACCTACCAAGCTTTTATTAACACTCTGGTACTTACACTCAGCTATTTATCACTATTGTTTGGGAGAACCCAGTGCCTTTAGGGGTCCGTGTCCACCTGCCACCTCACACACACACACACACACACACACACACACACATTGCCCTAAATATAATTGTTCCATGCAGTACATAAAAGACTTGACAGTTCATTAAGCTACACATCCATCACCCACCATTCAGACACTGTGTAAACTTACACCACGGCAAGCCGAAATCACACACGCATTGACGGCCATTACGAAATAATTAATTTTTTGTACATATCCAGTGATCCCCAAAATTATTGGCACCGTTCACAGAATTAGCAAAATGAATATACTGCACGTTGAAGCTAGTGCACATATACAGCACAACAGATACAACAGACATTATATGGTTTGAACTGGTGTGTTTGTATTGAATCTTGGTCCATTCCTCAGATCATTTAGGATTGTGCAATTCAGACCATAGATTTTCTCTAGATTTCAAATTGCCACTGATTTTTGTATTTCGTTACCTGTGGCCAAGCCTGAACCTCCTGGTAGAAGCAACCAGGCTCAAAGCCTCATAGCTCTATCCAACTAATAAAAATATGACACGATAGTAATACAAATGATCCGGGCTGGACATTTACCGTGAAACAAAATACGGCACTCAATCATAGTACTGTATATTCAAGAGGCCTGCAGGAAGACCATCATGTCAAGTGGAACGGTTTCGGCTTCATGTTTATTTTTTTTGGAAGATTTTTCTGTTTGGTTCGCTTTGCACAGCAAGTCACGAATCAGCTTTGAGATGGTCACTTGGCAAGGCTTTTTTTTTTCAGCCTGTAAATCGGGCAAATAAATATGTGGATAATCGCTTCGAACTGGGGAGACGTGTTTTACAAGGGAGTAAAACCACAAATAGACACATAAACGGTGCCCATTAAAACAATCACGAGTGGCAAAGAGAACGCTTGTTTTACTTAATGAACGGTTCAAGAGCAGTGAGGAAAACAGGAGAGCTGCAATGATTCCGGTTAAAGTGTACCTGTGAAGAATGGAAAAAAGAGAGAAGCAGCGATTGGGAGAAGAAGAGGGGCACTGAAGACTTGTGCGTCAAGATAATACAATGCTAATAAAGTTGAAAAAAAGAAACAAAGCAAGACAAAAGGAGAGACCTAAGTGTGATGCCCCTTTTTTATTGGTTGGTGTGTGTTTATTTAAAAGATGAATCAGGAAATTTAGTGGAATTGTGTTTGAGCTGACATGTAGGTTGGCCAAGCACACACACAATACAAAAATCCGCTCTGTATTACGGCAAGCTCACTTTTTTCGTTTCACTCTGTCGCTAAAAATATTTAAGCAATATTTGCTATGTTGTGGAATAAAGAATTTTTTCATGTAGGTTCTTCCTGGACTTTTCCCTCGCTGTCTCTCGCACTGCTATAATAAGGGAGGCGGTATGTTAGTGCTGGTGAGTCTACGTGGCAGAAGAAAAGACTTGGCCTTCGCTTTCAGAAACAGGATTCATCATATCCACATGTTGCTTTAGGGTCAGGTGAGGCCAGTGAAACTTGTGTGTGTGTGTGTGTGTGTGTGTGTTTCCATATTCCATATGCTAAAGTCACACACTGATTTGGCTTAAGCTCCTGGCTTATTAAAAATCTTGGCTCATTTCACATTATAGCAAATAAGCGGAGCTGTAGATCACGTATCAATCCGTTTATTAACTGACATAACAGACATTTAATCTCCGTCATGTATTAACCTCTCAGTGCTGAATTAAGCCATGATTCAATCAGTCTCTGGAACGATCTGAAGGGGATAAGACCATAATGTTGCGCGGCTCATCTGTCAGGAGTACAACTCGGTGATAAGAGCATAGTAAAGGAGATACTGTGTGAGCTATGTGGTTATATATCAAACTCAGCCTTATCACAAACTTCACAGATCACTCTCTCCTACAGTATGTTTCTCAGGACTCAGAGGTGCTTGGGATGGGCTGAAAGAGACAAAAAAAGAGAGGAGGTGGGAGTGAAAGCGCAAAGAAAGAGAGCTTTTAGACTTTGGCGCCAAAGCATGGGGGGGTGCGGGGGGTTTGATTTTTTACCTGACTATGCTTAAGCCACGGATAAGTCCACATTCTGGAGTAAAATGCTCATTTTCTGTGTTTTCAGGCTTTACAGTTAGTTATAGTTCATGTATACAGTACAAAGTAACTAAATGAAGGTATGAGTTGAGCAGTTCAAAAAGATCAATAGAGTCAACATATAAAAAGCATTTACATTTATAATATATCTGCTAGAGAGGGGGTCAATTCAGTGATGTATCGCAATTTGTTTGTGTGGCAATCAGTGTATCGGCATACTGACAATAAATTTTTTATTTTTGTAATTAAAATGTTAACTTTTTATATGGTTGCAGATGTGGTAACGCATTGCAGTTCCTGCGTAGTCCTGTAGGTGGTGTGCTCTAAACTATTCATACATTGTGTGGTAGGAGCAAATTATTTTCTAAGTTTGTTTAGAATTCTAACAAAATGAAAACAATATTATTATCAAATCAGGATATTTGTAAAATTGTGATATTAAAAAGTCATAATACATTATATACATTCATATTATATAAGGTGCACAGTGATTATTCTCATCCCTAATATCTGCTAAATAAACTAAGCAAAAATGACAGCATATATGCCATAACTGATAGTTCAGTAAAAAAAAAGTATGCCATTGCTCTCCCTAACACCCCTTCCAGTAGAACACTACAGTTGCAAGAATGTTCATTTGCATGAGTTTTAAATATCTAAGAGGAACTGGTTTCGAAACCCGCTGGATGGTTAGGGAGAATGAGCTAGTTGCTGGGAATAGGACACTGTTTGAAAACCACCCTTTGTTTGCCCATCCATACATTATCTATATTGCTAATCCTGTGTAGGATGACAGGGGGCATGGACCACAGGTTACACCCTGAATAGTGTAAAGTAAGTAAAGCCTTTATTTTGTCACATATACATTACAGCACAGTGAAATTCCTTCTTCACATATCCCAGCGTAACTGGGGTCAGAGCGCAGGGTCAGCCATGGTACAGCGCCCCTGGAGCAGTTAGGGTTAAGGGCCTTGCTCAAGGGCCCAACAATGGCAACCTTTGAGCTGGGAATCGAACCGCCGATCTTCCGATCAGTAACTCAGTGCCCTATCCCACTGAGCCACCACTGCCCTGTGTGTGCCCACCCATCACAGGTTACAAACACACACTCACACACCCAATCATACCCTATGGCTTATTTGGAAACACCAATCAGCCTACATTGTCTTTACATGTTGGAGAAAACCAGAGAACCCAAAGGAAACCCAGCAAACACAGGGAGAACATGCAAACTCATACAGACGCACAGAACATGAGATTCAAAACTCCACCACAGGAGATGGGAAGTGACAGTGCTGAACACTAAGCCACCATCTTTGTTAAATGTGATTGGAATTGTGTCAGAAGGTAGTTTCACTACTATTTTACTAAACCAGACTGCAGTCTACTGAACCGATATTCAATACTTGCTGTAGATAACATATCCAAACATTGTAATGTAAGATCTATCGTTGATGATTTTCCCTGTTTCCCCCCCTGTATTGCAATTTTGGCTGGATATTTTGTTTCTGTTGTCCCAAAGAGGTTAGGCAGCTTGTGAGAAAAGAACTAATCCTGATGCAAGGGTGTTTAATGTCAAAGCAAAAACCTTGCTTCTCTTATTTTCCCAGAGTTTGGGGGCTTTCCCGCATTCCCGAATCCGATCCCGGTGAGATCTCGAGATCGCAGCAAATTCGAAGGGCTTTTATCAGAAAGTTCATCAGAGTTCCATACGGTGCGTCATGGTGAGAGATGTCCTAGGCCTCAAAAGAAATTTGGCCTGTACTTGAAAATTCTGAAATGTATCTTAGTCGCTGACTTAAAAAACATTGTAGCATTTCATTAAGTTATTAGAAAGTGGATTATGGCGGTAATAACCTCTCATACAGGGAGTCAAGAAAATCTGCTAAAATGCGTTAATCCAACCCTGCATAATAAACTACTAAACAGCATGCTCTAAGAGATACTATTCATATGAAGATGTTGTAGTCAAGAAAAATGTGCCAGTGGTGATTGTTTGTGAGCCGTAAGTGATTACGTTGCAATTGGAAGTTTATTGTAATGTTTCTTAGCTAACAGTTGACCAATTCATAGGTGATTTAAGGCATGTGACATCAGAAAGCAACCAAGAACTAAGAGTCCCCTTTGAGGAAAGCCCCTTTAATGTATGTATGTATGTACATATGTATGTATGTATGCACACACACCATGCCCTCAGTGAACAAACTCATAGTTAGTCATTCACTTTGGGAGGATTATACACATACTCCACCAAAAATGCTAATGGATACCAGGGAACCTATCAGAGGCTGCATTGTTTGGCAGCTACTCCACTTTAGTCTTGTGTTTCACACTGCACCTCTGGGAGCCACCAATCAGGCTATACTTTAGAGAAAAAAAAACACACACAAAGCAAGATAGGGACTAGAGGATAGGGGATAGAGATGAGACGAAGAGCTGGAAAGTGTATAAAATGTGGTCACCCCGAGGTATAGAGGGAGAAAGAAAAGAAAGAATAGGAAAGACGATGCCACAGAAGACTGGTCAGGCAGTTCAGGGTGAATTAGAGAGAGACATGAAGTTTTGTGGGCCTTGGCAAATTGGGGAATGGAGCCAGGAAGCAACACCCACTCAGCACACACACACACACACACACACACGCTCGGCTTTGGTACGGAAAACAGCTCCTACTAAAGTCAAACTGCACAAATAATCACAAAGGTAAAAGTACAGAATCAGATCGTGTGGTGGAAGTTTTAAGCCTGAGAAATGGTTAAGATGAAGACGTGATTGAATGCAGCAGTGAAAGTACTGTACTGTATATACGTGAGAGAGTAGCCAAATTATCTCATGGTAAAGAATGTGAGCGTTAAACACAGCCACCCAGGCCTCCTTCCCTGAGTTCTCTCAACTTGAGCTGTAGCAGGCCTCTGTGGTGTGTGTTTGTGTGTGCAGGGCGAAATGGCAACCCACAACACAGAGAGAGACCTCATGGCTTCAAGATGTGTCTGCCTGAAAACTCAACAAACACTGGCAGGGAGAAGTTTGCTCAAACGCACGTGGACAAAACAAACCGCTCTCAGACTGTCAGGGGAAGGAAGGGAAAGGAAAAAGTCAGCTTGAACAAGGGGAAAGGTTTGAGGGAGCTTCTTTTCTGTTTATTATTTTTTTTTAAGTTTAATCTCAAACAGGAGGACATGGAAAAGACCATGACAAAACGCAAAGTTTACATGAGCTAATGGCTAAAATTGTGGGAGTGGGAGGGAGAGATAAGCATGTGGAAACAAACAGAAATTAGTGCATGAAGTTTGCAGACCTGCAAGATAATGATGATCGAAAAAGAAAAGGGGGCGAAAAAAAACTGAGCAGGAGAGTTAAGAATTGAAAGTATACATGCATAGTCTTGGAAATAAAAAAGGAATGGAAATGTGGTGCTTATGGATTCAAATCCCCACTACTTTCCTCTGCTTTTCCTTCTGCACTTTTTTTTTCTGTCTCTCTCTAGTGCCCGGCCGCAGGCAAACGCAAGTCCATTAAAACATGAGAACAGAAAAATGAAAACAATACATAAACCACCCAAAAGAAAGGCAAAGAGGCTGGGGCCAAAGAAACAGAGCCAAATTGTGGTAGAGAAATAAAGGAAACTAAGAGACGGGCGAACAGAACAGAATAATAACAGCATGTGAACACAACGCATGACTGTGTATATGTACTGTATGTGTGGGGTTTTCTGAGCTACTCTGTTTGAGCCATACCGCAATAGAAAATAAACTGAAATAAAATCCAGCGTGCCGAATCAGCCTGTCTGAGCTCAGTCAAAGCTTATATCGTCAATCAAAAGTTCAGAAAGAGGTAGCACAGCGTGCTGCTTAAAAACAGAACAAAGACAAAGGAAAAGTCCAGCATAAAATCAGCATTCCGTTTTCGCTGTGAATTTACCTTTGGTGAAACAACTGTCATCGAACACGCTCTGAAAAATAAGACTCGATTTTGCTACAGTCCACCAGTTGTCATTTACATCACCATAGCGTCAAATGTTTTTTCATGGCTCTAATTTCATTACATTGGCTGCTTACCTCGAACCTGCTGATTAAATTTTTTTTTCTTCTTCTTCGTGGCATTTCCTCACACTAGTCTGACCTGAAGATATTATTTTATACACTGCCTGGCCAAAAAAAATGTCTATTTCTTTCAGCTGCCTTTATCTTGATTACGACGCACAATGTGGTGACCAATTCGTGAATAAAAGTGATTCCTCATGCTCCCAGAACCACTCTTTCACAATTTGTCCATTCCACCAGGGAATTGATGTGATAACCTGGTCATTCGGTACACTCAGATCATCAGCTGATTTCGTTTTATTGCCACATAACGTTGCTGAGCCCAGACCTGACCAACTGAAGCGACCCCAGATCATCATACTGCCTCAGAGGCTGGTACAGTGGGTAATATGCAGGATGGGTGAATCGCTTCATGAGATTCCCTTCTTACGCTGAACAGTCAATGTAGACTCATCAGACCACATTGTTTTTCCCCATTTTTGCTTCATAGCAAATGTAATCATTTCTTTCAATTAGCTTCACTAACAAGTGGTTTTCTTATGGAAACACAGTTGCTTAGTCCCAATCATTGTCAAAACCACTTCTTCTATAATGCTGATGGTTCAGAACTATAAATGTTTTAATAATGTGTTGGACAGTTCTTAACTCAATTCTCGTAATAACGCAAATCTGTTTTTCTTTCTTTGCTTGATGCAAGACCCCTTACAAATGACTCATTTTTTGGTCAGGCAGTGTATCTAAGAGACACATGAAAATCAACTCTTGGATTATGAGTAAAAAAAAAATAAAAATACAAACAGTGTAAACAATTTCTGTTTCTGTAACTTAACTGAGCTATTGTACATGTTCGCATCACTTTTATTCTGTTATGTTGCTTTCAGATATTTTTTTTATTACCTCCTATCAACCTTATGTTCTCAACATTGTACACAACGTTACAATGTACACTACCAATGTGCTGTACAATCTCCATCCGTATTGGATCTCCAACACTTATTCTTCGGTATTGGATGGTGTAAAGAAAAAGCACAAGCATACACCTGATATACAGGCCATTTGGAAATGTCAATTATGAGTTTTAGACATGCACATAGAACAGAGTCACGAATCAAACCCCCAACCCTGCAGGTACAAGGCAACAGTGCTAACCACTAAGCCACAACGCAGGCACTGTACAATATGACTCATAGAAATGCACTGTTGATTCTGATCATAGCTTTTGGAAATGTACTTGTTTATACAGTGTTTCAATGTGTGTGTTTTAACTAAGGCATAGAATTCCCTTACTTTCTGGTCTCAGGACATTCGAATCCCAATAAGGTAATAAGAATAATGACTTGGTCATACAGTAAATGTGGAGCGTATAGCATGACAAGTCACAAAACTGGGTTTAATCCTAGCTCTAGTTGTAGTTAATTTATTACATGCTTTGTCTCACTCTGTACAGCAACACTTCAATATGTGTCCTTCTTTAAATATTGGCCAATGGCAGTATCCATAAGATAAAATTTACAAGGTGATCATGTTGGCCCATCATGAGACTGACTAGAGAACATGGCTGGTTTTATCCAAGCTGAGATTAAATCCCAGGAACCTAAATCTAATGAATCCAGCCCCTTCCAAAAAAAAAAAAAGAAGAAAAAAAAAAAACACCTGGGGGCCAAGAGCTTCATGCCAAAACTGACATAAGCAGAGTACACATTGTCTAAGTTATCATCTACAGTATTGCACAGTACAGCGAAACATTTTACCCAACACATGGACAAAGTCTTATAATATTTATCTAATACCGAAACTTGCAGATGTACTACTGCATCTGGAACTTATACAGCATTATATGGCAGGATGTGCTTTATGCTATGAAAATTGTTTTGACAGCACCTTCAATTCAGCTACATTTTCTTTAAAAAAAAAAAAAAAAAAGCATTGAGGAAACACAGTCTATCCACACATCTTTTTAAAATACCTACTGTACATTGAGTGGCATGCCCAGAAGAACAAGACCTGCATTTTGACCCACTTTAATGCATATTGCTGTATAATATCCCTGAAAACCTCTGCTAACCATTTGTTTGTTTGGGCATTTGTTCATTCATTCACTTCCTTCATCTTCAGTTTATCCTGGTCTGGATTGTGACGGATGCGGTAACACTCTGGGCATGAGGCCATGCTATGTTATGTTAGATTAGGTTAGATTAGGTCCATTCAAGTTATAGTTTATTTCTCAGTACCAGCTGTATGAGCTCTGATGCTTTTTTTCTTCTTAAATTTATAGGTTGTGTAAGGTAAAACCTCAACGCACTATGCCTGATGTTACATATTATTGTAATTGTAAGTAAGGGAAAATTCCAGAAAGAGAAGTGAAAGGGAGGTGATTTCTGAAATGCAAGAAAGGGGAGGACAGAAGGCTAGAGTGGAGAGAACGATAAGGGAGAGACGTGAATGGAAGAAAAGAGTGAGCCACTAATACAACAGATCCTGTGCAGAATTTCCTGCTCTGTTAATGACCTGTTTGACTGTGTAGACAAAATAGATCACATGCTGTTCCAGAAATGAAAAAGTGACAGAGAGAAAAAGATATAAAGAGAAGTAGAATGGGGAGAAATACTGTGTGCTGAAATATGTGTCATTTTCTGGAATGTGAAATAGTGAAAGAGTGGAGTGCACAAACATGAAGGCAGGAGGGAAGGAAGAGTAATGTATTAAACTCCATGGATATTTATGGAGTAACAAATTATCTAAAAAAAAAAGTACAGTAAATTAAAATGTTCCTTCTTTGGTGCTTGTGTTGAACCACCTTTCACGTTTAACAACCAGTAATGGAAGTACTTGCTCAATACAGTCTTCGATTATCATTTGGTAGCACAGAATAACAATCCAATCCAGGTAAAAATTATATTATGTGTAAAGCCAAAATGTCCAGCATGGTGCTCTGCACTTTAATTAAATCAGGCCTTTAACACTATTAACACTCACACCATGTGGCACATTTTGTCCTGCCTCCTCATTGGCTACATATCAAAATCTCAAACCTGAGCTACGTGAAGCCTTTAACAGGTAATAAGTGAATTATCTCACCCTGGGACCTACTTTTTTTTTCTTCTTTTTTTTTAAAGACCAGAAATATAAATTTAACAAAGGAATCATTTATTTTACTGGTCTTAGCCCTTATCTATCATAAATCATCTCTAACGATTCAAATCCAACAACCTCCCAGGTCAAACATCTCATATGCAACTATGCATCTTATAAATGATAAATTCTATGCATGTGTACTTGTTGAGAGGTCATGTGACACTCACTGCTGAATCAGAGCAATTTTACAAAAATTGATGGCTGTGCATGATGGCAAGAAATCCACCATAGTGGCTGATTGTGTTGAGATGAAGAGATGAAATCCAATCAGCAGATTCATTAGTGGAACCAGAGACCTTCATCATCATCATTACAGCCCCCTTTACCGGTCTCTCTGCCTTTCTCTATGGGATAATTCACCATGTGATTTCACTTACAGCAGATTACAGTTCACATCAAAATGGAAAGAAGATCCAGTAGAGGACTGCCTGAGCACTCATTTCTCCTTTTTGCTCTCCAGCTTTCTGTTACTCTTTCTCTGCTTTGTGGGGGAACTCGGGGTGAAAACAAACCCTCCTGTATATTTTACCTCCGTTTCAAATTCCACTGCTCCAAACTGCAGATGTGGGCAGCTGGCCATAGCAACTCTTCAAACTGTCGGCCTGAAGCAGAAGGAGGGGGAAAAGCGAGGACAAAACTGCACCGAGCTGCTTCCAATCTCGTGTAAACACAGGATGAGTTCCAGTCATACTGAGATTAGTGACCAGAAAAACAGTAAGACGGGTTAAAGAAAGGAAGGAAGGAAGAAAGCAAGGAATACATTGGAAAAAATAAGAAAGAACAAACACAATAAAACAGAAGCAATAAAATAGAGTTTTATTGCGATACCATTGTCTATATCTTTATCTGTATAGTGCTCCAAATATCCATATCTATATCTGTAAGTAGGTGCGGCCTAGACATTTAAAAATTTTCTTCTTTTGTTTTAAATAAAATTTAAACCCTATGACTAAGTATTAAAAACAATGGAAAATGTGGAAAAAACTGCAAGTGTCAGTATGATTTCTGTTCGTACTGTCTAAAAAATGTGCAAAAATGGTGGTGGTGGTGGGGGGGGGGGGGGGGGGGGATGGGGGTACGAGCAGTATAATTTACAGCCCTGCAATCCTGACCAGGCAGTTCCTAAGGATGAAGTGATAAACACTGAAAATAGTTCACACAGCACCACATATTTATACATATTTATAATATTGGCTTTGTTGGTCCCATGCACATTCACTTGCACCCATATCCAAGTAAAGCCCTCCGACTTGTGTGACTTTTTTTTTTTTGTGTGTCCTGTGGGATCCTCATGCACACCTCCAGTCTCAGCCAGATGCCTTCCAGGCTTTTTAGTCTTATTCTTCTGAGAGTGCTATTGCTGGAATGCCAGAGGAGCTAGTTTGTTGGAAACCTTTAACGCTTCTCCTAATTACAATTAATTGGGGAAAAGTGGGCAGAGATGAAAGAAAACATCTTAAGGGACACTAAATGTGCTGATGTTACAACTGAAGACCAACTGGCTGAGTTCCTCTCTTGCCAAGTGTGACTGCAACTTTCTCAACTGTGTCGCCCACCACCTCTGTTCTGTTAGAATAGCACCAGCAGATTGCAGGAAAGCAACTGGGTGGAGAAATATCAAGAGATACTGAGACACCTGGAGCATTAATCAGGAAAAAGACCACAGGTCAACGACAGTCTTCAGAGAGTAAAGATTAATGGAGGAGCTAAAGATTCCATGCAAGAATATGTGTAAGAAAGGTCCACAAGGATAAGTTAGGTTTGACATCCATGCGTTATAGTAGCATCAATGAGGCATTTCTATATCAGAAAGAGGAGCCAAAAGCAGTGGGCAATAATCTATCTATCTATCTATCTATCTATCTATCTATCTATCTATCTATCTATCTATCTATATCTATATCTATCTATCTATCTATCTATCTATCTATCACCATGAATTCCAGTACAAATGAAAATGAAAAATGTTTTTGCTAAAGTCTGTTGTAGAACACTGTAATGTCAGTTTCAGATTTTGGAAATCATTTTGTACGTCATTTTTCACACAAGAATAACTGCATGGAACGTATGAGAAAATCTCATACCAATGTTTTATAAATAAGGTTCTTCAATCACAGTAAAATAAAATGTAAAATTGATAATAAATTAAAGTGCTGGCAACAGGGTCCGGTAAAACACTAGTTTACTGTATAATCATTATATATTGTTGTATACTTTCATAGAATGTATATACGCCCTTATTCTTTTTGCTGCTAGTATATAACCGTTAAATTAACTGTAATCATTTTCACAGTGTTTTATGCTGCACGTTGACAAAGCAGATTGAAATGCTCATACTCTATATGAAAACCCATACTCCTTAAATCAACATCTCCAGTGGGCATCCCACTCACAAAGAAGCCGTTTCTGCTTTAAAGTATAATATGGTAATTAGCTCTCAGCTACTCCACTAAACACACCGCCTTTAGCTAAGAAAACATACAGTGAGGAGAATCTAGACACAGAATGACCGAATGGAAAGGCAATTCCTCACCTGTATCTGTCTTTATTTATTTTATAAGACCAGCGGAGGCATAGCAGAGGTTTGAATCTGTACATTAAAAGAAACTTTCAGAATCAGCCTGAATGCTTTAAGAGGTTTTGGTACTGTAAGTACAGGTTCAAGATGGAGGTTGAGTTTCGCTCTTTGCTGGCCCATTTCTGTCAGGCTGGGCGCCTGCTTCACAGCTCCCAGGGCAGCGCAGGAAAGACTTACAGCAGGAAATACCTCACCAATAGTCACCCCACTGGAATAGTAAGATGAATGAAAGTAAACTGTGGAGGGAGGGAGTGAGGGAAATGTAGGAGCAGAACTGAGGAAGGAAAAGAGGTAAGAAAGAGAAGTGTTGAAAACCAAAATAGAGGAGAAGGAAAGTATGAAAGTCTCTTCTGAACTATGGTCTTATATGAATCTATATATAGAAAGAGACTGTTTCCACGCTTTTCCTCACACTTGTCATTCGATTAGGGTGTCTTTCTGAAAATCTACTTTTTTTTCTGGCTCCATAAAGAGTGCGAATCGCAAATCACATAAAAGCTAAAGGTTAACTGGCCCCGAGGATCTAGGCAGAAGGTTAATGGTAATGTGTAAATTTGTCCTTTGCTTACAGCTTGACAGAAGGTCCTTGCTTAAAATGTAGGCTTTGTGCCATCTCTGGACTGAAATATGGGAAATTAAACAATAATTATCCTGCTCAAAGTTTACAGGTTTCAAATTCTCACTACAAACACAGTTAGGGGCACTTTAAAAGCTCAATTAAAGAATGTGTATGAACGCCAACTACAGAGGTGGTAATGCCAATAACAGTCAAGGCCAAGTCCAATTCAGGCTGAAATTGAAGTCAAGGCTGGGGGGGGGGGGGGGGGGGGGGCGTAGTGGAGACTGAGGGCTGGATCACATATTCTTAGGCTAGAAGTGTGGTGATGTTTCCAAACCATAGTGTGGGTGAGGATCCTTTAAAACACAACTTCTTTATTTTATTAATTCACTGAGGTCTTTCAAATTAGCACTTTCCACAACATAATCGTGGAAGAAGATAACCAGTGCACCCTTAATGTCTTATTTTCTTTGAAGTAACACTTCACAGAATATTTTAGGTGCAAGTTTTTAAGGGTTTTTAATGTGATTAGCATGTTCACAATCTTGTGAGGCTTACAGTGCTTGGGCTATGTACAGTACTAAAATCACACTCATATTAATATTACACCAATACTACAGAATAAACTTAGAGTTCATTTAGCAATAAATTACCATTAAAAAACAATAATACATATCAATAATTTTATTTCATATTGGAGGAAATAAACAAGCATCCTTAATGTGGTCGCTTAAATATTCTGAAAATAGTTGGACAATAGTCTAAAAAAAATCAATAAGGAATATGAATGTACAAAACCATACTGATTAAAAAAAACTCTGACATTATTTATCCATTAGTAGTTAACCTAACCTGGTATAACAAGTTTAGTACATTAAAGCTACAGTGATATGGTTAAAACTATTTTTGTTTTCAGAAAATGAAAGATATTGAAAGAATTCTGAGAACATTATTGCATTGCTGTTGGTTATATATGGTTTTCTATATATATATATATATATATATATATATATATATATATATATATATATATATATATATAAAATGTGATCAGTGTAAGCTAAGTGCAAAAAATAATACTAAATTATACCAATTATATAATGGCACTCTGGTCAAAATTGGCCAATGACATAAACTTAAAACTCCAACTTAAGTTATTTTCATAAGTCTGTTATCAGTGAAGTAATTCTGATTTACCCCCAGATAACCATCAGCTAATTCTGTAGGATTTTTCTAAACATGATTTCAATAGAGCTGGGGAATTTCTACAAAAAAGTGTAGAATAAAATTCTGATGTTCTGAGCTGGTAGACTTGAATTGTTTAAACTCTTTATTAAAACAAATAGTTTTAACAAAGTTAATGTTAACAACCCCGTCGTTATAAAAGAATAACTTCATAAATTCAATATCACATTAAGCGTGGAAAAAAATCTCAAATGATTGATGTAAAATCCGTTACTGAAGTCAATCAGCACATATTTGACATTCAAATACCCTGAAAACTCATGAAGCTTTTTGCAATACACTTTATTGCACTCATTTTCACTGCAGATAGGAGCATGAACTACTATGCTCAATTAGTTTGGCAAATTTTGCGCTCACACTGAAGATAAATTAACCTTCCTTCCTTGTCTTTTCCCTTCCTTGCTCCTTTCCCCTGCTTTCCCTTGGGCTACAGGAAGAAGATGGATCTCCTCGCTGTGAAATGTTCATAGGCCAAAACCGCACATTGCTGACTCTACTCATCCAGCTGGCTTCTGTGCTTGCAGTCACACACTCCAACCACACACACACAACCATCCATGAACAAACACCCAGCGACCTCACACACACGCCTTTCTCACACTTCCTGACCCAGTCCAGCTTCCCAGAGCCCTCCATGTCCAATAGCCATGCTGCCTTATGCAGCGGAGTGTGTGTGTGTATGTGGGAACAATTAATCTGGCTGACAACACAACAAACAAATGAGAGAAACGAGGAGAACTTGAAAAGCCCGGCATGATGTAGTGATTTATTTTGTGAAACACTCTCCAAACAAAATGACTCACTGAGATGATATTAGGCGTCAGGGTTTATAGTGTTGTCATTAAGACTCCTGGTTAGCTATTAACATGTTACTGTAACTTTATAACTCAGCCTTGCATGCTTATTACCGTTACATGATTGATAAGTCTTTATGAGTGAACAATAAGTGGCAAATTAAGATTAACAGTAAAGAGTTTAACGAATCCAAACATGAATTATGTAAATAATCTGAAAAAGATATTTATATAAAATTGTAATATAAAAGCAAATCTTTTTGAGTGCAAGATAGGAAGAAAGACACATAAAGAAATACAGAGAACAGGAAGGGGGAACAGTCCTGCGGTGTCTGTTTTCCCACTGGCTGGCGAAGATCAGCTACAGCCAGCATAAACACATGCCTTCATGGTTCATACATTTCCTCCTCTCCACATCCCAATGTAAGGCCACACAAGTGCACAACGCAGGACAGTAAAGAAAAGCAGAGAAGAAAAAGACTAGAAAGAAAGAGCCTGTGTGCTGTGTGTGTTAATACTCAGATTAAAACAAAGGAGCAAAGTAAATGAAAACTCAATAATCTTGCTCAATAGCATTTAGGTTACAGTTAGGGCAGGCAGTTAAAGCAAATTAAAACAACAACAACAACAACAACAAAAAAACATATAAAACCTATGGAATTTCAATCAAGCTTCCACTTTTTAATTCCCTGCCAAACAATTTATAATTGTGTCCATTAGGATTCATTGTGAAATAACTACAGAGTCCGTCTTATGAGGCTCTTTTAGATCTTAAGCACTTCAAAAGGACCCCACTGTACCTCCCTCTGTTCTAGACTACAAAGACAGAGAGCGGCAAGACGGTTCTCAAACACCATCTGTTTAAGCTCTGGGATCTGTCTTACTGCTTCTCTTAGGCTCTCGAAACACTGGAAACATACTTAATCTATAGACATTATACTTCTAAATAGGATACTAAAATTTTTGATACTACAAAAACAAAATAATGAAAGATCATTAAAGTGGTCTAAAGATATAACCTTGAGGGACACCAATCTCAGCATATCTATCTCTGTATATAAATATTCAGATTATTTTTCTGTGTAATGATTTGTTCATTTACCAGTTTCTATCATGTAGCTAGTTTGCCCTAGTCACATGACAACCACCAAGAGGAAAGGAGGGTAAAGGCTAGCACATGCTTCTTCCAAGAAATGTGAAGTCAGCCACAATATCTTTTTAACCTGCTGCTCAGGCTACATCACAGAGCAGCATATCACCCACTTTTACATACAGTACATAAGTTCAAAGACCTCATGATTGCCTAGTGTTGCTCTAATTGACAAGGGATTGAGTAGTGCCATCTCTCCCACCAAGACAGCTCCCTAGATTCCTAGAAATAGGGCAAACACGTGTCACACGTGTTTCATATCAGTGCTCAATTACATGGAAGAAAGTTTATATACAAGCGCGAAAAAGTTGAACATCACGACAGCGTAAGATCATGGCTGGTCTTTACAAGATAGCTAATGTCATATCTTGTGTTCACATGTGTAAAAATACTCCCTTATTCCATTTGGTCTTCCCTATGGCAGCTCACCCTGTTCCACTCCCACGTGTGCATTATCAAAGCCAATGCCAAATGCTGTTTATTCATTCCTATTTTTGTGAGAAGCTTTAAACCTGACGCATACACAAGAACATGCCTCCCCCTACCTCCTAACATGCTAAATCAAGCAACCCGAAGAAGCAAAACGATAATGCCTATTAAATTAAGACAGAATCATGAAGGATGTTTTGAGGATTTTAGGGTTATCAACTCTAAAAAAAATTCAGATGACAGTATCCTGTTTATGGTTATTGAGGCCAATATGTATCCACGAGCAGTCTGAGGAGCAAAAAAACACAAGTTTTACAAGTATGCATTGTTAGAAGTAGAGACCCTAGACATTAGAAAGATTTAATTCTAGATGTTCTGTAATGCCTTCAGCCAACGAGTGCAATCTGTTTTTGTTCTTAGGAGGGGTGTTTTACACTTGACTTACCTTGAAAGGATAATTGAGCTTTGTGTGTTTGTGTTTGGAAAGCGAGACACAGGAACGTGGATGAAGAAGTTACTCACTACCTTTTTTTTTCCTTCTAAATCTGGGAGCTCTTTGCCTGGAGTTGTTTTGGAACCTGCACATTATCTCCACCCCAGCATTCTCTGACTCTTACAAGCACATGCTTCCTCTCTCTTCCACTAGCCACGCTAATCATGCACATATCTGCTTTTCATTCAGGCCACCGGTCTTAATGACTTAACCAAAGTCACGCTTTGGAGAACACACTAAACAATCCTGCCCTACTCATTCTCTCTGTCTGCACTGGGCTTCCCTTGGCCTTCGACTGTGTATGAGTGATTCTGTGGAAACTCTCCACTGTGGTCTTGACTCAATAAGGTGGAGCAGCTACACATATGCTACCATTCTGCGTAAATACAGCTCAGCAGCGAAGCGCACAGCATGAAGTCAAATTCCCCCCTGAAAGAAGCTCGCCAAACTGATGAGCGTTAGTCTGTTTCTTTGTATGTGGAGGGCTGAGCGCATGCCCTCACACACACTAGTACCTAGTAATATGCAAATAGCAAAGAAGTTTGCCCAAATCATCAGCATGATTTTAAAGTATGTGGTGGCTGGCAAAAACTGTTCTGGCTTTTCTAAAAAGAGAGAGAAAAGAGAATTAATTTCTCTGCCAGAACACCAGGGGTCCCTATGTGCCAAAGAAGAGAGATAAGCACCCCAAACCCATAGAGCATGAAATAACGTTCCTCAACTTTGTCTTAAGAACTTCACTTAATCACTTTATTTCACAGATAGGAAAAAAGAAAAAACTCCTGCCATCAGTTTGGCATTTAATCACGGGGATCTCTAAGAGCTAAAATCTTTATCCTCATTAGCTCATCACCATTTCTGTGTACACTTCGTGTAACGCTGCTGTACAGATGGGGGAATGAGTGTCCAATCTCATTAGGGATTGATTGAGGCGAACATCTGTTTACAGTCTACGTCTATGAGGGTGAATGTGTGTGTATGTGTGTGAGTGGATGTGTTTTGGAAGACTAAATATCCACCAGAGATTTATAAACAGCACAACAAACTGGCATTCTCAGAGGTCAATGCTGGGTCCTGTCTGAATATTTCTGCTTAAGTCTTTAATAAAAAATCATTGACACACTGCATGAAACAATAACAGATAAAGGTTTGAATATATGAACAGTGCAGCACACACAATACCACATTCTGTGTGCTTTCTGGCGAATGTAAACTTGTGCACATGCGTTTACAACTAGGACAACTGTGTGGAACGTGGAACCAAAATGGATCAAATAAGAGGGGGGGAGAAAGAGAAGGATGAGAGCGTATGAAAAAGACAGACGAGCCGTGGAGGGAGCAGAGGGAGGGCGGCAGTGGGTTAAAAAGTAACAGAGGTTTTATTGTTTATGACTCTCAGGCAAAGGGAGGAGGGAGACACTGTGAGCACTAGCCTGGCACAGAGACCAGGCCTCAGGCCAACCTCTACCCTGCAGTCAGAGAATACCCTAGCCTAGAAACAGCACGAATGCGCATGTGCAGACACACACACACACACACACACACACACACACACACACACACACACACACACACACACACACACACTGTGGCATAGTCATGCCATCTTTTTTTTTTTTTTTTTTTTAAAGACCAACATACGATGGCACAATCAAGCCACAAAATAATCCTTAAAATGAATCTTTCATTTTTCAGATTTTCAAACCCACACATGAGATTAATGAGACACGTCAGACTGTTTAAATTCACATCTCAACTGACATCAAATGTGGAGCCAAAACACAGAGCACGATTTAATGTTACCTGCTAGAGAGATAAGGGCTAACGATTGCAATATGTAAGGTCTCCGCAATTAGGCTGTGCATATGCCCTCGCTCCCTCTTTAACTCTCTCACTTTCATTCCCTCTTTCTCTTTCTCAGTCTCTCTCTGACAGATTTTAACCAAATACTAGCAAACAAGCAATTATTTCTGGCAGCCAGAGCCCATGGTTCCTTTCCAAGAAAGCGAAAGACCAGAGGGAGTGGGGGTGGATGAAGTCACCCTCGCAGATGGGATTTAAATCAATATTACATTATATGTCCTTATTTATTAAAAAAGAAGCAGGAAACCAACCCAAAAGAGGCCTGAAAACGTTTAACACTGCTCTACAGTGACGGAGTAATTGCTTTTAATATATACATTTTTCACCCCCTTCTACTCCATCACTATTGTAATTTCCTCCTCTCCCACCCCCGTGTCCTATTTAATTCCTTGAAGTCACTGCAATCTTTCTGTATAAAATTATACCTAAAGAAAAAAATGTGGCTGCCAAGCATTGAGTCCTAACAGAAACCATCTGGAAAAAAAGTTTAGAAAAAAAAGAAAACAACCTTAGTTAAGCTTTTAAAAAAGGAAGAGGAGGGAGATGAAGAGTGCAGGACAAAGAGCAGCAGATGCACTGATACAGAAGGTTAAGAGGTAGACTTACCAATGCTGCTTAAATGTGGTTTTCCTTAAGTTATTATATAGAATATACAGAAACTCATGTAGCATCAGGCAAGAGGAAACTAAGCGATATATTCTGTTTTATTTATATAGCCTTTTAACAATGCTCACGGTCAAAATGCAGGTTTACAGAAAAAAAAATATATATATATATATATATATATATATATATATGGAAATGAGTTAAATAAGCATGAGGAAATTAAATAGATTAAATTAAATAAATGTAAGGAAATATTTATAAATCAATCAATATATATAAGAGTTAAAAAAAAAAAAATATATATATATATATATATAGGTTTTGATTGTAATGACAAAATGTTTTTTTTTTTTTAAGTCCTATACTAAGACATCTAAACGGGATGATCACAGAATTTTTTTTCTGTAGTGAGGAAACCCCCTTCACAACATCCAACCAAATGCTGCAAAACGTATGGCATAGCACGTCACAGCATCGATTTATAATGACCCGAATGTCACCTGACCTCAACACTTACTGAAGGGAGAAAGACCCACAAACAAGCAGCACCTGAAAGTGGGTACATTAAAGGCCTGGCCAAGCAGCTCGATATTTTAACTCTTGTATCCACGTATTAAAATATTATTCTAGTAGTAAAAATAATTTTAATATGTTATGATTATGTTAGTTTGGCCAATTACTTTTGAGACTGTGAAAATGAAGGGACTAAAGAAATGGCTGTATTTACTTAACACACATATGGCACTGTCAGAAACTGGAAACGGCATGAATCTCTGGATTCAACCTGTCTCGTGTCCACAATGCATCCTGGTGGAGCTGTTGTAATGACGTGGGGTATGCTTTCTTGGGACACTTTGGGCCTGTTAATAGCAATCAATCACTGCTTGAATGCCACAATCTATAACTGAATATTGTTGCTCAACATGTGCATTGTCATGGCCAGAATTCACCCGTCTTCTAAAGCCTACTTGCAGCATAATAATGCATTGTCTCAAAGCAAAGTCATTTCAAACTAGTTTATGAACATAACGAGTTTAATATTCTTCAGCGGCAGCAGCAACAAGGTTGTGTTCAGAGTAAGTGGGCAGTATTTTTCAACAGCGTTAATGATAACCGAAATATTTTAAGTGTAACTTAAATACTTTATAATATTACAAATGGCAAAAGAGTTTTCTGTCATATCTAATTTTCCCCAAGGAAAGAAAATGAAACCGACTAGTCCACATTGTGGCTCATCAACAGTGATGTTATTTTACAGGAATCCAGGCCTCGGTTATTGTCTTCTTAATTCCCATACTAATAACTTGTGCACAGTCAGCCGGATAAAGTCTGGTTCCCAAAGGGCCTTCAGAATCACATAGAACACATGGGTACCGTGAAAGTCGTGACTAGGTTGCTATTTTGTTATGCAGCTGCACTCTATCATCTTTCATATCATATATTCCACATGAGTGTCAGACATTTATCCACACCTTTACTCAAGAGGGTATTAGACTGCACCTGACGCTGAACCACACAAATCAAGAGGTGTAGGTTTGTGGTTCATGTGGTGCATGCTGCAAGCTAAGGACAAAAGAAGTCATCTCTTTCACACTTGTATTGATCTTACTTACCTGCTTCTGTTATACTTTACACACCACAGATCTTAATTCTAATTGGTCAGAAGGTGTAGATACATTTATTTCAATTCTGTAATTTAATGCAATTCAAACCACAATTCACACACAACTATGAATGTGTTAAATTGTGTCTTATAATCTCTATAGTAACAGCTCATTCATAGGGACTTGTACTACAATATACATACAATAAGGCTAATTATAAATAGGAGCCTGCGTATCAGTATGTTATAACTGTCAGGAGGTTTTCCCTCCTTGGGAGGGTTTTCAGACTTGGTAATATTCCAAGCTTTGTATTTTGTCTTATTAACCTCAACAGGGAAAAAAAAGGAGTGGCTGGCAAGGAAATTACTGTGACTAGCAGCTATAACATAAGTGATAAAATGTAACTTATAAGTGATAATAAGTGATTATAACAATAAACTATTGTTCATTATTAAATAAAACTAAATAAATTGCATTAACAAATTGACATGGAATGAGTAATACACTTTGAAACATTCTGTAAAAAAGAAAAAATCACTTATGTGTATATCACATGCTTTTCTTTTTTCCCCTTGCACAAAGCTTGACCTATTGGCCTTCGAACACCATTTAGACTGAAATTATTTTCACTATGCTACTGTTTTGTGCTGTTTGTTATGTACATTATACGAACCATGCAGAAATTTTTCATATCGTGAATTTACTTTACACAGATAGCCAAGCAGATATCTGCTAATGATAATAAAAATAATAATAAAAATCACAGACAGACAGACAGACAGACAGACAAATAGACAGTGATTCCTTACCTGTGGTTGAGTTGATACAGTAGATCCACAGCACATGAAAGGGATAAAAGAGAGGGAAAAAAAGACACGGTGGTGAGAATCATGACTGCAACATAGCAACTTTTTTTTCCCTATCAAGCGGTGTGTGACGCTCCAGGCTAGCATGTGGCTTTAAGTGGTGCAGCTATAGAAAATGAAAGGGCTGGCTGCCGGTGCTTGGAGGCGTCGGGTGAGAGAAATGCTCCCGTACGTGTGTAACTGTGATAGTGTTTCTGCGGCGGCGAGAGTCTGCGTGTGAGCTACAAATCTTAATTGGGCCTTTTGTTTTTTAGCTCCATCTGTGGCTTATCAGTGCCGGAGAAAATACAAGGTGTTGTGAAACATAAATTGCCTGCGTTTGGTTACGAGCGGTTTGCTTCAGCTTTACACTGAGAGAGAAAAATGAGAGGCTTACACAGTCTAACAGTTTCACACAGATACTCCACAGCTGTATATCAAAGATGTTATTTGGCATTCATGTAATCAAAATTACAACTACTGTATGTACAGGCATGAAAATAGATTCTTAAACCAAACAACCCCCAATGACTTCGCCAACTTATTGCTTCTCAGTAACTAAAGCTGTCGCCATCATTTATGCACAATTAGCAGGTGACAAAAATGCAGCAAACAACCAATGAACTTTACAGAGCAACCGCAACTCTCAAATATACAGACGTGCTATTAGCATCACTCAACTTTATTAAAAAGCTGGTTTGTGGGTTTCTGAACAGACGGCATTTGCTTGTCTAATTATTTGGCCTGCTGTCAGACCTTTTTCAGTCAAATCCTGCATTATGTTATTAAAAAAAATCATGGTCATCATCAGTACAGATTCATTTTAAAAACAACCTATTTAACTATGGGGGTCAGTACGGACTTTTTAATGTTTTAACTTTTCAACCATTTTTTTTTTATTAAACTTGTCACTGGACTCCAGCTGACCAATTGGAACTTTCAATCTTTGTAATAAAATGCAATAAAATATCATGAACCCCTTGCTATGGTTCACAAAACTGTAGTGATCACTGGACCCTACTTTGAGAACCAAAGATCTGTTGGGCCCGTGAACAAGGCCCTTAACCTAAAACTCCTCAGATGTGTAATGGGATAACATGTAAGTCGCTCTAAAAAAGGGCATCTGCCAAATGAGGTAAATGTTAAAAAGTCCCGCCATTATGTTGTGCTAAACTACTAATAATATAGCAAAAAACAGTATGCAGCTTGACATGCAGCTTGACATCAGTGAACTATTCTAAAAATGAAGTAAAATGATGATGGAAAAAAAAAAAAAACGTAAGCGTGAAATACTGCCTTAGCGCGGTTCAGTCACTCCCCAATAATCTTGATTTACTAAATCTAAACAGCCAGCATGTTTCTTAACCTGACAGGATTTATAAAGAGAATTTTAACCAATCTGGTATTTACGTAGCACAACACAACAAACCTTAAACAGCTTGTAACACTATATGCCATGTCTTGACAAGT
This sequence comes from Clarias fuscus, assembly GCA_030347435.1. Classification (NCBI taxonomy): domain Eukaryota; kingdom Metazoa; phylum Chordata; class Actinopteri; order Siluriformes; family Clariidae; genus Clarias; species Clarias fuscus. The sequence continues at coordinate 13,769,899 of CM059222.1, forward strand.
TTTAGCTAGTACCTTGCTAACTCAAGTGTGTCTTAAATGTCATTTTAGGGAACCCAGCTAACATTTTTGTGTTTGTTGGAAAATATTTAGATAAAGGACTTTCACTTTTTACACGTTATTTAGTTACAGATTTGATTTAAATGGAAAGTTAAGTAGCCTTTCCTCACCAATCCAGTCTCATAAAACTAGAAGTCTAACTTCTGTTCTCTGTGAGTTCAGTCAGGTTAATGCTACATAGTAATGTGCTTTACCTGTGGTGTGAGCTATGCTTAAAATGTTCAATAAAGACTTTATATATCTGTAAAGTATTGCCACATCCCCCATACAGTCCTGACCTAGGTGCAAGCCATTTTCACACGTTTAGGCCATTAAAGGAGTTCCTGGGAGGCCAGGGTTTCAGACACGATGGAGGCAGTTTGATCACGGCTCCAATGTCCTGAGAAAACGCTCTACCTTGATGGTATCTAAGCAATAGTGAAATGCAGAGATAAGTGCATTCATGTAGCAGGGGATTATATAGAGAAATAAACAGAGTTTTTACTCTCATAAGTGTGTTCTGTTATTCTGCACAATCAAAAGCCCTGGCTTGACTTGAACTCCCCTTGCATGTTGAATGTGAGGGTTTATTTTTCATAGATTTTGCTGCACAATAATCATTTGTAACAAACTCAATAGCAAATTCAATTGATTCGGCATGATTGAACTAAATTATTTTAAAGCGCTTGTCGGACCAAAACACGAGCCATAAAGTACACTGGATTCCCTGTAGACATCCACAATCAAACTGTTTTAAAGCACTGATTTGAGTATAAAATAATTTCTAAATCCTTAACTGTTTCCAGCAACTCTATCGGCACAGGGTAAATGGAAGAAGATTGGGAGCCACCAAAACTCTTCCTGGACCTGGCATGGTGTTTTGCCAAAAAAAAAAAAAAAAAAACCATGCACCCAGTTCTTAATCAGTACTTTAGATTAGTAAGCATTATTTTAATTATACAATTATGTTAATCTTTAATAATTAAAAATGAGCATAATGTTAATAATTAATGTTAAATTAAGTATTTTAATGTACAACTTTAAAAGTGCAACTTTTTCCATGCAATAAATGGTGCTTTGTTTCTTAAAAGAAAAAATAAATACATATAGCCTTTTTTGGCCACTATTGTGCTAGCTATGATCTCCCTTACTCAGATTTTTTCTTTTTCAGCTGCATTTATGTATCAGAGGATCTTTTTATTAGCAAAATATGGATTCATAGTGTTCCACTTGGTGGAGCTGTAGCACTCTTAGCACACCCTTTTCCCACATTATCGATTTTATTATTTTTTTTCATTTAATATCAGGAGTCCTACAGCTGTCCAGATGTGCCTGTCATTCGCTCAATCAATCGAACATTCGCTCAATGCAATCGAACACGGCTTGCCTGAGAAATCTACCAGCTTGCAGAGTAGAACTGAAGGAGAGCAGTGACACAGAACAGAACACAGAGCGAGTGAGTGAGCGAGCAAGGGAAGGAAGGAGGAGTAGAGGAGAGGAGAAAGTGAAAGGGGGAGAGGCGAGCACGGTTGTTTTAACCTCTGACCCTGGCACACTTCACACAAGCCACTTCAAACCCACCCCACTAACCAGAGAAGGAGGGGTGACGCCTCAACTGACACACTGCCCCTTTCCTGTCTTTCAAGCTCTTAATCTGCAAGATTTAAAAAGCCAATAAATAAAGACCGGGATCTAATGGAGTTTTTATTCTTTTACAAGTTACCCTGCTTTAATCGTGCATTACGCTGAACGTGTAAGGTTTGAGTTTTCTGGTTTACAGCCACAATATATTGCATTACAGATAACTCTGGATTGTTATACTAAAAGTCTGAGTGTGTTTGCTATATTTCTTTACACTCCTTATATTATTCTCATATTCAATTTATAGCAATAATTAATAATTTCCATGAGTATGTGTGCCCTGTGATGGATTGGCACCACGTCCACGGTGTACCCAGCCTCGTGCCCTAAGTCTCCTGGGATAGGTTACAGGCCCTCCGCGACCCCGTATACAGGATAATTCGGTATAGACGTGTAATGTACAGTATAGATAATATATAGATATGTAAATTTATTACATATTACAATTCACACTGGCAGCATTGTATTTTTATTTTTTTGCTATATGTGTGTATGTACATTTGTGTGTTATTATTCTGCCCATTCTTTGGGGTAGTGTTCCGTATCATCTGTGCAAATATAAAGAGAAAACAAGAGACAGAGAGCAAAGAGCTGTGCAAATATGATCTGATTGCGCAGAGAGAAGTTCCATACAGTCTCCTCTCGTAGCTCGCTGCTATAAAGAAGGCCTGTCTCGCTATTTCTCTCTCTGTTTACACGTACACGTACACATTCGCTCATACACACATGCATTCAAACAACCTCACTTACTTGCACGCAAACCAAAAACAAATGTGTACAGACTAAACACTGTCACACTGAATTATGATGGTTTTGTACACATGCCACTCGCAATAAATCTTTAACTAACACTAAAACTCTAGGGGCCGGAGGTGTGAGCGGTGTACTGTATATATTCCACCGTTGATATTTAGTTCACTTTATACTACACTATAAAGAACATAGCAAACAGGATGTCTAAAATGTTAAATACGGCATTTCAAATTTTGATTGCTTTTAAGGATCTATTGTTAAAGAGTGTAGTGTGTGTAAACACTGGGGATTACCTAAACCTTAAGCAACAATTGAACTTACTGTCAAATCCGTCATTCATACAAAGGGTGTTTAAGTCAAGCCGGGTCGTGGGATGAAATTTCTAGTGAATGACAAAACCGATTGACATTTACAGACGACTTCAAGCTAAGTACGCTGATGAGATTCTTAACCGCTGTTAAACAAACAAACATTGAATAGTGCAAATATCTTAAAGCAGGCTGTACATTCATGAATGATGATCATGAATGATGACTCGGAGCCACTGACGCCGTTCCTGTGGACATTCGGCAATTAGATCTCTAAAAATTGACACACATTTACCACAAAAAACCACTTGCGCGTTACGGGAACTCGGCTGGGAGTTATTGCCACATCAGTCCTTATTAGTGTAGTAGGGGATTATACAGAGAAATATATATTCGTGTTCTGCATGGTCAGAATTCCTGTTTTGACTTGAATGCTCCTCGTATTGTATTTCACTAGACATACTTACAACTTTAGGGCATAACACCATGACACCATGATGTTGAAGAGTTCACTATTAACTAAATGCATGCCATGTTACTTTGTACATAACACGGTACACTTTGTTCAAGTGTCAGCTTTAATAATCACTTATTCATCTGAAGGCATAGTATCCACTAATAACAATAAACGCAAACAGGTTCTACTAGATTAATGAGGAAGCTGTTGCCTAATTTTTTAAACAGATGAAAATTCTGTCTTTCCATTCCTACATCATTCCAACAAAGTCAATGGTCATTTACTCAAACTATTTAGGGGAAATCGTGACAACCGTGCTTTTATCATGATAAAATACATCTATGTGTGTATTTTTGTTCGCCTTATATCTTTAAGGCATATGGTTCTAACAGGCATTGAAGAGTTAAATGTTCCCTCTTGCCTCACTCAGCTGTAAGTGAAAGTAGTGCTGAGATTTCCTCTCCTCTATCAAGCTGCAGCAAGCTTGAAAAGGCCAAAGGCTGTTTACAACTCGCACATAATTGATCTTATCTGCTGATGAGGAATGCTTAGTGCGCTGAGAGACTACTGTAAACATGGAGTGTAGGATTAGAGTGAGAACAAGTGAGGAGACTGAGCAAGCGCGAGAAGGAGAGAGAGAGAGAGAGGGAGAGAGAGAGAGAGCAAAGAAGACTTGACAAACAAATGTAATAAATCCTTTCTAGGTTTGTTTAAGATATGGTTAAGTATCGTTCAGGCAGCCTCGGCTAAACCTGCCCTCGGTGTGGGGCAAGGAAAAAGAAAGGCATGATGGGAAGTAGACCCACAGAGCAAACACATACACACAGAAACACATGCATAAACAACATGAACCAAACCGATTAGACACACAGCAAATCAACTACGGCATGAACTCAAAGAAAGAAATGTAAGAAAATGCCGGCTATTTTAACAGCAAGTAATGGCATAAAAGATAATAAGTAATAACAAATAAACAAATACTTAAATTATCGACAAATTCTACATAAATGACTGACTCCACATATTGTACATTACGCAATTAAACCGCGGCCTTCTGCAATTACAATTTAGATTTTTTTGGTGTGAATTCGATTGAATTCATTTATTTAATCAATCAATCAATCAATCAACATTTCTTTATATAGCCCCTTCAGCAACCTACGTTGAACCAAAGTGCTTCACAGCATTAAAACAAAGTGAAACGCAATAAAATTATAAAAAACAAATAACTAAAAATATTAAAAGAAATTCGAAATTAGTGCATCTAAAGTTTTGCTGTTTAAAAAAAGGCAATAAGAAAGCAATAAAAGTACAAACTAAATAAAACACAATTATAAAATGATAAAAGACAAATGATGTTATAAAATATCAAAAGCCATTCTAAATAAGCAAGTCTTAAGTTTTGCTTTAAACAGAGGCAGGTCAGTGATACAGTACAGCGTAGCTCAGGTGGAATGGTTTCTAGAGTTTAGGACCAGACACTGCAAAACAGCGATCACCGCACTGTTTGTACCTTGACCGAGGGACCACCAGTAGGTTTTGGTCAGCAAAACGTAAAACTCTACTCATCTTTGTTTCCGAAATAATTCCTGCATTTAAGTTAAAATCCTATGTACATACAGTGCAGTGAAAAATTACTTGCACCTTCCTGATTTTTTTTTAAATATTCATCACACTTAAATTATTGAGATCATCAAACAAATTTTATTAGTACGCAAAGATAACCTGAGTACATACAAAACTTTTTAAACAATTATTTCATTTATTAAGGGAAAAAGCTGTCCAAACCTGCCTGGCCACATGTGAAAAAGTAATTGAGCCCTTGTTAAATCATGAATGAACTGTAATTAACCACTTTTTTTTTTTTGGAAAGCTGCGTTAAAAAAGGGCCTGATTGCTGCCAGACCTGTTGAATCAAGAAATCACTTGAACAGAACTTGTCTGTGAAGCAGTACGATCTAAAGAAGTTCAAAGTTATTGGGGAAAACTTGCAAGTATTTTATAAGGGAAAATACATACATTTATGCATAACATAACAGTGTGATAGATCGTTAAAACCAATGAAACACCATTTGTGATTCAGCCATGGAAAATAACATCATTCAGAAGGATTCTGCAAAAAATGTAATATTACTTCAGGGACATCCTTTTTTGCCTTTTCATTTAAAAACTTTTTTAAAAAGTAACAGGAAAAGTCTACTAAATTGAATTCATTTAAAAATGTGTCATTTATGTCATATATTTCCACATTGTCATAAAGCAGCTTTACACAAATCTGAATGTTGATTTCGATCATTTTTGAGTAAGCCTGAAAACATTCATTTAGAAGTCTTTCAGTATCTCATGTTAAATAACTAATAGTAAAAAATGAGACTAGCAGAATAATCATAAAATAATCAAATGTGAAGTTTATACCCGTAAATAAATAAACACACATTTTTAAAAAACTTACATTTTTAAACAATGGAGGAAAGAGAAAAACAGGTGGTCAGAAAAAAAAAAAAAAGGATGAAAACTGCACAGAGGTGTCGAGACTCGTGAGACGCCTCGAGATTCCAGGCCTTAGCGTATGTGGCACAAGAACTTGGGCATAGCTCCATCATCTCTCTCATTCACACATATCACAGCTTAATGATTCACACACACACTCACTCACACACACACACGCACACAGAGCACAGTAAACACAGCTGGAGTGGCGATAGGAAAACACAGTCTCCCCTCAGCTATATTCTCCTAATGACCCTTCTGTCAGACCTGCCTGATGTGTGTGTTCTTGAAGAGTTCTTCAGCCATGACACACACACACACACACACACACACACACACACCTGCTTGTTTTGTGTGCTTACTTAAAGACATGTGGTGACATTACAGTATGTAAGATTTACTGTCTTTTTCTTCAAGACACACACAAACACAGAGAAATCCACTCAACTGCAAAGAGTCCGCTGACTCCTACACTCATCCTTTCTGCCTTGTCCAAATCTAAACAAAAGAAACATCTGGTCTCTCTCTCTCTCTCTCTCTCCTCCTGCCTGCCTCCATCTTTTCTCCAATTCCCTCCTTCACCATCATCCCTCACTCCGGGTCTCTTTCCGTTGAACTTCTCTTTCCCGTTGCTGGGGTCGAGGGTCACCGACGAAGCTGCAATTCATGCCGTTCAATTGCGCGGTTTGGTTTGGCCGGACTCTTGTGTGCATATGTGTCCATGTGCGCGCGTGTGTGTGTGTAGGTGCGGAACATGTGTATTAAATCCACATGCTCTGAATAATATTACAGTGTTTCTGATGAAAAGCTTAGCAAAAGGCAATATTTTATATTTAGTGACAAAGTAAAAAAAAAAAGATGAAGAGCTGTCATGTGACCCTCTAATCACTTTAAATATGAACCATATGACCGTGAGTAGAGAGTACACAAATACTTTAATAAACAAGTCATCAATAATTTTAAAGTTAAGAAATATATAAGGGGTGTTCAAGTCAAACCAGGACTTTTGATTGTGCAGAATAACAGAACATATTTCTCTGTCCCAGTGTATACCATGAACTTTTATCAGGACACCGAAGTCATGATCGGACTGCATGCTTGATGTCTGAAACGCTGGCCTCCCAGGAACCCCTTTAATGCCCCAGACATGCGGAAATGTCTTGAAGCAAGGTCAGGACTATATGAGGAATGTAGTAACAACTCCCAGACTAGTTCCTGTGTTGTTCATGAATATTTGCGTGTATAGATCCCACAGACAGATGTTGAAAAGTTATCTGTCAAATTTCAAGGATCAGATGTTTTACTTGCATAATATTCATGGGAAACATTCTGATGCTTAGTTATTGTCTAATTAATTTTCTTTTTCATTCATAAATGCATCCATCCATCATCTATACTTCTTATTCTGTTCCAGGAAACTTAGTGCACAATGTGGGGTACAAGAACACACACTTACACACCCAATCATATTTTAGGTTGCAATTTGCAAACACTGCGAGAGGAATCCTGAGGAACATCACCAAGCACATGCAGGAGAACATGCAAACCGAACACACACACAGACCTGAGGTGAGATTTGAGCCCCGACTCCAGGAAATGTGACACTAAGTTACCATGCAACAGGGTGTCATTTTATGTAATCTACTAATGTAATCTAGATTATGCTGTTGTTGTTGGTCTTTCGGCTGCTCCCGGCAAGGGGTCGCCACAATGGACCATCCGGTCCGCACATACAAGCTTGGCACAGGTTTTACGCCGGATGCCCTTCTTGACGCAATCCTCCCATGTTATACGGGTTTGGGGACTGGCTGGGATTCCAACCCGGATGGGAGGCGTAATCTAGATTATGCTATATTACCTAAATCATGCTACATGCAGAAAACCTTTAAGTGCGATAAGTTGTGTCAATTTTTTAAACTCTTATATTTCTAACTGCTGTTTATTATAGTCACTGAATGAATAAGGGTTAACCAATAGGAAATGAGTAACTGGTTAATAAAGCAATATTATCACTTTATGATTGAAATGCATTAAACTGTGCTGTATATATTTACACTACAACAAGCTTTTTTTGTGTGTGTGAAATTCTTAACAGTTTACTAATCTGTATTAAGAACAGTATTTTGTTAATTACATTGGTTAGCTTTATAATCAGTGCTTAATAACTCATGGTCATCCCACACACACATTAACAACTAGGGTGGTGGAAGAAAATATGACAAATTAAAGTAAAAAAAAAAATCTGTGGCTTTTCAAGAATACTGAGAGCCAAAGCCACAGGAAAGATGATAAATCCTCCTACTAACACTCTTGGAATGAAAAGTTGCGATGCTGTGGCCTCAACTATGTCACTCTGTGTGTGTGTGGTTGCTGGCTGCAGACTGCTGACCTAAAAGTGGACATAAAAGCAGCTATGTGTGTCTGATCTGCCAAACCTACCTGATCTTATAAGTGTGTGTGCGTGTTTGTCTGGGAGTGTGTAAGGTTCATGTGCGGTTTGACTTTGAACACACAGGTCAGGTTGAGGTCAAGCTCCCCTTCTTTAGTCTTAGCCTTACTTAGCCTTACACATCTGGAGCCAACGTGCTATTTTTACGCGGCGACTCCTCTTCTTCTCTTTCCCGCCTGCCTCGTGCGCCCCCCCCCCCCCTTCTCTGTCTCTCTCCCTCGCTCATCGCCACATCTATCTGTCTTTTTCCCTTTGATATAAAAACATTCCTCATCTCCAGTACCATTCTGGAGAAACCTGCTGCTTACTGTCAGGGTTTTAAATCGATAGCAAATGTGAGGACAGATCTCTCTCCATGTCTCCCTCTCTCTGGCGTTCGATTCGGTGTTACGTGGAACGTTTTCTAGGCTGCACAGTGCTCTGTTTTCATCTTACTGAAGGTGTTTTCTTTTACATTTAAGGCCCATGTGTTGTACAATTCATAGGGGGGAAATGGGTTCGGCAGTCTAAGAGGCTTCTTTGGTATAAAGCATGAGTCACTGACTTTCTTTAAAAAAAACACACACAGAAAAGCATAATGTATCCATCCACACACACACGCACACACACGAACACACACACACACACACATATATATATATATATATATATATATATATATATATATATATATATATATATATATACAGTATAAGGGACCTGGTCCAAACCTGGTTATGCTCAGCTGCTTGTGGACATAAATCATACCATACTTTCCATATTATGCGCCGCCACCGTGGCTTTCTTTACTGCCAAATTATATAGCGGGTTCCTTCAGTTCTACGTGGAGTCCTACATCATCTTCCGGAGAGGACGTTCTAGGTGACTTTGTTTCCGTGCCAATATAAATATCTATAGAATTAAACGAAACCCTCAATTACTTCGGTTGCAGATTAAATCATGTTGTCCTGGGATTACTGCGCCACGGCTGCTTTTTATTCTCAAAAACCCCTTATGATTCAGGCTGAGCTACGTTTCAGAGAGTTATGGAACAGTTCCTTTCTCTCCACACTGGATCTCGTGTGGATGAATCTGCCGTTTCCTGTGCAGAGTGTGTGTGTGTGTGCGTTGTGTGTGTTTGTGTGGCTTATGGATGGGTTCCTGCAGGCCCTGAGGCTCCACACTGCAGTGTGGGTCCTGCGAGGCTGCTGGACTGAGCCTGTGTGTTTGTGTTGGCCACCAAGCAGCATTCCACATGTCTTTGTGAGTTCTACAGCCCTGACCTCAGGAGACCCACCGAGTCCGGCGGCACGAATCGGCCCGCAGCCGTCGCTGGGCTGGAGAAATCGCTCCGAATCCCCTATTGATCCGTTATTTTTCAGGAAACCGCGGTGAGTAATACGGTTAACTAAATCTAAAACTATTCAAACAAGAAAAAAAAAACTAGGTTGTTAATAATAAAAAGACAAATTGTATTAAAAAAAAAAAAAAGCTAATAGGAATGGTGTAACTTTTGTTTTTACAGATATTTTTTCAGTTGCAAAAAAAGCATTATGCAACATCATAACTCTACTACAACTTGTGCAGCTTCTATTTACCAAAACTTATGAAAAATAATAAATAAATAAACCTTTTATAACTTACACAAGAATAATACTAAACCTATTCATAAAACACAGTATGAATTCAATCATTTAACACTTTCTGAACAATCAAATTTGCAAATTAACCAGCACTTTGACTGAGCACTGTAAAATTATTTTGTCACAACCCCCTCATGAGGAGACATTATGCAGTTTATACAGATGTCATACATTTCTTAATTAATACCAGGGCTGCATGATTTCATAATAAAAGAAGTTTTATAGTATACACTGCGATAAGTTTTTACATATTGCGCTTATGATTTAAACTATGATACATAACTACTAAATGTAACATTCTGTATTCATCTACTGTAGGCGAACAGCAAATAATGGCACAAATGATTTTAATAAGAGGAGGTACATTTATTCTTGACCTCTACGTATAAAAAATATATCTACTGTATAAACTCTACATAAAGTGTATATTACCTGTAATTGTAAAAGACTTTTGCAATTAGGTCCATATTGCAATTTGGATTATTATGCGATCGATTGAGCAGCACTGATTGATACTTTGCTGGTTATTGAGTAAAGATGGTAAATCTGGGAGGAGTTTCCCAACAGCACGTCCAACTTGTGATCTTCTTTACTGGTTAAAAGAAAGATCCATTTCTATGGATCACTATGAATTTCCGAATAATCATGAGGCATCGTCGTACAGTAAGATTGTGGCTTATCAGTGTGTTAAGGGGCCCTGTAGTGGCATGGAGATCTGCCATAGGTGCCATAGATCCTCCCTATATTCGGTAGTCCATTGTGGCCACAAGTGTAGTCACCCATCAAAGAGGTGGCTTCATGTATCACCACACTGACTACAAGCTGGATTTTTTTAAAAACAAGATTAATTTTTTATGTATTTGAAGTGGCACAGCTGCTTTGGGAGCCAAATTATTTGTGAAGTTTAATTCGAATTGTAACAAAGTCTGAAAATATTGGGATATTTATGAAATCATGATACTTATAGAATCGCAATACAAATTGAATCTGCGAGTCAGAGCTACAGAAAGCTATAATTTATCAACTGTACTGATTCATAGCAAAAATCATAGGTTTTACCTGCCAGTTGTAAATGAACCAGAACATTAACTTTGACCTGCGCTGGTACAAATATCCACCGGTAGCTAGCTTCATGAAATTAAAAATCTACAAGTAAGATGCTACCAAAGTGTTGCAACAGAAAAGCATTCGCTCTATCATTAGGAAGTTGTGAGTTTGAAGCCTAAAGCGCCCATGAGAGCAAATCTGGCAGTGCAGTCTGGATGAGAGGAACGGTGATACTCTCTCTAGCCATCAATCACAGGGATACGAGCCAACGTATGTGAAATAGCACAGAGGGTGTTATGCGCATTGTCCCAGAAACAGTTGAAAAAATGCAGTTGGCTGCTTTTACGTGTCTTGGAGCATGCTGTTGTATGATAAGGGTAGGAAGTATGCAGGTGATCAAACTTGGAGAGAAAGTTATTATTGAATAACAGAATTAGTTTTATAGCAAAGTAAGATTGTATTATGCAAATTACATATTTAAGATGGAAGGTAATCTATTGACTATTGCATGTTCTCACTCCTAACTCAGAAATTCAGGGGGGGGGGGGGGGGGGGGAGAGAAAAAAGAAAATTGAAATCAGTTTTATAAGCTAACCACAGAACACATCAGAGGCAAGATCGCTATTATGACTTTATCTTTTTTCATCCAAACCATAGTAAGATATGTACAAATAAATGAGAAAAGCACATTCTCACAATGAAAGGAAAAGAAGAATAATCATAGCTTTTATTTTAAAACAAATACTTTTATATAAGAACTGGAATATACTGTAAAAGTAACTTGTGTATGTTGGATCAATGACTTTCAGACTTTTAAAAACATTTGCAAAAGATGTGGTGCGTTCTGTTTAGAGAAGCTGCACTAATGCTAAAAAACAATAAAAGGAATAAATGTCATAACCAAAGCAGGCTCTGAAATGTATAACAGATGTTAGAGGGAGCGCGGGAGGGAGAGAGAGCAAAGACGGAGAAAGACAAAGAGAGAAAGACAGAAAGAAGAAGACATTCTTTTTACTGTTAGTCATGAAATCCTCCGAAAGCCGCAATCAATCAAATCAGCCCTGCCCATGGATCATCTTTTTCGACCCTGAGCTCACGTACGAGAGGACACACCCCATACTTCAAATTCGTGCGCACACACATGCGCGCACACACGCACGCGTGCGGAATGAGGCACTGGGGGATCTTTACCTTGATTCACCTGATCTGTGGAGGAAGGAGGATTAAGGAGGAGGGGGACAGAGTTATAGATCTCAAAGTTAGAGAACGTTCAGTACTCTAAACTGGATTTACCTGCCGCCCCGTGTCCTCGGCTGAACCTGCGCTCGATCACGTGACACCCTATCTCTGTCTCTCTTTCACTGTCTCGGCTTCTAAGATCTAAACAAAACCTCCGTGGTCCTTCATGCTACCCCGGTCGGTTTTGTTCTGCTCTGCGTCTTCTCTTAAAACTTACAACTCGATCAGCGCTGTTTACACAAAACGGGTCAGTGACACTAATGAAATTTCGCTGTTTAACGAACACTTGTAAATCTCCAGCTCCCGTCTCCGGCACGAACGGCGTGACTGAAACTTAAGGCCGAATATACAAGTCAGTGGGGCAGCGGGTCACGTGGGCCCATCGCTTCTGGAACGCGAAACACAATGAGTGCTGGCAGGCAGCGCCGGGGCAGAACAATGTGCCGCCGCTCGTATTTCTTAATCCAAGCCGCTTGCAAACGTCTGCCTTTCCACCATGACACTGTAACACTCCAAATGTACGTGTCACAGAATGGCACTTTCCAAATTTTATAAACAAAAACAGACAGAGAGAGAGAGAGAGAGAGAGAGGGAGAAAGATAGAGCAAAGGAACAAATGCTGTGAGAGACAGATTTGGAGAAGAGTGTAACGACAGCCAAGAAGTGGCTTTAAAACAGCAATAATGAGAAGCCTCAGTGCCACCCACTGACCACAATAAGGCTGGAGTAATAGAGGGCTGTAGTAATGACATACATATTACTCTGTGGGTGTGTGTGTGTGTGTGTGTGTGTGCGCGTTTAGGTTTGTTTAAAAAGAACGCAGAACAGATGCCATGATACACACCTCTGTGTTCAGAACAGTACAAATGGCATATGTGTTTTTAATTATTGTGAATTTAATGAAGTCAATTAACAAAATCCATCATATTTTGATGAAAAAAAAATTGAAACATTGTCCCAGGAGACCCACATGATACACAGTAGAATGTAACTAAACGATTTGTACTTAATTCTTAGCTGTATCAGAGACTGTCTTGTGAGCTTGACTACAGAATAATAATAATAATAATAATAATAATAATAATAATAATGTAAACATTGGCCACTGGGGCAGAGAGGGCGAAGCAATTGAGCCCGGGCACGGTACGAATCGGTTGTGCATAGTGTGAAAGTAGCCTTATACAGTGTAGATAATAAAATCTGCATGGTACAGCTGGACCCCAGGTGGAATGCTTAGGGTGAACAGCTCAGCATGAAGCTGAATGGTTTTAAATGATGTGATTTTTTAAATAATTTGATGGTAAATACATAAACCTGTTATACAGTATGTCATGTAATTTTCAACATATACTTATTTATACTTCCATTTATATTTCTTTATTAAATAACAAACAGTCAGGTCAGAAACTCAGTAGAGTCATACTGTATTTTCTTTCAAAACAGGAAGTCGGTGTGATGTCATCATGATTGCTTGTCTGAATTACACAAGAGTAAAATAATATTTCAGATATGCTGTGCCGCCACCAAATCTAAACCACCTTGACAGTAGTTTAGTGCGCTAGCTAAATATCGAGAACAGCAAAGAGATAAATGAGAGCATTTTAGCAACAGCATTAATGATTGCCCCAATATGTTTATTAAAATAATTTTTTTTAAAAGCTTTTTATATAAAAATATTTATATTTTACAGCCCTCAGTAACGTAACTTCAACTTAGAGATCAATGATGACAGAAGGAATGAATGGATAGATGGATGGATAGATACTGTATAGAAATACCTGTAGTTCAAATTTTAAGTCCTAAATACCTTCAGAAATGCCTATAACTGTCACCTGCGATGTAATTCACCTTCTAAACTTTTTTTGTTTTTTCTAAACCAAGGAATGGCTAGAAAAGAAAAGTTTACATTAAGACACAGAGCCACTAGAGATGCAAATCAGGGACCACCAGATACAATATTATCACGATACTTAAGTGCCGATTCGATTGGTATTATGATTTAATATTTTATATGAAATTCTATTTCAGATTTCATTAAAATTCTTAACTTTACATTTCACATTTGTTGCGCTGACTACCAATGTGTGAATTGTTTAGAGTGCACCACCTGTAGGATTATGGATTAATGGAACAATTTTAAAGTAAAAAATTAATTGAAAAAATGTTATTTTTAGGGTCAGTGTGACAAGACACGAATTGCCACACAAAAGAATCACGAAATGTAATTGAGTTAATTTTCTCCCCCATCTTTAATGCAACAAGCTGCTGCAAGAACACAGTTTATACATACAGAACCTGCCTGTTTATAGGAGTGTATGGGAGCATTAATACACAAGCATATGCAAGTATAAGCGTCTATATGTGTGTGCATCTTATGTAGGGTAAACCAGCATGACAGAGAGAAAGAGTGTGCGTGTGAGGAAGTGGAAGGGGGGCCTTGTGCAGTGTTAATGTGTGTATTTGTGAGAAGCTTACAGAGGACACAGTCTGAGCCATGAGCAGATGTCTTCTTATTAAATGTCACAAACATCACAGCCATGGCCACTACGGCCGAATGTCTATATGCAATCCCTTGATGAATGAAAAACTAAATAGTTTTACTGTCTTTATGATACGTTAACCTCATCACAATATATTAACCACTACATGCATAATCTGTATAGACTCTAATTCAAAATAAACAGCTGATGTCAGATGAGGTCTGTTATGACCTGCACATGTCACAGCACTGCCATTTCATTGAAAACAACACAATGCGTGCCTTCGCATACCCCCTTAGTCCATCCCCTTTGTCCCCTTTGTCCAATCTGATGGACAGCTAAGGTCCTCCTACTGCTCAGAAAGCCTGTGAACGCTTGGGGCTTTCCCAAGTTTATTTCATTGGATCTCAAAAGCAGTTTCATTGAGGTATAACAAACTCTTTAGTAACTGGTATTATAATAGTAGATGACATTGAACAACACGGTTTAAAAGAGCCATCGTATGTCAATGTATTAAATACTGGTATTTGATTTTTAAATATAATTTATGTATTTTACGTTATATAAAAAATTATATTAATAATATTAATAATAATAGAGTGGAAAATGAAAATTGCTCAGTTTTCATCATGAAAAAACCCTTATCACATGTGCCAGCAATTACTGAAAGTAGGCTGTTTTGTAATACTTAAATATTTAATGTAAATATTTTATATCTAATATTTAAGATATCAGAAATTTCAGCTTATGTGTTTATTAACTTATTGATCTATTTATAGGTTCTACCTTGATTTCGTTGAGTTTTAATATCTACCTGGGAACAAACAAAAAGCACTATATAAACTAACAAAACAGGCAAAAATACATGAAGGCAAATTTCATATTAAAACATAAATTTCATATTTAAATGTAACAAATAATGTGCATAAAATACTTTATTAAAAAACGGTTTAAATCTGTTTTTTACAAGGTGTGTGTAAATGTGTGTGTGTGTGTGTGTGTGTGTGTGTGTGTGTGTGTGTGTGTGTGTGTGTGTGTGTGTGTTTTCCTGAGCAAGGCATGTGTAGGACATGACTGTTTACTAAGCAGGCCAGGGCGAGAGCTGTGCGGTCTGCAGTGTGGGGTGAGAGCCGAAAGCAGAGACGAGAGCAATGCTGCTCTTTTTCACAAACACCTTGTGAAAGAACACCACCACAAAGACTCAGTGTGTTAAAGAGCAATTCAATGAAAGGTCTAGTCAGGACACCTCCAGAGGGACAGAGCAGAGAGCGAGAGAGAGCGAGAGAGACATGGTGGGTGGGGGGGGGTTGTGTTGATCTACAGTATGGTTGGGAAACATCTACGCTGGGCTAGCTCAGGGAGAGAAATGTGTGCAACAGTTTGTATTGCGTCAGGATGTCAGATACTATTAAAAACAGATGAGAAAACGAGCTGCTAGCTCCAGTTACCTTCACGCGAATCACAGGGAGTGTAACATAGCTTAACCTTGCCTGTGAGGGGGTTAAAGAGATTTCAAACTAGCACTAATGCTAACTGGTTAATGCAATAAACCATGAAACCTGTTCTACCACATACAGTAAGTGAAGTAAAAGCAAAACAATGATGTCATGCCTAACATGAACTATTTCTACTGCTCAGTGTGACTCACACAGACTCGAAGGCCGTTCGTTTCTGACTCCTGAGGGGAAATGATGAGTTCGAAATGCCTGGTTCGAAATAACAGCCTGTATTGTGTGTTGATGGGTAATTAGATGGGTTACCATATTATTGTACATTAAGCTCTTTATTTACAAAACGTACACTTCATTTTGCCACATCACTGTACTGTATATACATACTGTGTAGTGCTGTGCAAAAATCTTGAGCCGCCTCATTTCTTCGTGCTTTGAGTCCGATTTCTTTAACATCGCCTTGATGAATAGTTCTCCAGGCTCCCTGAAGGACATTTTGGCTCTCATTTTTAGCAAGTTTTTGGCCCCGGTTTACAGTTAAGAGCCCTGTACCTGAACAGTTTCAGAGGAATGTAAAGCCACACAGTGAGTGAATCACTTTATCATAAAACAAAAGTAAAAAAAAAAAAAACTTAAGCCATGAATCCATGAGAAACAGGTGCAGATGATCAGGCTAGTGATTAGTATACTGGTGATGCTGAATGCTGAGTGGTTGAAACAGACAAGAGGGGAAATGAGGTTGCTGCTGAGGTTGCTGCATAAACAACCAATTTTTTAATTGTACCCTCAGGCACTTGGCAGCCTGTCACAGTAAAACATTTCTTCTCATTTCTTTCATTTAATTTGATCATTGCTTTAATCTTATTTAATAGCAAGACCACAGTACTGTATATACAGTAATAACATCTTACTTTATTATTGAGTTAGATGTTTACACAGACAGTGGTGTTTGCATCTGTCTAGACTGAAAGTAAGTTTTTTTTAAAACCCAGAAATATAAAAAAAAAAAAAAATTTTAAACGAGTGCATTTTAAATCCTTAAATACAATGTTCATGCTTACGTACCACCCTGTTTGGTGTGAACTTTGGTGTCCTCTTTCCTGAAACTACCATCTGACTTTCTCAATTCTTATTTGGATAGTAAGGAGTTCTTGGGTTTGTTTTTAGGGTTTCACACAGAACATTAGATTAACAGTTCCCACAAAGGGACAACCAAAAGCCCTTAAGGGTTCTACATTAGCACCAAAAAAAGTCACCATTTCAAAAGGGTCAAATTATTGGTGGGCATAAGGCAAACAAAACAACTTATGAGATTTAAAATTGCTGGAATTGGGTCTAGAACTGTCCAAGGCATTATTAAATCCTGGAAGGAAAGTGCTGAGCGGTCAACTTCCTGGAAGCAATGTTGTCGGAAAAGTAACATGAATTATCTAATCATTTAAACAATTTGTGAAGGCGCATTGTGAAAATAAATCGACAATAGAAATCATAGCTCTGTTTAATAGTGAAATAAACAATACTGTTTCCGAAAAACAAAATACAGTTGCGTTGCTCTAAGACAATCTGATTGGGAAAAAAAGTCTTTAATTTGCTGGGGAGCATAAAGATTGCAATTTGGTCATTTGGTCCGAAGAGTCCAGATTGACGCTATACCCCAGTGACGGGCGAATGTGCAAAGTGCTCAATGCACAAGCCTCTGGAGGCAGTGTTATGATCTTGGGTTGCTTCCTTTGGTCAGGTCTAGGGTCAACAACCTTATGTGGCAATAAAATGAAGTCAGCTGGTGACCTGAATGTACTGAATGACCAGGTTATCACCTCAATGGTTTGTTTTTCTTCGCTGCTTGCATATTCGACGGAACTCAGATTGTGAACACGTGGTTCTGGGACCACAAGGAATCATTTTCACACATGAATTGGCCAGCACATTTATTTTAAAGGCGGTCGAGCTAAATTCTTGGCTGAACAGTGAAGATTTAAGCCCTATACCTCGGACTTGGCCAGCATTTAGCTCAAGAAAACAGCACAGCAATCCTTACCTTGATATTCTGCGAGGGTTTCACATGATCTCATTAAAATCTGCATACGGTTGGAAGCTCATTCAAATCTTATGGTTGGAATTCTTATTTTGTTTAGTATGCACAGCTTAATATACACAGGGAAGCTCGAAAAACATGTTCAAAACCAGCACATTTTCACACGTGCACTGCAAATCACCACCCACACAAATGACAGTCAAATAGGAGACCTCATAAATCATACATCTCCAAATAATAACGGTATCAGTGACGGCAGTCCATTCTTAGGCCCTTCTGGAGCCAAAACCACAGATAAAAATCTAGCCACAATACAGATGGGCTTAAGGCAAGAAAAAGAGAGCAAAAAGAAAAGCTGCTTCATGCATTATTCCCTTCCCTCCCATAAGCATGTCTGTTGTGTCACCTCCTGTGTGTTGGTGCAGCTCGAATCTTTGGCCCATGAGCAGCGGCAGAAGTAACTCGTGCTCTCTCCGCAGGTCCTCAGGTTAACTTGGGTGAATGGTATAACACTGAACAGACCTTAGGAGAAGAGCAGAAAAACACGCTCCTGGTCGCGTTGCATACAGACGCCTTTTTCAGGAGTACATGACACAGTGCGGGAAAGCACTGTGCGTACCCTGATAAGCGTCTCGGCAAAAAGATTCGAGCATTTCCAATCATGAAATGTGAACATTAGACAAAAAGGTGCCAGAGTGTACTTTGATATTTCTTCTCCTTCGCTGTCGGTACGGCGTTGCATGATGAGGCCATGGGGATTCTTCAGATCTTTTGTCCCCGTGCTAATGGAAAGGCGCTTAGGTCGTCTACCCAGGAGATCGTGGCTGGCCTCAGGACGAAATCCAAGAGGCACTGAGCTTTGGCTGAAAACAAACTTTTACTTTTTTACCATGAGGCTGCCAGACTGGGTGCATGTTTTCAGAAAAGACCATTTCTATCACCTTGCATTTTTTCAAGTGTGCAGTTTTAAGTTTTGTTTTATATCTAGATGACCATTTGTATTGTGTGCTGTATTATAATTCTTCTTCTTATTATTATTATTTATGTTTTGTTTTTCTTTTATAATTTTCATTGTTGTGTTGACCATTTCAGCAAAATGCTCGCTTGTTTGGCTTTCTTAACGTTTCTAACAATATTACCTGCAACTCCAGCTGCAAACCACTGGATTTGAGAAATTTTGTAATATTTCCACACCAATCTGGATTAATTTCTTTCAGTTTTCCATGCCATTACCACAACTAAGAACAAGAAGCTACTGAGCATTTACAGTATCTGAAGTACTAACAAAATCCCTGATGTAAATTAGCAGCAGATGAATCGTGAACTTCTGGAGCTTGTGACGAGAGCGAACTGAATAGCGTGGCACTCGCTAACTCAGTGCAGAGCTCTCTCTCTCTCTCTCTATTGAATCACAAGCTGTAGGGCCTAGATTGTGATCCGTGGTCCCATCTGTGTGTGCATGTGTGTGTGTGTTTGTATGCAGTGCCCCCTCCCTACCAGTATCAGGTGTGAAATGGGGTTCAGGTGTACCGAAGTGTGTTGTGTGTATTGCGGGGGGTCCTGCGGTGGTTTGGCTGGCGTATGCTTCGTGGGCTCACAGATGCCGTTCGCTACGGCTTAGTCGTGCACTGTGGCACATGTGCGCGAACACGTACACGCGCGTGCACGCTCAGATACAAGCCGCAGCACACTTTCTCACAGCCGGAGTTATTGCAGTCACTGGGGATGTTGGAATTTAAAGAGGAAAACAGACAGTGGAAAAAAAAAGAAAAGAAAAAGAATGCAGTTTATTTATGAGAGTGCGAGCATGTTTAGCTGTTCTAAGATCTCGGGGGACAAGGCCTGCAGCTAAAAACAGAGAACAAGTCAAGTATGAAACAGTACGAGTGGTATAGCATGTTCGAAAACCTTTAGTAACATTGTGATCAAATGAAAATTGGTCACGGGAACAATTTAAATATGAGCAAAAAAATTAAAAAGGAAAGAAAGATGTACAGATAGATAGATTGATAGATAGATAGATAGATAGATAGATAGATAGATAGATAGATAGATAGATCTTAATAATTGTAAGATAAGACACTGTGAGTGTGTGTGTCTGTGTGGATGTGTTTTGAGTTTAGTGAGCATGATAAAAAGAATCACACTGTAATTAAAGCCACTGCATTAAATTAGACAAAAAGAGAGCAAGCGACCGCCATAAATCTCCTCTAATCACTGCACCTGCCCTGGCCGCCCAAACAACCTTGCCCTGGCTTGTGTGTGTGTGTGTGTGTGTTTGTGTGTGTGTGTGTGTGTGTGTGTGTGTGTGTGTGTGAGGCCAAGCCAGATTTACAGAGAGGAGCTGTATTTGAATGAGTGTGTGACAGTGTGTGTGTGAGTGTGTGTGTGTAGGTGTGAGACAGCACAGCATGGCCAGCGGGTGGTGCTGGGTGGAGAGGGACAGAGTGGAGGCTCAGGCCTGCTGGCGGAGAGCAGCGTCACAGCCCCAGCGCTCAGCAGTAAGCAGCCACACAGATGTTCCCTCACTGGAGACCCGCCACCCTGCAGCCCCTTACCTGTATGCGCGCGTGTGTGTACACACACACGCATACACACACACATACAAACACTCACACGCACTTAAAATGCAGTCAATGGCTATTCCTTCTAGAACAAGTGACACTTAGGATTAGCTTCGTTTTGGACTTGATCATGTCACAAACACACAAACAGATGTTCTCTTTTTCTACATAAATACAACTCCACATTTTAATATACAGTAGTATACGTAACTGTATGCTGTAGCTGATTTCTGGACATTAATAATGAATCAAGTAAACATTTATATGCATTTTTCGTCTTGTGTGTTTATTCTTTAAATAACAGATTTTGTTTTACAAGCTTCTATTCCTTTTTATCATTTCTAGCTACTACGCGTGTACATAAGCAGTGAAGAGAGCAGTTCTGCTGGTAGTTATTTGGCAATATTAGCGGATGATAACTGCTTAATTTGGGATTAATTTTGGCCTTAATTAACTCTTTTTCAGGTAATTACATGACCCTTAATGTTAAGCCCTTAATGTTAAGAGGAACAAAATCTCTTTGAAAATCCGGACTTTATTATGTCTTTTAATACAACAAAATGTCTAATAATGTTACCTCATATAATTTATGCCTAACATAAGCAATGCTTAATATTGTTTAACACGTTTAATTAGGAGCAGTATCTCTGAATATGTTTATATGTTATGAGAGCCCAGAGTTTATTATTATTATTAATTAATTAATCACCCTGCAAATGTTCAGATACAGAAGTAATTAAGGACAAATTGGTAACCTCAACAAAGTGGCCATCATGCTAACTAAAACGCATTTCCTGTTATATAATTGCAAGTTTTACCATGTAGAACGTAGTTATAGAAAAAAAAAAAATTATGCATTCAAACAAGGCAATAAACTGCATATTCCCTCCATCATCTATAGTTCTTTGCAAAGGTCTTGAGGCACCCCTCATTTCTTCATATTAAACAAAATTAAATGTAAGAAATTGGAATTATTGTTTTACTGTGACAGGCTGCAAACTGCCTAAGATACAATAGAAATTTTATAATATTTTACGTCACAACCTCATCAGCGACCTCATTTCCCCTCTCGTCTGTTCCGACCACTCAGCATTCAGCATCACACTTATACTTTATATATATATATATATACTGTATACCATGTGCAGTACAAATTAATGTCACAAGAAAGAACAAATTCTGGAAATTAAACCAAAGTTGATCTACAGTTAGACTTTTGTTTTTTTTCAAAGTGCGGAATAAGAGCTTGCATTTCTACCTTCATACGTTTTACAAAGTGGGGCTTATGTACAGAAAAAGCTGCTGCAGAAAGGTTATCATCTCTCGCCTTCTCTCTCACTGGGTCTCTCTTGTTTTTTCCAGCAGATGCACTCTGCTCGGGCTGCTCAGCTGCTCGGAGACGCGCCGGCTTCATTTATTTATTCTATTCCCATTAATTAGAATGTTTACGCTGACAAAACAGGCAAAAGGATGCATTAGCACCTAGTTTACACCCCGAGTCCCTGAGCTATAGCGACATGAGGGGTGTGCTTTCCTAAACACATGCGCACACACACACACACACAGGAGCTGTTAAACTCCCGGACGCAAAAAAAAAAAGAAAAAAAAGAAACGCACACTGACAACTAGTGCTGTGTATTCTAGAGTTGGATAACTTGAAGTTTTGTCGTGCGTGCTAAAACCGATTAATTACAAAGCTAAATTAAAAACAACAATCCGTCAGTGAAATGCAAAAAAAATGAAAGAAAGAAAAAAACATCTGCAGGAATTTTATATGTATCTTTTCTGCAGAAATGACCTGAGCGTGGAGGGTTTTAGCATCGCTGCTGCTGCTGCTGCGAGCTAATAGCAACATAAAGACTAATCATGGCTCTTGTAAGACATTAACCCAACCGTGCCCCCTCACCTCAATAAAATACTGCGCCTACACACACACACACACACACACATATGCACACATTCTCTCATTCTCTCTCACACACCCACATGCTCGTACTCTCTCTCTCCCTCTCTCTATAGGAACAAAAGGGCGCCTCTGGGAGCTGCAGGAAGCCCCCTGAAGAGAAGAAAGGCAGGGTGCTCCTGAGCGCGACTTAATGGGCCCTTTTCACCAGAGCGGAGTGCTGTTTACCCTAGCGCAATAATGCTCCTCATTTTCCAATCATTATTCCCCTCAGTCGGCCTGCTGCTATTAGCCTGTCCACCACGTCAGTCCTGCTGGAGTCCTCACTCGCTCTCTCTCTCTCTCTCTCTCTCTCACACACACACACACACACACACACACACACACACACACACACACACACACACGCACACCAAGTCATACCTATATACAGAGATTCAATCAGAGCAAATATGAACACGTTCATTCATACACACACACCTGACAGCTGTTCCCTCTTCATGGAAACTATTACAGTTGGTTCTATTGGTTCTTTAATGGTTTGTAACGGTTTGTAAAAAAAAGTGGGATGATGTCATAAAATGACCGGTTTAACAAGTTTTAAAGTGCCTTTCGAGGTTTTCTAATGGGATTCATAAGACGCATGTCGTAAGGTCACATGTCAACCTAATCGACATAGTGGATATTAACAACTGTAATTAACAAGTAACAAGTAACATGCTCACGTCGAAAATGAGAAGGCAACGACGTGGAGAGTTTTTAATCTCGTTTAATTAAGCATTTAATTAATTAGCACGACATATATCCTGGATCTGTAACCAAAAAAGAATGAATGAATAAAAAGTCAATAAAAAATACATTTTAGGAAATAAAATACTGTATGTGCATAATTGCGTGTGTGTGTGTGTGTGTGTGTGTGTGTGTATGGGGGTGGGGGGGGGGGGGTTTATTTATTTATTTATCTATTCATTTATTAATCATAAGAAATCATTTCACGTCAATGTGCATGTAGTGTGTGTGTGTGTGTGTGTGTGTGTGTGTGTGTGTGTGTGTGTGTGTGAGCAGGATGTGTAATTCTGGACAGAAAAACGATAGATCTTGATAAAATGATAAAATATAGATACTTGCTCACATCCCAATATTAGATAAACATCCACATAATGAATAAGACACGTTTAAGTGTGCTTCGTTCACCTCCCGGCGCTTCAGCTGTCTTAGTGCTTAGGAGCCTCCATTTTGATTTGGAACACAGACAACAGCAAATCGATCATTTTCAAAATGTACAAAGAAAACAAAACAAACAAAAAAAAAGTCTGCACGGATCAAACCTTTCTGTCAGATGGAAAAGCGAGAAAATCAGAAAGCGGCGTATTTGTGCGGAGGCTTGTTTTTTGCTTGTCTGCGCATTGCGAAAGGTGTCAGAACAACGCTAAGACTTTTTTTTTTTTTTTTGCACATAGTGAGAAGGAGAACCGCGAAAAATGAGACTGAAAAAAAAAAAGCGTTCTGGGGAGGAAAAGAAGAGAAAAAAAAAGCGGAGGACGAACAGGAGGAGAACCAGGTTCAAAAAAACGATAGCGACATAAAGAAAAAGGCTGAGAAGGAGGGATGTTGGCAGAGGGAGCTGGGGAGGTTTGAAAAGCTGGCATCTTCCATACAGGGCTGCCAGGCAGGCGAACACACCAGCCTGAGTTCCCTCTGCAGACTGCCTTTTGTCTCCATCTTGGCATTTCACACTGTCTTTATTCTCAGCTTATTCTGCTACTTCATACTGGCTCGTTTTAAATAAAATCATTATTAGCCGTTTCGTTATCGTAGCTGTTGGTCGATCCTCCTTTCCATATAGAAAGATGATTCTATGAGAAAACAATCATCTCAATATATTTGTAGTTCTGTTTTATTTCTGATTTTGCACGTGTACATTTCTGACTTGAAATCTATATCCGTGTTTGTCCAGTCGAGCTACAGGAAGCCATTTACATTAAAGAGATTCACTACACACGACACAGATTGAGTGTGAGAGGCCACCAGAAAAACCTCTGCTTTCTCTTCTCTGTCTTTCACATCGCTTCATACATTTAATTATCTCTTCGCTTTTATATGCCACTCTGAAGGTTAGAAACGGGGACAACAATATGCAAAATACAGAAGGAATAAATAGAATTCATTAATTTGATTGTATTTCAATCATCCTGATTTTGCCATTATTTGGATTTATATAAAATGCATGTCCTTCTTTTTTCAAATTAAATTAATTGTTATTTGTTGTTGAGTGAAGTAAGGCTACGAGGTAAAAATTATTTGTTTTATTTAATTACATTGTTCAATAATGCAATAAACAAAAAGGCTATAACGGGTTAGACGGGTGTGTCAAACAGCACTTTCTACCTCCTTCTTTAAAACAACAAAAGAGGGAATATCTTTTGGAATAACGGTGTTCATCACTCCTGGGCTGTTCCAAGAGTCTGTACTAAGATGATCTGTACCCCTTACTGAGACGCGCTACATTGATTTTTCTTTAAATTGGCATATATCCTATATAATATCCTAATATGGATTTTTTAATGTGGAATTTATTAAATGCTCACTATCAGAGCCTATTCTTTGCAACTCTAAATTATGTGCTTTATTTAAGGGATGAAGTCATTAAGATTTTAGAGACTCAGAAATTTTTTTTATAATATCTGTTGTGTATAAAGTGTATATTTAATTTTCTTCTAATATCTCTCAATAATCATATTACATATATTTACATATTGACATATATTCAGTATAACATAAGGGTGTTTAAAAGGGTGATGAAGGGTGTTTAAAATGTTTGACTAGAAAGTGGAATGTATGTTATATATTTTCCACATCATTCTATGATATTAATATAGTTATTAGTACCACATTAGACACACATTGCTTTTCTATATCTAACTCAAAACTCTAAGCGTATCTCTAATCATACTCTTTCCATTTCTTCCTTTTTGACACACAAAGAGAAGCCGGGAATCTGAACGCGGTCCAAGCCTGAGCGTTTATGCCCCGGATGGCAAAATCCCTGTTTAATACGGCGCGAGCATGTCATCTAACACGCTGCCGCTGTTTCTCCCGGTCATGAATGTTTCTGGAAAACCGAATCATGCGGACCGCCTGCTAAAGCCAGTCTAAAATGTGAGCATAGAAGACGTCAGTTAATTAATTAATTAATTTATTTATTTGTAAATGTATTTCATCTCAGATCGAAGTCCTAGCTGCCGTGGTCTGGTGGCCTGGGCTGTAGCGTTCGAGCAGCGGGGGGCTGCTGGCTTTCCAAAAAAACGCCACTTTGCCTTGTTTATACGCCAAGAAGGAACACAAGGATTTTCTGCTCGCTCAAAAGCTCGACTGCTCTCCCCGACCTTATCTCTGTCTTTGTTTCGTGTTATGTCGGAGGGACAAAACGCACTTGGCTGGAGTTTGAGTGTCGGTGCGCAGACGATTGAGCAGCAGTAGCTCCCTGGGTTTCAGCCTTGTGCTACGCACGCTGGAAGAGTGGAGGAAACGCAGGCGTTACGAAACACAAGCAAATCGTTTCTCAAATTCACACCATACAAGGATGTTTACACTTTTTTTTTCTTTCTTTCTTTCTTTCTTTTTTTTTACAATCTCATACTTGTCTCCTTGTAGAACTGCGACACCTCGGAGATATCTCAGACACCTCTACAGCTATTCTCGGTGTGGAACATGGATTTCATGCATGAGAGGACTTTAAAAAGTGTCGATGTGCCTTTCTCTTTGGACGGGAGAAAAACAGAACACAACTAGTTGTACTCCTTTTATGGCTCTCTCTCTCTCTCTCTCTCTCCTCCGCACATGTGTTTCATATGTTCAGGCTCTCTACTCAGCCCTGCTTGATTAGGGATGCGAGAAGACACATGTTTCTAGCAGGACTGTGCGAGAGTAAGAGTGCTGCGAGAAAGCTAGGTCCAAATATGACTAACACCGAGGACACCATGCATCACTCTGTCACGCGCGCGTACGTACGCACACAAACAAGCAGAAGAACTTTCCCTGTCCTTCACCAGGCAATGCTAAACTGAGAATGATCTCATAGGTGGCAAATCTGTCGGTGCCACGTGCTCAGTGTGTTACAGGAACATTATATATGTAACTGAGATGAAGAGGATAAACAGGGATTATTCAAATCAAATTCGCAAATGATTTATGGGCAGATTTCATTCAGCATTACGCATAACAAGTAGGAGCTCTCTGACAATCACGAGACAACAATTTTTAACAGTTAAATACATAAACATGTTTTCGAATCCTGGTCTTGGAAATGGAAAACATAAAAAAAAAATGTTTAATTGAAGTCTTTTTCTAAGAACAAAAAATACAATGTCATTCAATACGGTCATAAAGTTTCTCACACACACACACACACACACACACACACACACACACACACACACACACACACAAACACACGCACACCCCTTTTTTTGTCGCTTCCAAAGCAAATAGAGACATCGCAGAGCGAAAACTAGTGGAGCGATGAGCGGTCAGACAGGTTAAAAGGCCTGCGATTAAGAGAGATAAGCTGAGAGGAGGCATATTGTGTGAGCGCAAAGGCACGGCAAGATGGAGCGCTGAAAGGAGCTCCGCATGGGGCGTGAAATCTCTTTTCTGGCCCGTGCCAAAGAGCTGCATTATGCCCAAATATCCACACAGTGCGGAGAACTATTGTTCAGTTCAGCTGCGGGACGACGGCGGCAGAGACACACGCTCCTGCACACACCAAACACTATACAATTCTTCTTCTTCTAATTATTATTATTATTATTATTATTATTATTATTATTATGGGTTAAAAATATAATTTAACATAAAATATATATAGTTTTGTTAAATTCTCTTAAAACATATAAAATTGCAGCTTCTTCTCTTTACCTTGACCTTTATAATGTCAACTCTGTACTCGCGGAATGTGTATGCTAATTACTTTTACTGGCATATTTTAATCATTACAAATTTTCTAGTGAAACAATTTCACGGAACGTGTGTCTTCCATGTATAATTAGGACACTCAATTCAAATAGCTCGGCTAATTTTACTACCATTCACCTTTACACAATTCAATTATCATTTGAATAGACAAAAACATTTAAATACGGAAATGTACAAAGATGCAAAACCAACTAAAATTTAACGGCTGATTATAAACTGTTCAGCCACCCATGGAATGTGTGAGGTGGTGTGGGATGTGTGTGTGTGTGTGTGTGTGTGTGTGTGTGTGTGTGTGTGTGTGTGTGTGTGTGTGTGTGTGCAAAGTTGAGCTCAGTCTGTGGCACTCTCTCTGCCATAACACATCCTCAGATTAACACACACACACACACACACACACACATATATACTATATATATATATATATATATATATATATATATATACAATATATTATACAATATATATATATTACACAAACTTAAAATGAATCGAAATGTCAATTTCAGTAACTAGGTTCAATTTAGACAGATTTTTTTACATTCATGCTGGAAAAAATAAACTACCAACTGAAATGCACCCACATCAGATTTATATCTATCATTTCTAAGTCCAAATGCATTAACAAATTTGTCGGTGTGAGCAGTACGCATTTAAATTTGATGTAAAATTGTATTCAAATGCCTATTTTACTAAGCCCCGCTCCAAGAGCGTGCGCAGGTGTGACAGTGTGTGTTCATGTGTGTAAAGGCACCACTGACCTGGCGAGTGGACGAAGTAGGCCAGGTAGAGGTCGAGCTCTTTAACGGAGACTCCGATGTGATGTGGTTGGACACACAGGCCATGGTTGGTGCACTGGGGCGATTTGACGAGCCTCTCACCGTCCGTGCTCTCCAGCGGGCTGCCCTTAAACAGGATGACCATGACCAGGTCGAGCCTCCACACCTTATCGGCCTGGCGGAGGCAGTCGATGCGGCGGATTTTGCCCTTCTGGTCAGGGTTGGAGAGGACGCAGCACGGAGGCTTCTTGCCCGTTACAGTGAGCACAAAGTCCTCACGGAACTCGGGCCGGATGTCCTTGCGTAGCTTGGCCAGCAGACGCGACGCCCACTTCTGCTTGATTTCGGGTTTCTCGCCCAACAGCTCATCCTTCACTGCCCTCTCCTCATCCTTTGACATGCGCTTCTCGTGCTTCTTGAAGTACTTGCGCTTGCGCGCCTGCAGGTTGAACCAGGTGTAGGAGAAGGCACGCACATGCGGCAGCAGCGCCTCGATAAACGGATGGAACTCATCCTGCAGATGACAAGACAGTTTTGCAAAATTTTATTTAATTGTTTCTACAAAAAAAAAAAAAAATTTTTAAGGAAGAACCAAGTTTATATATATATACTGTATATATATATATATATATATATATATATATATATATATATATATATTAATTATAGCATTATAATGTTTTCAGAAAAAAAAACAATCAAAGGAAAAAGCTAAGAAAATGTTAGGAAAGAACAGAATATCACAGTAATGAAAAAAATATTCTATTAAAAAAGTCATTGCAAATTAACAAAGGAATAATAATTATTATAAAACTTAAATATAAAATTATAAAATAATAATAATAATAATAAGAGGCATGAAAAAATGCTAAATTGTTCTCATTTACAATGCAATTTAAGGCAGCTTCAAAATAGTTTAGCTATTTTAGGAGCGCAGTTCTTGCAAATAAAAATCCCAAAATTGAGTTATTTAGTCCAGGTAGCCATCATTAGTCAGATCAGGCCAATACAAGTGCTGATTCCAGCAACAACAGAAGCCCCATTCACATCCGCAATAATACCTTCAGCATACAGCGCTCAGTGACAAAGCTCAAACCGCGCCACGGTGCCAGCATACCAGGGCCACCGTGCCCCAACCCCTCAGCGCCAACCCTCGCCACCATGAGCCCACGGTTCAACTGCGCCGCTTCAACACCTGCCATCACAACCTCTCTGAGCCGCAAGCATGCAGCAGAAATCCACACATGTTCACATGACCAGCAAACTCACAATGCAGCAAGAGGTACAAAGAGAAAGCCGGGTAGTTACCATGTTGCACTCTCATTATAGGTTTGGCACACTGCTCAGAGTGGGGAGGGGAAAAAAACCCAAAAAGAATCAGCCTGCACCGGTTTCTTCACTGCTCGCTCGCCGCCGAAGCTACCACTGGTTTGGCAGAGTCCAAAAAATTTGGCAGAAGTTAAAGAACTTGCAGAAGATGGAAGACACTCCACTTGCTACTGAATGGAGGAGGAGAAAATTGTTTTGATGATTAAAAAAAAAACGTCAAACAGTTTTTTTTTTTGTTTTGTTTTTAAAAACAATTTCAAGACGTCCGCAGGATTTAAGAAGAGCCGTCGAAAGATTTCCCAGTCAAATCATCGAAAGAAATTTAGGAATAAATATATAATAAGCATAACTGCAAAAAAAATTTCGTAGAACAACTGGAAAAGTCACGCTCAAAATAAACTCTCCGTTCACAAGTTCGAAAATTGAAAAAAAAAAAACATTTTAAGCCAGACCAAAAAAAAAAAAAAAAAAATCCTTGGCAATGCGTAATTGGTGATGGTGTTTGCTTAGATCTTTGAGTCCACACAAAAAAAAAAGAATCACACATAGACACATATACACACACACATACGCTCAAGTCCCTCACACATACATACACACTCCTGCAAAGGGGGGAGCTGGCAAGAGCAGAGCGTAGAATATGGGGAGGAAAAAAAAAAAGAGAGGCGAATCAATGTTGGACGAGCTCATACGACCGCTGGCAAACCCAAGTGCTGCTTCTTTTTTTTCCCTCTCTTTCTCTCCAACATTCTCACTCTCACTCTCTCTCTCTCTCTCTCTCTCTCTCTTTCCCGTCCTATACGTGTTCTTTCCCTAACCATTGCCTGAGTCTTTGCCAACATGAGTAGGGCCCACCTATTTGGCAACGAGATGTCTGTAGCCCAGCCAATGCGTTCGCTTCAGGAGTTGAAAGGGAGGGAAAAAGAGAAGAGGGCAGAGAGCGAGAGAGAGAGAGAGAGAGAGAGAGAGAGAGAGAGAGAGAGAGGGAGAAAGAGACAGAGGGAGGGAGGAAATGAGTGAGTGAGGGAGTGTAGTCCAGACCGATGGCACACAATCTGCCAATCTGAACACTTCCTATGTGCCATAGAGGCAAAGTTCAACATACACTCCTCAGATAGCAATCTTGCCACTTTCACCGAGTCGTAGCAGGCATCGTCCTGTCCGCACTTATCTTCCCACACCCCTCCCTCCTCCCTCCCCCCTAAAGCCATTTTTTTTCACCGCTTGCGTAATACCTCCTTGGCACAGGGTGACTGGAGAGAGAGCACAGAGCTCTGGCGAAAAAAATCCCAATGGACCCAGAAGCCGGCAGCTGCTCCTGGATTTAGCACCCCGAAACAAAGCCATGAGAGAGCGACCCGCCTCCCTATTTCACCAGATACTGATGCGTGCACGTCCGATTAGGAAACAAACCCATGCCGCTCTCACGCATCTTAGCACCCGGCCTCATTACACAGGGGGGCACACTAACTATCTGACCCACTCTCATATCCTTCAGCCTGGTGTATGTGGGAGACGGGTGTAACGGAGCTTTCATGATGAGCAACAATATTAAAGACTTTACAGTATTTATTAGGGATGGAAATCACAGGGGACTGGCCGATATGATATTATCACGATACGGAGGTACCGATTCGATTTGTCTTGCGATTCGATATTAGTATTTTTTTTAACACAACTGAACAAATTTGCTCCAACCACAAAGCAGGCTGCGCTGGCTGTCAATGTGTAAATAGTTAAGAGAACGCCAGCTGTGGGATTATAGACAAATTTTATAATTTCATAATCAATTTTGGAGTCAGAGTGGTGATTAAAAAAAAGGAATCGCGACACATAAACAAATCGATTTTTTCCTCATTACTATTATTTATACTGTGACACTATTTAAACATCATAATCTGAAGGTGTGTTGAAATGATTAGATTCAGCATCCATATGATTTGATTCTTGCCCAATCCAGTTAAATGGATCCACATACAGTATAACTAGGGTGGAAACGATTTTAAGAAAAATACTTTCAAAAAGAAGGTTTTGTTCAAACTGGGATATTTCCAAATGTTTGACTTGCTATGATGCTCTCTCTCTCTCTTTCCCTCTCTCTCACACACACACACACACACACACACACACACACACCTGTTTAGCAAGCATGATGTTCATCAGTTTGAGATGCCATTTCAATTCTGGCCATTTTCTTTTTCACTTCGACCCAGATCTAGTGTAAGCCTGCGAACCGATGAGGCCGTTCCAGACAGTGTCGGACCGATTTTTCTTCTTTTTCCTTTTTTTCCTTTACAACCTCGTTATATTTCAAATACGCATTAAATACTTTAGCTATAAAGACATAGCTTTCTCTCTCTCTCTCTCTCCAAAACCGCTGCTTATAGAGGTCTGACTCACATATGGCAGACGAGCTCAGTCGAACGTCTAACAGGCGACACGGACTGTAAGCCTCCCTGTCCTGAATTTACAGGCTGTAGTGCAACTGAATGACTTGGAAGCAAGAACAAACAAAAGGCCCATAAACGAACGGATTTTCTATATAAACCTGGAAACACTCACGGGCTGAGATGAGGATAAATGGGATCTGAAATTGAAGAAATGAGCAACCGAGACTTAAGACGCAGCTTCGGTATGTGACTGGGCCCGGCTCCGATACTGTGTTGGGTACGGTCGCTGCCGGCGCACGTTTTCTTGCGAACGTAACCACGCGGCTTGGACGTGACGCGCCAGGCCATGATACACATGCAAATAGGCATTAAATCAAACAGGCCACACGGCGCACCGGCTGATGAGTGCGGTGATAATGGAGTCTATACAAATCCACCTGTCACAACGCAAACATCCCTCTTATTTACCTTAAACCTCTTCATTACTATGATCTCTTTCAAATAGGACTGAATGTGTCAAAAACAGCACCTGCTTGAGGTCCTTTGTAACATGCTAATTAAAGCACAACCTGAAGTGAGGAGCATTTGTTTATGAATGTCAGTCGGTTCAGATGCAGGAAAAGCCCATATGTAAAACAAACAGTCCTCTTTGTGTATGAAATACAGTCTTTAATGACTTCCTCTGCTAGACCTAGAGCTTTTACACTCAGTAATTAAATGTGGACAGTGTGTGCATTTACTGAGAATTTGGTTTTATCATATAAAGCCTGATGAGGCAAAGCACTAAAGATTCACCAGTTCATTATGCAATGACAATTTCTATTAAACACAGCTCTTCTTCAGCTCGTCACGAAAAAGCCACATGCTCTGAAATCGTCTCGCTTGCACTACAATACGTATCTTTAGTCCACACTTAACAACAGTGCACCGTTTTATAGGCTAACTATAACTTACAATCCTCACGCACTGCTTTACTGTTGCAAGATTTTGGCCCGAGCTTGAGACGGTGGACAGTCTCAAGCTCGTCCACGTCTGCTCCGTTCCCAGACGCGGCAAAATAAAAAAATATTACAAAAAACGGACCGAAGCATGAATTTGGAAAAAAGTACTTTTAAACGTGAAAAATCTAGAAAAGAGTGAATGAACTAAATTCGGTCGGCTTCTATAGTATATCGGTCCTCTGTTGTGGATTATCTCACTGTTAGACTATGAAAAGATTTCACAGATTTTCAAGGATTTTAATTTCATTTGCGCTTTCTTTTTTATCTGTTTAAAGTCCAAGGAGCTGAAACCGAACATAATGACCTCAAATTGTCTTAATAGTGGCAATAAAATCATTATTAGTAGCAGTTACACATTAAAAGGCAAACGCTGTAATGAAGGATGTGGATCTTTGCAGAGAAAAAATTGGTGTGACAAATAATTTTGTGAATTCGGATGGGAAAAATTCATTCGACCGCATTCCTGAAAAATGTACTGTGTAGCTGTGATCATACAGTAGACACTTAATGATTACAGCTACACCCACATGCAAGAAGTATGTAAGTAGATACTCAGAGTTTGATGATAAAATATATAATGTTATATAATGTTAATTATGATTAGTGTTTGTTTCCTTATTTCAGATTGGAAAATACATTTTTTTGTCTTTAAGCATGACAATTCCAAAAGATATGCCAAACACATTTCAGATTTTTAAAGAGGTCGGAAAGGGTAAACCATCAGCAGAGTCTTGACCTGTTCGACCTTGGCTTTCTGAAAGATGCTGTTTAAAGATCTGTTGAGAACTCTAGGAAGGCCAACATAGTCAGAATAATGTATAATAGCTCAATCTTACTTGCTCATAATTTGATCATATAACTATTAAGAATAGGAATCACCACCTGGTACAATATTATTATGACACCTACTGTACTGTAGATGCCGATTCGATTCGAATTGCGATTCTGTAAGTATCGCGATTTTAACTCGATTCGTTTTGCTTTTTAAAGATTCCACAGATTCTTTGAAAGATTTTACAATTCTAAACAAACCTAGCATTTATTTTGCTCCGACCACATGGGATGCTGTGCTGCCTGGATTAGTTTAGAGAGCGCCACCTATAGGGCCATCGTGGACCTGCAACATTTTACCACCTCAAATGCAAACATATACAATAGAGCAAATTAAGAAAAAGTGAATTAAGATTTTGGAGTCAGCGTGGCAATACATGAATTGTCACACAAAACATATATTAGATACCCATACCTGAACTATGTATTTCTATTTACTTCTACTTACATCTGTGTATATTCCAATTTGACACTGGCATAGCTTGTTGTTGTTTCCTATTTTCAATTTTAAATAATGAAAACCTCAGCCTAGATAAAGTCTACAGAACACTTTGTAAAGACACAGCGTTATCTGTAATCTAAAAACCCATTAAAAAAAATAATAAAATAATAATAATAATAATAAAATGTTTCAAAATTGTCATCAAAATACATCAAGCTGATCATATGTGTTATCTACGCGTCAAGTGTCGAGTCCGGTCCATCGGCTTGGCCGATG
Source organism: Clarias fuscus (assembly GCA_030347435.1). Taxonomy (NCBI): domain Eukaryota; kingdom Metazoa; phylum Chordata; class Actinopteri; order Siluriformes; family Clariidae; genus Clarias; species Clarias fuscus. The sequence goes on from CM059222.1 coordinate 13,804,393, forward strand.
AGGATGAAGACCTCGAGTCATCTGCCAACTCAATTATACGGGCCGCACGTGTGTATGTGTGCGGGTGTATTTTCTCCTTACCCTGCACTTACGATATTAATGCTTAAAAAAGAGACAAGACACCATCTCGCAAGTGTCTGCCAGCTTCCGCATGGAAATGAACGAGCTGGAAACGCGGCTTGGCATCCGACGCTGACCGAGCATTTGTGTTATTTTGTCGCCGTTGGTTAAATTCCGGTTCCAATTAATAAGAACAGAAATACACCCAAACACCTACAAATAAATGCAGCTAAATTACAACTTGGCCAGGAAAAAGAAGAAGGAAGGGAAAAAAAAAAAAAAAAAAAAGGAGCGTGTTCGTCTCCCGAGCATGAATCCTGAATAATGGAAGTGTACAATTTCACAGCCTGGGTATTAAATAAATAAATAAATAAATAAATATTGTGTGGACAAACTCATTAGCTAATATATTTTCCTGGCATCAAATATTTAAAATCCATATGCAGAGAGAAAACTGGAAAGAGACAAGCCTCTCATCTCATCTTAACCCATACTACTGAGGAAGTGAATGTAATCTTTGTCATTCGATACTTTACATAAGTTTACATATCATTTTAAATAATAGTCTCGGTTGAGGAATATGTAACTATTTTTTTTTCAAGGTCAAAATACACCATGTATTTAAATTATTTTTTAAAAAAGCTAAAGGATGCCACAGATAAAAATCATGATGTCAAAAAGGCTTTTTAATTCACTGGTAAATCAAACGACATAATAATATAACAGCAAATAAGATCTGGCCATTTGTCATCCCTGTCACCTGTTCCACACTGGCTGCTCATGCAAACCACTCCGGCTTCACATTTGCATGAGCGGCCACATAACTTTACCTGGATTATCAAGAGTGTGCTACAATGCTGATCGGCATTTGCTTAACAATCAGTCGAATAGAACTGTGTCTCCACGTGTCACACCAGAACATACCGAATGACCCTGAACGTGCGGCAGGAAAATACGATTCCCTAGTCACAGTGTTATGTGTTTAGAAAAGAAAACGTTCATAAAGTTCATGAATAAATGAGGTGCACGCTTGTTACTAATGAGGAGCTGCTCTGTTTTAGAGGCGGCAGGAACAGCTTTGTTCTCTTGCTTGGTCCCGCTTCTCAGTGCAGAGGCCTAAACACAGTTCAGTGGACTGAGCCAAGAATCGAATTAACTCTTTATGCGAACGCCGACGAACCTTTCTGGCTGACGGGAGTTTAACGCTGATGCACTGAGGAGCCCAGAAATCTGTAAAAGGTTATACTGTTCACTCTGCAAGCGGCTTACGAAATACGCACGGTGCGCAGACTGAAAGAGAAGCGTAATTGAACTCGATTTTGACAAGCAAGGAAAGTTTAGCGGAGTCTAAAATCATGCAGTATACACAAGTATACTGCATATGCACACTGATTTTTAATAAAATCAACTCTCCAATGTGGGCTCACCTCAATTGTGGTCACTTCTATTTGTATAGCTGGACCTTGCTGTATCCCTGACGTCATATTCGGAGTGGTCAGAACGCTTACTGGAACATTTACCGAGTTTCAGTTTTGGGAAAAAAATAATCAGGCATAAATCTACACTCTTATCAAAGTAATTCTTGACTTTAGGCAACATAGCTCATTAATGCAATGCAGTGTTCATTTGGCATAAGTTGTGCTAAGACTATTCATACGTCCTGCATTAAAATTCACACTGACTTCATCAAAATGCACAGCCAGGCCAGGTCGACTCTGCGTCCTGCCTTGATTGATATTTATACTTCTTTTTGCCTTCCTCAAATAGGCTTATCCGAGTGCATAATGTTGCGTGTCCAGGTCGATTTTTATTGCATGTGAATATCAGTTCATCGGAATCAATTACATGACTTTAATTTACTAAACGCTGAACGTGTTATAGGAGCGGATCCGTCTCTTCGGGAACAAAAAGACCTCTGCGTCTGGGAAGGCCGCTTGGCATTAGATCCCCTTGAGGGATTAAAGATTTCAAGAGCGCTTCGCTCTTCCCGCCTCTTGACGCGGACGCACATCGCATTAATATCATGAAACACATCAATCAAAAAGACGGAGAAAAAAAAAAAAAAAGCTCCATCGCTAACTTATATTTTCTTCTGGCAGCATTTACTAAAGAACAACAAAACTTAAGCGGAGAAAACCTGAACGCAGGCTGGTTCTCATCAGAAAGCAGACAAACACTCCATGAAAGAAAGGGGGGGAAAAAAAAAAACTAATTTAAATGTTTTCCACATTTCCACAATGTTTTTTTTACACTAAGACTGTGCGCCCCGAGAAGGGCCTATAAAACTGCAGCGCATTAATTTACTGCCTTTCAGATGAACGCTGAATAATGTCGATTTTGTCAAAAAGGGTGAGCTAATGACAAAGCACGAGGCAATAAATTTCTGGTTTTAAAAACTTGCATCCTTACATACATCGGAGGCTAATTTGATACAGATCGGTGCTCCACCCAAACCCGAGAGACTGGCAAGGTCTGTTAATGGAAAAGCTGCTGGAGCAAAACTGAAAATTTGTCCTGCTGGAAGGCCTGCGGAGATTACTGCAAAAAAATATTGGCAGAACTAAGACTCACTGGCTTGGGAGAAAGAATGTACGCACCCGTATTTATGAAGCACATCATTAAAAATGACAACACAGAAGCTGCGCTGCATGTGAATTTATTAGTGTGGACTGATGGAGTCGCGCTGTTTCCAGCAGCAGAAGGGAAAGTTGCTGTTCGGAGAGGCAAAAGAACTCTGTCTCTTTGTGCAAGGCCTGCCTGAGCCTGGCGAGCTCTGGACGCACCTGCGTACTTAACAAGCAAGAGGATGAAGCAGTTTAAACTTGGATTTTCAGACTTCAATGATGGAGGATGTGTTTTAGTGATGAGAACGTGAGAGTGTGTTATACGGGAGAATGCAAAAAAAAACCTGCTCGAGTTTATCTCTGACCTGCTTCCCACATCGCTGCATGGGCCGACTCGACCCGCTGTGCATCCCTGACTCTGACCCTGACCTCCTCCGAGGAGGACTTTGCTCTCTGACCCCACAATCACACACAGAGACTGTGGCAGAAAGAGAAAAAAAAGAAACAGTAAAAATGGATGTGCTTGGACACAACTTTGGATATTTTTTTTCTTCTACATTCGAAACCAATACTGGATTTTTTTTCATAAACTATGAAATAACACATATGGCTTCAGATAACTATTCAACAACAATAACATCAACATTCAGTTGCTATTTGAACTACCTGAACAGTTCTTACAAGAACGGTACTGTCAAGTGCATTTCCAAAATGCATCACGCACCATTATGGAACCGGATATCATGAAGACCGTCCCAGGAAAGCGAGACCAAAACTTACCTCTGCTGAAGAGGAGAAGTTCATTTAGAGTTACCAGCCTCAGAAATCACTAATTAACAACCAGAACCTCGGACTAGAGCTGTTATAAAGGCTTTACAGAGCATGAGTAGCAGATGCATCTTAATATCAACTGTTCAAAGGAGATTAATGCATATTCCGGATGCCTTCAGCATTGTTTTCCAAGTAGAATGAGAAGAAAGAAAGACTGCTACCGCATATATTAATGAATTAATTGACTGATTAATTAATGAATTAAAATATATATTTTAAAAGTTTTATGCCTCTATTTAACAACAAAAAAAAAATCAATAAATCACCAATCCACATGAACAGTATTTCTCAGAGCAGAAACATGAGCATGCCAGGCCATTAGGTGGCGATAGTCCGAGAGTCTAATAACAAAACAAAGCGCAAGAATATTATGCAAGTAAGAAATTACAGTCCACAAAGTAACATCTGATCTGCAGCCAAGATAAACACACTTGAGATGAGACACGCATAACATTACGTAGGTTGACGCTATAATTTTACATAAAATTGTATACTGTGTTTAAAAATATCCGTATACTTCTGGACGGGGCCCTGAATGTTTTGCAAGTACAGGCCAGAAATAGTGAGACAGCAGACTGAGAGAGAAGGGTGTGTGAGCAAGAGTCATGTGCTAGCTCATGGTGGCATGGGGATGCCAGCCCAGACATGTCAGCGTGCCAGCACGGAGAACACTCCACTACAAAAAGACAGCAGAGCGAAGCCGTGCACGGTCATCTCCTCTGTGTCAGAGAGTTTGTCAGACTGGAACACGCTCCTGTCCACACACACACACAAGTTTACACTTAGAAAAATGAACTGTGTGTGATTAGACTTACGTAGAGGTGTTGGCCAAGGAGTAGGTGTGTCACTATGTGTGTGTGTGTGTGTGTGTGTGTGTGTGTGTGTGTGTGTGTGCGTGAGTGCATGTGTGTGCTGGCACAGCTAATAGACATGTCTGCACGTCCTTTTCTAGCATTCTGCTGCAGGTCTGTTTTGCTTTCTCCATAGACACACTCAGATGACTCATAATATTCGATAAAAGATATGTCGATGTCGAGGACGAAGAACTCATGCAGCAGTCGTGTTGCATGTGCGCACGTCTCTCCCATCGACATACTTCATCTTTTATCTGCTTTCGTGCCATCCCATGCATCCATTCTCCCACACCTGCGCTGAGGTGATGGTCTCACTTTTCCGTCTTATCAGCGCGTCCATCGCAGCACAGTCTCTTCCTTTGTGGAGCAAACAATCCGTCCAAGTATCAGTTTAAATCCAAATACCTGAGTGTCAGTCAGCGAAGGTAAATCTGGGTATCAAATGAAAACAAACTATTCCTCATATCTATCGCTCTATCTATGTCCAATGAAGGTCCTCTTTTATATCTGTCTTTAGGGTGAGTGGCGCTGTAAGAATTGTTTTTTGCTAAAAACACAATAAACACGCACGCTGAGACTCCGCTCCATGTTGTTGATTTATGTGCGTTAATGATGCTGTACGGTTATACTTACTTTAACTAAGGACTAGGGTTGGCTACATACGTAACCCGTATGTACTAAAACAGTTACTGACTGGGAAAATGCACGTGAACGTGAGTCAGAAAGCTCTAATAATACAAATCCATGTTGTTTTCACATTCTGACTTAAAAGCACCACTCGGGAAATGAGCGCATCGGCCTGCGCGCAGTAATTACACTCGCTCTGACAGAAGCAGGAAGCGTTAGCTTGATAAGTTAAACACGTTTAAGGTAAAATGCCTAAAGCTAGGCCTCGGAGTGGCGCAGTGGTAAAGTGCTCGCCCTATCATCCGGAGACCGCGAGTTTGATTCCCGGGTCTAGAGAGAGCTGATTGGCCGAGCTCTCTCAGAGGGGAGGGATGAGAGGTACTTAGTGCTCCCACATTAATCGCGGCTCTACAGCCAATCAGGGGCGCCTGTGAGCTCACGCAAGCGGAATGAGCGGATAGCGCTGTCCTCCGAGTGTGTTACGCCGCCCCCAATGGTGTGTCGGTTGACGTCACGTTTTTCAGAGAAAACACAGGATAGTCTTCGGCCCTCCCGGCTGAGTGGTAGTAGTAGCCTTAATGTGTGAGGGATTGGACATGACTAGACCTAATGAAACACTTGAGGACACACGGGGCAAAGTTAAAAGCAGAGGGATGCACCGTGTTTAACAGTTTGTGGACATCAGCTGGCAGTGACTGCGTCCCCGACAACCAGTCAGACCAACACTAGCAAAGTCAGGAGAGGTGTTGTGTTTTTCCAAATAAGGCAAATATGGTCATATTTCTGCAAAAGAATTGCCAAAATTGGAAGCTGGTTTGTAGCATACCAAGAATACCAACTACTTTGCTGTTATTGGTGGTTATTACATTATTGTAGTTGAGTTAAGTAGTATGTAAATGAGTTGTGTTTTGTAACAACTTATATTTATGTATACTTAAGTTATTACTGAATGTTTTCCAGGAATTTTTGTAGCTCTTATTTAAAGTATCAGTTCAGGCAGGCACTTTTCGTTTGAAAAGTATCGATTATGTTAAAAAACCCAACTAAGAAGTCACTTCACTTAATTTCAAGCATTTGTACATTAAACCGCCGGTTATGGACGCTTGCTTCTGTGTAAAGCGAAATACTTGCAAAACCATCTAAAAGTCCTTTCGACTCATCATTCCATTCATTACCATTGCATCAGCTCGCTATTTGAGACCACACAAAAAATACTAAAGAACAACCGAGATACAAAAAAAATGTAAATAAATAAATAAAACAAATAAAACTCACACACGCGCACTGATCACGAGCCAGGCAGTGATGCGAAAAGATCTTTGAAGCGGTGCTTGGCGTGGTTTGTAATTATCCCAGTTTACAAATCGGCGCGTTACTACGTGTGAAATATCTGCAAGCAATTTGTGGCCGTGGATGGAGCGAAGGCGCAGCGTGCCATCGCGCTGCATCCCAACGGGCACGTACGGCACATTCCAACCCCACCGCACTGTCAGGGACGGCGTTTAAAATCATCCACCGCTTTTTTTTGGTTGTTTTTGTTTTATGTTATTGATTGCCTGTTGATTGCATTTGTAGTACGTGAGCAATTATCCTGAACAGTAATTTCAACACGTTCAACATCACTCGGACCCTTTCATTCCTTTCATGGAGATCCATCGATGCTCTCATGCCATGTCCTGTATACTTTTATTATGGCGAAAATGTACATTAGTAGCTTAACGTGCCCTAGAAACTCAACCAGTACCGTCCTCTACTATACAGCACTACTTATTAATAGATATCACACACACTCACACACACGCCAGATTTTTCTCTTCATCTCACATAACAGAAGGTGAGAAAATGTTGCACTGAGATGCAAATCCCAAGCTACAGCACATAGGAAAAAAAAAACAGAAAAAAAATGTTATTATTGTATTATTGTTATTACTATCTGACAGTGTGCATGTATGAGCACATAAATGTAATCCTGTATTATTTTAGATGAGAACACAGAATGAGATATATCAGTAATTAAAAATCGAATCTGGGAATTGGGGGGAAAAAAAAAAAAATATATATATATATATATATATATATATATAAACCGGAATACTTCTGCAAATGGTTTTACAAATGTCATGTTTTTTCAAACCTAATACACAGAGATGGATTTGGTAAGAAGGTTTCGTTCAGGATTTCTCATGATGAGTAACAGATCACAGTTAAATGGGGAAAGAAACGATCGAAGTCTCATGTGGTCGAATTTACTGGCTGTTTATTATTCCTCTTCTGGTCGGGTTGCTTTGATGTGCCGATAGCATTGTTATTGTTGCATTATCTGAAATCTCGAGCCTACTTAACTTGGGTCTGATTTCAACATACCACAAAGTTATCTGCATGGGCCGATGCGCGCGGCTGGCACCACTCTGATTTTCGTGTTCATTGAGATTCAAGCCGAGGCTTAGCATCGTCAGGCCTATAGAGAACTCTGGTGAGGAGAGAAAACCTTTGAAAACGCAATTAGCTCAGCATGTCGGCACAAATCGCGGGTTTTTATTCACGCATGAACATGCTACTTTGACATGCCTAAAAAAAAAATTTGTTTTTAAAGAAAGCTCAAAAACGCAACACTGAATGCACACAACAGGGTCTTTGTTACGAACGCTGGATCCATATAATGTTAAAAAAAGAAGAAGGCATGCTGGTTGTAGGGTCGGTGGGGGTCGGTGGGGGGTTGGGGGGGGGGGGGGGTTGGGGGGGGACGGCAAACGAAGTATCACATCAAACAAATAGACTCGGCTACTATGACACTGACCACCAGTGTTCCTTTCAGTCAGCAGAGCTCTGACATCATCTGACCATTCCACGCTTGCAGCACTCTGGCTTTGAATGGACAAAGGGCAGTCCACATTATGCATAAACTGATCCTAGACCTCCGAACCTTAACCAAGCATGTCACGGATCTCATTTTAGGTGTAAAATAATGTGCGCGTCACACGACAGGTGACGCAGGAGCACGGCCAGCCTGAAACTGAAGGAGTAGATGCTTTTACAGAAAACGCTTCTGCCAAACTTACAGACGTCTGAGCTCTAGTCTGAGGATATGTTATCAGTCTGGCCTCAAAATATCGGAGGAAACGTGGAGAGATACAGACAGAAAGAAAGAAAAAAAAGTGTGCAGACAATCCAAGGCCCCCCCCCGCTGACTGTATGCTGAGAGAATCTGGCCTAAGATGTAAAAAATATATACTTCCTTTCGTCAATACTGCATTGATGTTGCCATCGTTAACGTCCCGTCATGACTTGAAAGTGTCTGAACAAGCGCAGGAGCGAAGCAGATTTTGTCTTTTCTCTACTGGCTCAATCCCTTCCCCCTCTACCGGGATCTAATAACACTTAAATACTTCAGAGCTTTAAAAAGTAATGGAATTACTTTCTAGATCTACCCCAAGGTAACAGGGCAAGGGTGAGCGTAATGTTCAAATCAGAAGTGAAACGAAGCAAATGTGTCCTGCCTTCTATCTGATTTGATTAGGATTTAGAAATGTGTAAGTGCTAACCACGCCCCAACCCGAACCATCATAACCGTCATCATTAATACCAAAACGAAATTGAGCCGTACAAATTGCTACAAATGTCACAAAAGTGTGAGACCGTGCTGACTGCATGACAACAGTGTCGCAGTGCTAAACTCCTAAACTGTGGGACCACGCAGGTTCACACAAACAGGGCATTTGCCGAACGCTGAATGCGCCGCAATCAAAGAAATAAAGGGGCAATCTACCACACAAACAAGAGATTTCCCCATCGCCAGTGCCAACGCAGCCGGGCCCTCCTCTCGCAGAACAAGGGAAGTACTATTGACTAAATCCCCCTCCTCCTCCTCGCTGCTTCTCTGTCATTCTCCTGCTCTACTATTTTTCTCTCTTCGGTCGGCCCCCTCTGCCAGTCTGCGAGGCGCTGTGCCAACCCTTTCCACCGCTGGGCACTCTGCCCTGCCCTTTATGCAAATGCTTCAGCGCCGGCCCCAAACTCACAACCCTGCCTGTCTCCTCCTCGCTCGCGCTTTCTTTTTCTTGTTCTTCTCGCACCCTTTCATTGTCACTCTTCATCACCATCCCCAAGCACTCACCACCATTACTGATCTTCTTTATCCTCGCGCTCGTTCTCTCGCTTTTCCTAATCACTCTTCCTCTTGTCTTTCATTCTCTCTTTTCATTCCCTACATTGTCTTGCCCTAACAAAACCCTTAGATATCGGACTGGCAGGTCTGCGAAAGTCTTCCCTTTAATAGTGTGTCGTTAATGAGCGAGTAATGAGAAACAAAAGCGAAAGATCTACAGGTGTGTACTGGCCTTGTTAACAAAGAAAGAGAGAGTGAGAAACAGAGTAAGAGCGAGAGAGAGAGAGAGAGAGAGAGAAAGAATTAAAAAGCATTCTTTGCACCATGGCCCAGACACGTAGGGGTCGGCGGACCCTTTGGAGTGACTCAGAATTCTGCAGAGGAAATACTGACAGACGTCTGTGCCGGAATTGACCTAGACCTAAGTTCAATCCCAGACAAACAGAGTGAAAGAAAGAGTGGAAATGTAAAGGAAAGCTCCACCCTGAAAAACATTAAATATATCTGAAGTATACTGAAATATCTGGGAAGCGAATAGCCATTCTCGTGCTAATTTTCTCATGCTGTTACAGTACAGTGGTCTTTAATGAGAGAGAGCATTTGTCAATGAGAACTCATTGACAAATGAGAAATGTAGAAGTTGTAAAGATAGCAAATGCTGCACGTTCCAGAATGCACTTCACCTAGCTATGATCCCGTTCCACGGCGGTGCTGACTGCAGCATCAGCATGCATCATAAAGCTTTGGAATTTTACCTCCTTGCGTCAGACTAAATGTTACCGCATCAATCTCTCTACGCTACAAAAGAACTCTTCCTCGTCCTCTATCAATCTCTCCGCACTACACCCTCATTCTCTGTACCGCTTTATCCTGTACAGGGTCGCAGGAGGCCTGGCACCTATCCCAGGGGACTCGGGGCACTAGGTAGGGTACACTCTGGACGGGGTGCCAATTCGTTGCAGGGCACACACACACACACACACACACACACACACACACACACACACACACACACACACATACACACACACACACACACTCCTACACTCTGAGTAATTTGCAAACTCCAATTAGCCTAATCTGCATGTCTTTGGACTGTGGGAGGGAACCAGAGTACCTTGAGGAAACCCACCGAACACAAAAGGGTAACATGCAAACTCGACAAACACAGACCCGAAGGCTGGACGTGACCCTGGAGGTGCGGGGTCACAGTGCTAACCATTCATCCATTCAAATTCAACTTACATTTCTTCTTATGTATGATTATCAAACCTACTTGTTTGCACGCAGTATAAGCTTTCAAATCTTGTTCTTTCGTCTATGTAAGCATTACATACGTCTAAAAATCGCTTAATGGCCTTACACTTTTTTATAATCTCATAAAGAGACCCTTCCTTTATTCGAGATATATTCAAGATATATATTCAAGAAGTAATGTCGATTACTGTGTTATTTAAAAAATCTTAACATTCAAGTAATTCAAGGTTGTGGACCTTATCTTAACGTTAAACTTTCTTAAAGACTAAACTTTCCATATTTAGTCCCTCTACTAGTCATCTGGTCTTAGCACCATTGAGGCTTGGTGCGAGCAGAAATGGAGTTTATGAGAAAAAAAAAAAAAAAAACCTGTGTCAAGTGTCTATTAAAGTGACTAAGACTGGAAGGAAAGACTCCTGCTTAACACTGGAATATTTAAAGGTGTCTGACGTGTGCAGCTCTATAGTACACCCTTTTCCTATCGGTAAATACGACTGCCCACATCCCTTTCCCCTCTTCCTGTGCAAACTTCCTCGTGTTGAATTAATAAAGATGCTGCGACCTCCCAGCACTAGGAAAACAGAGAGCTGACGACAGAGAGCAGCAGGAGGGGTAAACAAAAACATGGCAACAGCCAATCCGGGCTCTAAACTGTCCCCATGGCGATACTTCGACACCAGCAGCCAGTGGGGACGCAGCATGCGCTTTAAACTGAGAGACTCGATTGGCTGGAGGGAAGCGCAGAAACACGCCCCGTTCTCAACAGGGCCCAATTTGGCAGTTGGAGGCCCCCAAAAGCATTAGCAGGGGGTGTTCATTTTACACGGAAATTTAATAAATGGAAAAGCACACAGAATTAAAGCTCCACATGGCACGCGCATGCTGCACTTCCTCCTGCCATTCCGAACAGGTGCTTCTCACTCTATCTGTGAATATACGCTTGTTGGCCGCTTTAATAGAAACACCTGTACTCTTACTTCTTCATTCATCTATCCAATCAGTCAATCATGTTCCAACGGCATACAGTTTCAGTCACTGGTCACCCCAGATATCAGAATAGGGAACTAATGGAACCTCTGTGACTTATATCCGACCATATCATCGTTGATGGTATCAGATGGGTTGTTTGAGTATTTCGGGAACTCTGCAAGTTTACACACATGTCCCTAGAGTTGGTTTGACTGGCTCAAGCTGACAAAGCTACAATAACTTAAATAACCATTCTTCCAAACTATGGTGAGCAGAAAAAGAATTTCACGGGATGCGCGACGCCACAGAGAGCGGATAGGAGGATGAGCTACGACAGCCGAAGGCCGCATCAGGTTCCACAGCCGTCAGCCAAGAACGGGAACCTGAGGCTTCAGTGGGAACAGCCTCACCAAACCTGGACAGTTAAGCACTGGGAAAAGACCAGGCAATCTTCTGGGTTTTTTTCCGGGAACCTCAGCGCACTTGTATTTTCACCCTGCAATTATGCAGCTCTGTGGCATGAAGCACAGGTTTGGTGGGCAGCTTCGCAGAAAGGAAATGAATAAGGTCTTTTACTTTAAGCTCTCAGATCAGGATTGGTAACTATGGGATTTGCTAAGAGACTCTCTCTCTCTCTCTCTCTTGCTCCGGAGAGATGTAATTGGGTTATGGAGCACAACCACATCATTGTTTTAACAGTAGAGGGATTGTACCAGTCAAAGTCCCACTAGCGACATGCCTCACTCACAACAAATGTACTTTAAGGCAGGAGGCATCTCTTTTTTTTCCTGAACAAAGCCCCCGCTTTTTGATTCGGCAAAGAGACAGAGAGAGAGACGAGAAGACAAGCTTAGAGTGCCTACATATCTAAAATGCCCTGATCTTGGCACAGTATAAGGCTCCTAACTGGTGTAATATGGTTATGATACATTCGCATTCCTCAGCATCTAGGGGGAAATATAATACGCCTGTATCGGCTGGTTTAATCACATGCTGCTTCCAGGGCAAAGAAAGAAGAGAATACAAATAGCTTCGCAAAAAGAAGAAAAGTCCTCCAAATAGATCCCTTATAAGCAGATGTTAATGGTGGAACCTAAAAAAAGGGGGTACTGCTGCAACAACAAAAAAAAAAGCTCCAATGAAGTGTATGTTTTTGTCTACATGTGGATATATAATCCGGTTTCTTTTCATTTTCTTAAGCAGGGCTTGAGAAGGCTGGAGTCTGAAGCTTGCAGTCACTGCTACACTTGCTCTCCTGCCTGAGCTTTGAAAGTTGCTTTATGAAAGCCCACTTGTTCCTGTGCTGTGTGCATTTTCTCAGCTCACATATGGCTCCTATTCCAGACATATTCATCTGGCATGTCAGGCCCTATGCAGCTGGACTGAAACGTTAGAGACAGAAGCAGAGAAAAAAATAACACAAGGCTGATAAAAAAGATGCCAAACTAAAAGAAAGGTGAGAGAGAGAGAGAGAGAGAGAGAGAGAGAGGCAAAGTTTTACAATCCAACTAATAAGGAATCTGCATAAACGATTCTGTGGCCCTATTTAATCACCGACGGCTGCAGTCTCATCTGCTCAATGAGCTGTAAGAAATCCACTCTGTCTCGAAATTTGCTGTCAGTACCAAAGACGGACAGCCTGGAGGAGTCTTAAATTAGCATTACTGTCCTGGCATGTAAACCTAAGGACAAACACACACCCAGCTGCTCCCTGCAGCCATGTTCTCTGCACGTTACTGAGCAAGAGGCAATACAGAGGATGCGATTTGAAATTCGATTCGAATGAATCGTGCCGTTTTTTCCGGCTCAATTCTAGGTGCAAATCCCTTGGCTGAAGAAGCAAAGCATGATTACTTGGAGAAATGGGTCTGACTCAGTCACCTCTGCTGGTGTGCCTCCTACAGGGAGTCCCGAAAGTCTCAATACATAGGGGAAATTAACATAATTAAGCAATTACATGTATAACACCAGATGTGTTAACACGACCTCATCAAGGGTGGGAAAAGACAACAACTGCAAGGAAATGGCAATCATAAATAATGCTACATTGTGGCATAATATACTGTAGGAAGACTTTCAGGACACCCTTGCAAATACATATATGAGAATATATAAAGAACCGAGGCATTATGGCTTGTGTGTAGGCTCTGCGATGTTACTTCCGAAATGTTCTGTCAAGAATGTCCTTACTTTTACTGAAGCTGGTCAGTGACAAAATGTGGTCATGCAATTCATTCGATTGTTTATTTCTCACTAGCCGCATTATCCTAGTCAGGTTTGTAGTTGCACAAACATTTAGGTGGTGGAAAGAAGAACACTGCACACAGAGCGATATCTGAACTCAATGCATCATCCATCGTCATGTGCGTGACTGACAGAAGAGGTTAATTACATATACATACTGTACATTTCATTCAGTCTATGAGGATGCTTATTTTTAAAATCTTCCAAAGACTACATCAAGAATGCAATATGTTTCGAATGCAGTATGATTTAAGTGTGCGTCCATGAGCTGCGAGCCAGCTCTGTGTCTGATCCGTGCTCGTTGTGCTAGATTAACCTTATTAAAATACAATTGGAGGAAATAGTTCTTTATTTGGCACAAATCTTTGACCGAAGTAATCTGGATCAGCCACAAGCCCTGGAACTGAACAGAACACTGGACGTTTAATGACAAACACAGAAACAACAACCCCCATAGAAATGAATGCAAATATTTACAAAGACTTGCAGGTAATAATTACTGGTAGGTAATAATTAGAAAACAAAATGCAAATAATTTTAACAAAAAAAAAAAAGAAAAGAAAAATGCAAGCCAGCCTTTAACAATAATTTGTGAGTTCACAGTTCACAGCGAAAATGTTCACCCATGACTTGACTTTTTGTTGCTTTAGTTCTGCAGTTAATTCACTCACTTTTTTCCTTTTACCTTAATCTGTACTAATGCAAATGGCTAGCTCACCAGCTAACGCAAAATCTCACGTGTGGGCCGAACCCTGGAGCTTGCAGTTATCCAATGGGCTAATAAATGTATGAACTGTCGATCCCCCAAACTAATCCTTCACATATATAATGGATTTTACTGCAAAACGAGTTAAATCAATTCTGGCAGTTTTGATCAAAAGTTTTGTTTCTATCATTGCAGGGTTTTTTTTTTACTTATTTGCAAACATTATACCGCCCCTGACAATGGACAAATCAGCCTGCAGTTGTGTTAGTGACAAGTTAAATACTGTATGTTACTCAGTATCATTAATATGTTACAGTAGGTGAGTTTTACTATACAGTACATATCGCAAATTCATACCTTGATGATTTGAGTCATACTGGCAGCAAATTGGAACAAAGAGAAAGGTGTTGAACACGAAACCTTTTTAATTACCCTGATTATTAAAAGTTATGAAAAACATTTCAATGCATCACCTCCTCCTCTACCAGTTGCAGTTTCACATCGATAGATGACGATGCCGCACTTTCATAGATAGACTTCTGGGGAAATGGCGATGGGAGTAACAGAATGTAAACCTACATTTTTTTGCCATTCTCCAACATTCTCCAACATGTCCAACTAACACATTTAGATCACTTACGGGAGCTGCTTTTTGTCCAACCGGTAGTTTCGCTTCGCTGATCATGAAAGGCTTTAAACATATGACAGTGCTTTCATATTTTTCAGATGTGTCGTGTTTTGCTATGAAAATTGCTCACTTTTGCGTTTTTTGACAAAATTCTGTAAAATCTGGATATTTATTGATCTTATTTTTTTTTTATTAAACATAACTTTGTCTGCCTAAGGACCATAAATTTTTAAGAGTCAGGTAATGGCATTTATCTCACTTTGTACTGAACAACCAAAATGTATTCCAGAAGGTCCATGCAAAACGAGATAAATGCCATTTTCTGGCCATCTAATATTAATAAGAGGAAAACCCATGCATATCTATGCATTGTATTGAGTAAACTTGCTGAAAACATTAAAGAAGGAAATGCTTTTCACAGCTGCTGAACTAATGAACAGTAAGAGACAGAAAGCGATCTCTGCCCTGCAATGTGTCACACTACACTGGGCCTGTCTGAAAAAGGCCTACAGCCTGTGGCCTGAAACCACAGCCAGCACACTCACAGGAATCTCTCTCCCTCATAGACACACACACACACACACCCGCCCTTGTTCTCTCTCTCTCTCTCTGTTTGCTCACAGCTGCCGAGTCTCCGCTAGGTTCATGTTAGGTAAAGATATGCTATATTATGCAACAGAGTATAGATTTCCACCGCTGGCTCCGGACCAACTTCCTGCTTGCATGGAGAGAAAGAGAAAGGCTAAGGATGAGAGAAGAGGCTATAGTTACCTGTCTATAATGTCTATAATCACATGAAAATTCTTATTAATATTGACCTGCGCTTATGCTAGTAGAATAGCAGACGCACTATACCATTACTATTAGTATATGCTTAAAAACCCCTTCTTCCTGACTGTCTGACACCGCACACACTCACTTTTTCTTTCTCTCTCGTGCTCTGCGCCTCTCGCTGGATATCTGGATAAACACTTTAGAGTGAAAATATAAAAATATACAACTTCCTGTCATGGTCACTGAGGTTTTCTGGCTTAATAATGCGCACTGAGATTTGCTTCTGGGAGTTCAGAGCACTCGTTAGAGTTCTTAGCTAATGCTTTAGTTATATCACCTCATGAATATAGAAAACAGCACTCACACATTCACAGCTTTATACAAAAACACATGAAGAGGAGATACCTGCATAATAAGTGGACTCTCTTTAATGTTAGACTAACCAATCAGATCTTGTGTCATCTTTGGCAACAACCAGTTGTGCTGCTGAAATGAAGTACTTTGATGTTACCACACTGGTACGGGTACCTAATTACAGATGCAGGCACGGGCAGTGGGAAAACGTGCTAATTCAATGCGTCTGGACATGGAAACAGGTTGCCTGGGTCAGAGTGAGTCGTCGTAGGGGTTAAGAGTCAGCCGGGGCCAAAGCACACGTGGCATGCTGGCAATATTACTGCTGTCTTTCAGTGAAATTCTCTCATATGCACCTCCCCGCTCAGCAGTGTGTGGGGAGGTGTGATGTCTCCAATCGCCACCAGATTGACACAGATGAGTCAAGAATGCACACCTGCGTCCCAAGTGCTTAAGTGTGTGCAGGTGTGAGAGGTACGTGTGCGTTTATGTGTGTGTGTGTGTGTGTGTGTGTGTGTGTGTGTGTGTATGTGCGTGCATGTGCAAATGCATTATGCATGAGGGTAGATGGTACTAAATAAGTCATTTTATTATGATGAGAAAGGAAAAAGTGAGAGATTTCAGATTTTACACTTACAATAGGTCACTGAATGTGATAAAGCTATATAAGGATCGTCCCACTTCAGATATACATCAAGTATTTACAGTGACTACATTCATTACTGCCAATAAATTCATGCATCGTACATACTGTACCTTTCCCTGTAAACAGGTTTATTCCTGTTAAAAACAACCTATGAGTCCATTCACAGACCACTTTGAGTGTTATGTGTTTAACTAGTAAAGCGTCCAAACCGATCCATGCAGACAAAGACAGAATCGATGAAGCAGAAAGCCAAGGCTGGAAAAACTGCCTAGCAACACAATGATGCTCCGCCAAGGCAACGCCAAGTCTGGCATAGCCACCCGGTGTAAATGTCCACACCCTTTGACTGAGAGGACCTCCTCCATCAACGAAGAAAACTAACAAACCAAAACGAATAGTGAAAAAGTAAATAAAAAAAAGATCAAATGTCTTTGTAGAATTTATACCAACGGCAAATCAGATTAAATACATGGCACGAGGGCCTTTCAGGCCCTTACCATTTTATCAAACAGATGCAATGAGACGCCATTTGGTCTGCGCCGTTACAAGAGGCCTTCAATGTTTTCCCACAGATCTTGGTTCTGATCAGCTCTGATCGTTTACTTGCTTTCCATCCAAAAAAAGAGGGGAAAAAATACGTTCTGTGGCTTATGTATATGCAGCCTCAATTATGTAATTTGCGCTTGTGTTCGAGTGTGTGTTCCATAACCATGGCAACAGCACAACATATCAGCAACCGCAGAGCCGCAGTGGAGCTACGGGCACTGCCAGGGCTCTGCCAAGGCCTAATCCGTGCCAGGAGTGACATGAGCGAAGGGGAAGGGAGGAGGATACACACACTCACTCACTCACTCACTCACTCACAGACACTCTCTCTCTTTCTCTCTCTCACACACACACACACACACACACATACACACACACACACACACACACACACCCTCTCACACACTCACACACTGGATATCCTCCTATTCTTCTTGGCTGGAGACTCCCATGGCAATAGCAGCAGGAATCCATTCTCCACGGATACTGGGACAGCTGTGCAGATAGCGAATAAGAAGCGATCGATTCAGCCTCTCTGCATACAGCCTGCGAGAAAAACACTAAATAGTCTTTAATCCTGATCTTTAATTCCCTTCAGCTAACACTATTCAGCCAAATTCAGGCCGCACGATTCCTGCAACCTGCAAACTGATAGCAAAACAACAAAATGTTTTCAGGATTTATTACCCAATAAATATTAAACCATTGCATTACTCTCTGCAAATGTCCATCTAGATATTTGTATCTAAAATGCACACAAGTTGTTTACCGCAAATGCATCAAGGCGAAGGATCTATTTCAATGAAGGTGTTCAAATTAAGAGCCATTTTCATAAATGGATAGACATTTCGAGGTCAGGACAACTAGAACACCTCGCATGTTGGTAATAACCTGTAGAGAGTGAGCAGGAGGAGAAGCCATTGGGCGTAGAAGACAACGGGGGCTCGAGGAGAATGAATAAGTAAAAGGAACACAGTGTCCTGTTGCACCTCTGCCACTAGAGCCATCCACTAGTCCCTTTACAGCAATGAGACTTACTTAGCACTGCCAATTTCTGCTCATGTCTAATCACAATTCCTGTCTGCAATTCACATGAATTATACTGCTGTGTGATTTGGCCAACAGGACAAATTAAATTAGATTTATATTGTATTTAAAATTTAAAAAAATTTAACATTCCAAAAAAAAATTTAAATTATAATCTTATTATTATTATTATTATTATTATTATTGATCCATTATATGTTCCATATGTAGTATGTGTGGTTCTCTGCAATTTGTGCAATGTGCTGCTTTGCCCTTGTGCCTGTATCCACACAAACTAAAAAGACGTGCATGAGTGAATGAATAAGACGTTTACGTAGCAGCATTTGTGAATTCACAAGCGAACAGTGCTGAATCTCGCGACCTTCATTTGAAAATGTCCAACAATTCTGTTTGTTCAAACAGTGTTTTCATCAGATTTTAATCCCCTGAACAGCTGTTTCAAATCATTTTCCAGGCCTGGGAAGCGACAGAGGGCGATCAGGGAGGCTGCAGATGGATTTAACATTCACCTCGGCGAAACTGACTAAATGTAGTTTTCAGAGGAAGTCTATAGGATTTGGATGACCACAGTCAAAAATATCCGTTTAAGTGCGGTGTGTTGTGCATCAGCCAACATCTCTCCCAGGTACTGACTAAATGACTCTATTAATAGGTATAATATGCAGAACCTCAAAGGACAATTCCAAATTATTACATTAATTAGTTCATTTTAGTTCATTCAGATGCTGTAAATTAATTGTGTCCTCGGTGGGAAAGTATATTGTGTCTCGTAGCCTTAGTGATGTGAATTACTAAACTTTTCTTTTGATTATGAACACGAGAGGGCTGCACCCTTTTTAAAACGACTTAAACGGCATCAGGGTTGGACAATTGCAGTGTAATTGATTCAAGCCAAGACAGCTGTAGAGGTTTATACATGTAATTAGGCCATTATGAGAGATGTTCCTGAGACTCCTGAAGCCTAATTTTATTTCTAAGGTGTTAACCTCACATGGTATGACTGTATTAGCATTAAATACATCAGAGTAGCAATTTATACAGCAGATATACTGTGTGTGTATATATACATATGCGTGTGTGTGTGTGTATATATATATATATACTGTTAAGTCAAAAGTTTTGAAACGTCTTCTAATTTCATGGTCTTTTCTGATTTTTTTTTTCCCTCTCTTCCAATGCTTAAGGCTTTAAAAAGTTGATATTGAGATGCGTCTGCAACTCATTATCTGTAAATCCATAATTAATCTGAGGTGCTGTTAATTAGTGATTTTTGAGGCTGGTGACTCTAAATGAACTTCTCTGCAGCAGAGGTAAGTTTTGGTCTTGGTCTTCCTGAAAGCCAGTTTCATCATGGTGTTTGTTGGGTTTTGCAAATGCACTTGACAATACTGGTTCTGCAAAAACTATTCCAGAATAGCTGACGTTCGGGTTTTTTTTTTGTTTTTTTTTGTTTTTTGTTGTTGTTGTTGTTAATTAACTACCTAGTTCCATATGTGTTTATTTCAGAGTTTTGAAATGTTCAGTCTTGTTCTAGAATGGAGAAAAATAAATGGCACAGGACATACGTACATATATGTTGAGCGGGGGAAAGTTCAAAAAGATTAGTTTAAAATAGAGATAGAGCTCTAATTCTGCACAATTGCTAAACAAATTATAATTTAAAAACAGCAAAATGTTCATATTAATAATTATTAGTAACAATATCACCATATTAATTAACTAAAAAAATAAATATGACTAATTATTCGAGCAACCCTTTTTAAAACCAAAAGGAAATGCAAAGCTGTTACAGAACAGAAAGGTGTGAATGGACATCTTTGAATATTTTTTACTTCTTCCCCCCTTTTTTCCCTTTATGTTTAAAAGATGAAGGAGTCTATACAGTATAGACATTTAATTAAAATGCAGATGGAAGATAATCTGATATAGCTCTTGATTTATTAGGTAAAGTACAAGTAAATTGAACAGATTATTTCAGACATCTGCAGAAACGCTGGAAGTTAACGGGAGATTCAAATGAGATGGTCGGTTTTGCTGCTACAATGGTCCTTTTGTTTACTCTTATTGCATTTTTTTATTCAGATATCTTGCACCACCGCAGACGGAAGTTCATCTCCCCTCTAAACACTCCATGCGCATTTGCGAATCTCCGTCATGCGCCGATAAACGGCGATCCCGACCGCCCCGTAGTCCCGGAAAGCTTTTCTCCCGGCGCATTATTCGTGTCACCGTGTCCACCCGGGCATCTCTGGCTTTAAAAAAATTTATCGCTAAAGCCTCGGAAAGTCCACATGCGGAGCCATGCAGGCGCGAGCGCTTTTTGCGGAAGGGGGAGAAAGCGCGCACACGCACGCACACGCACGCGCTGAAGAAAAGTTTAGAGACACTTGAAAATTCTTTCTCGCTCAGTGATGCCTTCAGAAGTGCGTGTGTGCAGCACGTGCGCGTTTGGCCGCCGCTTCTGTTATCAATTACTTTATATAATTAATGGAAAGAGCGCGCGCTCTATAATGCCTGCAAACTGCAGCATGGCCGCGTTACACTATAATGATGATGGGAGTGCTAATGATGGACCTTTATGCATTCGAGAGCCTTTACATCAAGCTTATTTTACACTGCGCTAAGAAAACCTCAAGGCCACAATATGTTAAAGAAAGTGGAGGGAGAAAGGGGAAAAAATGCATGCACAGCAGTTTTCTCTACATCCTTTAGAAAAAAAAAGAAAAAAGAAAAAAAAAAAGATCCAAGCCAAGAGAAGCCGGAGGCCTTTTGGTAAGGTTATAAAATTGTATATTTATTTTTCCACTTCCATTTCACTCACTAATGCTGTTTTACCTGGAGCGGAGGAACTTAAGGGTTCAATGAAACATAAGCTGGTAAATATGTGGATTTCAGGCACAGGAGATAAATCTGCCCTGATCCGCTTACGGAAACACAACCCGAGCTAGGAAAACTCTTGAAACAAAATGTGTGCTAAATGTCCAGCCTGTACATTGATTGTCTAAATAAAAGTGTGAAGCAGCAAATATAGATGAAATTGATTTTACTTTTATCTACTACCTATACTACCTATAGAGATGCACCCTTTTAATTAAACATTAACTTACTACAACGGTAAATGCCTATTACGCATTTCAGCTGATAAAATTAGTCATAAAAAAAGAATTATTATTCACTGCTGAATTACACTCTTTCACTCAATTGGTATGCTAACTATTGTTATAAGTATTGGAAATGGAAAACAGACCACGGCCTGCTAACCAAATGGACCGGCAAGCAGGCATGTGAGTAAAACTGTTTTAATAAAACCACTGCAAAATCAGGAATAAATTACACATCACGTGGATGCAACTGTCCGTCGCTGCATGAATAAACCAGCATTCCTAAAAATGTGTGCAGGAAATCTTTATGAACCCGTCGTGCATGTGCCGAAAGGCAGCCATTTATCCCACATGCTGTGTAGTAAGAAATGCTGCAGCTTCGATAAATGCAAGCAGAACAGTAAAATACACGTACAACCACATGTGTTAGGCAGGAAAAACTCAAGCACTGTGACTCTATTATTTTGGGTCAAAACCCGGACAAAGGTGTACAAAAGTTTTTAAAACAAGTGGATAAGAGAGGGAGTCGCTTTCTGCTTGACTTAAAAGAAGACACTGCAAGGAGATATTTGGATAACTGTGGCATTTCTCAGTAAAACAGACAGTTTGTGGTCTGTCCACGTGTAAACCTCAGCTGTCTTGCCTCGAGAATTAACAACCACTCCGCATCGGACAATTCGCTCAATACTCTACATTTTAAAAAGATGATACTGTCTTCTAAGACATGGAAATTACATTTGCACACTATTTGTAAAGAGCAGAAAGAATTGTTGATAAGACTGATGTTGTTCTGAAGCAATAATAAATATCTTACAGTTTTTTGATAATTGTGTGCAATTCCTTTTGAGTAAAAAAAAACTGTAATAAACTATTGGAGTAAGTATCCAAAATAAAAAGTGCAAAATGGTATTAAATAACACGGCTGAAGAAGAAACCCGGTGCTCTGACTAGACCTGTGGGAAGAATTTAAATAATGTTGTTGAAAAAAGCTTAATAATATGTATATAAGCACTAAGTGCTACGTTAAAACATTTTGTCTGTGAACACCTGCTTATAATCAAGAATAAGTTTAGCTTAGTGTGTTTGATTAGTTTTCTTTCATAAAAATTATAAATTGTGAAAAGTGAAAAAAATTAAATACAATGTGTGGGTCAAAATAAGCTCAAGAACCTGCATCCCTTTACGTTTTAGCTACAAACCAAAATGTTAAATGTTATCAATAATAGCATATAGGCTGACATAATGCACTGTGGCACCATATAAAAGTAAGCAGAATAAAAACTTCAGCTTTTAATGCATACAATACATATTCATTTTTATACATGTTACAGAGACGGTTCTCAGTGCTCTCTCAAACGTTCCATCTTAAAGCATAGAAATCTTTCTGTCTACAGATGCATTTACATTTCAAGTTAAAAAGTGAGATATCAGGCTGAATGAACTGAAGCATGTGAAAGTTCATTCATTTTGTATTTGCGTGAAAGAAGAACGAGTTGCTACATGTCACAACGACAAAACGAAATGCAGTGCACCATAAATTATTTCGTGTGGCCCAAAAAAAAAAAAAAAGAGGCAGATTGTCCTGTTTAAGAGGCGACATGGAGTGACAGTGACCTTTGGCTTGTCCAAAAAAAAAAAAAAAAACAGCAATGAGTTAGTTATCTAAATCCAGCAAAAACACTTGAACTCAATCTGATCTGAGATCTGCGTTTTCCTCCTTACACAAGTTAAACCACAAGAGAAAACAAACAAACAAACAAACAAACAAACAAAAAAAACAACGAGCTGTAACTTTAAAGCCTAGCTCTTCCTCATCCTCTTCTCCCTCCTTTTTGAAATATGAAATAGAATCGAGCGACGCGCCATTTTCTCTCGCAACCATGTTGCAACGAGAGAGAAAAAAATAACAAACGAGTAAAACTTCTTCAAGTGTAAGAAGAAGTGCAAAAGAATCGTGGTGCAACACCGACACACGAGCTCGCGCGCGATGATCATGGATTAATAATAAAAGAATCGCGAAAGGTCCGGAGGGGAGACACGAGAAGGGAGGAAATAAAGATGATCAGAAAGCCAGAGAGTAAAATCAAACAGAAGAGTGAGCGTGGTGTTTACCTGTGTTAAGCAGTACGGGGAGTACATGGTTACTGCGTGAGAGTGAGACACAGAGAGGATATTCGCCGAGTTTAGTGCAGATGGAAGGCGGTCGGCCGCGGTCGCTGCATTGCAAGTTCGCCGCGCGCGCTGCCTCGCTCCCTCCACGCCGCACTGCTCCAAACCCCGCCTAGGCGACTCAAAGTGAAAGCTACACACACACTCACTCTCTTACACACACACACGCGCGCGCACTCTAAAGTTTGGAAGAGAGGGAACTTTCCTCTCTCGCTCGCTTTCTCTCTCTCTCTCCCTCCCTCCTTTCTGACTTCCTCTCTCCTTTTCTCTCTCCCCATGATTTCCCTTACACACACACACACACACAACAGCGACCGGTCGCATTTGGGTAGACTTTGTGTGACTTTACGAAGAAACCTTTGCTGAAGTTTAGGTATAACGTTAAACCACACGTACACGCTGTTCGACGAGTTGAAGCTGACAAGCTGCTCGTGGACCTGAAGTTCTCAACCATTTTGTCTGCAGCTCCTTTAAGTCTAAACCCCCACAGACTCCTCATTACAACCAGTCAAACATCAGCCTAGGAAATTTGAATATGCACGATAATATTCTGGGTATTTGTTGGGTTTTGTTACTGAACATTACGAGCAGAGAGAAATGTTTTACAAGTAAAATTGTCAATTGTGACATCATTTCATTCTACCTGTTGTTGCTAGTTTATTAAAGTCTGGATTAAAGCCATTCATTTCAAGGTGTAAACGTATATATTGCACAAGTGATTATAACTCTACAAACAATAATACATGCAATAATTTCATTAAAATTATTTTATTATCGTATTTATTATCGATTCACTTTCTCAGTAGTGTAAGCATTTTGTAAAAGCCATGGCTCTAGACTATAGCATACAAAAATAGAAATAAATAAACAAACAAATAAATAACAGATTGGCCTGTAGATGAATGTACCTGCTTGTTCTGCAATGTGTAAATGATTTAGTTCGATGCGTTCCACAAGATCGAGGAAAATAACAGCTGAGGAACCGCATTCATAAAAAGGGTGTGAAAAATGATATAAAAATTAACAACACACCCCATGTGTGTCATATTGTATTACCTTGGTGTTAAAATGCAGAAAAACTGCAAATCTGGTCAGCAAGTCAAAGTGTTAAATTATGGTCCAATCATATTGTGGGCTGCCATATAATTTCATATATATACACTATATATATATATATATATGTGTGTGTGTGTGTGTGTGTGTGTGTGTGTGTGTGTGAAATATTATTTATTTATTTATTTAAATAAGAACCATACAAGTAAGGTAAAGTAGTCCTTGCTACATGTATTGAGAGTGTACACATACAACTTCATAACAGAACAACTGTAGGCCATATGGTTTTGAACTTGTTACATTTTTGAAATGCAGCATATATATCATTATATAATACGGATCTGTGTATAATACCAACTAAAATGTAAGTTGTATAATATCAACATAAAATGCATTAAAAAGAGGAATAACTGGCCTAACTGTATGCAAAGAATCCTACACTGCAAATGAGATAGAGAAGTGTATGACAGATATATGCGCTTGGAAGTTAGTAGGAAAAAAAAATATTAAAAGTACTCTTTCATCAGACACTGAAAGACTCAAAACATGTCAGGTGCGCAGAGACAAAAAAACCTATTCATAATATTAATTGCACCTAAAATCCTAAACTACTCTTTGCACCGTGCAGCACACATTAAAACGATCAGTAAAAGAAAGTGAAGTTGTGGAGGCTGTGTCTGGGTGGGGAGGCTTGGTGGGGTGAAGTCATTGTGGGGAAGCAGAGCTGAAGTTTGGAACTGACAGCCGAGGCCTCGGGATTTATGAGGCCTGCTGCCTGCACAGCACCACCACAAGCCACTGCAGGGGAAACAACGAGCAAAGCCAGCGCTGTGTGGCCAATTACCGCACACAGCCAAAGGAGAGAGGGAACGATGGAGGGAGCAGGCGGTCAACGGCAAAAGAAAGTGCGAGAGGGTGTGTGAGTGTGTTGTGTGTGTGGCATGGAGTTAGGTCAAACCACATCAGCTGTAGATAGTGTACTTGATTGAAAGTCGGTATTGGTGTGCGGTCACTGGCAACAACGGTGACCATGCTTGACCCTGGAGATTGCGCACATAAGTAACCCTAAATAGGGCATATGTTCTATTGTGGATAACCGACTCAAAGCACTGAGATGTTCTGAACACACCAGAGACCGTGGGAGAATATTATTTCTTTTGTCACTTGTAAATAATGAAGCGTTTTCGTGCCAAAAGACAAAACCAGGCTAAGGGAGATTAAGGAAGGAGATTTTCCTACATTTTACCCAACACTTAAGAATACTCATGTAGCATCACTCCCTAAATGAGCCCAATGTTTAGCGGTCAGAGAGAGAATGAAACCCTCGTTTACTAACACATGGCTAAACCATATGCCGGGCCTCGATTAGGAGCACTCAGCCATCTTTCTTACGGAGCAAAAATGCACACGGTGTTGTGCATTAAACTGTGATTGCTCAGCAGTTATGTGCACGTTGCAGCCAGCATCTGCAAGGTGTTACATTTACTGAATCACAGTTAAACCCTGCACATTAAATATTAGTATAAGTCTTGCACGCTATACTAAAAAAAGCTCACTGTGATCTCAGAATAATGAGTCGATCATTACATGGGTTTTCATTAAAAGGGCTTGTTGTGCTTATAAAATGTGTGATAGAAATGTCATGTAGAGAACAGATCAGAATATGGTAGATTAACTTTGGTCTGCAGGATCCAAACTATTTTCTCAGATTTTCTCAGACTGTCACTAAACTCATGGATATCTCTTAATATCAACGAAGGCTTTTAAATGCCCCGCCTCTTCCCGCTCTTCCCACCAATCACCTTTTCCCGTTTTCCCTCCGTTTTTCAGCTAGGCTCTGCACCCCAAGACATTCGATATGTTGGAGCAAGCCAGATTTTCTTTGAGAAACTTGGCAAAAGCTGCCTGCTGGAAACAAAAAGAAACAAAGAGTAGAAAACCAGCTCCCAGCTCATTAACAATCTCATTTTCAGTCATCCACAGACTCCTAGCACCATCCCTCCTTGCCTCCATCTCTTTAAACCATCCTCCAGTTTTTATGGCCATTTTATTTTACTCTCATTGCTGTAAATCCAAATGAGCTTGCAGGGCGGAATTTTTAAAAGCTAAGCACTGTTTTTTTCGGGTGGTATGTAGTAGTTTTTAGAACCCCCTTGCCTCTCGTTCCCTACCCTCTCTCACTGTGGGCTTCTCATTTTATACAAGTGCACTGCACATTATCGTTATAATTTTCATTCCCACGAGAGAGCAGGGCTTCGGTAGAGTTGTAAGGTTTCTTTTTTTTCCCTTTTTTTTTCCCCCCAGAAAGTGAGTGTGGAAATAATGACGGTAATGGCTTGCAGCTGAGGAGAGCTGTGAATGACATTATGATTGTGGCGCAATTAACAAGAGTATAAAAGTGCACTGTCCATCACTGTAATTACGGCTGACACAAATAACAAATCAATAATAACAACAATAGGGATAATAAGAATTGTAGTAACAGGGAAAATAGTAATAATGAGACATACCCGGTAGGAATCAGACACAACAAAGCATTCCGGCATTCCAGGACCTCTGGACGGGTCTTCATTCACCAGAAACGTTTCGGTAGCCTGAAAAAAGTAAACAAAAAATAAATCACATGACATCATTACAACACTATCATTATAATGCATTATCTTGAATATGATTATTATTTTGATTCCAAAAAAGTTACAAAGTTAGAGTTAAGCAAAACATTAAAGCACTTTTTTTTTTTTTTTACAATTATTTTGCAGTTAGCAATGAAGACAAGTCATGCATTATTTCTCAGCCACCCTGAATAGAACCACCACATTTAACAAGACTTCACACCGCGAGTGGGCTTTGTGCTCTACAGCCCAGGTGCTTTGTGAGCTTCTGTGCATATCCGTCTCAGTTTGGTTCAAAATAGCCCATTAATACAACCATGTCTGCTACCCTCAGCCAAACCAGAGAACCCGACTGGTCCCGGTCCACACCTGCTGACTTTCCAGTATGTCTGTGACTTATTGGGCACCCCAGCACTCACACAGCGGGCCCTTTCTTCCTAATCGACCGTCAAGGTGGTTTGTTTTCCCTGAGTGTTGATCCCATTCATGCCAGTTCATTTGTATGCCGGGGCAGAGCTTTGCTGGGACCAAGGGCTGAATACGCTCCCCATTCCCATTTTAGCCATTAGTGGAATCATGTTAAATCACACAGAAAAGCATGGAATAAAGCCACAACCAGGATATATGGTGTGTCTGTGAGGAGCAGTGAGTCTCAGGATTTACCCGCTGAATTACACTGTTATATGATCAGTGTGGATAGCAGGAAAGAAGTTGTCCCACATAAGTACACAGAATTGCGTGTAAGCGCACACCCATACTTATTTCATTATACTAGATCTCTGATGAAACTCAGCTTTAGATTGGGGCCATGAAATCACTGAACTGAACCAATCAAATGAATACGCATATAGAAATGTTTAGTGCTCAGGCATAAATAGACATAGCATTAAAATAACAGACATGCTCATGCACAGATACACACATACACGCACACACACGCACACACACACACACAAACACACACACCGAGCACTATAATAAGTCCCAGACACTGGCTAACCGAGCTGTGGCTGCAACACGAGCTATTCATATCCACAGCAATGAGTGGTTACAGGCACTTTCCCTTTCACTCTCTCAGGCCTCTACAGAGCTATGAATGTCTAAATATGCATTCAAAGGCAAAACTGATTAAACTGCACTCTTACGTTATAAAGCTCAAGTACTTCTCATCTACACAATAAAACATTATTCACAAATTAGGATGTATCCATACACGTTCTTGTCGAGCTCTTGCTTTTTTTTTTTTTTTACTTTAACACAGTCACCTATAATATTCGGAGAAATCCATAGGACATGTTCCAGACAGACTTCTTTTAAATCATTCTGGAAGCATTTTCATGCACGTAACAAACCAATAAACCAGTTTACATATTATCAGTATATAACTGTGCACGGTCAACTACATTGATGAAAAAAAAATCACATGCATATGATGCTGTGATGATCCACTGAATGAGAATTGAACACATTTTAGGTATATATTCATTTTTTTATGTTTATAACTATTTAGCATTTTTTTATTTATTGTACCTAATAAGCAGTGCTAAAAATTCAAATGCAAATACTCCCTTTTCTGAATTGTTAGTGCATGTGCTATGAGTGAACATCACACTAAACTGCAATAGTTTGAACGTATTGGATATTACTCTTTGAAGTGCCGTTTGAAACACTTTTTTAAAAACTTTGAAAAAAAAATATATACAGTTTTGAAATTTGTGTTGAGGAATTGCAGGGAAAAGATTTAGTAGTGAAGAAAAACATGACAGTAGAATGGTAAGATTGCCCATGGCTGTATATGAACAGATTTTGCGATGTGTAACCAAGCTGGGTAATGAAGTTTGATTAACATTAAACAAGGAGAGAATTAAATGAGTTTGGGAAGCCAACAATACTGTTATTATTAGCTAGGTGTTTGATTTCACATCTAGGCACAGCTAAGCATAGGCAGGGGTAAAGCGCTGTTTTGGGAGATTATGAGCATCAAGCATCTGTATGGCAAAACAAACAAACTGGGAAAAAAAAGTGGCTGGCAGTACTGGCTTGTACCCCATATTAATATTTCTGACATTACAAAAAAGTAGTCAGTTTTAACATGATAAATCAATGTTGATATTCTTCTGAACATAAAGATTTTTTTTTTACATAAATGTTTCAGAACAACGAGGAATGTTCAAGTCAACCCAGGACTTTTCCTTATAACAGAACAACAGAACACAGATAAGAAAGTAAAAGCTACATTTATGTCTCTATATAATTCTCTGCTACACTAATGCACTTATTCCAGCCTTTGACTAGTGCTTCGGTAGCATCAATGTAGAATATAGCATTAATGCAGAAACTTTTCTCAGTATGCCGGAGTCATGATCAGGCTGCTTGCTGCACATCTGAAACTCTGGCCTTCCAGGAATTCCTTTGATGGCCCAAACATGTGAAAATGGCTTGGAGCGATGTCAGGAGGTGTTTATGAATGATTGTGTATACAGGGTCCACAGATACATATATCTTTTCTGAAAACTGGTGACAAGTTGTCCTTCGATTTTCAAAGATCAGGTGTTTCACTCACTGAATGTTCACGAAACAACTGCAGTTGAGGCAACCCGGCCAGGATCGTCATTCACGGATATACGACCTTCTTTAAAATGTTTGCATGATTCAAATGCTTTACTGTGGCTAAGAGTCTCATCACCATACTGTACCTGAAGTCTTCTGTAAATGTCAATGTCAAAATGTCAATTTTAGCCCTTCATTCTCAAGAAATGTCATCAATTTTATCCCAGTTTGACATAGACCCGCCCCTTCATACTTAAGCATTACTTTTGGTGCATTTATTTATAATTGCATCACTGTGCAAAAATTGTTGTATAATAATCGGCACTATGTCACATACTTAAAAAGCCAAATTAATTATTTTAGTGCTCTTAAAACTAAAGATGTAAAAAAAAAATTTAAAAATTAAATTAAAAAAAAATTATGGTATGATGGAAAGTACTATGTGCACATTTCTACATACAACGTATAACATTCTACATACAACTTCTCGAAGCAAATGAATACCTCCAAAGATATAACCATACACAAGATGGACTCAAACTATTATTATTATTATTAGTAGTAGTATTATTATTATTATTATTGTGGTTTTCTGTCATATAAATAGTCACCTAAATCCTCTTGTGTCACCTCATAAGAATGAATTTAATCCTTGTAAAATATTTATGCATAATTTTGAATACCCTTCAAGTTAGCAACTAGGAATATGCAGGACACCTACACAGCTATGAACTCGGACACTACGACAGCAGAAGGCCACCTCGGGTTCCACTCCTGTCAGCCAAGAACAAGGATCTGAGGGAGAGTGGGCACAGGATCACCCAAACTGGAGAGTTGAAAACTGGAAAAAGTCCAGGTGATGTGCGATGTAACCTGATGTGGAATTCTGTTGTTCCAGTCCTTCCCATCAGCCTCGAGGTTCAGCATCTTGTGTATTCTGAGATGCTTTTCTGCTCACCAGGGTTATTAATAATAGTTTACTGTGCTTAACACAGCTTTTCTGTCAGTCATGTAGCCGTTCTTACTGCAATTCTCCACGGCTCAACATTGTTTTTTGTTTTTTACACACTTCGGTGTAAACTGTAGAGACTGTTTGTGTGTGAAAATCTCAGAGAAGATGAACAGTTGCTGAAATACTCACACCAACGACCAACAACAATGTTAACAGTAAATTATGTTTTTTTCTACCAGTATCTGCAGGTGTCCTGCTACATGATTGACTGTTTGGATAACTGTTCCTAATAAAGTGAACTTTAACTGCCATTTAACAGTTTCTCTATCTGTCTTTTCCAGTCTAGACTATCTCCACACATTTGTCTCATTTTGAGTCTGTGAAGACTGTTTGATGTTGTTCCCTGTTGTACTGTCCTGATTCCTCACTTCTGTACATTTTTACGAAATATTATATCAATTATATATGAGATTCTTTTTATTATATATAAGGTGGCTGAAAAAGTATAGATCCATAGGCACACATGAAAATGCTGTAGAATTTATCAGCATCTACTCTATGTAAATGTTTTGTGTACTGTACATGCGAATACAATTTCTACTTGAGCATGCTGGCTTGGAAGCCATCTTGGATCTAAAATAAATAGAAAAATATCAAATCTCATATAAGGAAAATGCCAGCGGGTCCTGGCCAATTCTTAAAGCTTGAGCAAAACAGTCTCTCGTAATTCATTTAATGACCACAAAGATGCATTCAAATTGCTTAGAACATAAATAAGTCTTCAAAAAGACTGCTCCTTGGATCTCCACATATTGTTGGTCCTAGGAATTCAAAGTGGGATTGAACTGTTGAAGTTTAGTGATCATTCTCTTACTTCAGCATGCATTCACACACATTGATTCATGTTATATGGATTATATGGATATGGTTTCCAGGGACTTGGCACTCAGTCATAGCACTGAATAAATCACTAATCTGTTCATAATCTCTTTACTACATCAGTCTTGCTTTACACACAACAACCCATGATGGAATACATTCTCATAATATTTTCAACTTCAACATCACCATCTAGCTGAAAACAATCAGCACCACTGTGGTCTTCTCGTGCTTTTTTGCATGCTTGGAGAGGTTGACTGGGAATCCACAGGATACCCACGCACCCATTAACTCTCTCCAGACTTAACAGGTAAGATGGCAAATACATCAAAGACAACGGGAGGGGGCGAACTTGTTTATTAAAAATGGTAGAGTTGGGGGATATATGAAAGGAAAAATGCATGCTGTGTGAACATTTGCCAAGGCCACTTGAGGGAAAAATTCAGGAAAAATGTGATATTTCATACCTACATCTCTGGAGGAGAGGGCAAAAGGAAAATGAGCCGAGTGGGGGATATAATAGCAAAAGAAAGGGGGAGGTGTCGGTGGGAGACTGCTTATTGTTTGTTGGCAAGACTGTTGAAGCTGGGAATGCTGTTACAATTGCCTTCTGTATAAGCATTGTGGTCTATATTGGCAGTAACTTCCAATCATGAAGTATTATGCACAATAAAAATTGCACTAGTGTCCAAAAGATTTCGCGGAACACTATGGAATACATAAGCCGAGTCTCTGGAAGACTGACAAGGCAATTGACTTGGATGAGACTTACTACAGCTATTAGGAGGATTTTTAGGAGAAGGGAAAACGTATGAGCAGGAAACCGTATGTTGCCTGAAAAAAAAGTACAATGTCAAAAATAGAAGAAGAAGCTGAGAAATTGCTAAAAAAAAATTAGTAGACTCAAGTAGACTCAAGTATCCTATGCACTCCAAGTCTTCCATGTGGCAGAAGACTATGCCAAATGAAATGGCTCCAGTGGCAAATCACGAAATCCGGGGACCAAGCAGTTTATGATGTATTAAATTAACCCCTCACTAAATAGATTTTTGAACATCCTGAGGAAAGTTTAATCCTCTAGTCTTCATTTAAAGTTGCCATATTTTAATGGCGGTACAGGTTCTAAACTGAAAAGGCATCTATATGGCCAGAGGTTTATAGACACCTGTTTTGAACTTCCAATCACAGATTGAATCTTTTTTTGCCATTATCTTGCTGTACCTTCATTCTTCAGAGAAGGATTTCCACTAGTTGTTGATGCATGCCCATTCAGGTTACGTAAGGTCAAGAACCAATGTCAAGCTCTAAGGTCTGGGGTACAATCAGAGTTCTGATTCATCTCAAACATGTTCAGTGGGTTTGAGGTCAGGGATCTGTGGAAGTCACTGGAGTTCTTGCAATCAAACTTTGTAAAATCATGCTTGTATGGTGCTGGCTTTCATGGGCACTGTCATGCTTTCATTTATGGGAACCTTAGTTCCAGTGAGAGAAATCTATAATTCTACAGCATACAAAGGTACCCTAGATTATTATGTGCTTCCACCTTTGTGGCAACAATTTGGGGAAATTTGTCCACATACATCATCAAACCTTTAGCCAATGTAAAAACTAAAAATACTAACCTGCCCCGTTCTGGACTGAACTGCTGTGGATAGGCTCTGGTCAATTTACACAAAAGCATGTGATTGGAAAAATCTCAACAGAGGACCTTATAACTGTGATATTCATGTTAGACTACAGCCATTTTAACATGTTTATCAGTTCTGTACAGTATTTTTTCAAGTACTTGGAAACACATTTATGTTTGCTCATTCAGAACCCATTCTGCCTGTTGATGACCCCTGGCCAAGGCCCATATTTTACTTTCATGGTACCAGTAATAAGCTTTAGCCAAAATATATCCAATCTGTCACAGGTCTTCATCATTTCCATTTGTTGCTCATACTGTAGGTCTCGCAATTTGTGCTTTTTTACGTGAAACCTTGTGCTTAACCAGCATTGCTTGCATGCCCTGCTCCTTCTCTCAGACCCTGTGTCAGTGAAAATCTGTTTCCTCCCTTTCCTCACCACTTTTAACCATTATCCAAGTCTTTACCCAGAATCGGCTACAGGCTTGTTCACTTGCTCTGTCTTAAAAGCAAGTTTCCTTCTATCAGCTGTGGACCCTTCTGTTTGTGCCTGGCTCCAAAACTTTTCTACAGTATGATAAACTGAAAAATACCTTCCACAGATGTCAAGACACACATCTGATTTTCCAAGCACAGAATGCAGTTCCATAATATTACCTCCTCAGAAGTCTGTGTAAATATTTAAGTACTGTAATGGTGTACTTGCCATTCTGGCCATACTAACTTTGGTTACTATTGCTCCAATGCCTTAAAGAAAAAGCATAGTTTGGGAATCTATAATGTGGATTGGATATGATATGCACTATTGGTCGCTCCATAAAAAGAGGCAAGAGGGGACTAAGATTGAAAGAAGTTGTATCTTTACTCAGAGAATTTAACCTCTAACCAGTGAACCAAGATTTTAACCATAGTTTTCTTCAAAATGAGACTGGAAAACATTCACACCATATTGTATTAGAGGATATTAGATGTGTCCAAGTAGCTTCTACTTCAGCCTACACATCAGAAAGTCAGAAAGAATTTCCACCACATCAACAGTGTCCATCTGGATGCTCTCCAATAACAGAATTATCAAACTGCTAAGGGTTAGCTGTCATTTGAGAAAGATCTATGCTCTGACGTATTTTATATTGCTAGACCATACTTGATGTGTGTGATTTTCTAGTACATGGACTTTTTAGAGCAGTAACATCTTAATTTAATATTAACATTCTGCAACAAATAGAAACAAAATACCTCACCAGAACAGCAGTTAAAGGATCAACTTAAATACTGGCCTAAGCTTTCAATCCCTATTTTTTTCACTAATATTGTATATTTTCATGTATTAAATAGCAAAAATGACCATGTCTACTGGCAGATTTAAGCAGATTTTAAGCCATTCCTAACATAAAGTTTGGTTTAAAGGAAGGCAGTATGAGGATATTTTTCAAGTCATTTCATTGCCACCGCACTAGCTGATAGACAGAAGTTTCCTTTAAAATGAGTGTTTTAGACCTGTAATGGCACTGGCGATTACAAATGTTGAACTAAAAAAGTGAGAAACCTAAAAGGTTACTAATGCAAACTGTTTCTTTTAAAACCATTTCTTTCCCCACATACAGTACGCATTTCAATCTAAACAGTTCTCTTTCCTAAAAGGTTCTGAAGCTCAGGAAACCTCAGAGGCCTATACAGGAACTTCAATCCACCTTCACATTTCCTCAGTCTTGGCTGAGCATTCCTTTACAATGACACCGGCAGAAACCTTTCCCTTAAATCTTGGTCACTCTAATTACACCGATACAAAAATCTGATGACGCCAATGTACTGGCGTCCCACCTAGGGTGTATTCCCAGGATGTATTCAATCATTATTCGATTCATTGCAGGATACAGGTTTCTTCCAAAGAACTTAAAACCATGCAAGAGTAACCATTTGAAAATCCTACTAATTGATGTTAGGCAAAGAACTAATAGTATCAGCTTTTACTCCTAAACCATGCAGTCATAAATGCGAAGTTGATTTTTAACAAGAAGCTTATATGTTCTTTTTCCAGAAATCAGTTGAGGATCATTTTGCAAAATTGGAGGATATGGAACTCTTCCATAGGTCTGCCAGTCTTCAACTGGCATATTGGTGAAGAGCAGTGCACCATCAAGTATCTCCTCACAAAAAAAAAAAAAAAGTGTCTGGCTTTTTCTCCAAAATAAATGTCAGTTATAATCACAGCACTGTTTGAGCAAACATCCCAAAATTTTCCTACTTGAAAATTCAGACCAAGCCTACACCAGAGGCAAAAACTTCACAAGATCGCATTATACTTGTTAAACAGCGGAAAACTGACCATTTGTCTCCTATGGGATCGAATAGCTCATACCTCAGCTTGCACAAACTAACTTGCTATACTACTACATCCGGTGCACCTGTTGGGGTGGGCCTGTCTTTACAAAAGGGATGATATTTTTATACGTTTAATGCAACAATGTTAATTAAGAAATGAATGAAAATAAATCTTTTTTTTATTATTGTTATTTTTTGTGGTTTTAAATACACCATAGATGTATATTAGGGGAAACACAGAAAACAATCATTAAAAAAATGCCTTTTAAAAATGTTGCCACAAATTATAATTCTTCTGTGGGCTCAGTGAAAAATATTCTATTCAAATTTTAGTTGAACTTGCAGTGAAATGTGACCATTTCAACTGAAATCCTCACTCATGGACTGAATGTAAACGGACAATTTTGCACAAAGATGCAAATCTTGGCAAAAACAGAGATATCAGAAAAATTTTACTTACATTATAGGACCTAAAAGATTCCACTAAACAACTGACAGCACTCCTAAAACCCAGCACTTCAGAACCGATTAAGTACACTCCACAGTAAAGCAACTCAGATGCATCATTCTAAATGCAGATGGCCATCTTTATATTTTTGTAGCATCTACATATTAAAGCCGATAATAAGTAAACTGTTTTAAGATCACATACACATAGATGAGATGCAAATTAAGCGTACGCTTGTTTGATGAAGATATATATTGTTATGCCAACTCTAGGTTCATTCTGCCATGTATCCAGTACTACAATAGTCTAAGCTGGCTGCTTTGAACTATCAAAAGTTTTTAGCTTTGTTGTTTGAAATCAAGTAATTAAAGGCAATTCTGTCCGTGTTTTTTTTTTATTTATTATTTTATTATGTTAATCCCAAATGGAGCCAAATACTGAATATACTCCTTCACTTGCTTTAAGATTGTCCTATTTGGCCCATCGCCATCTATAAAAGCAAGTAAACAATTAATTATCCATATTAATGTGCTGATATACTGGCCCATCTGGAGGTCCTCTGCAGCTTCAAGGTTATATTTCAAAAGTAAACACAGTCGAATGTGGGCGATGCAATCACTCCTCACAGTTCCAGACAGATCCGGAGCCAAATGACACATAGTCAGTTCAAAAACATTACGATTTAAAGACGCTCAAGCACTGGCATATACGCTTTAGCTTTTGTTTTGAGTGATAATACATAGTGGAAATAATTCATACAGTTATAACAAACCGAATGGCTAATAATCAACAAAAGACGTATTATTCAAAGATCTTGGGTCAGCTTGGTGACCTTCAAAAGCTGGAGACCTCTTCAGATTGTCTAGTATGAAGGAAGCAATTTGCTGATGGTGTCTGGGAAAGAGTATAAATAATCATTCACTGAGGTGCTCTTTTTTCCCCCTTCTTTTTTTGCATGGTGTGCACAAATATTTGCAATAATTCCATTAGGAGAAATTAACTTGAAGTGCAGCCAACATCCTATATTTTATTATCTTTTTGGAATCTTTACACTTATATCTGGATATCTATTTCCAACAAACAATAAAGAGTTTGTAGTGATTAATATGAAGACAAATTAGATAGTTCCAAAGAAAAAAGCTGAAGTAAATTGATATTGGAACAGAGCAAGTTATATGCAGAAGAAGAGTTTGTTATTGAATAGTGACCTCGGCGTTAATGTTGTTTTAATCATCATCATCATCATCATCATCATCGGTAACGCGCACGGCGTCGAAATGCAGCGCGGACCTTTCAACTACGGAGGCCGGAATGTTCCACATTCAGGACTGTGGGAGCATTTCAAATAATGCCGGGGTACAAGTGCATGTCGCAGACCTTACTACGGTAGTCTAAAACATTAAATGTTTTACAATTCAATGATGACATGACCATGCTTGGAGAGAAGAATAGGACTGTATGATGCTCTTAGCCTTTTAAACTATAGTTGATGTTTTATAGGCTATAGCTAACATCTGATTTTGGTTAACAGATCGAGCTAAACAAACAAGACCACAAATGGATCAAGTAAAATACCACAGTGTAAGCTGTTTTTCCTGGTGGTTAGACAAGTCTTCAGTGACAACTTGGGGTGCTGTGTAGTTTACTTTGTAGATAAACTTATTATTACCAAAGCCCAGCCATGCCAAGCCACTGACAGCGCGCTCTTTTCAACTGCCAGCTCTCTCTCTCTCTCTCTCTCTCTCTCCTGCACACATTCACATGACTCAGCCGAGCTGCAGTCGCACATTCGATCAGTTTCAATCCCGAGTGAGAAAGTATTTTCTTCTGCACAAAAATAGCCTAATCGTTTTGTAAATAAACATGCTTACGCGCATTAACAAAGTCAACATCAAACATAACCTAATTTGCATTTAAAACAGAATTCAATATTTTCTCAACTGTTTCACACACACAGCTTGTGTAGGCTATCTTACTTAAAACAAGTACAACATTATTCCAGTACGAGTGCAAATGCAAATGCGCATCAGTCACTTTCGCACAACACAAAAATGAAAATATCGATAAAATAAAACATCAAAACGAGAAGAAAGTGTTCATTCATACAGCACGTACCATTGTGGAGCGGGGAATAGTGCCAACAGCCTCAAAGACCCATTTTCCTCCTTCAGACAAAAAGTTTCTTTAAAAAAAAAAAAAGTGTAGGAGAGGGAGCGCGAGCGGCTCGGTTTCTTCGGATGATACCGGAAGCGACAGGAGCGTTATTGCGGGACGGCCCGGGGGGCAGCGAACATTTTACAACTAAATTAGTACCACTTGATATGCGAGCTCCGGGTGAAGAATGGGAATTTGCGGGAATTTATCCAAACCAGGGTCGGGCTCACTCCAGTTCCCTGACGTTTGTGATACTTTTGCCTGAAACGGTGGAAAGCGGCGAGGTAAGTAAGTAAGCAAGTCCGTGTCCGGTCAGTGTGGCGAGCACCGCGCCACAACTTTCTGTTAAAAAAAAATCTGTCGCTCTCCCTCGCTCTCTCTCTTTCTTTCTCTCTCTCTCTTTCTCTGCCAGACTTCCTCCGTTATCAGCGCTCGATCTCCATCCCTTTTCGCCGGACGCTTCTCTTAATTCCCCTCCTCTTCCTTTTGAAAAGTCAGAGAGAAAGAAACGGCGGAGTTCGGGTGCGGCGGCTTTGCAGAAATCACGGCGCGCGCGCGCGAGAGAGAAGCGCAACACAGACGCGCTTTGACGGCGCGTTACGGCGCGTGACGCTCTGACGTGGATCCGCGCGCAAACAAATTTAATGAAATAAACGGGGTGTAGTTGCAATAAACAACACCAACAAGCAAAAATAAATAAAAATAAATAAAAATAACGTGATACCCGGTACAACGGTGATGGCGGCCGGAGACCCAGAGGAGCTGGTGAATTATTAATAACTGAGAGCGGCTTCGCAGTCTGTCGCGTTCCGCGCGTGAGCCGATCGACAGCTGGGGGGTTTAGGGGAATTAAATACGGGCTCGGAGTGAAGCATGGAGGGCAGGGGATTACCATTCACCGGCAATGGCAAGCACAACGAGAGCGACAGAGAGGGGGGGGGGGTGAAGAGAGAAAGAGCGAGAGAGGGGGGCAAAGAGATGTGTGTAGCTAATGTGGTGTTCGAAGTTTTGACTTGATGACAATGACATGAAAGTGTGAACTCCAGGAAGTATGGATACTGTAACACGTAATCACGCCTACATATCGGCGCATATGCGCGAATAATCAACTTTTATTCAACTAATGTCAGCACTATAAAAATGCCACCAGTGCACCAAAAGGTGGTCGTTACAATATTATAGTGCAAATAGAATTATCGTGCTCTTAAAGACATGTAGGTTTCTTGTGCATATCGAAAAGTATAAACAGATTTTGCACGGGTCAGAGGAAGGTGACTTTCAAATGCTCTTTATCAAAAGTATAAAGGCTATACTTGTGCGCGACATTTTGCTCAAGGAATTTAAGTATGTAAATAAAGGGGTGATCATTTTTAGATTTCTTCAGCATTAAAAATGTGCACGAGAGAAGCTTTTGCCAGTGCAAAAATTATCAGCATCTGTGCTAAGATCAGTGCTCAGTGAAATGTGCAATGTATGCTGGAAATGCAGAAAAAAAACTGAAAAAAAAATCATCAAAAAGATCAAGAAGAACATCATTCAATAAAAGAATAAAAAGAAAAATACTAAATAAATGAATGAACAGACTACAGTAACGGGCTATCTTGTATGATTTGAGACATGTTCAGCCCTAAAGTAATTAATTAATATACTGTAAATACAAATACACATAAATAAATTAATAGTTGTTTATCGATTTTAGGGTCAACACGTAAAAACGTAATTGGAACATTTTAAAGGTTAGTATTTTCATAAAAGCCATTTGCAAACACACCTGCTGCAATCGGCACAGCCCGAGTCTGAGTTCGTTAATTCATCAGGATGTGTGAGACACACACACACACACACACACACACACACACAATCTTATATACATTAAGTTATTTCATTTCAGATCAGTTCAATTGTTTTGAATAATTATACAACTCCAGAAGAAGGCCGCATTTTGAATAAAGACCACGGTTTGGAGAAAATGCCTACTTTATAATTCAAAAGGCATGATACAAGGGTAAGCTTAATTGTAACACACATAAACCTCACACAGTTGCCTTCATTCCCTTCCAGAATAAACTGAGTAAATCAAAAACATATCAGCTGATGTTTTGATAAGCGTTCATCTTCAGGAGAAATAATTGCATATTTTAAACCTCAGAACCATGTACCATATTATAGAACACTTTATTGATCCAAAATTAGAGAAATATGGTTGAAATATAAATACATACAAATACAAAAAAAATAGGTTTTACTAATAAATGTTATGTCGATTGATCTTCTAGTAACGAATTAAATGATTAATAAATAAGTAATAATTAAAGCTTTAAAAAAAATAATCTGTCTGATGTGTGCATGAAAAGATGTGACTGCGCCTTAAAATGGGTTTCAAACCAAAGTTTATTTGTTTTACAAAGTAGATAAGGACACAACCTTTACAAGAGAAAAAACAATTGGTTAAAATAATACCAAATTAATTCCTACGGAACTCTTCTAAGTATAGATTGCTCCTCTGTAGCAAGAGGGGGAAAAAGTTTTTTTTAAACGTTGTTTAAATAACAATGTATGATTATATTTTGCTTTTTAATGTTCTTATTTATGATGATATGATATGTAGGTGAATATTCGACATTAATTAAATTTAAGAGGCAATTATTATTGTATTATTATTATTGTTCTTCTTCTTATTATTATTATTATTATTATTATTATTAACAACAACAATAATAATAACAATAGTAACAAAGTTGTGTGGTGTTGTTAAATCAAATTTATTTCTGAGTATGAATTGATTAACGAATTTCCGTTTTAAAACCTCTGTTGTCTAACCAAAAGTTTTTTTTTCTTATTGTTGTCTTCCCTAGAAAATTGCAACGTCAAAGAGTCTCGAGTTTTTCTACTCAGTCTCGAGTAGAAAAATCCTGCACAATTAAAAAGGAATAAATGAACTCGACAACGGAATTAGAACATTCTGTGCAAAGCCAACACGAAAACGTTGCTGTGTCACAAACAACAGTTGTACATTTCCACATAATACTGTCTTTGGATTCGTTAGGCTCATTTTGTGAAGCTGCAACCTTGGACATTTGATCAAATATGTACATAATGCAAAAAGACACCTTCACACGTTTTTTTGCAAAGTAATAAAAACAAACTACACACGTCTGACACAGGCTCGTCATTTTTGATGAAGCTATTAATCAAGAAAATTTCTTTATCTTGTCCTGATTATAACTGATTAACATATTATTTTATTTCGATTTTTTTCTATAACCATTTGTAATATTAGAAGTAGCTGATTTTTGTATGTTTGTTTCTTTTTGGGATTTTTAAAATATATTTATTTAAATACCATTGCTGGTTTTCGATTTCAGGGCAAGGCTATAAGCCGTATTTCCATTTCAATTACAGATGTGTGATCGATATGTCGGAAATTGTGCTGCATCTTTACAAAATTATTGCACTGGAAAACATTTCTTAACAAAATATATTTACCTAGAATAATTGATAATACCACCTGAGGGAATTACCACATGCCTCATATTAGACTACACCTGGATTGTCCCCAAAATGTAGACTACAAAGGTAAAAGATTGCACTATTCTATGTCCTGATGTGTCAGACAAAATCTCCAAAACTCAGAGAGCCGCCTTGGGCTTTAGGCCAGTCCAAATTATTGCTATATCACTACCTGACAGCGCATCATAAGCCTAGTATGCATACACTACTGGATGAGTGCTTCCTGTGATAAATATTTTGAGGGAAAAAATCAAGGCAAGGTCAGGACAGTTGCTGTAGCTATTTGCCCTTGAAAGAAAGACACGGTGACCGACCTTTTGCTCAAGGAGAACACGTTATGATTTACTTAGCATAGCGTCACGACAAAAAAAAACTTTTTGGATATTTTTGAATATTCCACATCCGGAATTTAATTTGGAAATTCGAGTAACCTGTTGGTACACTTTTTAGAGGACAGAGGCTGTTTCGGTTAGGGCCTATAGCCTGGGCAGAGAGGGTCTTGTTTGTGCAGTTCATGGTAAATTAGCTGCGGACCTCCTGAGTTTCTTGGCTGCCGTTTCGCCTCTGCTCTGGTCGCCTTTCCCCCCAAACAGGCCAAGCTGAAAAGAAAAACCGGGAAAGGGGGATTCAGCTAAGCAACCACACGTCCAGGAATTCCGAGCTTGGCCAGAGGAAACCAGTGCCTTTTCTTATTTTAAACTCTCGACGCAAATGTGCTGTGCAAATTATTTAGTCTTTCTCTAACTTACCTTAAACTGTCACTATAATAGGAACAAGAAGCAGGCGACAATAGAAAAAAAAACAAGTAACATAGCCACAATGCAACAACAACAAAAAATCTTACGAAGAATAGGCTACTAAATATAAATAAAATTAAATGTCGGCTACTAGCAAATACCAAAAAGTACTAAAGTTGCTTTGACGCATGCGCCTTAACGTATCCTTAGAATATAAATCTTTAATCTAGAAAGGTGCAAAGATATATAATGGATATTTATCTTTACGTTAAGGTAGTTCAATTGTAGCGCAATTATGTAACTTACGCTTTTTACAGAAACATTATACTCTTTATTTCTTTACTTCTTTAACTCTTAAGGTTAATCACACACAGCCTGTTAAAAATAATTGAGTCGCGCCTGGTGGAAGGTCATCATTTATTTTCCTAACATTTTATACAATTAATAGTAATTATATATTATATAATAGTATATATATATACTATATATATATATATATATATATATATATATATATATATATATATATATATATATATATATATTCCCATTTACGTTCTGTAGAGGTTCCTAAGTGATAACAGGTTAACACAGGTGTGTATCCGACTAATATGGTCAGACAGCAGAACCCAAAGCTCAATCTGTCAGTGCATAGCTAATGCAGAATGAGAAGGAGATTATGACCACAATGCCATAACAAAGACATTTATCCGCGCGTCAAGTATAGTGTTCCCGCGCAGCGATGAGTTAAACAACATAGGCTGAGCTTTGATTGGTCAGTTGCGACGCCACTCGATTGGGATTGGAGCAGAGTGCAGCGCGCGCGTCTTATCAGGCTCGCGCATAGCACCGCTCCAGGAGAGCGCGTGCCGCGAGGGAACGCCTGCGAGCGCTGGGCTTATCTTCCACCGGCAAGGAGCGCTCACTCGTGTGTATGTGTGTGTCAGAGAGAGAGAGAGAGAGAGAGAGAGAGAGAGAGAGAGAGAGAGCATAGATGCGTTACACATCTGTTTACTTTCTATGTATGCCATGAGAGTGGACTGTGTGTCTGTATATTTAATTGCTTTAGGTTTCCAAATAAACCTGATAAAACACACACATGGCAGACTGACCATGTCTACTGCACAGATGTGGTCTTTTTTTTTTTTTTTTTTAAGATTGACTT
Organism: Clarias fuscus; assembly: GCA_030347435.1. Lineage (NCBI taxonomy): Eukaryota > Metazoa > Chordata > Actinopteri > Siluriformes > Clariidae > Clarias > Clarias fuscus. The sequence goes on from CM059222.1 coordinate 13,847,885, forward strand.
AAGACAAATGTTTCGAAATGAATGCAAACTAGTTGGCACAATTGCATCTTTCAAATTTGACTTCTGATAAGGTAATAAAATGAAGTCATTATTAAAATGTCAGAAATGCTAGGTAATCATGTGTGTGTGTGTGTGTGTGTGTGGTGGGTAGGGGGGTGAATCTGGGCATGATCCAGCCAGATCTGGAGAGGATGTGGGGCTTAAAAGGCTGGGGGAGTGGGGTTGTCCTCCCCTGGAGAGACAGCGAGGTTAGGTTTGCTGTAATCTGCTTTCCTGGATCCCCATGAAAGAGAGAAGCGGACACACCAGAGACTGACCCTGTCAGTCAGATCCATCATTCTCCCATCTCCAGCTATCCTCATCTGGTATCTCTCTCTATCTCGCGCTATGTTTCTCCACCCTCAGATGCAGGTCAAAGTCTGCCCATCCAATGCTAATCAGCAGCTCCCTTTACAGCTCTACTTTGCACATCTTGTCCATCTGTCCTGCCTTTGTTTCTAACCCTCCTTCCTCCACTCCACTGCTTTTTAAATTTTTTTTAAATATATTTGTTTTTCCATAAATGCATGCAAATTCTTAGTAAAACCACTCTGTCTTCACTGGGCCTGGAAAAATTTTAAGTTCACACCTCTTTCTTCTCCAGTTCTGAAGTTCATAGGAAGGTGAATACTTTTCATATCAGTTGGCTCAGTCAAATTCTTCCAAATTCTCATCTTTCTAGTATCTATATTCCATCCCTCATGTATGCGAGAACCATAAATTGTGCCATGTGAATGTGAGAACCATAAACTGAATTATTGAAAACGCTGTCATGGTGAATAAAGATTTTATGCTGGTTTCTTTGAAGATCTTCCAAATACCTTATGCTCTGGAGTAATCATGATACTTCATGGGACCATCATACTCATTTTCTTTTGGCTTTTCCAATCCTTTCATTCTTCCTCAGTTTCCTGCACTCTTTCACACCTCAAAGATGAGACTCTTGTTTGGTGGAATTGAGCCATAGAATCAATCTCTCTCTCTCTCTCTCTCTCTCTCTCTCTCTTGCTCTCTCTCTCTTTCTCAACACACCATGTTCAGGGGAGGGGCTTCCTTGGCACTTCTAGCCTCTGTTTGGTAGAATGGGTCCAAGTCAACATGAATATTCATGAGCCAGCCCCCTCCCCTTCGTTAATGCCACGGCAACACTTGGTAGCAGCACATGGCGGGACAGCTGTTGCAGGCTGAGCCAGGCATCTGCGCACAGAAAGAGCAAAAGAGAGAGAGAGAAACGTAGAGAGAGGCAGTGGTGTGGACTGGCGGCTGGACGGATAGATGATTGAATCAGGAGAGGTGCAGAGAGAGAGAGAGGGAACCGGAGCAGGGCAGGTGAAGGGTAAGAGAAGCCTCAGAACAGTGAGGACGGTGTTAAGGTGTCACTGACTGACTCTTAAGTCAGAGGATTATAGAGTTTAAAGAAAGTTCAAAGTTAGCAAGCTTTAAAGTGGTAAAGAGGAACAGAAACACTTTATAGTTGTCTCAAGAATGGATGACCACATAATTAGTGTTTTAATTCTGTCTAGAATGCTGGCTGTTACATTATTAATAGACCAATGAGGTTCTCAAGTGGAATGCAGTATAATTTAGTTCCCCAAGCAAACTATAGTTTATGGTGACATTTCTCCATCTAACATATAAGAGGGTTAAGTTCAGAGAGAAACACACACATATATGCAGGGCCTACATTTAGACTGCCCTATATTGTAGGGACTTCAGTTCCCCTGACAGAACGCCATAATGAGCTTTTTCTGAGGACTAAATGACTAAAAATGGCCCCATGTAAATCTTCCCTAATTAACTACTTAACAGGGTGCTTAAAGAGTGCAGGTACCACACAGGTAAATAATAACCAAAAGTTCACATCATTACTTTGGAAGATAAGAGATTGGTATATTTGTTGCATTTAAATTAGAATGCTAAAATAAACTGTAATTCAAAGAAACTGAGTTAAATGTAGATAAGCTATAATACTCAAGCAGTTAGATCTATTTAAAATCCTAATAATACAAAATTTCCTTGTTCCAGTGGTCCTTTCAGGAAAAAAGGTAAGTAATACTGTAATGGTGTACCTGATTTTATAATGTGATGAGATCCATGGTGTTGATGACCCTATGTATACCCCTTTATAAGATTCTGTACAAATTTATGTGACAAATATAATCATCTTATTAATCTAATTATTCAAACATTTAGGAAAGTTAGTACACTAATACAGTATTGTGACTGTTTATTGAAGTTCTAGAGTTTTAATTCCTATACATTCCGCTCACTGAGGTCATTTTTTACAAATAAAAAGTTTATATTATTTATTGAACTACTTGATTTTGATTTTGCATAAAAGCGCATGGGGAAAATAATCCTCTCAATATTTTTTTTGAGGATAATGGCTATAGGAAATATTAGATAAGGTAACTGTAACTCATAAACTTTCTTAAAAAAGGAACAGATATATAATGCTGTCAGTTGTATCACAGCCTTTCGTACAGATTTCATTCAATAATAATGGCACCTAAAGTCAGAAATAAAAAGGCAGCACCTCTAAACTTTGACTGCACATGGGAATTTATTCTTTATGGCACATAACAGCTTAGAAGCTCTCATCCAGACTGCTGTGGCTCTGCAGTGAGTTGAAATGTGAGCGATAGAGAAAGAGAAAGGAACGGAAATGGAAAAGAGAAAAAGTGGACATACCATCAGCCATGACCTGGCAGAGAAGTCGTAGCACAGCTGCCACCTGAGCCCTGGGTCAGCCTGTCTATTTGCCGTCATTCACTCGCTTTCCCGCCAAAAATAGAGAGGGAGAAAAATAGAATCCTCTTCTTTGGATGGCTGAAAATTAATAAATAAAGGAAAACCACAGGGCAAACACCAATCAGAAAGAGTACACTAACAGGATGCAGGCAGCATGCATGGCCGTGTTTGTATGCGTGGTGTGTTAGACGTGTAGGATGTGTGTGTAAGAGTGAGAGGGAAAGAGGACATTGACACAGAAAAATGCCAAGATGTGCAGTCCAAGCAGCTGTAGCCATACAGAGCCACTCCAAGAAGTCTGCCATGTTGGGGCTTACAGACATACCAGCAGCAGTGTGCAGCCAACCAACGCAGAGCTGTGGGTGTGATGGGAGTTCTTCTGCCGACATCAAAATATTTACTTTGAGAGCTGCATTTGCAGTTGAGAATGAAACACTGCTGATGTGCTGATTTATAAATGTGTATATGTGCAAGACAGTATTGCCCTCTGTGCAGAGGAAGAAGACACTTTTTTACAAGCTCGAATGAGACAACTACTACCCTTGGGGTTTTAAACACAAACACCTTCTGGGCTTGTAAAATACTTACACCTGACCAGATTTCATTCAGCTGAATATTTTATAACTGCACTATTTTATAACTGCACTATTATTTGTACTTATATGTGTACTTGAATTTTTTGATTCTCTGAGTCACTTATCTGATCGAATGTATTCAGACATTTTACAGTGATGTGAAAAAAGTAAGTATACCCTATGAAAATGGTCATACTCTTTGATTGACCTTCATACTCTTTTTAACCTTCTGACATTCATATAGTATGTACATTTACTGTTTATTGGCAGTTTCACTATAGCTACATTACAGTATGCTGTAAAGACATTAAATCAATATATATATATATATATAGAAATATAGATTTAATGTCTGTGATTTAATGTCTATATATATATATATATTAGGTTATATTTAGATAACCATTGCAGAAACAAGTAGCCATTAAAAACAGAAAGAAAATACAAATAAAAAGGTATAGATCTTTCTAAGGATATGGATGAAAAGAATCAGTAATTTATCTGCTTTAATCCTCTCTTGTTGAATTTTATAATATTTTACAATTTACGTTTTATTATTTATTATAAAAACATAAAGGTTGTATTTTAGCCCCATAGAAATGATGCCTGCAATACATGTCAAGCAGAAATTCTCTTATGGTTTGCATTTTTTAAAGGAGTGGGTAAAGGTTTCCAAGACTCACAGACAATTACTTTAAATTACTTTAAATAATTTCTGATAAATAGGTTAATGTTCAATAAGTATACTTAAGTATATGCTACATATTAAGGTAATTGTCTTGTAATATAAGGTAATAGACTCATTGATACTAGTAATTGACTGTTATTTGTTTTAGACGTATATACTGCTGGAATGAAGAGAGGTGGTCCACTGGGTTGTGCTTGAGCCCAAGTTATTCTCTGAGAAGTTTTGTGTGTTGTCCCTCTTCCTTTTTTTCTCCCACCTCCAAAAAAATAGAAATATACAGTAGAACTGAATTTCTTTTATGAGGCACTTAAAGTTCCACAGCACTGTATTCCATTAGACATTAGCATGGCTCTTTGTAGAGGACAGGAAGGAAGAGCACCAGTAGCTGACAACTTTAACAAAGACGTTCATGATTGTTTCTACAAATACATTTTTCACACAGGACAAAGCAACAGATGAAACTGTGTTGGATATCAAAGTAAACATTTCATTGCCAATTATGACATGCCTTAGGCGCTGCAGAGCCAAAGTTAAACCAACAACAGATTATTCTCTTGAATGGCAAGTATACTAAACTATCTGTGCACCTGTAAGATTTTCATACTTTCATAACTTAAAAGGAACGCCTGTAGCTTTATCGTACAAACAAGTGATGCAGAAACCTTTAAACTCAAAGCCCTTTATTAAACAATAAAGCAAACATTTTCCAGCTGGGGACCAAGACACTTATTTTGCTCTACTTTTCAGATATGACTATATGACTATCCTTGAGGGTCATTAAAGAACCACAAATTATGGGCAAAAACCCTGAGTGCCACATGAGGTGTAATTATAAGCCTAGTTACAGTGGAATGCTAGTAGATTGCCAGTTGCATAGGTAATTAATTTTAGGGAAATAAAACGTGCTAGACTGAATCCTTTTGTTAACCTCAAGTCTAAAACACATCTCAGGTGTGTTTAAAGTTAGAGCTTAAAGGTGGCTCTTAACACTCATAAGTGTCCCCAATGTCAATATGACTCATAAATCTGTCAAATGTGTGCAACATATATTTCATACCTGCTCAGGATTAAATACCGACAAAATTCCGTTGCTATTTAATATGTTGTATTGTATTACCACATACACGTGTGCATGGTGTACACATGGCCTGAATAATCAAGGACCAGTATTAGAATGTGAATCAGCATTAAATTTTAAAATTCAGAATGAACAGAGATGGAAGTAATGTTCTTTGAATCACCTCTGCAAAATCCACCAAGACTCTGCTCATTCAAAGCTAAACTAAATTTGTACATTGAAACATGATACACTGCAATTGTCCACTTTGTTCTCTTTCGTTGAGCCTCAGAAACTCTCTCCTGGCCTATTCTGCCTTCCCAATGCTTATTAAGTTTCAAAGGTTTCTGGGCAACGTGAATGGGTTAATAAAAAAAAAAAGTTGCCAGGCATTTTTTTGGCACGCAACCACTTGTTTTTTGCCCAGGACAAGAAGGTTACCATGGCATCAGTGGGCACCTCATAAAGCAAATCATTGTTGGGGGTTGGTGTGTGTGAGTGCCACACTAAATGCCCAAATGCCATGCCAGCATCCTCTAAATACTAAAGGGCACCTGGTGATGCCAGTCTGGTTTTCATACATATAATCTCAGCCTTCTCATTCTTTCTTTCCCAAGCAATTTTTTTTTCATCTGCCTGTGTATTGGCCTGTCAGCCTGCTGTCTATTGGTCTTCTGCAAAAATGTCATTGTCTGCCCTCTCACCTGCAATGCTGCAGAGGCCTGTCATTAAAATCATGTGTAAACACTTGCTATAAACACTTACATAAGTCTAAACAATGCAGTTAAAAAAAAAATCTTATAATCTTACAATCTTTTATTGGAGAAAATATGGTAAAGTAATTCAGTTAGAAACAAATATATTATTAAGAGATTATTTTGCTAGCGCACTGTAAGTATGCTGCAATAACAACAACAAAAATCATTATCGTCATAATTAAGCAACAATGACAATAATAATAATAATAATAATAATGTTCTTATTATTATTTTTATTATTATTATATTTGTAGCAGTAGTATATCAGGAGATTATTACATTTATAAAGATTGTACAAAAAAACATTAAATAGAAAAAGTAGACTAGCATCAATAAAAAACTGTACTTTATTACAATTTAACTGATGTAAAAATACAATTCATTATATGACTTGATAAATTATATAGTAATTTTTAAAAAATCCCTAAACTCTACTAATCAATACATCCTGTTATATCTAACCTTATTCAGGAGTAGACATTCCACATCAGTAGCCTATATTTTTATAAACAATACATTTAAAGTTTTTTTTTTTTTTTTTTTTACATATTTATTGTCATGATTCTAAAGAAATGTATGTGCACATTATTGAGGAACATTAAATGTTACATGCAATATTACAGCATTGACAAAACAAAGTATATAAAAGCAGTCAGTTTAAGAAAGGCTCAAAAACTCAAAAGCCATGCTGGCTTATTTATATCGGGCTGAGACCGTAAACTATTTTACTTTAATATAATGCCATTTATATTTTATCTCGCTGTTCAGTCCAAAAAAACAAATTAAAGACAATTTTCTATTACTTTATAGAATACTTAGACACTGTCTGAAACACAACCAAATGTGGACTTTAAAGTTGCAGACTGAACCTTGAAAAGAAAGTTTAAGAACAAGAAAACAATACATATTTAAATGTATATAAGAATGATTTACAGCCTATTTTTCACACTTTGGTTGGTGGTTTGGTTTGTGTTCCTATAAACACATAGGCTACTATTGTACCGAATGTTTTCTTTTCAGCTTTCCAACAGAGTGATATAAATATTTTCTTAATGCCTGGAGTAATGGGGTTAGAATATGCATGCCTGAAATAGGCAAAATCAAAACATAATTTGTCCTATCTAAGTTTGCGTAAGAGTTAGGAAAACAGTGGTAAGATTTAGAGGCCTGCTGTTAGTGTGCAGGTTTTAGTCGAAGAGCTTGAACCTATTCACCTGAACTTTAAAGCAAAGAAAGTACAGATTTAAAAATGCTAAGAAGTGATTCGTGTTACGCTACTGTTTGTGGAAATATAACAGTAATGTTCTGTGCCTACAAACATTTGATTGTTAGATATGAAGTTTCGGTAAAGAAATTAAAGCGTGGGTTAAGTCTTGGGGCTTCCTATTATAGGAAGCGAATGCTCTTACGCCCTCTGCTGGTTGTCGGTGGTAAGTGAAAGTACGTGTTTTGCCAGCGGACGCCACGTTCTGTGTAAAATATAAAAACATAAAGGAAATAATTTTTCAAATCACGCCTGGAAATATGGATAATTTCGAGAAGGCTTGCAGTCTCAGCTTTATCACTTTTTACCTTTTTAGCACTAATAAGCTTTAAAGCCTATTACTTAATTAAAGAAGCGTTCAAAGCCACTATTATACATTATGTTTTATTATGCATCATATTCTGCTTGAAATAGGGGATATCCAATTGTGCTTTGGGGATCTTATGCTTCGTTTTAAGATTATGAATAATAACACACGTGCATCCAACTGAGAGTGCGGAAACGCATCAAGGACTTGAAAGTAAGAATGCTGAATAGATATCACTTTACACTTTACTTTACATCTGTCAATAACTGCTCCTATGAGTGTGCATACACACAGAAACACAGAGAAGCATGTTTGGAATAATCCCACACCATGTAAAGCCTATTTATAATGAGTCTCGACTGAGGAATAGAGAGAGAAAAAGAGATTTTAGTGGGTTAAACCTGGGATTTTTATTTTTTTTTTTGTCTTGGCACAAGAAGGTCTCGCTCGGGTTTTTTTTTTTTTTTAATACATGTGGAACACAGCTCCAAACAGATTTCGGAGCAAGACAGGTGCCAGCACAACCATCTGCTTTGAGTTTCACCCCCTCCTCCACCGTCACTGTCTTCGCAGCCAATCACATCTCGACTCCTGCGAGCTCTCCACCAATCGGAAAAGAACTCGAGCTTGCACGTGTAGGCACCTGGCTGAAGTTGAGATGAAGTACAATAGTGAAAGGGAGCTAAAGTGTTTAGAGCCTGCAAACGCCGAATATGTTAATTGAGCAAAAGGAAAGAAACTAGGTCTTAGTAGCATACGTAGAATTAAACGCACGGGCTAAACCATGAGTAGAAACCAGCTTGAACAAGCTAGCGTGAGGTTACTGAGGCGGTCTGCTCCTCATGCTGTCCTAGAGTGAACCGAGAAGCTGCCTTCCATCCGAGAGGGGGGAAAAAGCAGCTCCATAAATCACCTATGGAAGTTATATGGGCCGTGCTGCAGCCAGCGCTCTGCACGGAGCCGCGGGAGTGCAGCCCAAACACAGGAAAAACAAGAGAAGATTCCAGCTTTATGTTCCATACCTAGTGCTTGCTGCTTGGCCCAAAACTTCGCACGGGGTGAAGTGAACACCAATCACACCGAAACACAGTACAACCCACCCCACACACACACACACACACACCCTGCTCTAGATCCTTCTTGGGAATTTCAGCCTTAGCTGCGAATTCCTAAAGTGTGAGTTCAGCCCCGAGCTTGAAGTCCAAAATATTTTTCATCAAAATAGCCGTTTTCCGGGCAAGCTTTCGAGTGTGTTTTCGCTCAGATGAACCGGTGTTATATGCAAACTTGGTTAACGCGAGGTGACAGGGCTCATTTCGCACACGGCGCCTGCCTTTATTAGCCCTCATTATGGCGGCCCGAGGCTCTCGTTTAGCAGAACCATGCTGTTCGTTAATGAGCTCATTCACACCAAAGGTGAGCTCACGAAGCGGGGAAGGGAGGGGAAAAGAGAGGGAGAGAGAGAGAACGGGAAAGTGACAAAGTTTGGGGGAATGAGAAAATGCTATCGCTGAAGTGATCTGATGGTTTATTTTCTGTGCAATTTCTGTAGGATGAAAGCTCCATGTTTAAACGTTCACTTAACTTGGTGCAGCGTTTGCAAGTCTTTTCAGGGAAAAGTTCCTAATGCATACAAAAAACGTGCTGGAAAAGCCTCCAGATGAGGTCATACGCCTTTAAACAGTATTTCAAAGCAATTTTATTACCAATAATAAGACAATTATAGTACAATATTATATAATATACTGAATGAATTAGGAGTATTTGGTCATAGCATTACAACTATTTATATATTTATATACAAATACACTCCAACCAACTGTTTAGGCCTAAGTGTCATCTGTGAACAAGAATGCAGATAGAAAAAAGAAGCAGTGGTGTAAATTAATAAATTGAACTTAGCCATGAAATAAATTATTGTGTATATATAGCCATGAAGATTATAATAATACCTGACAAAGTAGCTATAGTTCATCAAACAATATTGATCTGTAACTGGTTGTTACTGTAGAAACAACGTTGATCAGTGATTAGGTGTTATAAACAATAAAAAATAATAATGTTCATCATTGGGCACAGTGGCTTCTGCAAGTGCAAAACCGTCAGGCTTTATGCACTGGTAGGAACTCAAACCTGTTCTCTTAAGTATATTCTGTGATTGTAATATGAGCTGGTGAGCTTTCTTAAGTGCAGGCCAGTTACCAATGTGTTTATTGCTGGACTTATTAAGGTCTAATAGGGGTCTTCACTGTGTTTGTGTGTGCATATAAATAAACATAATTAAGCTTTTAGTTAATCCAGGCAAATCGATTCCATCATATTTACTTTAGCCATTTTATTTCTGACTTACTTCACCTATCAAACCTTAACCATGGTAAAATGATAAAACGTTGCATCCACAGCAGTATTCTTAGTGTTATTAAATTTACAGTTAGATGGAACCTGACATAGGTTTATAATTTTTTTTTACATTAATGAGGCCTGATTTATACCCATTAAATTCAAATGAGTTCAAGTGAATTAGGCTGGTAAAATGCCTATGAACAGGTGGTAATAACTCTAAAAACCTTAATATTGATCGATGGGCTATGAGTTTTTTGATGTCATGCCATATTCCTAAAAATATGTAGATGGCTTTATTACACATATTCCAGTCTGAGAACCATTGTAATAATGTACAAATAAATGCTAATATATTTGTAAAAGATGTGTAGAATGGTACACACCACTCTAGTTTCTTGTTTTCCCTGGTACAAAATTGCATCTGTTTGAATCATTTTACGTAAAGGCTACACATGGGATAAAATATCCCATCCAAATTTGAAGTGTTTGACTAGCAGTCACTATCCAGGCATCGGTGGTGAGGATGGTCAAATTTAAAATGTGTCTGACTTTCTGTTAATAAAGGATCAGACTTTTGTCTCGTAAAAAGATTTTTTAAAGCAGAAGAATCATTGAAAAATGCCTGTGGCATAATTAAATAAACAAACCTGTTGTACAAAAATGTAGGGGCTTTGAGGGTGACTAGCTTGACATGTCTGAAAAATTCCACAGTAACTTAAGCCAAGATAAAAATATGTTCCGTCATTACAAATAAGCACACTGTATGTACTTGATTTAGAACGCAGCTCTGGACCCCTGGACAGAAGCTGGGCCCCCTGGCATAGACATTGGCTCAGTATCTAAATCACAAATGACCAGCAGGGATTTCAAAAGAGTGCCAAGGAAAAGACTACGATTTCGCAGGTGCTTCTTTTAAAGACAAATTGTTCGCCAGGCCATATTGGCACAGCTCTTCTAGCCCTAGGTGGCATTTGAAAATGTCTCGTTTTTCACCAGTTTTATTTTACCTTTAGATTAAAACCAGACAGCTTTTCAGGCTGTGAATATAAGTTTTCCTATAAAGTGGTTCATTGAAGTCTTTAGGAACATGACAACCATTTGGCGTTACAAAAAGGTAACAAACAAAGTATGATGTTTGATATTTGCAACACTGATCTTGGAAGGGTATTTTTAACAATTGTGTTTTAAGATTTTAAGTCATTCTGTTCCTCTCAGTATTTGTATTCATTTGGTTTGGTGTAAAATATTTACAGTGGCTTGTAAATAACATATTTACAGTGACAAAAAAAGGGAGTGAAAGAACCTTTGGTTCAGAGGACTTAAAATGCCAGACAAACATTTTGCCTGTCAAGAAATTTTTGGCTTTTCATAAGACCAGAATATTTATATTATTTTCCTTAATTTTTGTTAAGTAGCTCATGTCGAGGAGTAGTACTAAACATTGGACTTGTGCTCTAAAACGTCTTCATAATCATTCTAATCTGAGGTGCTGTAAATTGGTAATTTTTTAAGCTGGTAACTCTAAATGAGCTTCTCCTCTGCAGCAGAGGTAAGTTTTAGCCTTGCTTCCCTGGGATGGTCTTCATGAAAACCAGTTTCATCATGGTTTCTTGACCCGACCTTCGGGTCTTAAAATAGCAACTGTTGCTGTTGTTACCTAATTCCATATGTTATTTCATAGTTTGGAAATCTCCACTATGGTTCTAGAATGTAGAAAAATAAATCCAAATTTCTGTCCAAATGTTTGACTAGTACTGTAAGTGTGCATATCCATATTCCTTCACATATTCCTTGTATAGTCCTGTGTCCTGTTGAGTACCTCTTCATTTTAGAGGTTTTACGCAACACTAAACCTGATCTTATTATACTGCTGCTAGACTATCCCTCAGTACGGCAGAAAACAAAAGAGTGCTTTGTGTTCAAATGGTTATGCACACATTGTGCAGGAAACCGGTACACATTAAATTGAGCATGCTCCTTGCTCTAATGCAATCAGTATATATATAAACCAATTGCGGTGATTAAATTTATGCAAGAATCATACTTGATATAATGTGCCAGAGCTGCCAATGCGCGCTATAATGTCTACTTACTTAAACGTGTACATAGAATTTTCCATCTGCGTCATTTATCATCGAAGTACACAAAGCAGGGATTTTTACATAAAAAAATAAATACATTTCAGTGGTTACTGTGAAATGAAATTGTAAAATTTTATTTACATTTATTTAAATGATTCAAAGAAGAATTATAGTTTAAATTTTAGATCTGCATATAAAAGGTATCTATTATTAATTTACCAAAACTAGTAGCCTGATGAGACCCTTAAACCAAATTACCCTGTATGTATATTATGTTTTTTTAAATAAATGTTCCCAAAATTATTACAAATATTAAAAGGTAATAAAGTGAATTAAAATTAAAATACAGAATACCAAGCCAACTAGAAGACACTGGTGTTGCTTTTATCTTCCGTTACATTCTGCTTGTTCAGATGCTGTGGGCAACATATCCTGTATTGTGAGCATTTGGCATGATTTCTAACAAAAGATTTGACAATAACATCTTGCATTAGAAATTTACTATAAATTACTGTAATAATTTGATTCACTCTGGGAATGTTTCTGCAGGATTGTGCGAATGATTTTCTGTTTTTGGCTGATTTGATTTTACACGTGATGGTATGAACTTGAATTAAATATTATAGGGTTAAATAAGTACTTTATGCTAATCTATTGTGGATGTGAAAAACCATTTGCAAGCTAAAGCCAACTAATTTAGCAGGCTAATGTTCAATATTGTACAAATGGATGGTGTTCATGAATATGTAATTCAGAATATTATCTTTATTGTGTTGCACACAAATTGGTTAACTATGTTGACAGACTTTATTTTTTGAAATAACTGTTTTCTGAATTTTCCAAATTGTAGCTCATGAAACTTAAACAGTAGCCTGGTAGTAATTTGCTGTAAAAAGTTGAAAATATAATTAATTTATTTCATTCCTTAATGAGATGACAAAATAAATTGTACATTTTCCCCCTAAATCTTCTCATATTTAATGGTAATTAGAAACAATATATTTAAATATTTAAGTGTTCATCAGAATTTGTCTTAAACACTAATGTTGCTTTGTAAAGGTACAATTTGTTAAGTAATTGAGTTGTTCTTGGTGAAAAATATATAGCGCACAGCGTGTAGAGGACGGAGGGAGAATCATCAAGGCCTCACTGGGAGACGTCGCCTTGAATCTCGTAGACGTTACCTGAACATACTGCACACTCAATATTCAGTAATTCGCTTCATTCGAAATGACTCAAAGCGAACTGATGAAGGGAAGGGTGGGGGTGGCCATCTGTCTGTAGTGAGATGTAGGAGAGGAGTGAAAAAAAATCTGGAAACGGCACAGGAACCATAGCAACGCCAGAGAAGACCTAAAGCTTGTGAATGCCACTTTGTCTTAGGAAATGTGAACATTACTGCAGGTGTAGGACTGGACCTGCTTCTTATCAACTAGCACTGGAAAAGAATAATACTTAAAAATGGACGGAAGCTGTGCAGGTCATCTCCTAACAACCACAAATAAAATATGAAAAAGGGAAAAGTGGTTTCAGATCAGCACAAAAGAAGGCATTTGCCAACACAGTGACTCTGAAGACCTCATGTGTCACTAGAGTATATGGATTAGTGTTCAGCCACAAGGTAAATTTGCTTTTTGGAGATGTGAAAGGCCCAACACTTTACTGGTGGCGCCTTTGCCCGAGCGGCCTTCCAATTGAAGCGCCAAGCGGCTTGCAGTAACAGTGGGCGACAAGGGCACCTTGGGTTTGCAGATGTTCGGCCTGATGACAGATGGCTGTGGCACAGGCACAGGGAGCGGCGGGATGGCGTCTGCGCCAGCCTGGTGCCACCTGCACCCCTCTGCCAGTCCCCATCTCCATAATACCCTCCACAATGGAGCTGACAGAGTGGGCTATAGTGGGCATAGTTGGTGTGTGTGTGTGTGTGTGTGTGTGTGTGTGTGTGTGTGTGTGTGTGTGTGTGTGTGTGTGTGTGTATATGGGCGATGACTCAGCTCGAAGGCATCTCTAGGTTCTTTTAGAGATCATCTTCTATGTCTGCATTCTAGCTGAAACACAATGATGGGCTGTTGCATAAGTGAGACTAGTACACACCAATACACATTTGAAACCTAATTTGCATTTTATTAGAGCTCTTATGCTTATCAATTAAAGAGATACTCATAAAGGGAAGGATTAAAGGGTCGTAGACTGATTTCCAGACCTCTAGAGGACACAGACCCAGACAATGGTGACATTTGAGTTCACTTATTGACCATTAACAGTATTAAATGCCTTTGGCAATGCAGTTGTTTTCAGTGAACAGTGCTGCATCCGATTGGCTGACAATGCCTGCCAAATTCCCAGTGGTTGGATGCACAAGCGATGAAGGGCGAAGCAGACAGAATGCAGGAGGCAAGTTAGCGAAATGTCAAACTACTCATTAATGTGGACACACACTGACGGGACATGGAACAAAATTTGCTCTCAAAGGAAGAGGGAGCAACGGAACATTATGATATCATCACTGCACAGATTATTGGATGTAAGTAGATGTTTCAGTGTCTAGCTCATACGAAATGAACTTCATTTGGATGTAAATGGAAGTAAATGGAAGTAAATTTCTCATTATACCTTCCTGAATGTAGTCTAAGGCAGAAAGAATTCACACGTAGCAGAATATGGTCATTCGAGAGAGAGGCACATTGGCAGTAATTACCCCATCCATCTTAATGGAGACTGGTGGGCACCCTCTTTCAGATCAGTCCTCACTAGGCCCAGCATTTTGATAAATCTCTGCTTAAATTAGCCACCCTTGAAGCCTAGGGCCTCCTTCACTCTCTCAGTTTCCATTCATCATCTCATTAAAGAGTTAGGGCAAGACTGGCTGTGGTTCTCCATGCCCAAGGGGAACTTTTGAGCCATTCTTGAGAAGACAGTGTGAGTAAGTGCTTTTAAATTCTATGGCTTGAGGGAGCACTGACAATGAAGCAAATAGTGAAACCAACGCACAGCAGGATTGATTATGTTTTGTTGGCATGGAGTGCAGTCACAAGAATATTTCTGGCTATTAGCAGTGACAGGTCTTCCTTTGAGATCTGTAATAACTGTAAGTAATTCATTTGATGACAGTGGCTTAAATGACAAAGCCATGAACTTTGGACAGAATTTGCAGTGCAAAGCCATTCCTTTCACTCTTTAGCTAGAACCACCAGACAATTGTTGTCTCAACCTATGTATTTTTTTTATTTTTGCACTGATGCCTGATGGATGAGAGATCATGACTTTTTTTTTTATCCCTTTTTCCTTCTCATGGATTCAGAATTCCAAACATAGGCCAAAACTCACTCTTTATTATGTGATTTTTCCCCCCCTCATATTACTTTATCAAGTGTGACAACTGTAACGTTTAGAGTTAATAGAGGATCCAAGAGGACATAAAAAAAGTGTATATATATTATACTAATAATAATAATATCATTATATAGAATATATATATATATAAATGAGTAAAAGTGAGAAATGAGAAGTGAGCAAATATTTATAGTCACAATACCATTATAAACATTTAACATTTTACTGGTGATTGCCATAAATTAATAAAATGAGCTTAACATAAGATCTAGTAACACTTGGAACTTGTAGTAATTTGCTAAATAATCATTCCAAATATTCAAATAGTCATGATTAAACGTTTAATGAAATTTTTCAACTAGTATCTGCCATATCAAAAAACATATGCTATGTTATATATAAACAATGACTGACCAGCATCTCGTATATGCATTATTCTGAACATTAACCGGGTAAATATATATTTCTGTGAATTCTGCTTTTAGTTAATCTGAGCTCATAAAAAGAACCAAACTATGTACAAACCTCTTGCTCTTGCTAATGGCATACTGTTTGCCTTCCCTTTGAATCATGTTTTATATGGCTCTCACTTCAGTACCAGAATGGATGCCAGAAGCACTAGCCAACAATATCCAGCCCATCCACACTATAAATACAGTACTAATTTATTGGCCTAAATGTTGTATAATCAGTATTTTTCAGTTGAAGTGAAAACAAAGCATATATGTTTTTATTGATTTGGTTATATCACTTATTCCACTGGGCATGGTAAATGAATAAAGGAATAATGTAAATGGCAGACACTGTATTCTATCTCTCAACATTAGTCTCTCAAGCCATATTTAAGTGTATTTTTGCAGCAAAATAAGAGCACTCTTGTAGTAAGTCCTTACTAAAATCTATCTTTCTCTTTATCTCTTCTGTCTCCTGCAGTGATAGGATCACACTACTCACTTCGCCACCATGTGTTATATCCATTACTATAAAGCACTTCACTACTCTCTGCTGAATTTCACCATCCTGGAGAACATCCTTCTGTCCATGGAGAACCTTTGGTCTTGCTCCAGTTTTATCATCTGCTGGTTCTCCATTCCACAGTGTACATTAACCTCTACTCCCTATATGTAGGGCTGTTTTCTTTAAGGAAAACCAAGAGCTACCTCTGTTGCAGAGGATAAGTTTACAGCATCAGGTTTACCCCTGATTTACAGCACCTCAGATTATAATCCACATATAATGCATCTCAGAGTGCCAGACATACACACGTGGACAAAATTGTTGGTACCCTTCGGTCAATGAAAGAAAAACTCACAATGGTCACAGAAATAACTTTAATCTGACAAAAGTAATAATTTAAAAAATATATATGATTGTTAACCAATGAAAGTCAGACATTGCTTTTCAACCATGCTTCAACAAAATTATTTAAAAAAATAAACTCATGGAACAGGCCTGGACAAAAATGATGGTACCCCTAGAAAATACTGAAAATAATGTGACCAAAGGGACATGTTAATTCAAGGTGTGTCCACTAATTAGCATCACAGGTGTCTACAATCTTGTAATCAGTCAGTGGGCCTATATATAGGGCTCCAGGTAGTCACTGTGTTGTTTGGTGACATGGTATCTACCACACTCAACATGGACCAGAGGAAGCGAAGGAAAGAGTTGTCTCAGGAGATTCGAAAGAAAATTATAGACAAGCATGTTAAAGGTAAAGGCAATAAGACCATTTCCAAGCAGCTAGATGTTCCTGTGACTACAGTTGCACATATTATTCAGAAATGTAAGATCCATGGGACTGTAGCCAACCTCCCTGGACGTGGCCGGAGGAGGAAAATTGATGACAAATCAAAGAGACGGATAATCCGAATGGTAACAAAAGAGCCCAGAAAGACTTCTAAAGAGATCCAAGGTGAACTTCATGCTCAAGGAACATCAGTGTCAGATCGTGGACTACGTGGGAGACGACCAAGGAGGACACCATTGTTGAAAACAAATCATGAAAAAGCCAGACTGGAATATGCCAAACTACATGTTGACAAGCCACAAAGCTTCTGGAAGAATGTCCTATGGACAGATGAGACAAAAATGGAACTTTTTGCCAAGGCACATCAGCTCTATGTTCACAGATGGAAAAATGAAGCATATCAAGAAAAGAACACTGTCCCTACTGTGAAACATGGAGGAGGCTCTGTTATGTTCTGGGGCTGCTTTGCTGCATCTGGCACAGGGTGTCTTGAATCTGTGCAGGGTACAATGAAATCTCAAGACTATCAAGGGATTCTAGAGAGAAATGTGCTGGCCAGTGTCAGAAAGCTGGGTCTCAGTCGCAGGTCATGGGTCTTGCAACAGGACAATGACCCAAAACACAGCTAAAAACACCCAAGAATGGCTAAGAGGAAAACATTGGACTATTCTAAAGTGGCCTTCTATGAGCCCTGACCTCAATCCTATTGAGCATCTTTGGAAGGAGCTGAAACATGCTGTCTGGAAAAGGCACCCTACAAACCGGAAACAACTGGAGCAGCTTGCTCATGAGGAGTGGGCCAAAATACCCGCAGAGAGGTGCAGAAGTCTCATCGACAGTTACAGGAATCGTTTGATTGCAGCAAACTATTAAGTCAGGGGTACCATCATTTTTGTCCAGGCCTGTTCCATGAACTTCAATGAGTTCATTTTTTTTTATAATTCCATTGAAGCATGGTTGAAAAGCAATGTCTGACTTTCATTGGTTAACATTAATAGAATTCTTATTTATTATTACTTTTGTCAGATTAAAGTTATTTCTGTGACCATTGTGAGTTTTTCTTTCATTGACCGAAGGGTACCAACAATGTGTGTATTTCATCATCCACTGTTCAGTTGAGTCCATGGTTGAATTGCGGCAAAGAAATCATTACTTTGGAAGAACAACAAGCAGAAGAGACTTGCTTGGGCCAAGAAACACAAGGAATGCACCAATAGATCAGTGGAAATCTGTCCTTTGATCTGATTAGTCCAAATGTTAGTTTATTTGGTTCTATGTCTTTGTCAGATATAGACAGGGTGAATATGGAATAAAATCACTGTCAAAAATAATCGTGCGTAAAAAAAAGGTGTGCAATTCTGTGTTTTGTCCGAGTTGGATTCCAAAATCTACAGCCACGACAGCTTACAGATACGATATTTAGTGTGTTTGTTACAGTACAACTCTGAAATACACAACTGTGACCGTTTACAGACACAAAACTTGTTTTTACAACTCCTCTGTTACACGGACGAATTGCAAAATTACGCCCATGAATGTAGTGCGTTACACCGCTGTCAAAAATACGTCATCAAGGCCACATGCACAAGCATTAATATCCGAAGGAAGAGGAATCGATACGGCGAATGCGCCCTGTCGCCATTTTAAACTCCTAAAATCTTACCTGCTATAGTTAAAACATCTCTGTAATTTTACTTCTCTTAAACATGTAAGAATCTGTGAAAAAATGAAAACTTACCTGAGACGATAAGAGAGCGCTCGGCTGCTGATCTGCCATTTTGGCGCCGGTGGTTTAAAAAGGTGGCCGAATCGATTCCTCTTTCCTCGGATATTAATGCCTGTGCATGTGGCCTTGATGACGTATTTTTGACAGTGTTTTAACACACTACATTCATATGCGTAATTTCGCAATTCGTCCGTGTAACAGAGGAGACGTAAAAACAAGTTTTGTGTCTGTAAGCAGTCAGAGTCGTATATTTCAGAGTTGTGGCCGTAGAGTTTGGAATCCAACTCGGACAAAACACAGAATTATTTTTGACAGTGATTTTATTCCATAGGTGAACAGACTCCTGGTCCTGAATGTATGCTTGAATGGAGCAGGATGGAGGAGGTGTGATGGTGTTGGGGTGCTTTGCTGGTGGCACGGTTGATGACTTAGTGAAAATTAAGGACAGCATAGCTACCATAGTATTTTGCAGCAACATGCTATCCAATCTGGTTTACACTTAATGGAACCTTCATTTGTTATCCAGCAGGGCGATGACACCTCTTTTTTTGCCATATCCTGTTTGTGTGTGTGTGTGTGTGTACACAAAATATATACATATACACAGTATTATTACCAACAACATTAATAGTATAAGTACCAACAACATTAACAGTCACTTGTTATTTTAAGACATGAAGGTCAGCTGTTTTGATTTTGGGGATTTGCAGACCTATGGCAACTACAGAGTAATAAAGCTGATGAGCCATGCAATGAAGCTTTGGGAAAGAGTAGTGGAAGCTAGGTTAAGGGCAGAGGTGAGTATTTGTGAGCAGCAATGTGGTTTCAGGCCTAGAAAGAGTACAACAGATGCAGTATTTGCTTTGAGGATGCCGATGGAGAAGTACGGAGAAGGTAATAGGGAGTTGCATTGTGTCTTTGTAGATTTTAAAAAAGCATATGACAGGGTGCCAAGAGAGGAGCTGTGGTATTATATGAGGACGTCTGGAGTGGCAGAGAAGTATGTTAGAGTGGTGCAGGACATGTATGAGAGCTGTAAGACAGTGGTGAGATGTGCTGTAGGTGTGACAGAAGAGTTTAAGGTGAAGGTGGCTCTGCATCAAGGATTGGCTCTGAGCCCCTTCTTGTTTGCTATGGTGATAGACAGGATGACAGATGAGGTTAGATAGGAGTCTCCATGGACTATGATGTTTGCAGAAGCACATTGTACTTTTTAGCGAGAGCAGGGAACAGGTGGAGGAAAACTAGAGAGGTGGAGGTACGCACTGAAAAGCAGAGGAATGAAGGTTAATCATAGCAAGTCAGAATACATGTGTGTGAATGAGAGAGACCCAAGTGCAGCAGAGGTAAAGAAGGTGCAGGACTTTAAGTACTTAGGGTCAACGGTCCAGAGCAACGGAGAGGTAGAAAGGAGATGAAGAGGTGTGTACAGGCAGGTTGGAATGGGTGGAGAAAAGTGTCAGGTGTGTTATGTGATAAAAGAGTATCAGCGAGAATGAAAGGAAAGGTGTACAAGACAGTAGTCAGACCAGCGATGCTCTATGGCTTAGAGACAGTGACACTGAAGAAAAGACAGTACTGAAAAAGGCTGTAGCATTGCAGAAGATTAATCTTTTTAAAAACAGCGTCACATTTCTGTGAAATCCTCAAAACGAAGCAAAAGCAAGTGTCATTAGATAAGTTCCTTGTTAAAGTCACACACAAAAATTACAGAAGCCAAACAGACAGCAGTGATTCTGTTATTGTGTGTGTGTGTGTGTGTGTGTGTGTGTATTTGTTTGAAAGTCATCCTACACAATAGTTCCCCTCTCCTCTCTCTCATCTCCTCACACTTTTTTCAAAGGTAAAAAGCAGGTTAATTTGTAAATTATTTTATTTGCATATGTATATTTTTGGGTTGTGGAACGAATCATCTGAGTTTCTATTATTTCTTATGGAGAACTTCGCTTAGATATACAAGTGCTTTGGATTACAAGCATTTATGCGAATTATGCTCGCAATCCAAGGTTTAAATGGTATAATAGCATAGCATAATAAAAACAGATATATTACAGATTTATTTCCTTTGAACTGAACGGTTGCTCCATACAGTTTGGGATTTAACTTATCAGGGCTAAATAAACTGTGCAGTCCACTTTGCAGGGAACTACTAGCCGTTCACAATGCAGTGTGTGTGTGCTAAAATCTACAATATGGTATATCTCAGTACTGATTTCCTAATGTGAACAGACGGAGCTCATGGAACACCTGTAACACATCAGCCTGAAATAATGAACACACAAGCTAACTGACACTTTGGATCAATAGAGGTGTTTGTAATTGGAACTAACACTTAGAGGATCCCATGTTCTGCACATTTTATACTTACTTCACACACATTTGTTTCTTTCAGCTGAATTCAAACCCGGACAACCTTCAGTGGCTAAAGCCGCTGCATGTACTGTGTTATTGGTTGTTTGTTGTTTTTTTGTGGCTAACTGTTACAGGAAATGGCTATTATTAGCATTCTTACATTAAACATTGCCCACTGAACAAGGCTTTTTGTAGCCAAGTCTTTCTAATGATGCCAGATGAAGAGCTTGTCTTTTCTTTGTTTATTAACAACATTTGAGAGCTATGTGCAATCTCTTTTGATTGTAACACTACAGGGAGAGAGAGAGAGAGAGAGAGAGAGAAAAGCTTACACCTCTTGTTAAAATACCCAAACAGCTGCTAATGCACTATTTACAGCTTGAGCATGATTAAGTCTGTGATGGTGTGAGCCGAGAGGTATTGTGAAAAAAACAATGCCTTCCAAGAAATCTTCTGCCATTTTTTCCCCTCTTACATTTAATTGCAAGAGAATAGAGTAAATAATTATTTTATCAAATATATTTTTATAAGAGTGGATTAAATTGTAACATCAATTGTCAGAATGCTAAAAACTGTGTGGCAAAATTCCTCGTGATGTGCTAATGCCGTCCTGCACTGGGCTAAGTATCCCAGATTATTTTAGCTTAAAAATGGCCTCTTCCAGGAGGTTAAGACTAGACTGCGAAGTGATCCACTTATAAACATGAAAGCAGAGCACATGAATTAACCTAAGAATAAAAAATGAAGTGGATAGAGGGGCGTCCTCTTCATGTGTCTCCATCCTTGGTTAAACATTTCAAGGACAAACGTATCTCTCCAAATATTAATTGTGGGAAATATAATGGGAAATATTATATTACATGATAGCACTATTTTGACAAGAGTGCTGCAGGAGTTTGAAAGGAAAAGAAAAAACAATTATACAGCAACCTCAAACGCTTAAGTAATCAACCATTGTGTGTTCATTTCCATGTTTTGTGAGGCGCCAAAATTTCCACACTCATAGGAAAAAGGTTCACCATTTTGGGGTCCATACCACAGTGTTTCACCATCAAAGACGCATAAAAGACCTTTTAATCATATGAAGAACCGGTAAGAATATATTTTTGATCAATCTACAAAACTATCAAAGGTTTATAGCTTTCACATTTCCACACTCCTGATTTGATCACCTTAAATACAATATTAGATTGGTGATCAATTATAAGAATATCCTTGTCCATAAACACACAGTAAACACACGGCTAAGAAAGAGCGCAGTGAGGCGGAATATGACCATCCACATCACAACTTTTACCATAAATAACTCATGAGTGTATAAAAAATGTGGAGGCATGTAAATTTTTAATCACAGGGCCATATGGATGGCCTCAGATGATATACACTAAGGAGTTCTGACACAGTAAAAGTCAGTCCACAGCTTGTATAATCCGACCTCTCCTCTACGCAGGAAGCCTGACTGAGGGCCTGAATGACTACCAGACTGCCATGCCAGAGGACAATGCTGGAGATCATCTGTTCACATGATAACACAGTGTAAATATTCTTTATATGCTTCATCTCTCTCCATCTGTCCGTCTATCTGTCTGTATGTATCTATCAAAGCACCTCAGTCATATATATACATATATAGGGTCAGGCAAAAAAAAAAAAAAAACTTGTATTGCTATGTTACATACTGATATATATGATAATAATATTACATGATTAATATTGTATTTATATAATAAACATCATTCTATTCCTGAAGTGTGTATAATGTATTTTGCCTGACTATATATAGATATACAACCTGAGTGAGTGAACCTTTTTTTTTTTTTCTTGATCTCTTCAGATAACTCAAGCAGAAGCAGGTCATTTACCCAGACAGCGCATCTTTTTAACACTCCTCGGTTGGCATGGGATCTCTTGTGCCAAAATTAAGCCCCATGTCATGCCCACCCTCGCCTCCTCCTCTTTTTCCGCCATGGGAACGTTACATGTTTAATGACGAGTGAGATCTCTCCTCTCTCCCCATGCCACAAAAGCCCTGACATCTGTCTCTCCAAGAGCCGCACTCCAAAAGCTGCACATTTGTTCCTATCTTCTCCTTCTTCTAAAGAAATCAAAAATAAAAGAAGAGAGGCGGAAGAGGGGAGGGGTGCTTAAAGAGGGAGGGATGCAGGGGTTAAAACAAAAGGCCTTTTTTCTCTCACTGAGTGTTAATTCCTCTATAAAGCATTCTGAAAATTCAAAGTAGGTGTTAAAGAGGCCCTTCCTTATTCTGCTGTTGTGCCTATAGTATAGCTCATCTGCCCACAGAAAGCAACATGTTTACATCAAAAGAAGGAACTTGAGAAAGTGAACCGTGTTCTGTCTGTGATTAGGGGAAATGCTCACTGGAATTCATACAGGTTGAATTTATGGTTTACTTCATATATTTACAGTCTGAATGCTGTAGTGGATATTAATACATGTACCCAATGCCCAAAAGTCGCATACCTTGGCGAAACTTTTAGCAAAATGTAACTTTACAAAACATGTTCTATGTGATTGTCATTTCTTGGCAAACTTGCACAGCGTGGTCTCTCCCACTCAAGATGAACATGTGTTATCTGGCATTATGCACTTTGAATGCGTTCCTTTAAATGACCTTGTGCTGCATCTTTTCCTGGTACACTGCTACCCTCACGTACCAAAACCAAGCAGACTTAGATATTACATTCACTTCACTGGGCCCAGTGACCAATCCAAGGACTTTTTGTGTGGGAACTTTTAGGACACCATGTAGCTTTCAGTAACATCTAAGAAGTAGCCTCATCAAAGGCAGATAAATAATAATCAGCAACCATGCCATATTTAAGTATTTAACTGCATTATGGATGAAAATTTGGTGTTTTGTAATATGACCATGTAAAAACACATGAGAAACAGAACTGCTAAAAAAAGGAGGAATCCTTTTAAAGATAATTAGCACTCGATATTCAGAAATGAAGCACCTAAAAAATTTAGATAAATAACTTGCATGATATATGCATTGCAATGAAAAGGTTTTTACTTTTAAGTTAATTTTTTTCCCCTTAATAAATGCAATTCTCATTTAAAAACATTTTGTATTTACTAGAGTTAACTTTGTGTAATATTAAAATTTGTTTGATGATTTCAATCATTTAAATGTGACAAATGTAAACAAGCACTATAGTTTGTATACCCTTTGGACAACAGAAGACATTTGTTTCAACCAACAACACTATTATCAGTTTACGTTTATTATTATTGGTATTATAAAGGAAGAATAATAACATAATAATAATAATAATAATAATAATAATAATAATAATAATAATAATAATAATAATAATTTGAGTGATTAAGTAATCAATTAATTTCACCAAAGTTTAATACTAGATAATACTAGGGCAATATCTGCTCTCATGCTCTCAGTGTGCCTTAATAACTGTAACTGCAATATTTCATATA
Organism: Clarias fuscus; assembly: GCA_030347435.1. NCBI lineage: Eukaryota > Metazoa > Chordata > Actinopteri > Siluriformes > Clariidae > Clarias > Clarias fuscus. The sequence continues at coordinate 13,872,368 of CM059222.1, forward strand.
ACATTCTTTGGCCCTATTTGTTCCTCGACATCATTATGATTATGTATAGACTTAAATGGACTTGCGAATAAAAATGAGTAAAAAGACTCCAGGCGGCAGAGGGCGCTCTACACCTCTCATCGCATACCAATACACTAACATACTAAATAGTATGGATATCAAAGTACGTCACCAGCCACACTAAGGTGACGCATGATAAACTAGTGCGCTAGTATCCGGTATGAGACGTAAGCGGCACGCTCTGAAGGACGCAAGCTAACATGGCGGCCTCCGTGCTGTGCAGGAGGGCAGTGCCGCTTTTAGGCTTTTCTACTTGCAAACCTTTTCTCCCCGTTGTTTCTGGTAATAATGTCGTACAGCTGATAGCTGGTTACAACCCGAAACCTCTCCGGCTGAATTTAAAGGATCCTTACATTCCGGACAGGGACAGTGAGAAGACTCCGGTGTGGCAGAAGACTGAGAAATATGACCGCAAGCTGTTTGCACGTTACGGTTATGCCTCCGGTGTGGATCCGGCGAAACTGTGGCCCACTGCCGCCCAGCTGGAAGAGCTAATCCAGGAAGAGAAGCAGTGGCACCCTCCGCTTGAGGAACTGCTGAAAAACATCGCGGCGAAGGAGAAGGAAAAAGCAGATAAACGGCTGGAGAGGTACTGTCATGTAGCTGCCTTTTTTATTATTATTTTTTTAATGAAGTGCGCGTTTATACCGGGATTTACGGTGTATCCTCCGCATGGATTCTTCTGGTGAGGTTTAAGTGGTGTGATGAGTGGAAATTAGACATCTGTCCATCCATCCATCTATTGTCTTTACTGCTGGTCTTGTGTAGGGTCGTGGGAGTATATCCCAGGGAACTTTGGGCATAAGACCAAATACAAACTGGAACTCATCCCCAGGCACAAGCACACACTTACACACTCAATCATACACACTGGAATGCCAAATCGAACCCTCGACCCTGGAGGTGCAAGAAAGGAGTGCTAACCATTATGTCATGTTGTCTGAATTTAGATTATTGCCCTGATTATTATTATTGCCAGAATTAAAAGACATGCATTTAGTACATTAGCAAGTCCATGTATAATACATTATACCATTCTTGCTGATTAAGTTGGACGGCAGCTTTTTTTTTTGTAAGGGTTTTGGGGATAAATATTTTAACATGCCACTAAATTTACATTCACATTCTGCAAGGGTTTTTTTTCATGAGTGCAATGTACAATGCCATAAAGTAGGTTCATGGCTGTATGCCTTGATAACTTAGAATATGCTGCACATCACAACCATCTACTGTATCTCTCTCTCTTTTTTTCTTTTCTGGACGATCATCACAAACACACCTGCGCCCACACACGCACACACACGACACCTGAAATAAGCTGCACTGTTCCCACTGCTGTCTTGAGGTAAATCTTAATAGAGAAGGTTTTAAATCAAAAAGGATAACTATATTTTATGCCAATGATTTTATTTCTTGTGCAAAACCTTTAAGCCCTACTAAGTAAATAATCATCTCTGTTATGGCTTTGTGTCTCACTGGACATGTCTTTTCATGCTCTTTACAGAGAGAAGGTGATTGCTGCAAACATGGCGAAAATGCCCAAGATGATAGCAGACTGGAGGAAGGAGAAGCATGAAGCTAAGAAAAAACTGAAGGAGGAAAAGGCCAAAAAGGAGAGGCTACTGGCTGAGGCTCGCGAGCGTTTCGGCTATGCGCTGGACCCGCGGAGTTCCAAATTCAAGGAGATGCTCGCAGAGATTGAAAAGGAGGAGAAGAAGAAGAGGAAGCTCCTGAAACGTCGAAAGAGAGAAGAGGAACAGGGGCCGAGTCCTGCACCGGCTGCTGAATCCTCATAGAGACTCTGGCTGAGGCAATGCCCAGACTGTTGTATATATTGACATTGTAGTAACATGTCTGACCATTGGAATAGATTTTGGAAAACTCATCGCTTTTTTTCTAATATTATTAAAAGACCCATAAATAAAAAGCCTGCTTCATTATTTGCAGTCAGTTGCATTTACACTCTTTATTGTTCAGCTTGGGATAATCTCACAAAAAAAAAAAACATTGATGGAATGATCCTGGAGATTTCATTTTTTTCCCCACACACTTAACTTCACTTTCTCTTCACTGTTTTCCTTTCAGTTATTGAATTGTTCCTCTTACTTACTTTCTTACTCTCTTAAGGTCAGTTTCCTCTCTCCCCAATCCCATTATACTATCTTTCCTTGTGTTTCTTTCATTGATTGTTTAATCATAAGTTGTGTTAACATGGACCCAAATATTCCACTAATAATGATATAATACCCCAATCTGAATAGAAACACGTCAGGTAAAGTTTGACCTGATCCAGCCTGTCTGTCAAATTTTTTATCTGAATGAGAGGATTATTTAAACCTTTCAATGATCCATTCAATAGATAGACTATATTTTGTCCAACAAGTTAATGTTTATCTGTGCATGTTTTCCCCACATTGAGGTAATGTTAAGTGACATGACAGATCGCGAGGAGGGAAATTTGTGTGAGTAACTCTCTCCCACCTGTCTTTTTTTACTTATTTTTACTTAATCCAGGGGATTGATTGCCTCCCTGTTCATATGTAGCACAGCATCTAACCAATCATAAATGAGACAGAATTGTTGTAACTATCATAATGCAGAATTTATCAGGAAAATTGGGAAGTTTCTTCTGTTCAGTTATATTCTGATGCAAGTGCACATCTTTATTGATCAGTGTTCATGTAACCAGTTACATTGGAACAACAAATCAGAATAATTAACTAGCCTTTACATAATGAGTAATTACACTGTAAATAATTACTATAAACCAAAATATGTTCAGTAGCTCTCACCATAAAACCAAAAAGTTTATATAATAATGACGAATAGAAGCCCAGCTATAATACTGAAATCTGACTTCAATTATGCTTTATTGACTTCCCCATGTTGCTAAGATTTATTCTATGGCATATTTGATGCTGTAATAAAAAACATATTAGTTTTACAAGATGACATGACTCCATAATCAGAATACTGTGTCCATGGCATAGTATAGGTTTTAGACTGATATGCAATAAGACAGGCAACCAATCCCACAGCCACAAAACTTTTTATTTCATCAGTTATGAAATAAAATAACTTAGCACAATACATATTTATCAAAGATTAAGTTTTTCTCGTGTTAACTGAGGTCATAATGTGTCACTGACTAAAAGCATTACAATGATAAGGCATAAAACAGAGAAACATAAAAATATATTTAATACCAGATGTTCATTGTTAATATGTGGCTATTTGCACACATTTAAACAGAATTCAGTAACTACTTCTAGGGTTCACATCTTAACCAAATCTAATATATATTGGGCGTTCAAGTCAATCCAGGACTTTTTCTAATTTCTGGGTCCAAACTGATTGACATTTGCAGAAGATTTCAAGCACTGCACAGTGAAATATTTAAATGGTGAAAAAGTTTTAAAGAATGCCATTGGCTGTGAGTGACGAAACTGGCTGAACTGCAATTTTTCCCTGTGAACATTTAGCGCGAGAAACATTCTCAGGAAAAAAAATGGCTTGGTTTCATCACCAAGTCCTTTTATTTTTTGCAGGATAATGCAACCCATACTGCTCACCATATAACAGGAAGTCAGGAGTTAACTTACAGGAGTTATGGTCACATTCACTGTACAGTCCTGACCTTGCTCCAAGCCATTTATACATGTTTGGACAATTAATGCAGTGACAATGACATGAAGCAGTCAATCCGATGCCTCGAGTGTACTGAGAAAACTTTGATGGTATCCAATGTGTTCTGTTTTTCTGCACAACCAAATGTCCTGGTTTGACTTGAACACCACTCTATTTTCATTTTCTATAACTGATGATATAAAAAGTAACTCTTCATAATTAATTTATATATGTTAATTAAATTACATTAATATATTAAGTCTGTCAGTTTGCAATTTTTTGAGCTTAAACTTAAATATGTTCAGATGAACATATCTTAGAAATGTGTAGCCAATGTATCCTGGCTTTTGCACACAAATCCATTTAAAACAAATAACGGTATAAATTTGGCCTTCAGAAAAGAAATAGCCCTTCCTGGAATATCCTGACCTCCCTTGACTGGAAAAATGTAGCTCTTTGCTGGGAACGGTCATATGCAGTAGCTATGAGCCTTCAATTTGTATTCCTTTAAACGTGGAAGATTGTGCATGGAGTTTTTGTAACTGGAGAACAACTGCTTTATTTGATTTCCTAAAAGGAAACGCAGCCTTGCTTGCAATGCTTTCATATGGTACCAAAACGGCTGTACCTAATCATCTTCAACCAAATCAAACATAACTAGTGGAGCCTGACAAATATTTCCCAGTCCTAAAAGTGCTGCTGTAGCTGAATGTAGATTTATTACTACATAATACTTGGTTTTCATGTGGAAATCTTTGGAATTTTCACCCACAAGTGAACTGTCTATTACTTAAATCTAAGCTTTTTTTTTCATCATAAAATACACTTCATGTAAATTGGCTATGAATGCAGTGTTTTCGATGTCCCTAAGTCATCCACAAGTCTGTCCAAGTCCTGTCCTTTATATTTAACCATTTTACTGGACAGAGTTATGGAGTGAGGATGACTGTCTCTCTCTGGTATTGTTGTTCACTAGAAGAGCAAGTCCTCATCATGCCACTTCAGAGGGTAAGAGTTACAGGGCTGTGATTTCATCCTGGTCACTCGTGTCAGCCTTCAGTTTAGACAGAGCTGCGTGGATTCTGAACTGAGTGCGGGACTCCATTGAGTATTCTTTGTAGTTGTTTCTGGGAGAGAAGAAAAAGTTGACAGTAAAGGTGTATGGTTTTGTGATATTGAGCGAGCGTTCCCATGACAGTGTCCATAAAACGACTCCCTCATTGCATTTCCTCATTCCTTATATGGGGTATAAAATTTTTTTGAGAATAGTTTTGTAACACGCCAACAGAAGCAGCACAGGTCTTTATATGTCAGTGTGCTAAAAGACACTGTCCTGTGTACATCGGGATCTATGCAACTGTATGCTTTTCTGGCCAGTAAGTGTATCGATGCGAAGTGATGAGAAGCAGTGATTCTTCCTTTAATTCATCTTAAACATAAACTGAGTGGCCATCTTAAACATAAGAAAAATTTTGTTTCCTTTTTTGGGAAATGTTTACAGCCTAAGTAATAGCAGGTTTTCATGGGTGCTTCTCTTTAATTCTTCTCTGCTTACCATTAAATTTTAGCGAATTTACACAGGAGTGGACAGCATAATAAAAAGGTGGGAAAAGTGGCTTCTACTCACTTGGCTTTCTGCAGGAGTTTGATGGCTTGATCCCTCCTCCCTGTGTCAGCGTAGAGCAGCCCCAGCTCCAAAAGTGTGTTAGGAATCAGGTAGTGGTCAAACTTCAGCTTCTTCTCACTGTAACCCATATTACGTGTTATTATAATTATTAATCTCCTTTTAACATACCACCACATTTTACTACACCAACAGGTATCGTTTCATTCATGAAATTCAACACGCTAATAATTTTACAAAATAATGATCTACTGTACAAGTGTCCAATCACAAATTCAGTTCGGTGTCCTTATACTGGACATATATACAGTATATACAGTACATACGTGTCCAAACTTTTGGTCTGTACTGTATGTGGCATGTATGACGCATTATTTTGATTACTGCCAAATTACTGATTGAAATGCCATAACTGCTTAGTGTGCACATTCCCTGTACACTACATGTTCCCTGTGTGTGTGCAAGCTCCCAGTATTACATAATGTGTAAAAAAAAACTCACATGGTTATCTAATCGATCATGCAATAGCAACAGCACAATGTATAAAATTATGCCAGATGCAAGTAAATGTCAATGTATCACGTTCATTGGTGTCAGATGGGGTGGTTTGAACATTATAGGAACTAATGATCACCTCTGATTTTTACAACATTGGTAGAATTTACACAAAATGGTGTGGAAAGTAAAAAAAAAAAATACAGCTAGTGACAGTTTTAAGAGGACAAGACTTTGTAAGATGAGGCTCAGAAGAGAATGATCAGACTGAATCAGTAACTCGAATAACTTCTCTTTATGACAAAGATAAGTAGAAAAGCATCCCAGGATCCAAAACACAGAACCTTGAAACTACAGCATCAGAAGACCACATCGGGTTCCACTTCTGTCAGCCAAGAACAGGAAAATTTTGTTATTATTTAAAGATTAATTTAGCTACAATCTTTTCCCACAGATTTTCTCCCTAATTAATTTAGCCAACTACCACATCACACAATATCTACCAACCTGGGCAAAGACATCTTTTTAAACTGTTGCGCAGCAAAACACACTTGGAGGTAAGCACTATTCACCCACTTCCACCTTTGTGAGCTCAACAACTATTTTCGTTAATGGCACTGTGACTGATAGGAATATAAAGTAGGCCACCCCTCCCTCACTTAGAGTACAGACAATTCTTCGAGGTCAAAACTTTGAGAAATGGGAAGTTTTCTTACATTATGCATGTTTTTAGTGTATAATAATATATTCTCACCAATTAACGGCACCGCTAATTAGTGCCGTTATGAAGTTTTTACAGAACATAAGTAGCAGACACGTCTCTATCAACTGTTCAAGGCTGATTATTGCATGTTTAGGATGCCTTCAGTATTGCTATACAATATTGAAAGAAATAATAATAATAATAATAAAAAAACAGACTCTGGAAGGAGAAGGTGTGTTCAAACTTTTGACTGGTATGTGTGTGGATTGTAAGTGGAAAGAGGAACTGGCCTGCTGTAAACTTTGTTAAAACAATCTTCAGCAGCATGCAGTCGGGTTTGGTTCTTCAGACACAGTCCCTTCAACAACGAAATCAGGCAGCTGTCATCCACAGTGTACACATTCTCTTTAGGACACAGACAGATCACATTTACTTAACACATCTGGTTATTCTTGTTTGAAAAAGCTTACAATTTAATCTTGGCTAAAAACTTTCAGTATTTTGAGTATATATTGTAGTGCAAGTAAAGTGCAAAAATGTGGTTACATACAGTACAAGTGACATACAGTGAGGATCGTAAAAATTCTGTCGCATCGAAATAAATCAAAGTTTACCAGCCATGCTAAATAATTTTTTTTTTTTATTATAATTTTTTTTAAATATCTGATCTAGCTCACCCAAGTCTCTGTCTGAACAGTTTATTAATGGAGTATAGAATGTGAAGAATAATCTGTGGTCCATGAAACACATCTATAATCACTGTACACTTTATTAGAAACATGTATACACAAGCATAGTTATACTGTATAATTAGCCAATAATATAGCAACAGCACAGTAGGTAAAATCATGCAGGTAAATGTCAAGAGCTTCAGATCAAATCAGAATGGAAAAACATCAAAATGGCAAAAAAAAAGTGTGATCCCTGTGACTTTATTTGTGGTATGTTTCTTGGTATCAGACAAGCTGGTTTAAATATAGTATTTTAGACAAAATATAATAATTGTGTGAAAAATGTAAAAACATTGCGTGTGAAGGGCTAGCTAAAACACTGCAAGATCATAGGATAATGACAGGTCTGAACTGGCAGGAGGTCTACAGAAACTCAAATAGGCATTCTTTACAACATGCATGAGGGCATCATGTGCACAAACCAAAGCTCAGACCAATCTGGTCACTTACCTCTGACATTTCTTTTTGACATGGCATTTCAGCCCATCAAAATTTAAAAATTTTAAAAGTTTAGTGTGTGTGTGTGTGTGTGTGTGTGTATGTTTTTTGCATCATTCTTTTTAAACTTTAAACTTTAGAGCCTGTCGTGTATGAAAATCCTAGGAGATCAGCAGTTTCTGAAATACTCAAACCAACCTATCTAGCACCAACAACCATACCACAGTCACAGAGATCACACTGTTGTACATGCTGATGTGAACATTACCAGGAGCTCTTGACCGGTATCTGTACAATTCTGTGCACTGTGCTGCTTACACATGACTGGTTAATTGGATAACTACATGAACATGCATGTTTGCAGGTGTTCACATGACATATAAACTGTCTGTATGTAACTCTCAAACTATTGTAAATGTGCTGTTCAAATCATTGCTAAAACCTGGCAATAATTCTACGTAGTGAAGTACAAGTAAGGATGTAGTGCAGTACCGGGTGCAGCCTGCAGGGTTTGCTCTGCCTCCAGCAGAGTTTCCAGTATGCCTGCAGTGAGATCCGGTTGCTTGCTTATCATGGAGAAGCCATTCCACATGTACATCATCTCCTGGAACACGCAGCACAATCAGTCACCATATTTACTCACTGTAATGACATTTCTAACTTTAGTCTGGAGGACATGTGTCACAGGAACAACGTCACAGATACACAATGTGCTATGTGTGTGTGTGTGTGTGTGTGTGTGTGTGTGTGTGTGTGTGTGTGTGTGTAAGCAAGCAATTATCTTTTGCTTTTCCAGTGGTTCAGGGAATTATATGAAATAAATGAGGCTATATTCATTAATAATGAGTCATATTGAGGACGTGGAGGTGCCTTACAAGCACAGGGACAGGGAGCGGTACGGGAGTGCTGGCTTTGTAGCGTCTGGCTTTGCGGATAGCAAACTTCTCTGTAGGAGGAGACTTCCCTGCTATCTTCTGTTTGAAGGTTGGCACCTGCCTGAGAATGAGGCAAAGAACAATGTAACAACGTTATAATTTGCAGTAACAACAATAACAGCACTTTTTGTGCATTTATCAAGTTTTTAGAAAGGTTCTATGTATATATTTATACAAACCAAATTAAACAAACAAAAAAAGTATTTCCTATTTTCTTCATAGACATACACATGTTCATAAATGCCCAGTACACTTAAAATGCAAAGCCGAATCACTGCACAGTTAATCTGCATTATTTAGCAGTGTAGTAGAACACTGAAAGGCCAAAATCTCGAGCCTCATTAGAGAAAGGCTATTAGAAAAAGGTGAATTAGATATTTAGTAAGGAAGGAGAAAAGAAAATGGACTGACATAAAAATAAAAAAAATACCCACACACCAAATGATCATGCAGGCCAGACACATCACAGGAAAACCAATATGTTTAATATTTTGAAGTGTCTTGATGAATGTCAGGCAGAATCATTTCATGCTGCTTTGCTCTGTGGTCTCTTGCGCATCAGTACACAGTGTTTGGAAAATGAGGAGGGCAGGTGTCATAAGAAAAACTGATCTATTCAGTTGATGCATTTAAATGAACACGCCACAGCAAAAAAGTAAAATAAAACAAACAAGCAAAAAGAAATAAAAGAATGAAAAAAAGAAAAACAAAAAACATCAATCATTCTAGTCCATCTTCTATGTGCAAATGGAATATATAACGTGTTTAAACTAGATAAGATGGGTGAAAAATTACAGTAACTCATTGCTGATATGATTTAAAGCTGATTAATCAGTTTTGTATTAGTGAGTTTCTCCATATTAAAATATGCGATTGTACAATATGAAAGCTTTTCATATGATGTTTTCCATTATTATTGAATTTAGTCAATGATTATTGAATTATTATTATTATTGAATTTATTGTGTAATAAACCTGGATTGCTTTTTTTTTTTTACCGTTAAACAGGAAGTGCAAGTGTGTTTACCTGAAAAGTTCTATCTCGTTCTCCCCAAATGGCCGAGGCTCTCCTCCTGGCAGCATACTAAGACAAGCCGCCTTCATGTACACATACATAGCCTAAGAGAGAGGGAAACACTCCTGCATTGACTCCTGCATGTCAATTTGCTGTTATTGTTACTTTCTGCAACCAGCGCCCCTTCCCCTTTAAAACACCTGTAACATTATTGAGCATATCGCAAAGAAAAGGCAATCATGGTAAACAGGTGGTGAAATTCCTGCTTCAAATACTACACACCACTGTTATGTACAGCAAGACAATGAAGTGAAGTAAAAGTACGGATATTTCCTCTATGATGTTGTGGAGCAAAAGTAAAACTTTTCTTCTGATAAAACTACTCACATAAGCTACAGATACAGTAAATATTTACTTAGTTAATGAGGTAAATTTACTGTCACGTTCCACCTCAGGTGAGACAATGCTCTCTCATTCAGCTTTTTAAACAAACTGTGTTCATTTCCACTTTTGGAAGAGATGCTGAACAGCGTAACTCATGGACACGCATCACTCATATACACACGTGGACAAAATTGTTGGTACCCTTCGGTCAATGAAAGAAAAGAAAAACTCACAATGGTCACAGAAATAACTTTAATCTGACAAAAGTAATAATAAATAAGAAGTCTATGAATGTTAATCAATGAAAGTCAGACATTGCTTTTCAACCATGCTTCAACAGAATTATAAAAAAAAAAATGAACTCATGGAACAGGCCTGGACAAAAATGATGGTACCCCTAACTTAATAGTTTGTTGCACAACTTTTGAGGCAATCACTGCAATCAAACGATTCCTGTAACTGTCAATGAGACTTCTGCACCTCTCTGCAGGTATTTTGGCCCACTCCTCATGAGCAAGCTGCTCCAGTTGTTTCCGGTTTGAAGGGTGCCTTTTCCAGACAGCATGTTTCAGCTCCTTCCAAAGATGCTCAATAGGATTGAGGTCAGGGCTCATAGAAGGCCACTTTAGAATAGTCCAATGTTTTCCTCTTAGCCATTCTTGGGTGTTTTTAGCTGTGTGTTTTGGGTCATTGTCCTGTTGCAAGACCCATGACCTGCGACTGAGATCCAGCTTTCTGACACTGGCCAGCACATTTCTCTCTAGAATCCCTTGACAGTCTTGAGATTTCATTGTACCCTGCACAGATTCAAGACACCCTGTGCCAGATGCAGCAAAGCAGCCCCAGAACATAACAGAGCCTCCTCCATGTTTCACAGTAGGGACAGTGTTCTTTTCTCGATATGCTTCATTTTTCCGTCTGTGAACATAGAGCTGATGTGCCTTGGCAAAAAGTTCCATTTTTGTCTCATCTGTCCATAGGACATTCTCCCAGAAGCTTTGTGGCTTGTCAACATGTAGTTTGGCATATTCCAGTCTGGCTTTTTTATGATTTGTTTTCAACAATGGTGTCCTCCTTGGTCGTCTCCCATGTAGTCCACTTTGACTCAAACAACGACAGATTTGTCATCAATTTTCCTCCTGCGGCCACGTCCAGGGAGGTTGGCTACAGTCCCATGGATCTTAAATTTCTGAATAATATGTGCAACTGTAGTCACAGGAACATCTAGCTGTTTGGAAATGGTCTTATAGCCTTTACCTTTAACATGCTTGTCTATAATTTTCTTTCGAATCTCCTGAGACAACTCTTTCCTTTGCTTCCTCTGGTCCATGTTGAGTGTGGTAGATACCATGTCACCAAACAACACAGTGACTACCTGGAGCCCTATATATAGGCCCACTGACTGATTATTGAAGATTGTAGACACCTGTGATGCTAATTAGTGGACACACCATGAATTAACATGTCCCTTTGGTCACATTATTTTCAGTATTTTCTAGGGGTTCCATCATTTTTGTCCAGGCCTGTTCCATGAGTTTATTTTTTTAAATAATTCTGTTGAAGCATGGTTGAAAAGCAATGTCTGACTTTCATTGGTTAACATTCATAGAATTTTTTTAAATTATTACTTTTGTCAGATTAAAGTTATTTATGTGACCATTGTGAGTTTTTCTTTCATTGACCGAAGGGTAACAATTTTGTCCACGTGTGTATCTACTCAACCATACCCTTTAGACAGCATGTCTTGGAAAAATCAGATAATGCGTAGAATCTTAACTGCAACATTAGGAAGAGCTGCTGGCTGACCTTGGACCAGCGGCTTTCCTGGCTAAGTAGGTCGGCGTAGAAATAGGCCATCTTCCAGTGCCTCTTGTAAGTGAAGCACCACATCAGTTCCCAGTAGCACATGTGGTGAAATTGCTTCCAGGCCTGTTGTGCTTTACAGCCATCCTCAAACAGCAATACTGCCTGGAAAACACACAAACCTAGTGATGCAATAATACTATATAACCCTAAAAACCTCAGTCCACTTGCCTTGACTTACTTGTTTACAAGACTTTCAGGTGAGAATCTTCACAATGTGTTATTAATCATCAGTTGCTTTTTTTCCTCAGCTGAAATTTAGTTTGTGGTTTATCTTTGGTTAGCGATGGACTTTGCAGCTTTATAGTGTTGCTACAGATTTCATTTAAATGAGCCCGGCTAATCACATTATTTCAAATAAAAGGTGCTACAGTATAACTGGGAGCAATTACTATATGCCTCCCCAAATACATTTATACCTAAAGTATATACAACCATGAAAATGTACAAGCTCTACAACACATAAAACAGAGAGAATCTGATTAGGTTGAAACTGCAGAGGAAATAATTTCCCGGCACATAATTTTAATAACATTTTCCCTACATGCAGCCACCTTCAATTTACTCACCTCATCAATGTTGCCTTTTATTTCCTCCACTCTGCCCGCGAAGAAAAGAAAAATTGCCCCCTGGAGAAGAGAAATAATGGAATCAGATGATCGCATAAGGCTTCAATGGAAGGAGGATGGTTTCGAAAGTATAGCATGTTGCTGAAGAATTTAAAGAGGTAGTTACAAATTAATGAGTGAGAGAGTATGAGACCTACATGTGGATATCGTAACCGAAATGGCTTCAGTAGTTTCTCAGCATCAGCTACATCTCCTTCCCCTGTCCCTGCACAGAAAAATAAAACCCCACAACAACATCTCTATGTGCAGTTTACTGGATAACACATTCAACCATTGCTTCCTTGTCATCTGAGCACATATCAGAAATATCTTTTTTTTATTTAAGCATTCTCTGCCACACAACTGTGCCTTCTTTTCTTCTTTTTGATCAATTATTTCCACAAAGAGTCATTTCCCTTTTCTAGGCGTCAGATCATTGGCATTATTGCACATTAGATCATTGGAATTATTGGCACAAGTTTCATGATGGATGCCCTTCCTGGTGCAAGCCATCAATTCCTCCAGACTTGGGAACTTATCCAGTTGTATCTAGGTGACCCAAGTTTAAACCGCCTTGCCCAGGGGCCCCAACATTGGCAAACCCCTGAGCAACCCAGAGTTACAACAGCCTGGGCCTCCACTGCACCAACTGCCATTATTGTAATGTTACCATCTAATTTTATACCCAAAATGTTTGCATGTATGCTCATTTATTCTACATGCTCCAAGATCAGTGATTAAGTTAAACCCTTTCCCATTTATAAAACATGCGTAGATTAGCTATTACTTATTTCCAAGTAACACCAAAAACATTTTTGAGGACTCATTTTATCTTATGGTACTCTATATTCTGGCTATTAGTCAAAAAGTATATAAAAGTAATATGAAGATCATGTACAACAGTAAGGGTAGGTAATATAACAAAAATATAATAGCACAAGTCTTTTCTACATGTATAATATGTTGACAACCATGACCTAAAAACCATGACACCTACCATGACAAACTGAAAACAAGGAAAGGATTGTCCTTAACGTTTTTAACATCAAACATCAAAACGTTTTAAATAAAGGTACTTAGAGATATTATATTCCCATACATCCCAACAATACACAACCGATGGTAACCTTCGAAGCACACCGGGACAAAAAGTTTAGACCAGATACAGTTCTTAATTTTTCTTTTCAGTTAATATTTGAGACATTGGGAATAAGCATGTTAAATTCTCCTTGGTGAAAGGGGGACAATTTTAGCTTTAAAAAATATCAGTGTTCGATCTCAGTCAGGCACGTTTTTTCCCCCCTTTTGTGAATCTTCTACTTTTACTTTTGGTAAAGTGGTCAATTTAGTCACATTCCTAACCCTATACTTTTCTGCTTTAACTTGAGAAAAGAATTTCATGATGTTCTTGAAATTTTACCAGGTTATTGATTAATATAAGTAATTGGGCATTTACATACAGTACAGTAGGTGAAGAATTTGGGTACTTGTCATAGCAGGTATGAGAAACAAGCACTGCTGTTACCTAAAATAAATGAGAGGAAGGTGTAGTAACAGAGCAGCAGCAGGGCACATAGCATAGAACGCAGGTTATTGGAGGTGGCACCTTCATACAGCTTGGAAATTCCATATTCCTAAACGCGCACACACACACACACACACACACACACACACACACACACACGAATAGGGGCATGCAATGAAGTATGACATCTTTTTCATTAAAATCATACACACATTGGCACTAACAGGTTTGTAAACATTTTACAATTTTCTGTATTTCTGCATAATATTATTAAGTTTAATATTCTTTACTAAACCTAGCCCTAAACTAATAGCAGCATTGTGCAAGAACCTAATGAAAGTAGGATGGTCTTGCAAGGATGCAGCAACATCATGGAGCAAAAGAAGTTTTTGCCCAAAGTTCATCCATATATTATACTTATACTATATGGAGCACTTATTAAACTTATACTGTACTTATATACTATACTATATAGTGTGATCTCTGGGACTTTGTGCATGTCATGAACGTTAGTACCAGAAGGGCTGGTTTCAGTATTTCATATTCCGCTTATCTTAAGGGATCTTTACAAATACAGTGGAACCTCGGATTGCGAGTAACGTGGTTTACGAGTGTTCCGCAAACCGAGCAAAGATTTTTAATCAATTTTTAATCGGAAACCGAGCAAGTATTAGTTTACGAGCGCTGAGTATCATGTATCCCGCATGCGACTCTTATTTTGACATTGAGCAGCATTCTTGCGCTGAGGAATTATTTCAGCATCTCTTGTGCTGAATCTCACACGCAAACACCCTGACACACACACAGACGCTCTCTCGTCTTTTCACCCCCGCCCCGGCTTCACAAACACACAGAAACTCTGCTCTGTTGCGATTCTTTTCAAAGGTAAGGTGCTGGTTCATTTGTTTTGTTTTTGTTTTTTTTACTTTACCGCAGCGACTCCCATAGTATGCTCACGCCAGTGTCAGAGAGATTTATCTTTTTTCCGTTTAAACGGTGTTTCCTTTGTGTTTGTCCGTTTGTTGTGAAACTTAAAAAGTGATTCCGTTAGTATGCGCTCATGCCAGTCTCAGAGAGATTTCTTTTTTTCCTGTTAAAACGGTGTTTCCGGTATGTGTGTGTTTGTTTTGAAACTTAAAAAGCGTGGTGGGGAGAGTGTGTAAAACAAGGCGAGGGAAGGGGCTAATTCCATACACACACACACACACACACACACACACACACACACACACACGGCGCCTGTGCGCACCAACGGAAACACTTATCTGTCGGGATTTATTTGTACTTTTTTTTAAAGGTAAAGTGCAGATTCATTTGTTTTATTTTCATTTTATAGATTGTATTAATATTTTTTATGTATTTAATTTTTGGGGCTGTGGAACAAATAATTTGAGTTTTCATTATATCTTATGGGAAAATTATGATTTGGTTTACGAGTGTTTTGGAACACGAGTCCACTTCCAGAACGAATTATGTTCGTAATCCAAGGTTCCACTGTACCAGTCTTCAGAGTTTCCAGAAAACTTCTTTGTCCAGTTTCTCTGAGTCCCAGATGCCTCAGATTCTCATTCTCTCCAGTCCCTGGAGATCAGCAATTTATGAAATACTTAAACCAGGCCAAGATCCATGCCTCATCATGTTCATGTTTCTCCATTGTGATGTTTGATGTGAACATTAAATGAAGGTGATCTGTATTTGCATATTTTTTTTATTATACAAATGATTAACTGATTGAATAATTGCACAAATGTGCATGCGTACAAATGTTCCTATTTTATACAATATATTCACACACAATGTAAATGGAAGAAGTTATGTAGCATGACATCTTTAAAATAATAATAAAAAAAGAAGTATAGAATATTTTATTTAAGCCATACACACAGTGCCACTAAGAGATTTGTAAATGTGTTACCTTATCCCCAGAAAATCCAGCAAACTCTAAAACCTTAAGAATCCGTGGAGGGAACAAGGAAAGTGTCTGAAATAATGATTGAGAAAGACTGGGAAAGTCAGTTTTACATGTCATTTAATTATTTATAAAGTGCTCAATGAAACCAGTGGAACATACCAAGTTGAAAGCACCGATTCCAAACGCCACCCCTCCCTCCAAGTGCTTGTGATTTGGTCCTTTGAAGGAGCTATGTGACTCAATAAAGGAGTGGAGCTCCCTGTGTGTGAAATAACAGCATGATAATTTCCTATGATTGATCAGTGTACTTTGGGCTTGTCTGAATAGGGATTCATAAAGGATATAGATATGTTTCAATCCTAAGGACTTTTCCAGGTATGAATATGAGTAATCACAAATGTTTACATACAAGTGAGCATCTTTACCTAATTTGCAGTTAATACTGTCTTATTAGTACTAAAAATAGCTGTTCTCTTCTGTCAGATTTTGCTTTTAAAAGATTCACCAACTAATTAGTAAAATTATTTTTGAACAACATTGAACATCAAGGTTTAAAGAAACACCTCCATGTTTTTATCTACTGTACGTATGCCATAAACAGAAAATTTGCCTGTACTACAAAATTCTAAAACTTATCGTTAGGATTCGATCATCTGCGCATTTTAATTAACCTACCTAACAAAAATTCTTCTGTCACCTAGATAGCACCTTGGCCAATATACAGTACACTGCCAGACCAAAAAAACAAAACAAACAAAGTCAATATCTCAGTAGGAACAAATTAATGGCTGGCATCAAATAAAGAAAACAACGAAGAAGATCTGAAATTACTGGAGCCTCTTTTAAGAACCCTTGAACACATTACTAAACCTGGAAGCAGGGGCGTCCAGACATTCTGCACACGCACACATACTGTATAAACATATATATTCATTTATTATTATAAATAAATAAATAAATAACTAAATAAATAAATCCCCCTATGCCTGCCTGGAAGGATAGTGCTGATCAGTTAATTTGTGAAACAAATCATGAATGGAGATCACTTAAACACTTGGTGAAGTTGCATGGTAAAAAATGTTTCATAGTGAAAGTAAGAGCATTTCCGTATGGACATAATGTGATGAGAACTCACAGGATTGGGACTAGACAGGTGTGTGACCATAAGAAAAAAAAATGCTAGAATTTGCTAGGAAGCATATACTGTATTGGACTTGTGGTGTGATGAGTCCATTTTAACCTCATTCCCTATTGGGTGAGTCGCATCCCGAATAATTAGGTCAAAAGCATTCCAAATAATTAGGTCAAAAGCAAGCCTACTTACTTGTATATGAGGTAGCTATTGCGTACTTTGATTCCTCCTTTAATGAAACTCACCATGTTTTCATCCTGTAAGCAAAGAGCAGAAAAGTAAAAATGGGCCATGTGCACCATCACCAGTTCATCATGTTAGGGCAGGGGTAGCTCAGTGGTTAAGGCATTGGACTACGGTTCAGAAGATCCCAGGTTCAAACCTCACAACCACTGTTGGGCCCTTGAGCAAGGCCCTTAACCCTCAATTGCTCAGATGTAATGAGATAAAAAAAAGAAAAAAAAGAAACAATGTAAGTCGCTCTGGATAAGAGCGTCTGCCAAATGCCTAATCAATAATTAGTGGAAATGTTAAAGATTTACTACTAGGTACATGTAGGTGTGCAGAAGGTGGGCTCATAAACCTTAAATTAAATATAAATAAATAAATAAAAAACCTTGGAACAGGATATGTATGGTGTCCTTCTTATGAATTATAATTCTGAATCCTGATAGTGAGTATGCGAATGAATGAGTGTAGGATAAGTTCTCAGTGGAACAGGGTGTGTGTGTAATGTGGCTGTTTGTGTATGCAGGGAGGGTACTGCCTGTAATCTCTCTCTACCAACCTGTAAAAATGTGAGAGCAGCTCTTTGTATCAGGCATTCGGCATAACACGCCTCAGCATGGAGCTCCTCTATAAACGTGTACAAAAGTAGACTTTGAGTTTAAGCATTAAAAAAAAAGAAATCTTACAAAACATTTTCATTTTAATGGACAACACACAAAATATTTTTATACATACGTAACATCAAAGGTGCAACCTTTATATAAGGGTATTATTATAGATCTTTTGCAATATTTCCAACACTTTCAGAAATGTAAAGAGGCTCGTAATACTTAATAATACCCTCTGACAGTTCATCTCCCGCTGCTTTGGCTGCCAGACTGCCAGACCTCTTACGAAACCTACAAGGGGCACAAACAAAGACATTGGTCATTACCTTTGAATGTATATACGACAACACAAATGCATGCTTGGTTTTACTGACATGAAAAGTATTCATGAAGATGCAGTGCCCAATATTCCATTTGATTACAGCACAGGATGAGGAAGAAAACATAAACTGGTCCTGGATCCTCACTCTTGCTAAGAGGCTTTGAAATTTCTTTATTGTAAATTATATACCATGCACTGGATCAGAGCTAATATTTTTCTCCAGAAGCAGTACCTGTTGGAAAAACACAGACCCTCTACATGACCACAGGGCAACATCCATTATATCGAGCAGGGAATAATCAGATATGATCAGCCGTCCACCATTTAAAGCTGTTGAGACACGGCTGTACCATATCCCCATGCAAACACAGACAAATCAATACTATTACCCAGTAACAGTTCTGTTTCAGCTCATGGGATTGTTTCCTAAAGTTCAACATGATGGGCTTTTAAAACTCCTATCTATATTTGTACATTTGGATCGATTGGCATCTCAATTTTAGGGTCACAATAGCACGTCTACATACGTGTGTATGTGTGCATGTGTATACCTCTGGCAAACGTCCTGAGCACTCTTCATTGTGTTTCCTGCGTTTACGATGTCGTCGTGCTGAAAGGTCATCATAGCCTGCATCTCTAACACTGTAGCGTAGATCAGAGCATGATACATACTCTCTTTGCATCTGCAACATGACATCATATAGCATTATAAACAAACCCACACACCCACACCCAACTTAAACCAACCTAATCCCACACTGCTTACTGTTATGCAGTATACAATTGGGGCAAAGAGTTTACGTACACCACCCATTTGCGCACACAGACAACACACACAGACCGCACATTTCATGTTACCATACATTATGTCACCATTAAACAGTTTATACAGATATACTGTAGAATGAAAACTTAATGATCTAATTCCATATGTGTTATTTTATGATTTTAAAATCTCCAGTATTTTTCTAGAATGTAGAAAATAAATAGCTAAACACTTTTTTTTGAGGAGGCTTTTTCCTCCTCATATAGCACTGATCACTATGGCCACAGAGTTTCATTTTTGTTTTATTTGACCAGACACCACTTCTTCAGAAGGCTTTTGAACAGCTTTAAACTTCAATCTGGCTTTTTATGCTGGTGTCAGAGTGCAGGATTTTTTCTCGCCCAACAGCCCTTCTGGTCATGAGGATGCTCGTGACACCCTTGACTAGTTCCTTTGTTGGTTCCTTGAGGTCTATTTGAACCTTTTACACCCTAGACCATACTGGAAAGCGTTAATGATGCCCTGTGTGATCCCAAGATTTTTACTCTTCCTACCTTTTACAGATCCTTCTGGTATCTTTTGTGGTTTGGAAATTGATTTTGGATTTTGGAGTTGCTTGGATATTCCCATAATGTTAATGTTAAAAACATAATATCTATAAAGATAGGATCTGTGTTAACAATAGGTGTACTTCCAGGTACATTCTGAAGTTCTTCTAAAAATTATTACAGCTGCAACTCATAGGCAGACCATCAATTCAGCTTAATTTTTATCATATGACTTAGTAGATACATTTCTTACAGTTTTTAACTAGTTAAATTTACTAAAAACAATTAATTAACCCTGAATGCTGTGAAACTTCTTTTGGTTCTGTTATTTGTTTGCTTATTTAAATGTCATGCCTCTTACAAAGCAGTATTTTTTTCTTCTTCTACTAATCTGTTCCAAAGTCCAGTCAAGTTGGTAGTGGTAACGCGTCAAATGAACATGAACTCGAAAAAAGAAGATTTTTTTTTTTTTTTTTTACAAAAGCACAAGTATTTGCCTTGATGCACTAGGGTTGCTTCAGTTGGTTGGGTTTAGACTTAGTTACTTAGACTTAGGGTTTAGACTTAGATTGTTATTTAAAAACAATCCTAAGTCTAAACCCATGATATAAAAAAAATTAATTAGCTGATGGCCTAAATGTACTAAATGACTAAGTTATCTCACCGCTTAAAATTTGAATGTCTTTGTACTTAATTAAATGGCAAAAATGTACTTTTTCCTTTCCTTCCTTACTTTTCCATCAACTTTTGATGGAGATAAACATTATGACATTGCATAACGTTGTTGAAACAATGCTTTGGCGAATGAAATCTGTAATCAATGCTTAAGGTGATCAAGCTAATGTGTACAACCTTTATTTTTGGTTGGGTAATACTTTTTTTTTTTTTTTTTAAAGAAAACTGTTGTAGCTTATTTACTGTCATCTCTGGGCATGTTACATTCTGACCGTATAAACATTTAAAAACTAAAATGCATAATTAAGTGGCAGTATTTATTTTAATGTCAAAATGTTTCTGCTTGATGCATGAGTGATGAGGGAGAAGGAGCTCGAGGCAACTCCACTGAGAGAAAAAAACTTATTATTTTTTATTTATTTATTTTTTTTTAACAGAGATTGGTGAGAAACATTGCCTTGCATTCAGCCAGCAAGGAGTGACAAGCAATTGAATCAAGCCATTTCAGGTTAGATGAAACCTGAGAGCTTGATAAGAGGCTATATTTGGAAAGGTAGCACTGCTCAGCATAGATCAGTATATTGATTTCGTTCTATCCTTTTCATGATATAAAATCAAATATAAATTAACCCATACTGTTCTTGTATTGACTCCACTACAATTTAATTTTTTATACATTGTGTACATCATAATTTTCAAATCAATATCAGGCCCTGCTTTACTTAATACTTGTCACACTGACCTAATAGTTGCAGATTTGTTTATCCTTTATTTTTGCTTTTGGCCACACTATGGTGTAT
This sequence comes from Clarias fuscus, assembly GCA_030347435.1. Taxonomy (NCBI): domain Eukaryota; kingdom Metazoa; phylum Chordata; class Actinopteri; order Siluriformes; family Clariidae; genus Clarias; species Clarias fuscus. Next base: position 13,893,367 of record CM059222.1, read on the forward strand.
TCTTAAATTATTGCCTTTAAAATGCAGTAAATGGCATTCTAGAGAATTTCAATTTGCATACTTTCATAGGGCTCCAGATATCCCTATATACTTGTAGATTTACCAATCAAAATACCTCAAATACTGAATTTTTCTGACCCTCAACTGTTCTTCTATTGTTATCATGAGGTCAACAAGCTTCTACCATCCTGATGCCGACAAGCTCACACCATGCAGAGACCAACAAGCTCCTGATGTTTATGAGCTTTTATTTCCTGAGATCCAGACAAAATTTGATGACCACAAATTTTCACCATCCTCAGGCCCACAAATGTCATCAATTCCAAGACCTACAAGCTTCCACAAGCATGAGGCCCAAAAATTCTCACAAGCATGAGGCCCACAAGCTCCCACAATCCTAAGGGCCACAAGCAGCTTACGTTCTGCAGACCACAAGTTTCCACTAACCAAAGATCCACAATATTCCACCATACTGCAGCCCACAAGTTACCATAGTCCTGAAGGTTAGAACTCCCACCATCCTGAGGCTGTATGAGCTCCCACCATCCTAAGGCCCAGAATTTCCTAACATTCCAAGACTCATTTCAAATTGAGATCTACAAGTTTGCACCATTCAAAGTTTCAAAAGCTCTTTTCACCCAGAGATCCACAAGTCTCACCAACCCAATATCCAGAGGCTTCTCATCCAGAAGCTCCACAAATCTGCTTAGTGGTGCTAAATTAACCCGGTCGAACTGTATGCATTTAGCATTCCACGTTTTATTGCTAAACATACTCAACTCTTAACTGGCAAGTTAAGGCAGAAAAAAACATACATCTGCCCATAATATTATGATTAAAGCAGAACAGAAAAATATTTCCAGGCAAGCTATATAACTGCTTCCGCTTTAGTAAGCCTTACATTTAGAAAAAGAAAAAATGGAAAATGCACGTTTACATTTATAGAATAAATTAATCAGAATTCTAAAACATACTATAATAAAATATATAAGAATGTACTTAGTAAGTAAATACTGTATATTCTCATTATATAACATTTATCTGGTTGTTCAACATGATCAAGATCTTTTACAGGCTTGTTTTAAAATAATAATGAACTCTTAAATATACTACTGGAGAAAATTATTTTTCAGTGGGGTATTTTATTACAATAATATATTTCATATATTATTGCAAGCACTGAAATATAAACAAGTATTGTTATTCCCACTGTAGTTAATTGTATTCCTCATTTGAGAACCCTGTGGTCGATATATTTTAACAGCTACAGTGTCAAAATGGCAGCCTCCAGGTGCTCATATGTGCAGTAATCAATTCAAGGCATACTGTAGGTGGCCTAACCCACTGCCATCTGCAGTTACAGTATATCAAGATTAATCAGGATTTCTTCAAGTGAAGTAAACAGTTACATGCAGCTGTTGAAAACTTTTTAACCAGCACAAATCAGTGGTAAATATACCAACTAACTTGGAGTTGAATTGAAGCTTTTCTCATTTCCTGATCAAGGCAGTCTCTGCATGAGTGTGTGTCTTTGGGTGTGAACCTGGGTAAACACCTCACATCCTGGTCAAGGGAGTTGGCATTACGCACATAATCAAACAGACAGTGAAGCGTTGCAGCAGAAACCTATGTCACTGTTAATCCTAAACTGTATATAAGCCATTTTAGGCATTTAAAAGATTGAACACACTTTATTATCATCGCAGTGGTATCTGTGTTTCAACACTTGTTTCTAGCTCACTTGAACTAATGACATAATCAAAATGGATTGTTGTATCCAGATCAGCTGGACTATCATGTTTTTACCTGGGCGTAGTGCACACGAGTGAAAGAACTGAAAAGAAGGTGAAAGGCAAAAGTCAGACAGACAGAACTATGTGCGCTCACCGTGGCTGGAGTTTGTCCAGACTCTCGCTAAAGTGGTTGTTGAGGAACAGATCCATGGCCTCCATACACTCTTCAAGACATGCCTTTAAGGACGTCCGTTTGGAGCTGAGTCAAGATAAGCACATAAAAACAGCACCAAATGATTAAATCATTTAGTTCTTTACAGAAAGAACGTTTGGGATCTCATAAAAACACTGAGCGTGAGAAGATGATGAAAAATTAATAAGCAATGTCTTCCGCTTTGAAACATGCCCTTTATTAATTATAAATTATGCCTTATGACACAGTATACCTGGGGCTATAAAAAGCCCCCAGTGGAATAGGAGAAAGTGGCTAGTGATTAGTGTAAAGAGGTTCAATAAAAGATTATTTACAGTATTTGTAAATACTGTAGGGAGAAAATATTTCCTAAAGTAAGAGAGTTTGGGATTATAATTGATATGAAGCCTGTACCATTGCACACAGACACACACAGGTAAAACATACAAATTAATCTTAGAGAACTAATTGCTATAGATTTTTAGGCCTTTATGGCCTATAAAACATGTATACACTGACATATCACACTTGCACACAAACACACACACACATAATTGCTGGGAAGGGCTGGGAATGTAGACATATGTAGAGCTTTGTGAAATGTGTACACAGATGCGTGGAAGCACATACACACACAATCTCTCTCCCTTTCTCTCAGGTGTCTTATATTTGTTCTGAGTAAGCAACCTACAGCTGATAACTTATAGGCCATATATGGGTCAAAGGTGCAAATAATAATAATAATAATAATAATAATAATAATAATAAAGTAGTTTTTGCATCCCCATTCTGATTCACATTAAATATCACAATTGGGGAAGTAATATGATCTCAGCAACTTTATCCTGGATGATGGTGCCAGACAGGCTGATTACAGCATTTGAAGATCTCATCAGAGAAGGATGGACAGTAGGTCAGAGAAAAATGGCACGATCTGTGTGAGCTGAGAAAAAAAGTTAAAATAAATGAAATAAACACACTTTACAACAGTGGTGAGCAGAAAATCTAAAGCAGAACAAGGGTTGGCGGTTACAGTGGTCCCGGTATGGGTCACTGAAGACTGGAAAAAGACCAGGTAATGTTTTTTTCTTTTCCCTAATCTCCCACTAGCTGGCTGGGATGTACTTTAAACTGCCTGCCTGGCAACCAATAGTCTTGCCCTAGTCAAAGTCACTGAGCTCACATCTTCCCTAGTGTGATGCTTAATTGGAACATGAACTAAAGCTTTAGGGCTGTATCTTCATGATTTTATGCATTTCTCTGCGGTGATTGGCCAAGTTGACATTACTACATGAATGAGCAGGTGTACAGATTGGATTATTTATGAGTATTAATAAGTGCAGCCTTTTTCGGATGCAAATCTTTTACGATTATATAGAGGAATATCTACTACTACTGCTTATACAATTACTACTACTATTATTATTATTATTATTTAATAATTCATCTTTTATACTCCTTATCTAGTACAGAGTAGCGGGAGGCCTGGAGGCTATCCCAGGATACTCAGGGCACAAGGTGCGTACAAGGTGAGTACCAGGAGAGAGTGCCAATCAACACCAAAGCACACACACTACAGTCAATTTGGGAACACCAATTAGCCTAATCTGCATGTTTTTGGACTGTGGGAGAAAACCGGGGTACCTGGAGGAAACCCAGCACTAACCACTACGCCACCATAACACCTTAATAATAATAATAATAATAATAATAATAATGGATGTATAATGTGTACAGGGTCACGGGAGGTCTGGATCCTATTCCAGGAGATTTAGGGCACAAAGTGGGGTACACCCTTGGAGAGGGTGCCGATCTATCGCAGGACACGTACAAAGCGGATTACCAGGAGGAACCCACCAAGCAAAGTGAGAACATGCAAACTCCATATGCATACAGACCCGATTTGGGGATCGAACCCTGAACCATTGGAGGTGCAATGCGACAGTGCTAATACTACTACTACTAATAATAATACAAAGCCAGAACAATGCTTTAGAGTATTTTTCCCCCTCCGGATTCGACTGTCTCTCTCTCTCTCTCACTCTCTTTCTCAGACAAACAGAGAAAAAGAGCTCAGACTGCACGCACGCACGCACACACACACAAACTATTACACAACAAGGAAGGAAGAAGAAGGAGGGGGTGTGAAAACTGACCCGAGTAGAAAAAGAAAATTCTGAACAAACTGCAAAACTCACCACAAACAAACTGAATCAGCCCCAAACCACGAGCTCAGCACTTTACACTGCGGAGGCACTTTAACACCTCCATCGCAGCAATAATGCCACTGGGCCAGTGTTAACCGTCACGTCAGGCTTTTTTTTCCACGTTAGACATCTTTAAAGCCATTACTTTAATATAATTGTCACTCCGCTGGAGAACAGAGCTAATTAAGACGCGCGCCACATACTGATCTGTTAGCGCGTGCACACAGCAGCGCGCGAGCAGCTCGAGCCCCCGAGCAGCTGTTGCTACTTACTTTGCGCTAACAGGTGCATCTTTCCCGTTGGACATGATTTGAGTTCCGAGTCTCCTCTGAGCGCCGGGTGTGTGGAACCGAAACACCTGTCAGAAAGTGCTCCGAGCTTGGCTCGCTTCCGAACAGCCTGTGACTTCGGAGAGTTCGTGCGGAGAAGCAGTCGGTCGCATTGAGTTCAGGAATCCTGAGGAGCGCTCGGAGAGTCGTGTGAAACAGCCTTTGCTCGCGTCTCTCTGCTCTCCTGCGCGCCGTCGCTCCGGGAACACCAGCGCTTCTTGGCTCCTCCTCGTACTGGCTTTGGGCCACGACTGCAATCATTGTCACCACCTAGTTCAAGTGTTCAGCTGTATAAGTTATCACAACAACAAAAAAATGATTGTAGAAGCCAAAATGTAAAGCAAAGATTATAATATTAGGTCTAATGTTATACGGAGTCTAGGTCCTCAATAAAACCTCTCTCAACCATTGACCCTGTTGTTTATTTATTTACAGTACCAGTCAGACAGGATTTTGGATTTATTTTCTACATTCTAGAACAATACTGGATTTTTACAATCTATGAAACAACACGGTACTCATATGTATGGAACAGTAGTTCACTCATACTGCTGCTGCCAATTCATATTCCATATCTTGTGGAGGCCAATGGTGACCATCATATTTATTCCCATTTTGTTTTTGAGTAGGACTGCAGATCAACCTTAACACACAGATTCACACACTATACAGGCAATTTGGGTACGGCATTTAGCCTAATCTACATGTTTTTGGGCTGTGGGAGGAAACCGATGAACTTGGGGGAAACCCACCAAGCACGGAGGGAACATGCAAACTCCATGCACTCAGACCCGAAACAGGAATTGAACCCAGGACCTAGAGGTGAAAGCGCTAAAAACTAACCCACCATGATGCATATTGCATTGTATATTTGTAAATTTGTAGATTTTACATTCTTGGAGGCCAATGGTGATTACAACTGCATTTATTCCCATTTTACGATCATGATAGGACCTCAACATTTACTTTAAGGGCAATTTGTGAAACCCAATTAGCATAATCTGCATGTCTTTAGACTGCGGAAGGAAACCTGAGTACTCGAAGAAAACCTACAGGACGAGGAGGACATGCAAAGTCCATGCACGCAGACCATGAGGCAGGATTTGAACCCGGATCCTGGAGGTGCAAGGAGACAGTGATAACCACTAAGTCACCATGCCGTCATTAGTTAATTAAGCATTATCAACAACATCCAGTCAGTTTAATTGATGGTTTGTTTATGATTCTCATCTGCACTGTTTTTTTAGAAGATTCTCTTTTTAGAATGTACCTCAAAGTACATCTATGGTTAACAAAGGTCTTACCTTAAGAAATGTTGCTTTTTTTTTTTACCTTGACATCATGACATTATCCAAGAAACTCATCCAAAACCTATAGATATGAACAAGTATAACATCAACAAGTCTAGTTCCTTCTCCAGACCAAGTTCCCAACACCCGAAGATACCAGAAGGATCTGTACAAGGTAAAGAGAGTAAAAATCATGGCATCATTAAAGGTTTCATGTACTATATGGACTAGGGGGTAAAAGGTTCAACTAGATCTCATGGCAACAACAAGAAACTAGTCAAGGAGTTAAAGTAATCATTTACCAAAATATATGCATTAAGGGCATCCTACATCACAATGACCTAAAGGCTGTTATGCGAGGAAAAAGCCTGAACTCTGAGTCCAGCATAAACAGCCAGATTAAAGTTTCAACAGCCATTTGGAGGAGTGGTGCCTGGTCAGACAAAAAAAAGCAAGAATGAAACTGTTTTGCCATAATGATCAGTGCTACATGAGGAGGAAAAAGCCTGAGGTTTTTAATTTAGTGAACAACATCCTAACTTTAAAACATGGGTATGGCAGGATCATGTTCTGCCTTTTTTTTTGCCAGGAAAGGGAATGGTACTATTGTGATACTACTTATTACTTACAATATTTATGAAATAATTAATTTATGAAAGAACAATGATGGCATTAGATAATTACGTATGTAACAAAAGTAATATCAACATTCTGGAACAGTTTTTGCAAGAACAGTATTGTCAAGTGCATTTGGATACCCGTCAAGCACCATGATGAAACTCTCATGAAGACCTTCCCAGGAAAACAAGACCAAACCTTACCTCTGCGGCAGAGGAGGAGTTCATTTAGAGGACTTCATTTAGGCCTCAAAAATCACAAATTAAAAATATCTCAGATTAGAGCCATTATGAAAGCTTTACAGAGCATAAATAGAAGCCACATCTCAATATCAATGGTTCAAAGGAGATTATTGCATATTTTGGATGCCTTCAGTATTGTTTTACAGTGTATAAATGAATAAATACAGTATCAGGAAAGACCACAGACGGCACGGTAGTGTAGTGGTTAGCACTGTCGCCTTGCACCTCCAGGGCCCGGATTTAAATCCCAGCAAGGTTCGATTCTCGTCTCTGTGTGCATGGAGTTTGCATGTGCTCTTTATGCTTGGTAGGTTTTTTCCAGGTACTCCGATTTCCTTCCACAGTCCAAAGACCTGCAGATTAGGCTAATTGCCGTTCCCAAATTGTTTGTGGTGTGTGAGTGAGTGAGTGTATGTGTGTGCCCTGCAATGAACGGATTGGCACCCTGGGTGTACCCTGCCTCATGCCCTAAGTCTCCTGGGATAGGCTCCAGGCCCCCGGCGAACCTGAATACAGGATCAAGCGGTATAGACAATGAGTGAGTGAGTGAATGAGGAAAAACCATGTAATTAGAAGGTGTGTCCAAACTTTTGACGTCTAGTGTGTTAAACCAATATTAAAATGAGCCGAGAGCTGAAAAAAAAATTACATCCCCAAAAGCAAACATACAGTTCCTCTCGGTTCACTTATGACCTCTTTAAACCACCGCACCTTCGTCATTTATAACTCCATGACATCTTTTACATAGGTTTTACAATTGTTAATATAAGTACAGTGATTAGTTTTCCAAACATGAGTCACCTTGATTCTGTAACAGATTCTCTATTGCATTACATTTATCTAAACACAGGCATTTATATTACATTATTTTTCTTATCTGACCAGGGATTAACTACAGAACCAACCTGTCATTTTATGGACCTTTTTTGGTCTGATTATTGCATTTTCTTTTAAAGAAAAGCTAATTACTTACTCACTCACTTACTCATCATCAAAACTGCTTTACAGGTTCATGGGGGCCTGGAATCTATCCCAGGAGACTTAGTACACACAAACATACACACACTCACACGCTCATTTACATACTATGGGCAATTTGAATCTGCATGCCTTTAGACTACACTGTGCTGCCTAAAGTTAATTATTAAAAAGATAATTTTGATCATCTGTTCAGAGTCTGGGGCACTAGTCAAAATTATTAGCAATAGCATCACTTGACCATCCATAACCACTTAGACCAAATGTCTTATTAATAGCCATATAATCATGAAAAGGTGACTGTGTTATTCTGAACTAAGATACTGGGTGGAACTGCTACCAACGGAGGTTTATACATTATAAATAAATTGCATTACTCCATATCTGAAAGATAAATAAAAATGTATAAATCTGATTAAATTAGCAAAGTCTGTGCACCAGGGAAAATGATTGACTAAAACATAAAGAACTCTGTAAAAGTGCCTGAGGTGTCATTTTACAAGGAAATAACTACAAAGTCAGCTAAAATTACTGCTTCCACAGCCTCTTTCTCAAGCTCCGTAGATTTCAGTGGCTGTGTTATTTGAGAGCTACCAAGCAACTCATTTTTTAACATATAGTGTGGATGACTAACCTTATAACTTATAATACATGCTGGTCATTGTGATGTGGAGCTATCAGGCACTTCACAAATGCAGTTAATTTCAGGTAATGGTGCTGGCTATTCATGAAAGAATGAGATCATGAGGCGTGATCACTGTGGCTGAGTTTCATTCCACAGTGCTTAAAGTGTGTTCCCTACTCCATGGGAATGTCTGTAAAGGGAACTTCCCTCGACAAATTCCACTATTTGTGGGATCATCATCATCATCAAAAAAATAATAATAAAATATACAATTTTAAATCAGTGAGTGGCAGTTCTTCTCATTGTTGATGAGATGTCGGTAGAAAAGCATCTCAAAATGCACAACATATACAGTATGTCACAAAAGTGAGTACACCCCTCACATCTCTGCAAATATTTAGTTATATCTTTTCATAGGACAACACTGTATAAATGACTCTTTGTCACAATGAAAAGTAGTCAGTGTAAAGTTTGTATAGCAGTGTAAATTTATTGTCCCCTCAAAATAACTAAAAATACAGCCAATAATAGCTGAACCCCTGGCAAGAAAAGTGAGTACACACCTGAGTGAAAATGTGAAATGTCAATATTTTGTGTGGCCACCATCATTTTCCAGCACGGCTTGAATTCTCTTAGCCATGGAGTTCACCAGAGCTTCACAGGTTGCCATTGGAATCCTCTTCCACTCCTCCATCACAACATCACGGAGGTGGTGGACATTTGACACCTAAGTGAAAATGTACAAATTGAGCACAATTAGTCATTTTCCTTCCCCTTTGTCATGTGACTCATTAGTGTTACACTGTCTCAGGTGTCTCCCCTCAGATTCACATGTTGAGAAACATACTCTTGTTGCCATAGACTCTTTTTTTTTGTGTCTGACACATTGGAAAAATAGACTTCAAAAATCAAATCTTTTCTAGTTTTTAAAAATGGTTATGATATTGTTATAGAAAAGAATCAGTAAGATACTGATAAGAATCTGGTGTTCTCCAGGTATTTTATTGACTTTTAAGCAAAATAGAACGCGTATTCTCCTGTTTTATGCAGATCAATGTTTTAACTTTTACTAGTTTTTGAAAGAATAAAGCTTTTTAAAGTAATGTTTTTGTGTGTTTTAATTGTCAGAGTATTGTTAGGCCAACCTGTTCTCAACCTTTTTGAGTAGAGAAATATAATTAATTGAGCCCACAACCATTACTACTTGAGCTGACTTAAATATTTGAATTACAAGTTGAGTCAGCTTAGGATTTTGAACTGGGTACACAATGTGTCAACTAAACAGCAATGTGAAATATTTAGTTTGGCTAGCAAATTTCTCTAAAAATTGAGTAAACTTTAAAAAGCTGTGCAACTTGTTACTAAATTTTTTTTTCAGTTTTTTTTTATTTTTACAATGTATGTTCACATGGTGATCAATATGAGCATACTGTATTGTGAACAGAAGTCCTGGTACAGTATATGCACAGGACAGTAGGCCTCATTCCTTAGAATTTACAAAAACATACCGCATTAAAGCATGAAACACAAGCCATGTAAAAATGTTCTTTTTTTCTGGAGTACATTACAGATAGTTTTTTTTTTCTACTAGAGATGGATTTTAACTGCCATATTGTACATCTAGTGTAGCGTATAATTACACACTTAAATTTGCTTCTTGCCCTCTGTACAGATTTAAGAATGAAGTGTGTGACATTAAAATTGAGCAGCTGAGAAGAAGGACTCAGCACGGGTATGATCAATTTAAGCTGTTGACTGAGAGCACATACAGTTTCTAGAGATTTATATGAAGATTGAGGTCAGGCTCGTATTGGGTGAATGGCACAAACTTCTTTAGGCCGAGTTAACTGATCTGCTTAATGAAAAGTTAATTATTTGGTTGAGTTAATTAAAATTTAAAAAATAATAATTTTAAGATTTTTAAATATATTTTTTTTCTAAGATTTATTATCTAAGATATATTATATATATCGTAATTAAATCTGACTAATTGTATTAACTTAAAAGCTTAATTAAAAGCTGAATCATTAAAAGCTTTTAATTCGTATTCAATTTAATTAACATTGATTTACATAACATTTAATCATATATTTTAATTCTACATTTATACTCTAGGATCAAGATTATTAGGCCAGGGTGTGTGTGCGTGTGCGTGTGTGTGCACATCCACGCACACAGGGTAGAGGGTGTCATCACCAGGGGGCGCTATAGCATTGTTTGGTTAATTTTATGACTTTTATGTGAAGAGTCTCAGTATATATATATATATATATATATATATATATATATATATATATATATATATATATATATATATATATAATTTGTGACATCTCAAGTTTTATCAAAACCTGTCTCAAATGTGATCTTGTTTCCTGTTAAATACATTTGTGAACTTTCATACATACAGTATGAATAATCAAATAAACAACTTTATTGAAAATGGATGAAAATGGATAATGTCATGTTTCAGAAATCACAAATTTGGTAAAAATAATTATCACTCTTGCAAGTGAATCCAGGAGAACAAGAATCTGGATTGAATGTTGAGCAGTTTGAAAAATATTATGCTTTTTAAAAGATGCTAATGTGGTATTTACAGTACTACCTACCTAGAGGTGCATTTAGATTAACATTTATCTATCTAAAAAGTCACAACTTTGCTAAGATACAGTATATTTTCATTTCCTGTTTGAGAATGGGCTCCCCATCGAATTGGTTGCATGTTTTGGCCAAACTGTCGCTGTATTAAAAATGAAAGAAACAATTTTGATTTTGATATGATTAAAAAATAAGTGATTATTGGACAAAGGTGGAGAAGAAAGGCAGAAGCAACAACAATAACAAAAAGGTTTTGGAAATAAATAAAAATGGAGGAAAATGTCTGAAATCGACATCACTGTGTTCGTTAAACCTGGAAAAAGAATAAGAGGGGAAAATAATCACATTTCAATTAGATTGTCTTGTGGCAAGCCAAATTGTCCCTAAAGATAGCATTTGTGGGCTGGAATGGTATACAACAAAATTGTTGTGAAGGTAGCTGAGATTGTTGTTGTAAAATGAATTTTATTTATGTAGCATGTTTAACAATGGAAATTGCCACAAAGCAGCTTGACAGGAATAATTCTGGATATAAATAATAAAGAAATCCAAGACAACATGAGGAATAAAGCTTGAGAGAAACACACTCATAAGGGAAACTGTCCTCATTTGGGTGATTCTTTACTTAGCGTGAGCACAAATAAACACATTTTGTAACTGTGTGCCGTATGGTCTAATGTGCAATTATAAGACAGGAAGTGTATTTCAATTCACGTGACGTCCACTTTGCTGAGGTTACCAACTGTTTACTGATGGAGCCTTGGGCCATCATAGTAAAGCTGTTTATATCAAATGCAGTCCAATGTCATTTTCATGGTTTCCAAAAGTTAAAGATCATCAACAGTCATGTGTTTCCATAGGAAGATCACATGGAGCCATTGGCAGTAGAGTGGTCTCCATGTGATGAGGACTCCACGCAGAAGTGAGGCACAAGGATGGATCAGGATCACTGATAACACGGGAGTGGATACGATTGACCCTCTTTTTCCAGCTTCGAAATAGCTCACCTTTCTCCTCTACATAGCTTGATGGTCTATCCTTTTCAACAACAAATGCACAAGGAAATCCCAAAGCTAAAGTCTAGGATTAGACCTTTAAAGCTACTGTATCAAGTGTTTTAACGATTGGTCTAACAGGACAGACCTGAGCAACAGCATGCTCCAAGATCACTATCAGACACAGTAATCTAATTACAGACAATGTAATTTAAGAACAGATAATTACTTGAATTACTGTACATTCCAATTCTCTGTGCACACAAACAATAGTGAAGTGAAAATCAAAACACACAAACAAAAATAAAAATCCTTATTCCATACCTTTTTCATAACTCTTATGAAACCTTTCTGAAGGTTTGGGACTTTTGTGGATAGTGTACCAGCCCATTACAGGACACAAGCTCTCACATTCACATACCTAAAAAGAAGGAAGGAAGGAAACTTGGAGGAAACCTATGAAGCATGGGAGAATGTGTTCCGTGCACACTCAACAACCTCCATGCACACAGGACTGAGACAAGATGAAAACCCGAGTGCTGATTACTATGCTGCCTCAAAATTTGTTTTAGTTTTATAATAGGAATAATTATCAACAGTCAACCACATGTATTTACAGTGTATCAGGGTTCTCCCCTTGACTTTGTTCCTTATTTAAGCTCCCTGTTCTTACTGTTTAGTTGAATTTGGTTGTATATTCTTCTATTTGTTTATAAGTGTTTCTATGTCAGCATCTGGTCAAGGTGCTGTCTCCTGTTTTTTTGTCTGGTGTTTCTAGTTGGGTTAATACTGAGGTTAATTGCAAAAGGTTTTAATTTCCAAGTCATAGTTTTGTGTGTGTTTTTTGTTTTTAAATGAAGAAATGCGTATGTTAATATCCATCTTCAAATTACTTCATGGTACAGAAAAATCTAAGGAAAAAATTATAATGATTAAGTTTGTCCATGATGAGTAAGCCGAGGGCGACAATGGTAAGGAAAATAACGACGATGGTAAATAAAATTCCTTGAGATAACAAAAGGAAGAAACCTTGAAAACAGACTCAAAAGGTTACTCATCCTCATCTGGGTGACACCAAGTAGTATGATAATAAATCAATCCCTGCTATATTTGGGTGCTATAAATTCTAAAGTTTAATACAACAGGAAAGGCGTTTTAGTTCATTATAAAGTTCACTTATAAGTCAATTTATACATTCCAAATATAGATTAAGTGAAGAATTTTAAATAAAAATTGCTTTACAAACCACAAAGGAAGGAATTACATGTTTATTTAGGGCTGCAGGCTTTAATATGAAGCTGAGATGTGTGTATTTAAGAAACGAAAAATTAAGACTCTCAGTTCTACACTATATGCTGTGCAGTAGCTGACTGACACACATTCACACAAAGGAATGTATTTACATTATATATCTGGCTCGATAGCTTGAAAAGGCTTCCTCTTTCTCTAGATGCATTGCATAAGTAATGTCAGTATGACTCACAGCAACTGTATTGTGTTCATCGGTACCTTGGTGCATATTAACCCTGTTCAATAATAAGGGGGAAATTAGGCCAAATGTAATTAAGGGTTAGAATGAACACTATCCAAAATAATGCGTGATTAGTGAAAAAAAACAGTGAGTGACAGATCTGTGGGCAGAAACACCTTATTGATGAGAAAGAGCAGAGTAATATGCGTCAAGCTGATAGGAAGGCTACAGTATCCCAAATAACAACACTGTACAACTAATGTCAAGGGGAAAAAAGGCCAGTTTATTATGACTGATTCTGGCAATGTTGCATGAAGATCTTTGGAGGATTTTCTTAATTTGAAAACAATCAAATGTTAATCTAGTAAACTTAAAAAAAAAAAAAGAATTTTAAAAGAATATTGCACCATATACACTCTAATTCAAAGCACACATGTTCCAGTTAATGTGACTACTAATTTGAAACACATGTACTCAATTACACACACATACACATCATACGTAAGAACTCTCAACTCAATACATTATGCTCTGTGTAATTATTACCAGCTGATACCAAGCCTTTGTTTTCTGATATTGATCTTTTTTCTGCTACACTGATTCCTTACACTGCTTTGCTGCGTTCAGTGCTGTTTGCTGATTGCCTGACCTTCAGCTGGATTGCGCACCAAAAATACTATTCAAAGTTAATGTTTTTTGTTCTGCTGAGAGTTTTTTTCCTCATTGTAGTGTGTTTTCTACTTAAATGTAAAAAAAAAATGTAAATTATGAGCTATTTGCTGTGACATGATCCAGAATTTAAGCATGCGTCCTTTTATCTAGCAATCATTCCTGCCACAGATAATACTGCCAGGCCAAATACTGATAACTTGCTAGCTAAATTCACCCTCACTGATAACCTTTGGATATTACTTGATAATAGTCATTGGATATTACTGATGCTCATCAAGCTCTAGCTGTTTTTCTACAACACTACTGAGGACAGTGTACTAACGGATTTATGACATGATGATATTTACAGCTACTGTATCAGATAAAATGTAATGTTAAACTATGATTTGGTATAACAGAGACATTGTTTAAGCATATTTTCAGTTTAGGGTAAATGTTGCTATACAACATGTCAGTTTCTGGACTATTTATCATCCTCTTTAGTCTTTATCTCTTAATCTAAAATCTGCGCTGTGAGTCACTGCATATGTGCTCACTCCAGTGTATTTAGTATTTACTTAATTTAAGCTTTAAGGAACCTTTTATTTGACATACCATGACAATATTAATAATGCTAATAAAAACATAATGATGGCCCAAGCACAATTTCACCCAAGAGCATGGACTCTAAATTAGCGAATGTAACATGAGAATATCTTGTATTTTGGGAATTTATTGTGGTAAATGTGCTCAAGATTTATTTCATGTTTATGCTACCTAAGATAAAATGGTATGCATCTTTGAACCAGTATTAGACTTGCCTCCCTGCTAGAATGCTGATAACCACAAAACTGATAAAACAAACAGTTTTCCAGGTTTTTGACCTCTTATGTTGTGCTATCCCGTTTACAACTACTGTACTGTCTTGCATTGTAACACCACAAAATGGCAGCTGGCTTAGTTCCCCATTGGGTCTGAAATCATATGCAAGAGCTGTATCTGTCCCTGTTTAATTGCCTTCAGGTTCTAAGGCTTGGTTGGAAAAAATGGGAAATTGTTGACCCTTACGACATGGTCATTTACTCACATACAAAGATATTTCACTTATACACACATACAAGTATCAGATACAGTTCAAAATATGTCACACAATTGCCTTACTTCCTGTAGGTGGCTTTATCGTTAAATACTTATTTGTGCATTATGGATGAAGCTATTTGTATATTTTTAAAAAAATCAGAGAAATAGCTTTATTTTCAAGCAAGCCTGCAGTTAATCATGAAGGTGCTCGCTGAAAAGCTAATTATAATAAAATGTTTTTCTAAAGTAGCTATATACAGTAACACTGTGTACAGTACATACTTCATGTACATACTAAATGTACATCCAAGTTCACCCTATTGGTGGTGCTAGAGGACATGAGTTGTGTACATCAAAATGAATGTGAAAGTAGTTGCGACTGTCCTGTATTAATGTGAACTATTTTATGGAAAACTTTCTATAACCTTTCTTATAATAAACATACATTTGGCCCTCTGTACACTCTCTTAGATAAGCAAAGTTTGCTAGCTAATTTGCTAGCTTTATTAGCCACTTCTTGTGTGACACGTCTACTTATAAAAGCTTGCACTATGTTATAAATATTTTAATAAACTCACATTCATTTCTGATTAGAAAGTCAAAGATCTTCTATGTATTACCCAGTTTTATTTTTCAAAGTGTTTGCATAATTGCACGTGTAAACATGTTTTGTGTAAATTAGGATTGAAACAATTTCTTTTATTAATTGTTTTACTTTTTCTCTCCTCAAGAAAAGCAAGTAAATCACTTGTTAAAAATATTCTGCCTGAAGCATCGAAAATTAACTAATAAAATAATAAATAAGACAAACGAATAAATAAAAACTAATAAACTAATTATTTACATTCATAATTATTTTATTTATCTATAATATTGGATAAGAAAGGTAGCTAGCAAAAACCAAGGTTCTTTTTAACTCTGGTACTGAGAAGAAAAATGGAAAGTTTTACAAACACCCATCCATATCACAAAATAATTATAAACTAAATATCAACCTTTCATATCATATTCTACATGTGTATGGGACAGATTTACAGGCTGTTCAAATGTCTTTATTTTTGCAACATAATGAGAGCTCTAGTATCAATTGAATTTTCCCACCTTTACTTTTCCCATACAGTATAGGAACACATATCATAATGAAAGATTATAGCTATTCACATGATATTACAGTACAGTATGTGGTATATGTTATACTATATGCTTTGAGAAGTTTTACCCAAAATATACCAAGTGCGGACACTTTGTATAAAAATGTGACTATATCAGGTATTGCATTTTTAAATATTTAAGAAATTGGTTAACATTTCTGCCTATTGAGATTTGAGAATTCAACAGTGCTATGGTAAAACAAATGACAATAAACCTACACACAAAAACTTTTTTTTTAATGCCAGATTTCTCATATTTCTATATTGCATATTGATGTTGAGCAATAATTAAACAGAATCGCTATGATGAGAAAAGAAGCTCAAACTCAAATCTACCAAAAAGTTATTTAATTATATCATATTATTAATGATATCATCATGGTCCATGCATTTATTCTCACTCAACTATTATTTGTTCTACTCTGTCATACTTTGATGACTTGCAAGACAGAGCATCCACCTAATATGTTCCTGCTGACTGAACTAGCAATGTTGTTTACTTGAGATTGTTGTGTTGCTTGCATCCATGCAAAATATATAATAAAAAAAAAAACTTAAAAAAAAAAAACAATGTCATTGCACTCTTAATTAACACTGATGAGAACATCAGTACACGTCATGTGTTCATTATATGGTTTAGTGTTGATGTTTTTGGCTTCTTTTCTATCATAAAGTGATTTTACACACGAGAAATCATATTATAATAAACTTTGATCTATTTTAAAAAGAAATGATCGTGATAGATCTTTGGATTTGCTGTTTTGGCAGCAGGGGGCATGGTTGAGTGCCAGCTGTGAATCAGAGAGTGAGAAAGGGAAAATGAGTGAGCAATGAATGATTGTCTACACCTGTGTGTGGTTAATGGCAGCCAATTTATGTTTTACTTTTCCTCCCCACTAGGCTGCCAGATGCCGAGCAGATGCTAGTGAAAGATGCAGCTGGCCTTACCTGCCCTGACCCAGCTGAGTTTAACTTGAGCCAGATGCTGAAATGAATTTTAATTAATTTTGTTCATTTGTGTGTATGTGTGTGTGCATGTTTGTGCGTGCTTGAGTGCCAAACTGGGTCTCCAATCCAACTGAAATCATTCTTTTTAGCTCCAACTTAACTGTTTACATGAACACTAATCCGTTGTGTGTTTACATGCTCAAAGTATTTAATCAAAACGCCACTTTTTCGAACTGCACAAAATAGTTTCCCCCCCCCCGAGAAACATTGAATCTACAGAAGAAAAAGAAAAGGGAAAAGAAGTTGTTGTTATTGTTGATGATGATAATGTTGATAATGATAAGGTTTTTTTTTTTTTTCAACTATGAGATAATTCAATTAATTCCATAGAATGACCAAGATGGCCAAGATGAAGCCACATATATCAGGGGAACAATATGTGTATTTCTGCTGTTCTTTATAACTAAGCAGCAATCTGAAAAGCACCTTCTGCTCCTGTAAAAACAGGTGGATGGTGGAAGAGGTACTTGAACTCCTTAATGAGACATGGAAGGAAAAAAATGTATATTACATAACATAATGTATAATGTATATTACATAATAATAAAATTTATATATATATATATATATATATATATATATATATATATATATATATATATACCATTTATATACAGTAGAAGTACTTTAATGCATTTATTTATAAATCATTTTGATTCATCTGTTAATAAGTTTATTAGTAGAAGCACAATGAGGTTATACCCTTTAATTTTCATCCTGCATGTACTGTATAATTTTGACCCTACACTGATTTCAAATAAATTCGAGATTGTTCAGATATTGGTTATACTGTACAATCTCTGTATAATCTCCAGAAAATGATCAGTTTAAAAATATTTTGAGACAACATGATACAGCATTTTAGGCAAACTAGCTGTATGCTGAAAAAAATGGTGGCCAATGATATCTAGACACTATTTCTGAGAGGTTAAGCAGAAGCCATGGCCACTCTTATCTGTACCCCAGGCTGATAACACAAACGGCAGAGCTGGCGTATTCTTAGTGAACTCGTTCCTGGAGCATTCATGCCCTCTACTTTTAGAGTATCAAATAACAGCTTAACTGCTTATTCAGTATTTCTGAAGTAAATAGGGTTTTATACTGTATAAGAATGCAATAATATTTTCTTCGCCCTGCCTTGGTAGCTTTGGGCCCAGTGTATCTTAAAACATAAACTCTATGTGCTGTGCAGACTGGTACTTCTTTTGCTTACAGTCCAACTGTATTATACGTGTAATAATGAATAGAATCCTGATTCTTACAAGGTGACATAGAGTAATCACCTTTTGTGTCATATCTATTGTATACTGTACGTACAGTATCTTTACATCGCCAGCATACAAGGACATTTTATACAGTTGAACGCTTCAGAATTCAGTATATTATAATGTAATAGGCAAGTGGTCAGCTGTGTAATGAAAAGGAATTTATGTTATCATGACACTTAAAAAATAAAGAAATAAATAAAGAAATAAAGAAATAAAATAATGCAGCATTAATAGAATATACATACAGTCCATTTACTATTTCGTTTTGAGGCAGATTAATATACAACAAAAAGTTAGCTGGCCCTTGATGTGTTAAAAAGGCATTATTTTCCTATACAAGTTATTGAATAATTTTAAAAATGTATGTATTACTGCATTGCATATGTGCACATATATATATAAAAAAGAATAAACATGTTCATACTTTGTCATATTTTATATTGACATATACTGTACATGTTTTATTGGCACACTGAAAATATTCACTTATATATAGATTACATAGATTTACACAGTACAATATTTGTCAAGGTGCATTTTAAAATATATTCAATTATCACAAAATATAATTCATCGCAGAGACTTCAACGGCAAATGCCGGTAGACACCAAAAATCACATATCTAAATCAATAATAAAATTAAACCGTTATTATAAATCATTTATGGAATATAAATATGGTATTGTAGACATATCAAGTGTTCAAATATTTAAAAATAAACAATTTAATTTAAAAAATCTAAAAATCACATATATTTTTTTTCGTAAATATGCTTTTGTAAATTTCAGATGATGGGGTCCTTCTTTAGGTCATGTTTTAGGCTGCCGTAGATTTCACATGGCAATACATGGTCATGGAGACAACCATGGCGAAGAGCTAGTGGTTTAAAAAAAAACATAAAAGAGAAACATTTTTTTGGAGAAAATACCAAAATGAAAAGTAAATATGCAATAACAAATGAGCCTATCTTTACTACAACTATTAATTGAAGAAATCTTTTGTATTATTTAGCAGAGTTTGAAGACAGGAGAGTGACTAAATTACCTCAAGTGCTGCGATGCCCAACGCTACACCTATGATGATCACAGCATTTGAGTCAAAAAGTTTCACCAATGCAGGGAAACATCCATTAATATTCTGTGTAAGATAAAACATAAAATCATATTTTATTAGACAGAAAAAGCTGGGAGTATTAGTAATTTTTACTGAAATGCTTTGCATTTTTAATTAAAGAAGTGAAGAATTAATATAGGCGGCACAGTTGTATAGTAGTTAGCCTGCAGGGTCCGGGTGTGATTCCTGAATACAGGATATAGCGGTATAGATGATGAGCGAGAGAATTAATATGAAGGTAGTACCTATCTAGTTCCTAGTTCTAGTTTATTTGATGGTTTATGGAAACTGATTTTTGCAGTAACTATCAGTTCATTTACCAGCAAGATGAATAAATTGTCTCTGCTAACTGAAAGGAGTAAACATCAGTAGGATTTACCGCAGCTGTAGCATTATTGTAGTTACAGGATTGTAGTTGACAGCACTGGGGCGGATACTGATTGTTGTTGTTTTTGACGTAAGTGGAATTTGTGAAATCTGTATAGTTGTTGAATCCACAGCAATGCAGCTACAGTACATGAGGACACAGATAGAGGGGGCGTTAAACACCAGACAAAAGTACAGGGGGGCCATTTATATGGATACACCTTAATAAAATGGGTATGGTTGGTGATATTAATGTCCTGTTTGTGGCACATTAGTATATGTGAGGGGGCAAACTTTTCAAGATGGGTGGTGACCATGGTGGCCATTTGGAAGTCGGCCATCTTGGATCCAACTTTTGTTTTTTCAATAGGAAGAGGGTCATGTGACACATCAAACATATTAGGAATCTCACAAGAAAAACAATGGTGTGCTTGGTTTTAACGTAACTTTATTCTTTCATGAGTTATTTACAAGTTTCTCTTTGTTCACAGCCATTGAGCTCATGTCGAAGAGGTTAACACGTGATCAAAATTGTGATGATATCTGGTGAACGCAGTAACCGGGTCATTGCAGCAGATTTCAATGCTATGAGTCCACCCATCTCCCATGCTACAGTTAGCAAACTGCTTGCTAAGTTTCGTGAAACTGGTTCAGTGTTGGATTTGCCAAAATGTGGACGCATGAAAACTGTCACTAATGAACAAACATCAGTGGCTGTCCTAGCTTCATTCAGCAAGAGCCCACAGCGTAGCACTCGCCGCATGTCACTGGAGAGTGGCATTAGTCGAACATCCCTTTGGCGGATATTAGCTACTCACAAATGGCACCCTTACAAACTCCAGCTACTGCAGCATCTCAACGAGGATGACCCAGATCGGCGTACACAATTTGCAGAATGGGCAAAACAAAAATTGGAACAGGACCCTCAGTTCACGCAGAAGATTTTGTTCAGTGATGAGGCAAACTTTTATGTGAATGGTGAAGTTAACAAACAAAACCACCACTATTGGTCTGACACTAACCCACATTGGTTAGATCCCTCCAAGACTGTTGGAACAAAAAAAGTTATGGTATGGTGTGGTATATGGGGTACAAAGATAGTGGGGCCATTCTTCATCAATGGAAACCTCAAGGCCACTGGATATTTGAAATTGCTACATGATGTGTTTCCCTCTTTATGCACTGAAGCTGGCACGTTCCGTGAGTTTTTCCAGCAAGATGGTGCACCACCACATTATGGGTGTCATGTCCGAGCATTCCTAGATGAACAGTTTCCTGAAAAGTGGATTGGTCGTCGTGGGCCAGTTGAATGGCCCCCAAGGTCTCCCGATATGACCCCCTTAGACTTTTATCTTTGGGGTCATCAAGGCAATTGTCTATGGTGTGAAGATACGAGATGTGCAGCACCTGAAACTACGGATACTGGAAGCCTGTGCTGGCATTTCTCCTGCGGTGTTGCTATCAGTGTGTGAAGAGTGGGAGAAGAGGGTTGCATTGACAATCCATCACAATGGGCAGCACATTGAACACATTTTATAAGTGGTCAGAAACTTGTAAATAACTCATGAAAGAATAAAGTTACGTTAAAACCAAGCACACCATTGTTTTTCTTGTGAAAATTAAGTTTGATGTGTCACATGACCCTCTTCCTATTGAAAAAACAAAAGTTGGATCCAAGATGGCCGACTTCCAAATGGCCACCATGGTCACCACCCATCTTGAAAAGTTTGCCCCCTCACATATACTAATGTGCCACAAACAGGACGTTAATATCACCAACCATTCCCATTTTATTAAGGTAAATGGCCCACCCTGTATAAGTATGCATAGTTAACATTTATTTTAAAACCTCTATTTAATATAATATATAAAAAAGTATATAAAGGTATATTTTAAGCAAATATGTCAGACAAGACTTTGCTTACTGAGAATGCATCTTTAATTCAATCCTAATTAACGCATAAAATACATTGAAAAAATGGTATCAAGACTGTCTTGTGTAATTCACAAAAAAAAAAAAAAGAAAGGATACCAACCAAGTCCATTGTAGTATTCCACAGACCAGTGACATCTGGATTGGTGCCATAACCTTGTTGAATGCTTTCCACTACCTTGACTCCCACTTGTGCTACCAGTGTTTGTATCTGAGAGAAACAGAATGTACAGCATGAATCATTAACCATCAGGCAATCTTAAGGAGTTCTTCACGTCTACAGTATAAAGGCTGTTTGTTACATACCAGTCCCTTGAAGACCACAATCACTATTGCTCCTGCGACCTCGACAATGAAGACTATCAGGATAATGACGAAGAACTAGGGACAGAAGAGGCAGGAATGGTTAGAAAGTTACAGTAAGCAACACAATATCCCACTTCTGCAGAACAAGTTCCCAACCACAGGCAGAGTTCGACATTTGCATTAGGGAGGCAAACATTTTTTTATCTGACGTCAGTACACAGTTCAACTATTGTGAGGTGTGTTATGCATAAACACACAGAACAGAAGACAACAGTGACAAGCTTGCCAGAAAGGCAAACACCACAGCGCGTCAAATCATTTTCTGATGGGTTTGTGCTGTATAATACAGAGGCATAAGCAGAATTTTTGTTTTTCATACAAGAACAAACACACAAAATGAATAACTCTGGGAGCCATAAAAATGGAGCAAAATATTACTTGATTCTGAAAACTATGAAACATGTACAGTTCCCTGTGTGTTCCCTGGCTGTAGAATTTATTTTAATTAACTTTTAGAAAAGACAAAAACATAATTTACTGACATAATCTTGCATTTATCTACACTTGTCCATCCGTCAACAGCTTCCATATTCCCTCTTTAAAAATGTTTTAAGCTGAGCTGTGAGCCTCGAATGCACCGCTGTCTTCACTTCTTCATCAGCGGTGAATCTTCATCCTTGTAGGGCTGCTTTCAGTGGACCCAACAGGTGAAAGTCTGATCGAGCAAGACTATAGGACTATAGGGACGATGCTTTAACATCTCAAAACAAAGTTTCGCACAGTCTTGACAGTGTAGGCAGAACGAACATGTGCGAATGTGCACCGTCACGCAAGACCACACAACACCTTTGGTTAGCAGTCCTCTGCAGTTAATCTGAAATTTAGGCTTCAGATCTTCAATACGCATCTCACTGTAACAAGCAATGATAATGTTCCAATGTTCCAGTCAGTGGCAGCCGGTTAATACGGGGCGCAGGGGCGTCGCACCCTTAAAGTTAGGCAGAGAAGAATGCTCCTTTAACATGTGATTATTTAACATAATAATTATTTATTTTAATAATGAAATAAAGTCATTTAGTCACAATATTCCGCTGTTTTTCTTAATATAATTTATTTGCAATAAAAAAAAATCTAAACTGTATTACGTTCATTTGTGTTCGTGTACGCGGGGCACCGGACTAACGAGTGTCTATGTAGGCAGGTACGTTTTTGAAAAGCATGTGACTTCAGGCTGAGCTCTGATTGGATCTTGTCAAATCATCCTTCGGGTGCAGCACTGTGCGCCCTGAACCCTCCCACTTTTGTTCTTAGCGAATCAATATTGTTTTTAAATATTTGGGCTCCTGTGATTGGACCATTCTCAACAAGTCTTTTCCAGCACTTTTTATGGCAAGCGAAGCTGGCTGATGTGAGTCATGCGAGTCATGCCTTTATTTTATGCTAATAGTAATGATGCTTACTCACCTGATAAATGCCTATTTACAGGCGAGCATAAAAAGTTTAATTTTAATTTTGTTTACGCTCCCCCCCCCTCCAAAAAAAATCTTTTGCACCAGCCACCACTGGTTCCAGTACTAGCCTTTGAGAATCCCAGAATACTGCATCACTTTTCCCGCTAATGGTTGACTTTTCCCATTGAGGATTTCGATTGAGGATGTTTCCATTCCATACTCTTTTGTTTACTCTCAGGCTCGTGGTGATTAATGCATGTCTGGTCACCAGTGATTATTCTTTTTAAGAAATGTTCACCTTCTCTAAAGTATTGACCCAATTTCTTTTTGCAGATATCCCAACCTTTCTGTTTATGCTCTTTTGTGAGTCATTTTGGCACCAGGTTCACCCTCAAACATCCAAACAAATCCCTGCATGCTGCTCTTCTACCGAGCAAATCACAAGTGGGGCATCAATTTTTGCTCACACCGCAGGTACAAATAAACTGATGGAACACATTCACACCTGCACAGCAATGACTGGCGTGACAGTAGGCCTTATAAATTAATCTCTTAACAAACCAAGCATTTCAATTCAACATAATTTATTTCTTTTATTAAATTGTTATTATAAATATAACTTAAGACATACTGTATAATTATTCTTTTCTACCAAAAAAACACTCAATCTGAAAAAAACTAACAAACAGATTAACGGAAAAAGGTCAACATGCCATGAAGAGGATTTTCAAACTTTGGAAACAAAAGGACATCAAACAGATTAATAAACATGCTGAGCAGATTCTAGAGCACCTGCCATGCGGAATGGGGATTGACAGGAAATACTTTTCCGACTTTCCGATTGTTGCAATCTGTTTAAAACTTTATACGGTTTATGACCCAAGGAGATAAATTTTATACATCAAAACTTTACGTAAAACCTTATCAAAAACAAAAATTTACTTGTTAAGAAATTTCTACCATAAATGTATCAGCATTTACCACTTTTTAAGATTTAAGTTAGCAGGAGGTGATCGACACTGTGCTCTTATTTATTGAGTCTAGTAAGGAAAAGCTGGGGGTGCACATCATACAAACACATTTATAGAATACACACATGGACAAAATTGTTGGTACCCTTCGGTCAATGAAAGAAAAACTCACAATGGTCACATAAATAACTTTAATCTGACAAAAGTAATAATTAAAAAAAATTCTATGAATGTTAACCAATGAAAGTCAGACATTGCTTTTCAACCATACTTCAACAGAATTATTTTAAAAAAAATAAACTCATGGAACAGGCCTGGACAAAAATGATGGTACCCCTAGAAAATACTGATAATAATGTGACCAAAGGGACATGTTAATTCAAGGTGTGTCCACTAATTAGCATCACAGGTGTCTACAATCTTGTAATCAGTCAGTGGGCCTATATATAGGGCTCCAGGTAGTCACTGTGTTGTTTGGTGACATGGTATGTACCATACTCAACATGGACCAGAGGAAGCGAAGGAAAGAGTTGTCTCAGGAGATTCGAAAGAAAATTATAGACAAGCATGTTAAAGGTAAAGGCTATAAGACCATTTCCAAGCAGCTAGATGTTCCTGTGACTACAGTTGCACATATTATTCAGAAATTTAAGATCCATGGGACTGTAGCCAACCTCCCTGGACGTGGCCGCAGGAGGAAAATTGATGACAAATCAAAGAGACGGATAATCCGAATGGTAACAAAAGAGCCCAGAAAGACTTCTAAAGAGATTCAAGGTGAACTTCATGCTCAAGGAACATCAGTGTCAGATCACACCATCCGCCGTTGTTTGAGCCAATCTGTGAATCTGTGCAGGGTACAATGAAATCTCAAGACTATCAAGGGATTCTAGAGAGAAATGTGCTGGCCAGTGTCAGAAAGCTGGGTCTCAGTCGCAGGTCATGGGTCTTGCAACAGGACAATGACCCAAAACACACAGCTAAAAACACCCAAGAATGGCTAAGAGGAAAACATTGGACTATTCTAAAGTGGCCTTCTATGAGCCCTGACCTCAATCCTATTGAGCATCTTTGGAAGGAGCTGAAACATGCTGTCTGGAAAAGGCACCCTTCAAACCGGAAACAACTGGAGCAGCTTGCTCATGAGGAGTGGGCCAAAATACCTGCAGAGAGGTGCAGAAGTCTCACTGACAGTTACAGGAATCGTTTGATTGCAGTGATTGCCTCAAAAGGTTGTGCAACAAACTATTAAGTTAGGGGTACCATCATTTTTGTCCAGGCCTGTTCCATGAGTTCATTTTTTTAAATAATTCCGTTGAAGCATGGTTGAAAAGCAATGTCTGACTTTCATTGGTTAACATTCATAGAATTCTTATTTATTATTACTTTTGTCAGATTAAAGTTATTTCTGTGACCATTGTGAGTTTTTCTTTCATTAACCGAAGGGTACCAACAATTTTGTCCACGTGTGTAGGTTGGCGTACCAAGGGTGTAGCTGCACGCTTGGCTTAAAGTAAGTAAAATCTAAATTTACACATGCATTTAACATACAGCTGTCTGTCATTAGACAGAGGGAAAGCACAGGCTTCACTTTATATCATAGCCCAATAGTTTCATAGAGGCCAGGATAGTAACTCTCCACATTGTCATGTGGCATATCACATATTCATTTAATTAAAATTAAAGTATTAGAAATGTTGTGCATTACCCCTTAAAGCTCAGAGCATTTTAGTCATTATTTGTTTTGCAGTTTTTTAAAATAAACATATATAGATCTCAGGATTGTGCAGTAGTGTGACATCTTTTTTTCAGCACAAAATAGGCAACATGATGAACAGAATTTTTGTTTATTTTAACCAACTTACCAAACATGACTGCGCAATGACCACATGATCGCATGTTTCTATGGTTGTTTCTGATTGTTACTGTGACCAAAAATAATAATAATGAATAAAAATGCAATGTCATTCACATATTCCGGTAGAGGTCAAATTTACCCTTTATAAAAGAAATGACAACTTTTGTTTGACTTGACATATCAAAAACCCCAAATACACGGTCTGAAGTCTGAAGCCTCCCTGTGTATATATAAAGAGGTGGGTAGAGTAGCCAAAACATTTCCTCAAGTAAGAGTAGCCGTACTTCAAAATAATATTACTCAATTAACAATAAAAAAGTATTCTGTAAAAAGATTACTCAAGTACTGAGTAACTGTTTCAATCATAATGTCCTCTAATTAATTTTTTTTTCTAAATGATAATTATTACATATAAATATTATATTGCATATATTTATATTATATCGCAAATCCCAATGTAACTGTGTTCAGAGCGCAGGGTCAGCCATGATACAGCGTCCCTGGAGCAGATGGGGTTAAGGGCCTTGCTCAGGCCCCAATAGTGGCAACCTGGTGGACCTGGGGCTCAAACCGCCGATCTTCTTCTCAGTAACTCAGTGCCTTAACCCTCTGAGCCACCACTGCTCCTGTTACTACAGCTGATTGGTCAAATGGAGTCATGAGATTATTGTTGCTACGTCTGATTGGTGAAACAGTCATGTGATAGATTCACCGGCTGCAGTGTAGAATAAATAATATGAAAAGTAACAAGTCGAGTGTAGCCGAATGTAGAGGAGTAAGAATAGCGTTTCTTCTTTACAAATCTACTCAAGTAAAAGTAAAAAGTATGGTGCAGTAAAACTACTCATAGAATTTTTTTTTCTAAAAGTTACTCAAGTAAATGTAACGGAATAAACTTGTTACTACCCACCTCTGTATATATTGGGTTTTAAGGTTATACAGTATAGGTGTGAGTAAGACTGGTAAGCCATATCATGAAAATGTGACAAGCTCTATAATTCTTATGGGTTACCTCTGCTTTTTGTTCAAAGCTATCCATTTGATTTGATAAATTAAATCAAGTAAATATTAATAGTAAAGTGCAGTGGAACCTCGGATTGCAAGTAACACGGTTTACGAGTGTTCCGCAAGACGAGCAAAGATTTTTAATACATTTTAACTTAAAAAACGAGCAAGTCTTGGTTTATGAGTGCCGAGTTTCATGCATCACGCATACGCTCTTGTTTTGACACCGAGCGTCACGTGATCACAAATGAGCCAATGATTTTTCTCTCTTGCGCTGAGGAATTGTA
This sequence comes from Clarias fuscus, assembly GCA_030347435.1. Classification (NCBI taxonomy): domain Eukaryota; kingdom Metazoa; phylum Chordata; class Actinopteri; order Siluriformes; family Clariidae; genus Clarias; species Clarias fuscus. The sequence continues at coordinate 13,921,096 of CM059222.1, forward strand.
ATGGTAATTGGTAATCGTTTTCCCTGCTGGGTCTCGTCTCTTACTGGTATAATCAACATTTCCCTCTCTGGTTCAGCGCGTAATTTGACACCAACACACACACACACCGACACACACACACACTCTCTCGCCTTTACACCCCGCTCCTCAGCTTCACACACACATACAGACACAGTCTCTGCTTTACACAGAAAACTCAGCTCCGTCGCAATTCTTTTCAGAGGTAAAGTGCTGGTTAATTATTTTTTTTACTTTACCACAGTGAATAAGTTAGTATACGCTCACGAGAGTGTCATTAGAGAGATTTCTTTTTTTCCGTTAAAACAGTGTTTGCGTTGTGTGTGTGTTTGCTGTGAAACTTATAGAGCAAAGTGTTGGGGGGGGGGGGGGGGGGGAGTGAGGAGGAGTTTTACTGTGTAAGACGAGGCAAGGGAAAGAGCTAATTCCACACACACACAAATACACACTGCGCACAAATGGAAATACTTATCTGTCGGGATTTTTGGATTTGTACTTTTTTTAAAGGTAAATGCAGGAAAATTTGTTTCATTTTTACTTTATATATTGTATTAATAATTTTTATTTATACATTTTTTTGGGCTGTGGAACGAATAATTCGAGTTTTCATTATTTCTTATGGGAAAATTCGATTTGGTTTACGAGAACGAATTATGCTCGTTCCACTGTATAGTTATAAGGCTGTAATGGTTTAAAGTGATGCTCAAGATAATGTATATTATAGGATACTTTTTTTTTCAGTTACAGCAGACAAACTTTTGTTCATTTCAGTATGCACAGTTCTCATCATCACATTGTAAACCTTGCATGTAGAAAAGTGTGTGCCCTACTGAAATCATACAAAATTGTCTTTGTCCTGTTAATCCGCTATTATTTTCCGTCGCAGTACCTTCCGTGACTATTTATTCCTCTTCCAGGAACAAAGATAAGCATTCTGTAGGATTAAAATCTGTGAACACAATGTACTGTAATGTCCGTGATGTAGGTCATACGATCTATAGAGAATGAATAGATCATTATGCGCCATTGTAGGAACTCTAAATGTCATTACTGTACATAAAAACAATACAATCTTAATGAATGTCTGGGTATATTATTAATTGGAAATAGTATTGTTAATTGCTAATTGTGGTTTCAAGCTATCAACAGAGCTCTATTAGTGCATTGACCTAGCATTAACTCTAGGAAAACTAATTAAAGGTTATCAGCTTCCTAATTACTCTATGATTGAGAAATACTCTTTGGTATGATAGCATTACCAACAACATAGACAAACAGAACAGCCCTTAAAAGTAACCTTTGTTTTGAGACAGCAGTTGTATAAAAAAAACTATTCATTCAATAATAGGAGGCCAAAAAACGAAGAATTTCACCAATTACATTTGTAACATTCTCTTCAGACCAGAGAGTGGAAAACATATCTTTAGGCATAAAATACTTTCAACTTTGTGTAGAACATTGTAGCCATGGCAGCAGAGCAGACCTACCGTAAGCAGCATGCACCTGCTCTCACGAACAGCCCCACAGCAGCCCAGGAATCCGAGCAGCATCAGCACGCCGCCCACAGCGATCAGCAGGTAGCCGACATTCAGAACCTGCTTCAGCTCAGGAGGTGCACCAGACAGACCTTGTAGAAAGCTCATGATGGAGTTATTATCCACCTTCACCCAGATACCTACAGCCAAGATACCTGCTCCGGCCAGCTGCGGAGGACGGATACAGAAGGAAAGAGTGAGGCAAGAGTACGTGAAACAGCCACATTAGATCAGACTTTTCTCATTTTTAAAATGCTTACAACTGCTTAATATACCAGATGGTTCTTGATTAGTTTTCCAGATGGTTATTTATTGATATTTCTTAATTATATACTATATGTGGCATCCAGATAACCTTATTCAGAATTCATATGTTCATGTAAGAATTCGTGAAAATCCAGTTAGGAAATCGTTCTGGCCTGTTGAGAGAAACTAAGAAGTTTGGGTAAATTTTCACATGTGAACCTAAATCAATAGGCTTCAGATCCTATAATTTGATTTTAATTTTTTTTAAAAATGCTGTGCAGATAACTGGGTGCATGATGTGCATAGGAGGTGCTCTCTTACCTTTTAGCTGTCAATGTCATTTTCAGTTATTTTGAACTTTATTTTAGCACACTTTATATGGCATTGAGCTAATAATTGTAAAATTAGCTGTGCAGTTGGCATTCATCAAAATTAGCACATTTTTTTTTACATTAAAAAAAAAATCCCAAACGTTTTGTATGTCTGGTTTATTATTACTTTATTTATTACTCCCAGGTTCACACAACTTTATTAAAAGATTGGTAACTGAGGCCCAGCTAAGGCACATTTTGCTTGAATTTGCCTTTAGTGAAAAATGTTTCTTGACTACCATTATAGGAATAATAATCAGAAAGAATATCATTAGCCCCAGAGATGTCATATTAAGAGACTGATCCATTTGCATGCAAGAACAAAGGTCAGAAAACAAGGAACCAAATCCCTCAAGACATGGATGATGGTGCAAGTTAATTCAGTTACCTTTGGTTACTTATTTATGTAGTGATGGATGCATTCCTAAACACAAAATACCCCAAACAATCTTCCCATGTAAAACACAGACATGCATTTTTTGTTCAATAAAATAACATCATCCATTTTAGCATTTGTCTGTAACCATGACAAAATATCATGACTAAACAAGACTTTGGATATGCCTCCTGTAATGGATGAGCAATTCAGAAAGCTTCTATCTTGTGCCAGCACGTGGCCATTCTATCCCTGGCATTAAGTGATTGTATTTTAAGTTACTGGGTTTTAACTTATAACTTTCTGATTCTGCTATTAATTATAAATCCATTGTACTTACAAAAATGATGCCGTTGAAAAGGAACATCATTGCTTTCAAAAATCCAAAGCAGCCCATTTTCACAGTGTTTGATGTACCTGAAACAGACATACATAGACACATAGATGAATAAATGATTAAGACAGCACTCAAGGCCTACTCCTTATATATATGATATATGAAGAATTACATAAATATTGGGAAACAGCTGGGGATAGTGAAGTGAGTCAGTGTACCACATATCATATCCTTCTGTTATTACAATTCTTAATTGGAGAAGTGAAAAGAAATGAAAGAAAGC